>CM076578.1:381196169-381858725 GCA_034641835.2 Pinus albicaulis | reverse complement strand
GCGTAGCCATTGGATGGTAGCATCCAATGGTGGAGATCAGCCAAGATAAGGTAAAAAAGGAGAGCAGAGGGAAGTAATAAGTTAGATCCGTTGATCTACAGAGATCGACGGTTTGGAGCGATCCGAGATGTATAATAGAGAAATAGCAAAAATACAAAGAAAACAGGTTAAAAAACCTTAGGCAGAGGGAAAATCAATTTAAAATCGAAATGGGTTTCGGGAGAAACATGAGCCGTCAGATGAGATCGAACGGACGGTCCAGATGCAATCGGAAGCATTCAATTGGTGGGGAAAGAATTTGCACAGTGCTGAAAACTTGCGATGCGATTGAGCATGGGCCGTTGATCTAAGGATCAGATCAACGGTGGAGAGTGAATCAGAGGGATGGTCGATTGGGACGAACAAACAGACGCATCGATCGAAAAATGCGATGTGATTAAGCGATCGGGGAGGGCCGATGCGATTGCGCGATCGGGGAAGGCCGATGTGATGGTGCGATCGAGCCATCGCAATCGGAGGTTTCAAATGAACACAATCGGAAGAGCCTTACAAAATTTTCCGATGCGATCGGGCCATCGCAATCGGAGGGGTGGTAATATAAAGTTTGGCGCCCGTTTTGCGGGGCTATGGGTTATATGAATGAAGTGGAGGGGGTGGAGTTATATATATATATGACCCAATCGCATCGAAATTTTTTGATGTGGGTCTTTAAAATCAACCCATTGAAATTTTCCAATGTGATAAGCACTTTGGCCTTTGTGCTGGGTTTTACAAAGAAAACAAAAGACCAGGGTTTATGCATATGGATCTTAATCGCATTGGAAGTTTTGATGTGGTCTTTCAATCAACCCATTTTTAATTTAAAAATCATCGCTCGACGTGTTTAGATTAAAACTTTGGGTAAGTGGGTTTTATGAATTTAAAAAGAAAAAAAGGTGATCGGGAATGGAGTTTTTCAATGTTTTAAGCATTGAAGGCGGGTCCACAGATTATATGGAAAAATAATATGATCAGGGGATATGTACATGGGACTTCATCGCATCGAAGTTTTTGTAATGGCAAGAAGACTTGCGCACTTGGATGTTTGCGATGCGATAAGCGTTGAAAAGGGTTAGCGCTTGGTTCCAGCCCCAAAGCGTATGGTGGGGAAGTGGTTAGGACTTAGCCCAAGGGGGCTTAAGTCCATAGTAATAAAAACTTGTTTTTTATGAAATTTTTCAAAGTTTCCAATGGATTTGGGGCTTTCGGTATAGTTTAAAAATGAGTTTTAAACTATGTAAAGAGGATTTTCATGAATGGGAGAAGGGAGATCATGAAAAGTAGAGGAATTTTGTGGAGAAAAAGGGGAGCAAATGAAGGTTAGTTTTGAGTGGAGGAGGGGAAAAATGATGATTTTGCAGCAGTCTTATCTCATGAAATCAGCAAAATTTCTGAGTAAAAAAGCGAACAAAAGTGAATATTTGGACAAAGGCATGAGGTCTTCAAGAGTCTTCAAGAGCCAACACTTTTGAGCAATAAAATTTGTTCCTTGAAGGCTCCAAAAAGTTTTAGCCACCTTTTTCTATGACAAATTTTATAGGTGGCTAACACTTCATAGCTTGGAAAAGAACTAGGGAGATCCTCTCTTCCTTCATTCCTCCAAATAATTGAGTCATGCTTGTGTTCCTTCTTCACAACTTCTCTTTATGATTAGCTTCTCCTCCTAATGGCATAATGTCTTGGATGCACAGATTGAGCCAATATTGATGCTTTGATACCACTGTAATATCCCAAAATAGTGAATTTCTACAACAATAAGAATATCTTAAGATATTATAAAGTTGGAGGTGTAAAAATACTTGAACACAATAATGCAATACTGTGTCAATTTACTTATTATATCAGATTACGATCATATCAGCAAAACTATGTCTCCATGTGTTATCTCCAAGTGGGGAAAAACAGTGATCTGGACCATAAAAATGCTATTTCTAGAAAATAATGTTGTAAATATGAGAAATGGGACTTGGATATCTTATTTCATGCAATATAAATCTCACATATAGAATGGGAGCTGAAACAAATCATTCTAGCTAAGTTAAACAGATCTCTCGGTTCCTATATGGCTTAAAAACACTTAAAACCCATAGCTTAACCCATACTGAAAACTATGAAGCAAGAAAAACATAATTAAAATATTTTTTATGTAGAAATATGTTGTAGAAAATGGATCTAGAGTTTATTAATCCAAATCAAAGAGAAAAACAGAGATCTAGCCACTTTTATACAATGTAAAGATAACTCGGCAAGGGTTTCTTAGAAGCTCAAGTACAAAAGGAATAGATATGAATATTCAGCTGAAAAATAACGCAGTACTTTGCAAAATTACATGAAAATAGCTGAAAAAAGTACAATAGGGATGAGAATCCATTTTTATAGCTTTTCGGAGGAAGGGTTGGCCCTTGCCCTGGCAAACTAGCCCAAAATCAAGGTATTAAACCTTGCTGCAACAAATCTTTGATAAATGACGCAGTTCTTGCAAGGGAATGCACTGCAGAAGTGTAGAGATTATTTTGCCTAGTTCCAAGATGTAAAAATATTCCCAGGAGTCCTTCTTACTAATCCTCCAATGGATAGACAAGATTTCCACTGAAAAACAAGCCCAAAAATGACTCAAAGAGATCCTCCTTTGCTGCACCCTGTAACACAACCCAGCTCTAAACAGAAACTGCACTGTAGCTGAAGGAGGTGGCTTGGAAAAAATGTTGGAATGAGGAAATGTAGCTTAAGAATATTTCCTTCCCTGAGGATGAGGTATGGATTCCGGACCGGGAAGAACCTTGTGCTAAACAACACTGCAACCCTGCTAAACAACAAGAGGAAGCAAAGTCTCAACAGACCAAAGCAATTAATAATCCAAGCATGAATGAAAATGGCTTCCCTCCTCTCCATATATAGCAAGTGCTCCTCTACACCATGGGTCCCATCCATATGTGCCACCTAGCCCATGCAAGTTTTCCTCCATTAGAACTACGCAATCCATCATGGAGATAAAATTTATCTAGACAACTCATGTGGACTTGGTCAAAAGTGACTAGATCAACATGATCCAATCCTGTTCACACCTGTAGGTGCTCAATCCAGCTGCTTTATTCTTCCTCCTTTCACATGAGGAGTGTTATTATTCCTTCTAAAGAGGTTAATGGTCCTCCCTACCCATCTTATTCCACTACCTAGAGATAATGTTAACTATAATGTTCCATTTCGCTTGAGGCTAAAAATTGGGAACATTACAGAAAGGTAGCTCTAGCATTATTAAGGCCAAAAGGCATCTTCTTGTAATAAAAAGTACCCCAGGGAAAAATACATGCAGTATTATGCTGATCTTCAGGATAGATAGTGATTTGATTATATCTGGAGAACTGTCCATGAAGGATAAAATCTCATTCCCAGCACACTCATCGATGATCTAATATATAAATGGTGTGGGGTAATTATATTTAGGACATGCTTTATTTAAGTTCCTGAAATCAATGAAAACTCAAATCTTTCCTTGTTTCTTGTCCATAGGAATTGGATTTGAAACCCACTCAGTTAATGGAACAGTGTAAATGAAACTCGCCTTAAGCAACTTCTCCACCTCGGCTTTAATATCTACTGCCTTCCTAAGGTTGACTGGAGGAAGCTTTTTCCTTATAGGCTTAGCATTTTCGTATTTCTTGATCTCATGCTGGACAATATATGGATCTATACCAGGAATTTCCTCATAAGACCAAGAAAACACATCCCTAAATTCTCAAAAAATATCGGTCTAAGTCTGAATTTCTTCAGGGGAACATTCCGCTCCAATGAAGATATTCTCGATAATTTTTGGATCTCTGAAGATGTTCACCAGGGTAGTAGCAGAGATAACGGCCATGTTCCCTTCAACAAATACCTTCACTGGTGCTAAAGGGTTCAGGACTAGGTGAACATGACTAGAAGACTAAAGGCTAGGGAAACTTGATTCAACTTCTCGCAAGTCTAGTAAAAAATAAGATCGATGATGCAAATCATCCCACAGTCTCTCTACACCAGCCATTGCTCTAAGGATGGTGTTATAGAATCACTTTTCACCCTCAAGTGATTAATTATTTTCTCTTTGGCCTTGGGCACCATTTCCCCATAGACTTGAACAACTTCATAAAAAACAGTGTCTAAAATCCCATACGTGATTATTCCTAGACTTTTTTGCGTATATACGTGAGTCCATTCATACCTTTCTGCGTATGCCATTTAAATCATTAAATATGTATATAAAATTCCCTATTTTCGAGGTAGGGTGATGGTTGTTCTCGTAATTCAACCACCCCATCTCGTGGCCCAACTATTTCCAACTGCTGAAACTACTTTGAGGGAAAAATCCCCTCATGTTTATGGCCTAAGGGAGAGAGAAAATTATAAATATTTTTACTCTATTGGATCCCTATTTCAAGTCTAATATTCCTGTGCCTCCTGCATTTCCCAGGTATATTCAGGAAACCCTTGTTTCCTTGAGATGCTCATCATCCTATATGACATCTTGTGTGCACACAGCTTGGAGTAATCCTAGCGAGGTGAGGGTTGGACGGATTCAGAGGACGATCTGCTCGAAGTCCGTGGAAGGATTTAGGTGATCTCTCCACTTTTCTATTATTGTACATGCCATTTATAATTAGAAGAACCATCTTGTTCCCGAAATTCACGTGTTTATGTCTCTTTATATATGTGTAAATATCATTAATTAAACATTCAATATTGTTTAAATGATATTATACATGAGTTACACTAACATCTGGGAACAATATATGGTGTACAACTAGTCTTTCGTGTTCATTATTTCTTGATTTCCAGGTTACGAAGCACTAGAAGTTGCTGGGGGTTTGCACCCCGCAGGATCTACATCAAACGTAGGAATTTTGGGTAAGTTCCACAACTTGTTATATCTAGTTTTCAGTATAAAATATAGGTTAAGTGGGTCCTTCTTGAATGGTATGCCTCTGATCTGTGAAGGTTGCCGACCAAAAAACCTTTAGGGAGTTATTTCCCGAAACAGAAATGGCGACTCCGTTGGGGATCACATTTTTGTGATTTTCCTTTTGGGTTGTTTCATCTGTCTTGAAGGTTTCCAATAGTTTCAATCACTTTTTCCAGTTTAGTAAATCTTTTTCTAGTCAGACTAAAGACCTGGTCTCTTGATCAGACTTAGCCTTTTTTTTTCATTATTTACTTTTCCATACGCACTTTTTCTTCTGCACAGTCGCGTATACATGCTATTTTTTGTAAAATGACCTACGTATATGCGAGTTTCCTTTGCCACAGTCACGTATGCATGTTGGTTGCAAAGCTGTTGAAGCACGTATGCCTAAGTGAAATTTGAAATTTTTGGTTTTAAGCTTTTTTGGTCATGTCTGCCTGTGGTGAATTGTTCCTGTAGTAACTTTGAAGTCTTTGGACTGTGTCTAAGGTGGTTTCATGCCCGTTTCTCTCTTAATTGTCTGAAGACTGGCTCATTTGGTGAAATATTTGTTTGTTGTTCTTGCAATTCTAGCTTGAGCACCAAGATATTTTTCTAAAGATTCTTGGCTGTTCTGACTATTCAGGACAGAGAGATTTTTCTCATTTTCTTTTTCCTAACTTTATGTGTTGCTTTGCATTTTGATTTTTGCCTGTTTTTGCGTTTGGTTTTCTTGATTTCATTGACTAGGTCTTGTTGCAATTTTCGAAGAGTCTCTTTTTGATTATTTAGAGTTTGTGTTTGCCGCAAGTTTATGCTATTGTGTTGAGTTGATTTTTTTGGTTTCTTGTCTTCCTCTTGCTCATACAAGTCCTACTATGAGAGTAGCACGGTTGGGTTAGGGAATTTTGTTGAAGTTTTGCTTGAAATTTGAAGTTTTCTTGACTCAGTAACTGGATAGTTTCTTGATCTCTTTGAAGTCTCTTAGTTTCTTGATCTCTTTGAAGTCTCTTTTCTTTATAAAACTCAAAAGCCTGAAAAAAAAATTTGTGAGAATTTTGTTGAATTTTTGCTTGAAATTCGAAGTTTTCTTGACTTAGTAACTAGATAGTTTCTTCGTCTCTTTGAAGTCTCTTTTCTTTATAAAACTTAAAAGCCCAAAAAAAAAAAAAATTGTTTCCCATTGCTTTTGTTTTGTTCAATGGTTTCTTTTCATCTTTTGAAGCTTTGTTCAAGTCTTTATTGTTTGGTTCTTGACTTGATTAAGAAGGGAGTCTTATTTTTATTTCGTTCTTTTATGTCAAGTATGTTTTTGGCATCTTTATACATTGAGTTTCTGATTTGGAACTAGCTTTGTTGACTACCAAAAAGTGATTGAACACTGGTATCGTCAGAGATTTCTCTTTGCTTTTCTAGATCTAGAATCTTGGGATTTGCATGTCATTAGTAATTTGCATTAGGTGCACATAAGAATTTTTAGTCTTTTTCGCAACTTTTTGAGGTGTGTGAAGTCTGGTTATCTGAAAAGAAAAGTAAAAAAGTAGTCTCATAGAACTTGTGTAGAAATCACTCTTCATCGAAAGGCAATTAGTGCATTTGCATATATTTTGGTTTTCATTGGTTTCTTTCTGTGTCATAAAAACATCAATGGTTTCATTTCCATATGCCCTTGACATAAAATAACATCCAATTAAAATAAGCGATATAATTTAAAAACAATTAGAAATTTTTGTATTAAGTGTCATACATAAACTAACTAGGTTGTAGGGCCTTGGATTAGGTGAGTGGAGAGTTAACTCTCCAAGGCCGCTCAAATTTTGAAACATAGAAGTTTATTAATGAGTGAAATCCAACACCATTAGGTGGACTGGGAAAGCTCTCCTCCAAAGAGTTAAGCACGAGGGAAAGTGCAAGTAGAGAAGAGAGATACCCCCTCTCTAATTTGTTGAATCTTGACCTAAGAATGTTCTACTCGGCTACTGATACAGATTGGTGTCCTTAGTTGCCCATCCTAGGTATCACACAGGTGACTACAGGGGGGAATACCCATGGAAAATTTTAGGGGCTAATATTCGCAGATGGGCTAATTTTCCATGGTTTTTCCAAAAAAAATATTCGCCAAATTCCATTTTTTTATAAAAATGATTCACCCAAATTTTACAATATAAATTATTTTACTTTAAAAATCGCCAACATTATATAGACAATATATGTAATATAATTATAAATTTGAATAATTTTACAAATACATCAATAAACATTTTATAGTTTTCATATTAGGGACTAGTGAGATTCGCCAATTTTTTAAATTTCAAAATAATTTTCCATCCTTAAAATTTTCCTTGGGAATACCCGTGGTACCTGAGGCAGACGTTGTATCACTTCCAGCAGTGCTTCTGGAGGGTGCCCTTGTGAAGCTTGGGTACTTGCACCGGCAAAGGCTGTTGTTAGGAGGTCAGCGTAACTGCTTCTATTACCTTCGCTAGTAGGCCTAGGTCGTAATTACCGCAGACTACTTTCAAGAGGTCCTATTTTTCGCTTTCTTGTATTTTGGTGTTCCGTCCTAATCACCTGGAGTGGAAATACCTGAAAGCAGCTTGCTTGGTTGTATCTTAGGGACTTTGTAGTTAGTGCTCTTTGCCCTAGCTTGCTTAGCTTTATACTTTTTTGAGTCTAATAAATCTCTTGAAGTGGATGACCAATCACTTCGTCGATCGAGAAGGCTTCGTGGGTTGTCTCCTGCAAGTGTCGTGCCTTCTTCAAGAAGGCATAAGAGTAATTCAGAAGGTGATTATCACTCAGTGTTATTAGACACAGTGGAGAGAGATCCTCCATTAAGGCTTGAATTTTCTATAGCTCGTTCTTGTATCGGTGTCAGTACCGAGAGGAGTACTCCACTCACCTCAAGAGTTTTATTTCCAGAAGAAGTAGAAGTAGAGGAAGTACCTCAACCTCCTGAATCACTTCCATCTCCTCTTTCTCCTAGTTCTCCATTTATCATTGAGTATTTTGGACCTGAGTCTGAGAGACCACAGAGTCCTTATCCATCATATTCTTACCTTTCGATGGCCACGACTGGGAACACAACTTCGGCTGTGAGTGCTGCAAGTATTCAGACTCCTAAAGTTGAAGGAGGAGGCACTATTGCTATATATTTGATTGCATCTACTGTTGTTATGTTTGGCTCTCGTCACACCCAAGCACAAGCTTCTCAATCTGGTCCCTTTTTCTTCAGAATTCCCGTTAGTGGGATTCCTCCGTTTTCCTTTTCTGCTGTTGTAGCTGCATCTGCACCCATCTCCTCTATGGCTAGTGGATTAGCTTCTTTTCAAGGGTTCCCCTTTGGAAGCAGGCATATTCCTAATTGAAATCCTTCCTTAGGTCTTTTCCTTTTACTTCCCAGACTTAGAGTTTTAATCCATAGTCTAGAGGTCAAATTTCTACTACCTTTACGGGTTGGAACCCTATCTTTACAGCAGTAGGGGCATGGAATCAGTTTCTCACTGGTCACCAAGGGAATGTTCCTTTCTCTTCGTCAAGTGCTTATCAGGCTTTTTCTCCTTTTTCAAATTCTTGGAACCCCTATTAGGGGGTTTCTTCTTCATTCACTGCTTCAGTGGGGGGAACTGGTCCGGTTTATAGTAATTCCATGTTGGGAGGGGGTCCTTATCCAAATGCTGGGTCACAAGGATTTTCCTATGGCCCAACCTTTTCTACAAACTCTTTTTCACAACCTGGTGCCTCATCAAATCTAGGATATTCTTTTCAGAATGTGGGTAATCCATCCTATCAGGGATGGAATTCCCAGGCTCCTCCTTGTTTACCATTTCTGGCAACGTTAAAATTTCCAGACTTGTTGAAATTAACTAATGATCCAATCTGATATAGTCTAGGGTGGCCTCTGGACCCCACCAAACTACCTTTAGACATTCCAAATTTTGAAGGAAAGAATGGAGAGGATCGGGAAAATCACATCACCACTTTCCATCTATGGTGTTCATCAAACTCCCTGATCGATGATTCGATTAGGTTGAGGTTATTTTAGTGCACCTTGACTGGAAATGCAGCTAAGTGGTATATTGAGTTAACTGGGGGCATTTTTTCCACTTTTGGAGATCTGGTTACTATGTTTTTAAATCATTTTTAGCTTCTTGTTCGTTATGATGTCAGGACTGAACTCTTGGCTAATTTTAAGCGGGACAAGGCAACACACATTTCTGATCATATTCAGGAATGACGGAGAAGGAAGAGGCTCATTAAATCCTATATTCCAAAAAAATTCCTTCTGGAATGGTTTTTGAAATCCTTGCAGCCAGATATTTCGAAGGATGTATCGCTGTCAGGGGTATTTTTCGAGAATAGGCTATTTTTAGGGCCCAAAAATTAGAACTAATTTATTCTCAATCTGGAGTCCTCAATAAAATTTTGCGTGATGCTCCTCACTCCAAGTTGTACTTGTCCAAAGCTAAACCTGGTCCTCATGGTGATGGAATTATTGGGTCAATCGATAGCGGTGTAGCTAACCTGCTTAACCAATTGCAGTAATTGTCCATACAATCTGCTTCTTCAGGTCAGGTTGTACCTTCAGTGCCAACCTGTTGGGCCTCTGTTTTTTCTTGTTTTATATCACCTTTTACTCGAAATCACTCATGCTTTTGTTTAGCTTGAATAAGTAATTGTCATAGTTTTGTGCATTCTCGGAAATAATAAGTAAGAATTTGCTATTCCTTTTTTTTAATGAGATTTAAACATTAAAGGCATATTTAATAATAATTTGTGTGTTTGCAGGTTTACAAAGTTGGTTATATACCTATTCTGATAGAGGGGAAGTTCCTTCACCACATGTTCTTGCACTAGTACCAGAACACATTCCTTCACCAGCATTGAAAATCACTAAGTCTGTTGAAAATCCACATAATTTCTAAACGGCCAAGTTTGACCTCTATTTTTATGCAAATGGAGGTGAATTATGGAAATACGAGAAAATGGGTTTTTCAAAAATATAACCAATTACCCATAACTGAAACCATTTCCTGAGATTCAAATTATTCCAAAAGTTACGAACAGGTATTTGAAGCACTTTTATAAAAAAGAGACTGTTTTTTCCACAATTCTGAAAACACAGTCGACAAGTTACAGACAGCCAACTTCCTCCTTGGTTTTTGTGTAGATGAAGGAAAATAAAGAAATTCTGTGACATGGGTTTTTATCCCAGTATATAAAATTGACTAAGCTCAAAATGGTTTCCCAAAATACGTAATGGTTGAGGAGATACGAAGGGGGCTCTTAAGGCATTTTGTTAAAATTACCAGATTTTCTAGAATTCTAGAAAAAATCCCAGAATTGGAAAATTCGTATTAAATCTCAATTCTTTTAATAGGGGAACGGTTGTACTGTCATACGATGCAATTAGAAATTTTTAGGATTCAATCCCCATATTCCTTGCAAAGGAATAGCTTGTTTTAATCATTACAAAATATTATAAAAGGGGAAAGGATGCATGTAGAAGAGAACGAATGAATGGTAGAGGAGTGATGCTACAACATTATTGCTGTAGCTTTGTTTTGCTGGTATCGCCCAAATTTGGGCTAGATTGTAATCATGCATGTGTTTTCTTTGAGAATATAATAAGAAGAGCTATGCCTTATGCTTCATAAATTTTATCATTTTTTTATGTTTAAATAGTTGATGCATTGATTCGATACTGAGTAGCGTTTTCGTTTGAAAGGGAAACATGCTCGTTGGCTCGGGCCCAGCCAACCCAACACATTCTCCCTCCTTTTTGTTCTTGTAATTTATGTTTTTAAACTGCCAAGTGTGATTTAATTTACAGCATTTGAATTTCTGTTTGAGTGAAAGCAAATCTGCCACGTGAATTAGTTAAATTTACTTTATGCACGGTTGATTTATTTTCCTTGCCTGGTTCGAGCAGGAAGAAGTTTCTTGCACCAGTGCACGTTGGTGTGCTATTCACTTTCTGCACGTTTGGTTTCTTTTCTCCACTTGGTTCGAGTAGGAGAAGTCACCTTCACTAGTGCACATTGGTGTGCTATTCACTTCAGCAAGCCTTTCTAATTTACTTTCAACAATTTTCTTGCTTTCATGAAACACTTTATAATATATTGTTTCTTTATTTTTGTAGACATTTATCTTTTTGATATGCAATCTGGTTTTATAACACTTGCAGTAATCAAGCATTGATTTCAAGAATTAAAATTTAAGGTGTAAGAAGCTCTGATCAGGTACAAGAACCCGTTTCTTGGTACCAGATCTGAGTGCTGTGGGCTTGAGAAAGTTTAGGGCCCTTTCATGAAGAAAAATATTTTTAGTATAGACATTACTTTACACCTTCTGGATAAATCATTGTTCCTACACTAGTGCAAGATCGATTCTTATGGAAAGGATATATTTACATGAGCAGGTTCGAAGGGGCTCATCTATTGAAGACTGCCAAGGTGTCTTTGCTAAAGAAAACACATTCTCAGTAGATGATCAATATCTAGCTAGAGTGATTGCCTTCTTTTTATTTCTGAATCTCTTTTGCAATTACATTTCTTCTTTTTCCAGCCTTAGATTACTTTGATGATTCAGTTATCTTCTCTGCAAGATTTTCTTTAAAGTAGGAATTTGTATCAGGAAAATTCATACCATCTATGGCATTGCCTGTGCTTCATCTCTAAGTTTACGAATCCCCTGGGTTGAAAATTAAATGTTGAGTAGTTTTCTTAAGTGCAATTCCTACACCCAACACAAACTCTTCCCAATATTTGTCAATAAATACTGTCCAGACTTCGAACCCCAAATAAAATCAACAATCTGAAGGGACGAAGAAAGGACGAAATAATAATAAGAAGAAGGGAAAAGATGCGAAGGGCAATGTAAATAAATCCAACGAGCATATTGGTGAGGATCAAAAGGATAAAAGGAAAGTGAAGTTTCCATGCAAGTTATGTACTGGAGTTCATCTTACTCACCTTTTCCCTAAAATTCAGGATGCGGAATGCTTGTTAGGTCAAAAGCGATCTTCAAGTTCCTAGGCTGTGTTAACAAACCCTTTTTCCCAAGGGAAATAGTTAGTTGTTGGCATGAATTAAAATACTGGGGCTCCCTCTGGAGGAACCCAGGAAGAGGAAACCCCATCAAACATATATATGATGAGTGCTCATGCAGATATCGCTACGAGATCTCATGATTATGGCGTAGTTGAGTATTCGAAAGCCAAAGGTGCTCCTGATAGTGCTGAGCTGCCTAACATTACCAGGCCCGCTATTGAGCCCATACCTCGGATGCCAAAGCATCTACAAAGTGTACGAATATTAATCCAAATGCCAAGGCTACCCAGAACTACTCTATTGTAGAAGATCTGGCGCAGAGCCCTTGTGCTATGTTTGCTCTTGAGGTGCTCCAGTCTTGTCCAGCTCAGCAAAGTGCTCTTCTCACTGCTATTGGGGTTGTTGATCCGAAGAACTCTCTTATGATTACATTTGATATGTCTAATTTTAAAAAGAGACTCCCACATCATATGGATTTCCATATTAGATCATCATTTCGAAAGTTCACTATATTTCGAACGGTCATCGATGAGGGTGCTTCCATGTGTGTGATTTCTCTCACATGCTAGAAGGGGATCAGATCTACCACATCTATTCCATCAACCACTCTTCTGACTATGTTTGATGGTCATTCTCATAGGCCACATGGTATTGTCCTGACTTTTCCCATATGTGTTTGGGGAAAAACTATAAATATAGAGGTTGAGATAGTTGATGCAAGCTTGGACTACAACCTTCTGTTGGGGCGAAATTGGATTTATGAGATGGATGCTATTGCATCCTCCTTATTTCGTATTATTTTTTTCCCTCATGAAGGGAGGATTGTCATAGTTGACCAACTAGATTGTTCTCTTGTAGACCCGAATGCATCTATTGACTCAACTATCCCTTTGGTGGATAATGCTAAACTACATATTAAGAATCTAAGGGTTGGAATGTATTCTTCTTTGATGGGTACTTTTGATATTCCACCTCCTTCCATTCATATAAATGCAATTTCATTCTCTAGGGCTCCTATTCAACCAGAGTTCTTCAGAACTCATTATTTTTCGGACCCTTGGACATTACCTTCCCCTATCTCCACATTAGCAGAAGGTCAAGTGGGTGGAATGGAATTTTCAATGTCTGCAACTAAGATTGATTATAGATCTATTGTTGACTCTGCAGAATCCATTCCAGTTTCTCTTTCATCAGAGGAATTGTATGGAAATGTGGTCTTGGCTTGGACACTTACTTCTTCTTTGCCCAATATTTCCTTGATAGCACTCTTCCATTTGAAGAGGCTATCTTGGAAGCTATGACTGGTATAGATAGACCGTGGGATTATTTGCATCATCAGTATTACTTTATACTAGACTTGAGCGAAGTTGAGTCAATTTTTCCAAGTCCTTAGTCTTCAAACCCTATTCACCCAGTCCTGAACCCTTTGGTGGCAGCACAAGTATTTGCTGAAGGGAATATGGCTATGATTTCTCCAACTATCCCGGTGAACATCTCCAGGAATCCCAACGTTAATGAGAATTTTTTCATCGGAGTTGAATGTTCCCCTAAAGAGATTCAAATTTACAACGATCTCTTTAAATATTTTAGGGATGTGTTCACTTGGTCTTATGAGGAAATGCCTGGTATAGATCCATCTATTGTCCAACATGAGATCAAGATCTACTAAAATGCTAAGCCCGTGAGGCAAAAGCTTCGTCCGGTCAACCCTAGGAAGGTTGCATCTATCAAAGCTGAGGTAGATAAGTTACTCAAGGAAGGATTCATTTTCCCTATTTCTTTGACAGAGTGGGTTTCGAATCTAGTTCCGGTGGATAAGAAAAAAGAGACAATTCGCATTTGCATTGATTTCAGAGACCTTAATAAAGCATGTCCGAAAGATAATTACCCCACACCATTCATAGATCAGATTATTGATGAGTGCGCCGGTAATGATATTTTCTCCTTCATGGATGATTTTCATGGATATAATCAAATTACTATTCGTCCTGAAGATCAACATAGGACTGCCTTTATTTGTCCCTGGGGTACCTTTTCTTACAAGAAAATGCCTTTCGGCCTTAAAAATGATGGAGCCACTTTTGAGCGGGCCATGTCATATGCCTTCCATGACATCAAACATATTATTGAGGCATACTTGGATGATTTAGCTTCTCATTCTCACAAGAGAATTGATCATCCTTCTCACCTCTGTCAAGTATTTGAAAGATCTCGATTTTACAAAATCAGGTTGAATCCGAAGAAGTGTGTTTTCGCGGTCACAGTCGGTTAGTTGTTGGGATTTATTGTGTCTACGGAAGGGATTTGGGTAGATCCCTTCAAGGTTGAGGCAATAATTTTGTTGCCTCCCCCGTCATCTATTCATCAAATTCAAAGTCTACAAGGAAAAGCTAAATTTCTATGGATATTTATCATAAATTGTGCTGAAATTACAAGAGGATTCATGAGATTATTAAAGAAGGGAGTCCCATTTTTGTGGGGAGACTTTGCTCAACGCTCATTTGATGATTTGAAAAAGGAATTGACCTCTACTCCTATACCGAGTCCACCTGATTATAGTATGAATTTCCTATTGTATCTCGTAACATCAAAATCTACTATCGATATGGTTCTGGTTCAGGAGGATGATGTTCTTGTAGAGCATGTTATATACTACCTTAGTCAAGGCTTGATAGGACCTGAACTCTAGTATTCTCTGATAGAGAATCTTGCTTTAGCAACTATCCATGTTTTAAAATAGCTTAGACATTATATTCTCCTTTGAAAAAATTATGTTTTGGCAGCATTCAATCCATTTCAGTTTGTTCTCAGCAGGCAAGTGATTGGGGGCAAATACAATTGATGGATTGTGATTTTGCAGGAATTTGATCTTGAGTTTATGTCTACGAAGTCCAAGAAATCATTGGTTTTCACAGAATTAATTTCTCAGTTTCCCACTAGAGAGGAGATAGTTTATGATGAATCCTTTCCAGATGAGCACCTTTTTCTCATCTCTTCACAGGATCCTTGGTATGGGGATCTCATTGTATATCTTCAGACTGTGAAGTTTCCCTCAACTTTTTCAAAATATGAGGGTCGTAATTTGTGTCACCTGGCTAAGATTTACTTGATCATTAGTGATAATTTATACCATTGAGGGGTAAATTATATCCTAAGATGATGCTTAACTCTCGAGGAAGTTGAGGTTGTGCTGAATGATTGCCACAGTAGAGCTTGTGGTGGTCAATTATCTGGGTTTGCGACAGCCCAAAAAATCCTACGTGCTAGATACTTTTGGCCTTAAATTTTCAAATATTGTATGGAGTCGGTCAAATAGTGTCATTCGTGTCAAGTGTATACTCAAAATATGCATGCTCATCCAGCTCCGCTCTTCCTGGTTGTCACTATTGGTCCTTTTACAAAGTGGGGTATTGATTATACTACTTGTAACCTACCTTCAGCTAGAGGTCACAAGTACATTATTGTAGCAGTAGACTACTTCATGAAGTGGGTCGAGGCTATGCCTAATTTTGGGAATGAAGGTGAGACAACAACCATTTTTATCTTCAATCAAGTTATTTCTCGTTTTGGTATTCCTAAAGAGATTGTCACTGATCATGGCAGTCATTTTCAGAACAACCTGATGGCTAAGTTGGCTCTAAAATTAGGTTTCCGGCAAGAGCATTCATCTCCTTATTATGCTAAGGCCAGTGGGCAAGTGGAAGCCATGAAAAAATCCTTGAAGACCATTCTTCAATGGACAATTGATAAAGCTAGATCTAATTGGCATATCATGTTGTATCCTATGCTTTGGGCATACCAGATGTCAGTCAAAACTGCAACTAGTTTTACTGTGTTTCAACTAGCTTATGGGTTGGAATCAATATTTCCCATCGAGTGTGATATTACTTCTCTTAAGTTAGATTTAGAGCTTCTTCCTGACACTTCTAGTCTTAAAGAATGCCTCCTTCATCTGGAACATCTTTATGAGCATCGTTGAGATGCTACCGCGATGAAGGAGGCACATAAGAAACGGGTACATGTTCAGTACGATAAAGTGGTCAAACCTAGGGTTTTCTCCGAAGGTGATCTTGTTCTAGTTTATGCCTGGAAAAAGGATTCCCTAGGGGTAGGTAAGTTCAAGTCTATGTGGTATGGCCCCTTCATTGTTAAAAAGGTCCTCAAAAAAGGAGCTTATACCTTAGTTGATTTTGAGGGAAATGAGTTGGCAAAGCCAAGAAGTGGGCTCTATCTGAAAAGGTATTATGCCTAGGCCTTGGCCTGGCATCTTGCTTTTTGTATATATTTTTGTTTCTGTTGTTGTACATATCTAAGTTTTCGGTCTATGAGTTTATGGTGATGTTTTTGATCTGCTTTGGCAGGTTGTGTTGGATATTATCAGTCATTATGGTTTCACCGATGGTGCTAGTAGACACACCCGGAACTTAGCTTCCGTGGCTTGGGTAATTTATTATCCATCTGGTTAGCTCTTAGTTTCAAGAGGGGTCTGCATTGGTCCTGCTTCCAACAACATAGCATAATACACTGTAGTCATTTATCTACTTTCAGAAGCAATATATTCTAGTAGATCTTTTCCCATCGACTCTCACTCATTGCTCTAGGAATAAGGTCTAGAGTATTTTTGTCAGTACCTTAGGGTTTGCAGTCATTAGTGGCAAACTCTTTGCTGTCGACAGTGAGGATTCATTATTGCCTCCTGATTGATAGATTCTTAAAAGTGTTCGACTTCAACTCATTCATTCGCACTTGTTAGATTGTATTGGGGCATCTTGGTACTCATTATCATTATCAGTGGGTTGTCTCATGTTTGTTAACAGTATACATTATTGACCAATAATCAAACAATTTCTCACATGGTCGACTTCAGCTCATTTATTCCCATTGTGTAGAATTGTGCCATGGTGATCGATGACGACCTCGGGTTTGCATCAGCATGCTTCGGTTCACTTTTGATAGGTCATCCAGTTTCTGCCACTGACAATGTCCACCCTTATATGTTGCAGTTTTAGTACAACAACATCTTATATGTTGGCTCCCGAGTTGTGTGATTGTACCATGTGTTCCACCTCTTATGGTTTGGTATATGGAGATTCAGTTACTTGTGAGATCAGCTATCTATTACAGTAGCATTGATCAGTCTTCTATATGTGATACTTGGACTCGATTTTGACTTGTACTTCTGGGCAGTGATCAGATGATTCATTATGTACTTTCCAGTTCAGATAGACTTGTATACATTTTGGATCTATATACATTCTTTTCTTTCACTGAGTATGGGTATTCCCACCTCAAACATGAGCTGACTCTCTGACTCCTTTCATTGGTTTTTTGGCAGGCTAAAATCTGGTGAAGTCCTCTCTTGTCTTCGCAAGGTTCTTTCTATGCACATAATATATTTCGGCCATCATGTACCCCCTCTGACCTCATATATTAGGGGGCATCTGTTATAGCATCATTTTTCACCCTCATGTGATTAATGATTGTCTCTTTGGCCTTGGGCACCCTTTCCCCCTATACTTGAACAACTTCATAAAAAATAGTGTCTAAAATCCCATACATGATTATGCCTAGACTTTTCCGCATATATACGTGATTTCATTCATACTTTTCCACATATTCCATTTAAATCATTAAAATATATATAAAATTCCCTATTTTCGAGGCAGGGTGATGGTTATTCTCGTAATTCAACCACCCCAGCCCGTGGCCCTACTGTTTCCAACTGCTGAAACTAATTTGAGGGGGTATAAAAGCCCCTCATGTTTATGGCCTAAGGGAGGGAGAAAATTATAAATATTATACTTTATTGGAGCCCTATTTCAAGTCTGATATTCCCGTTCCTCCTGCACTTCCCAGGTATATTGAGGTTACCCTTGTTTCCTTGAGATGCTCATCATCCTATATAACATCTTGTGTGAAAAAAGCTTGGAATAATCCTACCAAGGTGAGGGCTGGACGGATCCATAGGATGGTCTGCTCGAATTACGTGGAAGGATTCAGGTGATCTCTCCACTTCTCTATTATTGTACATGCCATTTATAATGAGAAGATCCATCTTGTTCCCGGAATTCACATGTTTATATCTCTTTATATATGTGTAAAGATAATTAATTAAACATTAAATATCGTTTACAAGATATTATACATGAGTTACACTAACATCTAGGAACAATATATGTTGTACAACTAATGTTTCATGTTCGTTCTTTCTTGATTTCCAGGTTATGAAGCATGAGGAGTTGCTGGGGGTTTGCACCCCACGAGATCTACATCAAACGTAGGACTTTCGGGTAAGTTCTGCAACTTATTATCTCTATTTTTCAGTATAAAATATAGGTTAGGTGAGTCCTTCATGAATGATATGCCTCCGATCTATGAGGTTGCTGACCCAAAAACCTTTAGGGAGTTATTTCCCGAAATAGATGGCCTTTTTAGATGAAAGAGTGGTATCAAGGAAATACTTAGCAGAAGATGAACTAAGATTCCAAGGCAGAGCCACATCTTCATACAATTCCTCCAGTGAGAGAGAATCTGGCATGTACTCTACAGATTCAACAATAGATCTATAAGTAATCTCAGCTGCATACATAGGAAATTCCATTCCACCCACTTGGCCTTCTTCTAATGTGGAGGTAGGAGAAGGTAAGGTCCAAGGGTCCAAAAAATAGTGAGCTTGGAAGAACTCTTTTCGAGTAGGAACCCCAGAGGATGAAATAGCATTGGTATGAACTAAAGGATGCGGAAAATAAAAAGTACCCATCAAGGATGTATACATTACAACCCCCAATTTCTCAACAGGTTGCTTGGTATCATTCATAAAGTAACGATTGAGTCAGAAGATGTATTCAGATCTACAAGATAACAATTCAACTTATCAAATGTGAAAATTCTCCCTTCATGAGGAAAACATACAATACGAAATAATAAGGATGCAATAGCATCCATATCATAGATCCAGTTTCGCTCGAACATAAGGTTATAGTCTAAGCTTGCATCAACTATCTTAACTTAGATATTGACAGTTTTACCCCAAACATAGATGGGTAAAGATGGAACAATGCCATGTGGCCTATGAGAATGACCATCAAATGCAGTCAAAAGAGTGGCTGAAGGGATAGTTGAAGGAGATCCAATAGCCTTCCAGCATGCAAGAGACATTACACACGTGGAAGCGCCCTCATCAACAATAGTTCAAAAGATATTAAATTTCTGATATGTTGACTTGATATGGAAATCCATACAATGAGGAAGTATCTTGTTAAAATTTGTCATATAAAATGTGATAATCAGATAATTATTTGGATCAATAGTCCCAATGGCAGTGAGCAATGCACTCCTTTGTGCAGGACACGACTGGAGTACCTCTAACGTAGACATGGCACAAGGACTTTGAGCCAAATCTTCTACAATTGAGTACTTCTGGGTAGCCTTGGGATGAGGATTAATCATCGTACACTTTTTAGACCATTTTGGCATCCAAGGTATAGGATCAACTGTAGGCCTCTCTATATCGAGTGGCTCGGCATTATTAGGAGCACCCTTAGCTTTTGAAGACTCTGCTTTGCCATAATCACAAGATCTTGTAGTGATATCTGCATGAGCACTCATTATGTATATGTTTGATGGATTTTCCCTTTCTTGGTTTCCTCCATAGGGAGCTCCAGTATATCCATTCGTTCCAGCAAGCAGTTTCTACCCTTTAGGAAAAGGTTCTGTCAGCACAACCTAGGAACTAGAAGAACCCTGTTGAGCTAACAAGCACTGAGCATCCTGAATTTTAGGGTAGAGATGCATAAGATGGTCTCTAGTGCACAACTTTCATGGAAACTTGAATTTATTTTTACTATCCGTCTTACCCTCTCCAACATTATCGTTGGATTTGTTCTCATTCCCCTTCCCATCATTGTCCTTTTTTTATTTTTTCGTCCCTTATTTTTCCCATCGGATTGTTGATTTCCTTTGGGGTTAGAAGCTTCATTAGGGGAATTTTGAGGTCTAAAATGGGCCTCCAAAGAAAAATGAACAACTAAAATAAAATTTATAAGAACCAATAGGATTCAAGATGATGATGTCAACCATGGGGATTGATTCACCATTTTCGGAGAAAAAAAGTAAAAAGATTAAAAATAATAAAATAATAAAAACTAATTTTTCGACTCATATTTTCAACTTATCTATGTAAGGGTTTACTCAAATTTTGATCCGGAATACTTGTTTCATGAAAAATTTAATTCCTCATCGAAGGAGTACCCATGTTGCATACTTTTAATAGACTGTACTACATGAAAAATGAGAAATATATAAAAAATGTGATTGCAGTCACGTTTTTTATGTATTTCTCATTTTTCTTATTGCAGAGTCCATCAAAAGTATGTAACATATAAAAAGTATGTAACATGGGTACTCCTTGGATGAGGAATTAATTTTTTCATCCAATGAGTATTCCCACTTGAAATTTGAGTAAACCCTTAAGGAGATAAGTTCAAAATATGAGTTGAAAAAGTAGTTTTTTCGTTTTTCCCTCTAAAATTTGATGATGTAATCAAATATTATTTTATTATTTCCACTATTATTTTACAATTTATTGAAGAGGCCCATTTTAGACCTCAAAATTCCCCTAATGATTAATTTACAAGGCTTGGGAAGGAGGTGACACTGAAGGCACAACCTGACCAGAAGGAGCATATTGTATGGACAACTGATGCAATTAATTTAGCAGGTTAGCCATACTACTATCGATCGAACCGATAATCCCATCACCATGAGGACCAGGTTTAGTTTTGGATAAATCTAACTTGGAATGAGGATAATCTGGAAAAAAAATAATTAAGGACTCCAGACTGAGAATAAATCAGTTCTAGTTGTTGAGCCCTAAAAATAGCCTGCTGTTATGTAGGTAAATCTTGGACCGCAACTAGTGATATAATAACGAACTTGTTATGTAGGTAAATCCTCTCTGTGGACAGAGATGATCCCTCTATCCCTAGAGTGGGTCTAGTAACAAGGAATCATGCTAGAGTGTAGGTCCCTAGATATTTTAATGAAAGAGGACATAATAAGATGGCCTACCTGTGGTCCAAATCTATCATCGACAATCGTAGTGGTGATGAGACCCTCTCGCTCCTAATTTGGCAAGTCACAACCCCTTCTCTTATCACGTTTGGACACCTGAATAGAGATTAGAAAATGATAACCACATACCACATACTAATTTCATCCAAAAACTACTAGTCAGTTAGAGAAGACTAAGCATATTGCATTCGATAAAGACAAAATACAATATGGGAACCAGACAATAGTCACTTATATTATTAGGTAGAAATAAGAGATACAACCATGCTCTAATGTTGCGGTCTCCTCCAGTAGGGTTCGGGCGAAGCACGTCTCAAAGCTCATCGGGGAATTTGGATGGGATAAGGGCCCTCTCGATGGAGTTCCTTCTTGATCTACCTTCTCAATAAATCAGTTATTCAGCTATAGTTCAGTCCTCCAAGTTCAGCACTTCAACTTTATAATTCTCTTTGTTTATATGTCTGTTCAACTAGCATATCAATGGAATATGGCTATATTTATAGAGGAGAGGAGGAGGTTGGCATCCCTACAAAGGTGGGAGAGAGTCCTATCCTTTAGGAGAGTTCCAAGGGAGTTGGAAACTACTAAATAAAGGAGGGAGTTTGTGGTTGTTTCAGTTCAACCTCTCCCAATGACTCATCCTCGAGGTGGTTGGAATAGAACCTCCGCCTTTATTTTTAAAAAACATTCCATAAAAATGTTAGCGTGAGTGCTTAATTGGGACATAGCGCCAACTGGCACGGGCTCAGTGTTAATTTTCCAGCTCGGCACGGGGGTGTAACTGGCTACTTGCGCCAAGGCAAAAACAGGTGTTTTTAGTGGTCTGCTCAGGAAATGACCAACAGAAGGAATGTTTTCCTCATGGCAAGGGATGTAATGATGGTATTTACAAGGCATGACACTGCATATTGATCATAGAAATGACCCTCCAATAGGCGAGATGGGGATTGAAGGGAAAGTGACAAAATGTTGTGTAACAAATGCCCCCTTAAAGTATGAAGCCCAAACATGAGTGAGGGGTGAAATGCTTTACAAATATGTGCAAGGAACCAGATTCTGTTGTCAAGAGACCTACAAATTAAGCATAGATAAATATACATAACTAAAATATCTGATGAAAATACATGAATCCATGGTATAGCCGCAACTATCCTTCAAGAAGAGGATCATGTGAATGGATCCTCGGCATGGAAACAACCATCCAAATGAAGGGATCATATGAAATAGATCCACAACATGGGCACAACCATCCGTATATAGAGGATCAAAATGATAGGACCCATGGTATGGTCACAGCCATCTGTCTAAAGAATCATGTATATAATCATGAATGACTTATCACTCCTCGCAACCTGGACTTTTGTGATCGAATCCTAGGGTCTTGCGCTCAAAAAACACCCAATAAAAGTACAAATTCCAACATGTGAATAGACGTGTTGAAATCAAACATGTTAGAAAATCACTTGATTACCGACCAATGATGTGAACCGTTAACAAGTGCGAGAAAAACCATCAATAATGACAATGGCTCTCAAGGTACAACTAGTACAATCCACAGAATGTGAAAAATGAGTTGAAGTCGAACACCCATGAAATCAACCGATCAAAGGCCGATGATGTGAACCTATCATCGAATGTGAAGAACTTGCCATTAGGGCATGCAAGCTCTAAGGTACCAGAAAGGAGTCTCTAGATCAACTTCCTAGATAATGAGTTGAAGCCAACAGGAAGCAATTCGTCGAAGGAGGGTCATAATGAATCCCACATCATTGAAACGAAATAGAGAAGGTAATATGAGTGTGAATCAATACTGAAACAGAAGATTAAGGAATGTACAAACTGCAGAAGCATTTTCTATTGAACATATCAGTGACATGATTCTGGAATTTGGCAGCATTTGAGTCAAATAGGATCAGAGCTCATGTTGACAATATTTTTAATCGAATGAGAGGCAAACGGATTTCCCAAACCCATGGAGGCAAAGTGACAGAATGAATATATCCCAACCCAACATGAACTACAGACAAGTGTCATGTTCAAAAGTAACATACTGTTAACACAACTGATGAATAACTTCCATTTCCCCCCACCATTTTTGGCGAGTACCTCTTTATTTTTATACAAGCTTGAAGAGGATAGCATATTCTTGCCATATAAGTTTGTCCTTTGGACGAATCCAAAGTAGTAAATTTTACGAGCCCTAGGAAGGAGGAACTCGGTTAACATCATGGTGACGATGTCCGATTTCATCAGAGTTTAATGAGTCTAACAAAGGGATAAATCAGTGCCTTTTCATGTTTAGAGAGTTTGAAAAGAAGTTAAAAATAAAAATCCAACAGTCCCTTTTCATAGGTAGTACCACAGATCCGAAAAGGTAGAAAATTGTGTCTGAGAAAACCTCTTAGTCGCAATAGGCTAAGGTATTCCTTTTTTGTAAATAATTTATCCCAGCCAAAAAAAGAGGTAAACGCATATGTTAGAAAATTAAATATTACAGAGCAATGAAACACACAAAATATGTGGAAAACACAAGCACACAAAACACATAAAACCAGAGAGACACAGATATACGTGGTTCACCCAGTTTGGGCTATGTCCAACCCGAAAAACCAGTCCTTCCTTTCTATTATCTAGAAAATGAAGAGACAAAACCTACAACAGATCTGTTGTAATATCCTCTGTTCTCTCTCAAAGTCTCTCTATATATTTCTCTCTCCAAGAATACACATACAATACACAGCCACAATACAATACCCTCATACAAAGCGAGGGGTTGACTTCTAGGGAAAAAAACCCTAAACTAAAAATAAATTTTACCGTCAGATCATCCACCTAATGAACGGCCCAGATTGACTAGAAATTACTATAATTTTACAAGGAAATTTTACATATGTTTTTAGCTTTGGGGGCGCTGCCCCCGAAAACCCCCACTGGGGGGAGCTCCATAAAGTCACATCCGCCCCCCCTGGACCCCCCAGGCAGCGTTAAATTTCAGGTGGCATTTCTGCCCCATTAAGTTATAGGGGTCCAACGCTGTGATACAAAATAAACAAGATAATCAAGCTCCACACCCAACAGTATACTGGGTAGATATCGTTTCGCAGCCATTTAACGAGTACAAAATTACAAGAGTCTCGAAAATATTTTCAATTTTCGAGAGTTAGACAAGAGCTAAAAGATGACTCCTCCTGGAGAAACGAGTGGTATTAAGGGTAGCTACTGGTTCCGGTGATGGTGGAACTTCTTAGAACAAGTAAAGTTCAAGAGGCTGGCTAACAAGACCACTCATTGCAGCAGTTCCTCGGGAATGGGTAAAAAAACCAAGTGAAGGCATATAATCATCCAAACAGATAGTGACGGTGGAATGAGAAACCCAAGGTTCATATGGGAAAATAGGCTAATAAGATGGCAATCAAGACAGGTAAAATAGGAATGGTTTCATTTTTACACAAGATTGAAATTAGAAAACTCTACTTGAAACCAATTTCATTTTTACACAAGCTTGAAACGGAAACAAACTATGCTTGAAATTATTTGCATGCCCCCATCATGGTGACTCAATTTGAGGTGCATGTCCCCCAAGCTTCAGTCCATATGAAAGGTAGATGGAGTGAAGGTTCAAAGTATGAGATCAAGAGAAAGACTTGACTAGGATTTTATGAGGTCTAATCAAAGACTCGAATTTAACAAGAACATGTTTCATTTTCTTAACGAGGTTGACACATTAAAAGAACCATCCTCATGAGATAATTATTTTTGTAACGAGGTTGATACAGAAGAGGAACTATCCTCAGATGACCTTGTTTCATATTTTAAGGAGCTTGACATAAGAAAATGAACTGTGTTGCGGTCCAAGTCGTCCAGTGATTCCATCATTATATCCTTTTGCGTACGGTGACTGTGATTTTTGATTGCAACCCCATGACCTATATTTTGTCTCGAAAATTGCTAGGGGGAAAATACTCAAAGTGGGATTTTATCCTTCAAGAGTTCGATTTGGAATTTACTGCTGCCAAATCAAAGAAATCACTAGTTTTTGTTGATTTGATTTGTTCCCTCCCTTCAGAATCCGCTTCGTCTCATTTTGAGGACCGTATTCCAAATGATACACTTTTCTTGATTATCACCCTCAACCCCTGGTATGATGATATCATCGTATATCTCCAGACTTCCACATTCCAATATGAGTTGACAAAGGATGCCCGCCATCAAATCAGGCATCACTCGCAACCTTATCGTATAGTCGGAGATACGCTCTATCATGTTAGAGTTGACTCTATACTCTGCCGATGTTTGACCCTTGAGGACGCTGAGAAAGTATTGAATGATTGTCACAGTGGCGCCTGTGGTGGTCACATGTCTAGTTACGTTACTACACAAAAGATACTTCGTGCTAGGTATTTTTGGCCTTCCATTTTCAAAGATTGTATTGTCGCAGTTCCTAAATGTCATGATTGCCAGATTTATCAACACAAATTGCGTGCGCCACATGTTCCTCTTCACCCTATCATTAACGTTGGTCCCTTTGCAAAGTGGGGCATAAATTTTATGACGTGTAACCCTCACTCGGCCAGGGGGCATGCTTATATCTTCGTAGCTATGGACTACTTCACCAAATGGGCTGAAGCAATGCCTACACTTGCAGCTGACGATAAGACAAATTCTCAGTTCATATTCAATCATATTATTTCTAGGTTTGGTGTCCCTCAAGCCATCGTTGCTGATCATGGTTCCCATTTTCCGCATTATATGGTAGCAGAGTTGACTTCTAAGTTAGGTCTGCGTCACGACAGCTCAAAGCTGTACTACCCTCAAGCTAATGGCCAGGTTGAAGCTATGGACAAAGTTCTTGTCACAATGCTTCAGCATAAGATTGGGATCCATAAATAAAATTGGCATCTCATGTTATTTTCAACTCTCTGGGCATATCGAACTTCGACTAAGAGTGCGACCAGATTCACCCCTTTTTAGTTGGTTTACGGTCTGGAAGCTACTCTCCTGATTGCGTGTGAAATACCTTCGCTCAAGGTAGCTGTGGAATTACTGCCAAACACTTTTCTAGAAGAAGAGTGTCTCCTCTACGTATAGAGGTTGGATGAAACTCGTTGCTTGGCCACTTTGGTTATCGAAGCACAAAAGAAGCGAGTTAAAGCTCATTTTGATCAATCAGTTTCCCCTTGCTATTTCATTGAAGGAGATCTCGTCCTCCTATATGAGCAAGCTCATGATAAGCTGGGAGTAGGAAAATTTCAACCTATGTGGCATGGGCCCTACATCATTAAACGTGTGTTGCAAAATGGGGCCTATGAGCTAATTGACTACGAAGGTTATCCTCTTGAACAGTCCAGAAATGGGTTGTATCTCAAAAATTATTTTGCATGAGTCATTCATGCATAGCAGTTGTACATAGGTGTTATTTTCATTTTTGTACATGTTTTTGAGTTTGGTGTGCTTTTTGAGCATTTTCCTACTTATTGGGTCTTTCTTATTGTGTAGATGTCCATTACCCCTTATGTCGGTTTCGCAGATGGTGCTTCCCATAGTACCAGGAATTTGTCTTCGGCGACCTGGGTAATTTATGATCCTGCTGGTGAGTTGATAGATCTGCAAGGTATTTTTCTAGGATGAACTACAAACAATGTCGCTCAATATAGCGTTTTCATTGAGCTATTATCCGAGGCAATCAACCATGGCATACGCTCATTGATTCTAAATCTAGATTCACAGCTTATTGTTCTGCAACTCAATAACCATTATTCAGTTAGAAATCCGCACATTCTGAGATTGTATTTATGTATTTGTTTGTTGGAAAGACATTTTGATTTTATTACTTATCAACATATTCCTAGACAAATGAACACACTAAATAATACATTGGCTAACATTTTATTAGATATACATTTGCATAATTTGTAAAAGCATCATCATATGTAAGAGATCCATGTAAGGAAATAGATGTATATATATATATATAGCATGCTTGCAACTATGTGCATCATAAAAATCATAAAATATATCTATGTTTCTGTTACATCTTGAGACATCATGTCTCACAAAATATGCAGATAAAATAAACCTAGGTGTCTAATCAACATGATGCTCGTGATAACATGTCATCAAGCGGTGGATTCAACTAGGCAACCCTACAGTATGTCTCTGATAGGCATGAGGAACATCATCAAAACATGCATAATATGGTTCTCCTCGAGTGATCCCCTCCTGGTTGCGCACTATCTTATCTTCCTCTCCGCCCTCTCCTTGAGGGTCAAAATCGCAAGGGATTCACCTCACTATCGGTGACATACCAGTAGGTCTCTCGGGGCCAACATCTGCATCACATGGATTTAATGACAAGAACATACATTAATAAAAAAAAATTCATAATACTCATAAAACTTAAAAAATTGAGTCTTACCCAAATCTTCATCCCAATCTTCTCCCTCCAGAAGTGGGTGGCCCGGATCATTAGTAAAATCTATGCCAGAGTAGGGCCAAACCTCCATGACAATTAGTTGTCGACATAGCCAATCAAAA
This sequence comes from Pinus albicaulis, assembly GCA_034641835.2. NCBI lineage: Eukaryota > Viridiplantae > Streptophyta > Pinopsida > Pinales > Pinaceae > Pinus > Pinus albicaulis. The sequence continues at coordinate 381,831,113 of CM076578.1, read as the reverse complement.
AATTCTGGCCTCCAAGACATCTATTGGCCGCCCCCTTCCCTTGGCATCAGTGTTGCCCATCAAGCCATCTGTGGTTCTCTTGTTGGTGGTGTCAGAGCTATGACCTCCTGTTGCTAAAAAATTGGTAATCATTCCAAGAAGAACGATACTAGGATTGATCCATAGCCAAAATTTTTCCGTTTGGTCTTCTTGCATTTGGTTAGTTGGCACTTCATGTTTATGGTCATAGCCTCTGCCTAGTTGTAGATGGTTGGAGCCATGCAGTCCATAGAAAGAAGCAACTATGTATTTTTTTCTTCGTGTGGTGCTTGTGATCCTGCAGCCCATGTGATGGTGTGCAATACCACGCGTAGTGTCAAATCTGTGATAGCTTGTCTATCAACTTTCCCACTACTTGATCCTTTCTGCACTCCTCAATATATCATGTCTATCACCATGGTCATGTTCTCCATGTAGTGCCAGGTGCCGATTAGGAGTGGTGTTGCACCTCTCCACGACGTCAGAAACATCACTCTCAAGTTCTTGATCCCATAGGATGAAATTCTCTTGATTTTCATCCCATATACTAATCAGATATTGTAGTAATTCTGGTCAAGCTTAGAGACATGGTGTTAGAAATAATTTTAGCAAACCACAGTTTCCGAGGGCTTCCATAACTCCCTCATTTTCCATGGCTAGCTCATCTTCTTCACTATGTTCCTGTTATTTCCATTCAATGACTATTTTTTCTCTTTCTACTTGCAAACACACACATGTGAGTGGTATTAGCCAATTTTAACCCTTAATTTTGTAAACAATTGGGATATTTGATGCATATTTTTGCTAGAAACTGGTTTGCGTCATTGTGGCGCACCCTAGTGTTAAAAATCGAGCAGTTGGCGCGACTCCATGCTCGAAACCCGCAGCCGTAGTTTTTACATTTTCTCCCCCAAAATTCGAAATTGACAAATGCAAGAAGAAAGAAATAGCTTAAAATAACAAGAGGGGTCTCAGCTCTTACTTGCAGTTGATGGATTTGCGATTGATCCACTGGATTGGCCACTATCGTCACCACAAGATTGCACAGTAAAATGGGTAACTATTGCTCCACAAGAGGTAAAGAGTGAAAAGTAATTATTTTTACCATTTTTGGAATTTTATAACTTTTTCACAACCCTAATTAGGTTTTAAGACATGTTTTTCGACTATTTTATTGTATTATTTTCGAAAAATGGGTTTTATAGTCTCTTGTGCAACAAAAGGTTTTCATGCGATAATGATGAAGTAACGAGTTATATTTTATACTTTTTCGGACTGGGTAAAAACACGAAAAAGTCACTACTGGAGTCACCTTTTAGCTCTTTTCTGACTCTCTAAAATTGAAAATATTGCCAAGATTTTTTTCGTTTTGAACTCGTTAAATGGCTGCGAAATGATATCTACCCAGTATATGTTTAACCCTTTTTTGGGATGGGATAGATTATTTACGAAAAAGGAATACCTTAGCCTATCGCAACTAAGAGGTTCTCTTAGACATGGTTTTCTACCTTTTCGGATCTGTGAGACTACATATGAAAAGGGACTGCTGGAGTTTTATTTTTTTCCTTCTTTTTAAACTCTCTAAACATGAAAAGATGTTGAGTTCTTCCTTTGTCAGACTCGTTAAACTCTGATGACATCGGACTTCGTCACCATGATGTCATTTGAGTTCCTCCTTCCTAGGGATGATAAAATGTACTAGGATGGATTTGTCTGAAGGAAAAATTTACAGGTGCAATCATATGATATCCCCTTCAAGCTTGTTTTAAAAAAAATTGGGGTACTCGGCAGAAATGGTGGGGGAAAATGGAACAAGATTTTACTTGTGTTAGCAGTATGTCACTCCTGAACATAGCACTTGTATGCATTCATGTTGGGTTGGGGATATCTCATTTCGTCATTTTTTCCTCCATGGTTTTGGGTAATCTCTTTTGACCTCTCATTTTATCTTTGCCATGTCATCATGACCTCAAATCATTTGATGTCAAATACTACCAAATCCAGTGTCGTGCTGCTGATATGTTCAAGAGAAGTTTGCCTTTGCAGTTTTCAAACCTCCCTCTAATTCTCTATTGGTCCTGATTCACAAACATCATATTCCTCTGTCTCGTGTAGATGAAGTGGGAAAAATTATTTCCCTCCTTCGACCAGGTCACTTCCTGTCAACTTCAACTCATTTTCCAAGAATATGATCTAGAGACTCCCTTCCTGTACCTTGGAGCCTGCATGCCTTAATGGCAGGTTCTTCGCAGTCGACGCAAGGTCCACATCATTGGCCTTTGATCGACTAACTCTGTGGGTGTTCAACACCAGATCACTATTCACATTCTGTGGATTGTAACTTTTGTGCCTTGAGAGCCATTGTCATTATTGGTGGTTCCTCTCACGTTTGTTAATAGCTTTCATCATTGGCTGGTAATCAGATGATTTTATTGCATGTTCGACTTCAGCTCATACATTTACATGCTAGGAATTGTACTTGTTCGGGTCAAGATGGAGCATAGGACCCTGGGTTTTGTCTGCTAAAATCCAGGATGTGAATTATTTGTGGGTTATCATGACTTATTGCATGACTCTTTGATTGAATGGTTGCGACCATACCTGAGTATATTTGTTGATATTTACTGCTGGATGGTTGCGTCCATACCTCGATCTCAGTTTTTATATACTTTATTATGGATGGCTGTGCCCATGCCACATGTTCATGTACCAGAGATATCAGTTGTCTTTGTAATCACAGGTTTTCTGACAGCGTTGTTTGGTTTGAACGTGTTCTCATAAATCTTTTCACCCCTCCCTCTCCTTTGGGCCTCATGCTTTAGGGGGCATCTGTTACACAACATTTTTTCACTGTCCTTGCAATCCCCATCCCACACATTGGAGGGTAATTTCTGTGACTTATGAAAATTTTAATGCCTTTCAAATACCTTCATTGCATCCCTCTACATGAAGGTAACATTCCTCTTGTTGACAATTTCCCGAACAGAGCATCAAAAAGCCCTGTTTTTTCCTTGGCGTGAGTAGCTAGTTCTACCCTCGCGCCGATGTGGAAGATTAACACTAGGGCCCGCACCACCTGGTGCTCTGTCCCAGTGTAATACCCATGCCAAGCTGTTTTGGGAATTTTTTTTAAAAATAGAGGCGGAGGTTCCATTCCAACCACCTCGAAGAATATTCATTGGGAGTGGTTGAACTAAACATCCACAGGTTTCCTCCTTTGGTTAGTGGTTTCCACCTCCCTTGGAATAATCCTAAAGGATAGGCCTCCCTTCCACCTTTGTAGAGATCCCAACCTCCTCCTTTTCCTCTATATAAACAAACCTTATCCCTTTATGAAGGCTAGCTGAACAGAGAGAATTATACAGCTAAAGTGCTGAACTTGGAGGACTGAACTATAGTTGAATAACTGAGTTATTGAGAAGGTAGATCAAGAAGGAACTCCATCTAGAGGGCCCTTATCCAATCCGAATTCCCCGATGAGCTTTGATAAGTGCTTCGCCCGAACCCTGCTGGAGGAGACCGCAATGTTAGAGCATGGTTGTATCTTTTCCTTCTACCTAATAATATAAGTGACTATTGTCTGATTTCCATCTTGTATTTTGTCTTTATCGAATGCAATATTCTTAGTCTTCTCTAACTGACTAGTAGATTTTGGATGAAATTATTATGTGGTATGTGGTTATCATTTTCTAATCTCTTTGCATGTGTCCAAACACAATAAGCGAAGGGGTTGTGACTTGCCAAATCAAGAGCTAGAGAGTCTCATCACCAATACGATTATCGACGACAGATTTGGAGCATGGGTAGGCCATATTATTGTGTCCTATTTCATTCAAATAGCTAGGGACCTACACTCTAGCATGATTCCTTGTTACTAGACCCACTCTAGGGCTAGAGGGATCATCTCTGTCTGTAGAGAGGATTTACCTACATAACACCCGCTCTTAAGAAAATATCCTTGAAAGGGATACATCCTTTGATATTTCTGGTTGTAAATATTTTTAAAACCATTAAAAAATAAATTCATTCAGGATTTGGGCTTTGAAGAGCCTCTTCCTTCTTCTCCATTCCTAAATATGATCAGAAATGTGGCTTGATTTGTCCTACTGAAAATTGGCCAGGAGGTCAGTCTTGGCATCATAACGGACAGACAACTGAAAATGGTTTAATAACATTATAGCCAATTCACCAAAAGTAGCAAAACTACCCCCTATCAGCTCAATGTACCATTTTTCCACATTTTCAGATAAGTTTCATTGAAATAATCTCAACATAATCGAATCGTCAATAAGGGAGTTTAACAAGAACCATAAATGGAAAGTGGTGACATGATCTGCCGGATCCTCACTAGTATTCCCTTCAAACTTTGGAATGTTGGAGGGTAGTTTGGTGGGGACCGGAGGCCAATCCAGACTATATTGAATAGGATTTTTATTCAATTTCGATAGATCAGGAAATTTTAATGTTGCCAAAAATGGTAAGCGTGGAGGAACCTGGGAATTCCGTCCCCCATAAGAAGGATTCCCCACATTTTGAAAAGAGTGGCCTGGATTTTTTGAGGCACCAGGTTTCCAAATGTTGTTTATAGAAATGATGAGCCATAAGAAAAACCTTGTGACCTAGAATTCAGAGAAGGACCCCCTCCAAACATAGAGTTACTATACATAGGGACATTCCCTCTAATCAAGGTATTGAATGAAGAAGAAACCCCTTGGTACGGGTTCCAAGAATTTGAAAATAGATAAAAAGCCTGAGTAGCACCCACTGAAGGGGAAGGAATATTCCCTTGCTGACTAGTGAACAATTGAATCCCAGCTGCCAATACTATAAAATCAAGGTTCCATCCCGAAAAAACATTAGAGCCTCAACCTCCGAAAAAAGGATTGAAACCTTGATGCTGAGAGGTGAAGGGTATGGATCCTAAGGAAGGATTTGAATGAGGGATATGCACACTTCCAAATGGGAATCCTTGAAATGAAGTTGATCCACTAGCCATAGAAGGCATGGGTGTGGAAATATATGAAACAATAGAAAAGGAGAAATAAGGAATTCCACTAGAGGGCATTCCCATAGAAAAGGGACCAGATTGAGAAGCATGTTCTTGGGTGTTTCCACTCGAATATTGAATAGAAGAAGAGCCAAGTGTAGCAACACTAGAAGAGATTTTCAATATTGCAATAGTTCCTCCTCCTTCAACTGAAAGAGGAGTATGAACACTTGCAGTGATCATAGCCAAATTTGTGTTCCCAATCGTGGCCATCGAAAGAAAGGGATATGATGGAAAAGGACTAGCTAGTCTCTGAGACTTAGTCCTAATGTACAAAAAGACGCTGGGAAAAATAGCAGGAAGAGGATATGGAAGAGACTCAGGAGGCTAAGGAAATTTTTCTGCTTCAACTGCTTCTACTAGAAACAAGACTCTAGAGATGAGTGGAACACTCCTCTATAAACTAACATTAACACCAGGACCACCCACAGAAACAAAAATTCTATATGGAGGATCACTCTCCAGTACATTCGAAACCAACAGGTAAAATTCACCCACTAAATTACTCCTACACCTTCTTGAATAAGGCTCGGCACTCACAGAAGAAAGCCCATGAAACCTCCTCGATCGACGAGGTGATCGGTCAGCCACTTTAAGAGATTAATTTTATACTAAAAAATTATAAGAAGCTAAGCAATCTAGGAGAAAAGAGCACACTCTAAAAAGTTCCTACGATATAGCCAATTAAACATATTTCAAGTATTTCCACTCTGGGTGATGAGGACCGGACACCAAAATATAAGAAAGCGAAATAAGAGGACCTTTCAAAAATAGTCTAGGGTAATTACACCCCATGACTACTAGCAAAGATAAAAAAATAGTTAAGCTGGCCTCCTAACCACATCCTTTTCCGGCGCAAGTCCCCAAGCTTTGCAAGGGCACCCTATATAAGTATTGATGAAAGTGATGCAACTTCTGTCTCAGGTACCACGGGTATTCTCCCTGGCAGTCACCTCTATGATACCTAGGAGAGGCAACTAAGGGCACCAATCTATATTGGCAGCTGGGTGGAATGGTGTTAGGTTAATATTCAACAAATAGGAGAGGGGGTATCTCTCTTCTCTGCCTACACTCTCCCTCACACTTGACTCTCTAGAGGAGAGCTTTCCTGGTCCACTTAACAGAGTTGGATTTTTCTCTTTAATAAAATTTCTATGTTTAACAATTTGAGCAGCCTTGGAGATTTAACTCTCCACTCACCTATTCCAAGGCCATACAATCTAGGTATTTGGTTTATGATTAATGACAATGATACAAAATTTTCTAGTTGATTTTAATTATAACGCTTGATTTAATTGGCTATTACTTACTGTTAGAGTTAGCCTTTTCAGCCTTCCTCCAGTGATCAAACATGCTCTTTCAAAGTGATTTTAAAGTGTCAAGGTCAAATTTTGTCATTTCAAAGAGTCTTCAAGCAAAATTTGGTCACTAGGCATTAGGTCTAGGGTTTGTTTTCACTCCTTCCAAATTTGTCCAAATGTCGGTCCATGTCACCATTCAGTTGAGTGTATCATCATTCATAGGGTTTTCATCATCATGTCAAGTTCCATTGGGTCATTTTACAGCTTGTTCATGCTTCAGTTGTGCCTAGGAAAGGTCCATTTCCCTCTCCTAGGGTTTTGGAGGTAATTTCTCTTGGATGGTCAAATCATCGAAAAACTTGTATCCTGATGTTCATACACCTTCCCCTATCATTAATTCACCTTATTAAACACTTCCCATCACTGAGATCCCTCAAATTCCTCATTTTTGCACAAACCCTAGTTTCTTGCCACAACTTGGCAATTTTCTAGGCTAGGCCTGTGTTTTTCCCTTTTGGACCCCTTCCCCTCACTCAATCTCTGTGATTCCACTTTCCCCTGCTTCCTCACATCCCTTCCTACTTCCAAAAATTTCCCCAAGAATTTAGAAGCCCCTTATCCCCTTCATTTCGCTTCATTTCGACAAAATTCCTTGTTTCACACATTGGGATAAGTTCCACTCAAAAGATGTTTCATAGAAATAAAAGATGAATTTTGGAAAAATGAGAGATTTTTTTGTCCAAAACATCCCAAGGAAGAAAAACCTCCTTCACTTCTTACACAGGTATAATGGTTTTGGATAAATGTCAACAATATCGTTGCCTCAGGAGAATTGAATGCACCTCTGACGTGACCTTGGGAAAATCAAAATTTCTCCTAGAATGGTTGGCTAAATGACTTGCTTGATGATTCAAAGGCTAACTAGACAGAAATACCTTTCCAATGAGCTATCATGAGCTCAATTTGGAGTTGAGGAAGACCTTCAAAAGTTGACTGCAACAGCGCTCTGCCTTGAGGCAGCCTCATTCTGCTCATTTTGACTAGTGTTGGGAGATTTGGTTTTTGATAGGGTAAATGAAATCCAAATTGCATAATTCCACTTGTGTTGGAAAGTAGACTCCAAGAGCTTTCCAACGACCTATCACACGCCTGATTTGGACACCGGGAAGGCCTCCAAACGCTTCCTGAAAGAGGCATGCGACCCACTTGAAGTGGATGCGACCCACTTGAGATGGATGCGACCCACTTGAAGTGGTTGCGACCCACTTAAATCAGAACCCAGAAAATTCATTTTTTGCGCCCAGATTCGATTCTAATTGACTCCAAAAGCTTCCAAACAGGTTTTAATCATTGTTCAATGGATTTTTAGCATGATTATGATATTATTGATGTTGGGCAATAAGCCATGCTTGGAGAGAATCCTACATTTACATGCACATTAATTCCTCAAGGGTTTTGAAAATATATGGACAGTTTGTGAAGGTTTGAAAACTTTTGTGAATGATAGAGATGCTCATGCCCTAGCACATTGTATACACGATCCTCACGCCCTCAGTTATCATCTTATCACTGCTATTATGCTCTCTCATATTGTTGCACAGTTTTATGTTGACTAGTATAAAGCCTTTTTCACCATACCACTGATGTCATCATCATTCAATTGCTACTGTCATGTCCATTTGTTTCATATGGTCATTGTCATGATATTCTTATTCCCCAATTGATAAAACACTGTCCTATGTTTGCTTCCTCCTTTGACAGATTTTGGCCATTATCACCAAGTTGACCACACATTTGCATTTGGTACTCATTGTTAAACTTACTTGTGATCAAAACAGTGATAGTTATTATGCTATTAAAGCAGAGCCATCCTCATGATGATTTTGTTTTCCTTTGATACTGGGGTGCATGGGTGACATTTATTGGGTTTTGAACAAACAATAAGACTTTTCCTTCACTGCACCTATATGAGCATCCATATTGAAAATATCTTGTTCAAAGCCATGTCAGAGACGGATTCAGTTTATGAGCAAGGATATGAGCAGGACAGTGACTCAACCATTGAGGTTGATGTACTGAGATGGAGCATAGCAGTGCGCCAGTAGTGGTAACATATCAGAGAGGCCACAGAGCTTTGTTTGCAGCATCACGACGAGTACTATCTCCACACGGGGTGGAAGGGGTCTCGTTGACTTCATCAGCAGCGCGAGTACTATCTCCACATGGCGTGGAAGGGGTCTCGCCTTCTTCATCAGCGTAGGTACATTCACAAGATAATGATAGAGACAAAGACATGCTTCGTCACATGAAAGGCCATTATTGGGCTCGCATGCATGTCTGCAAAGCGAGAATGAAGATTCTGAAGAGGAGGTTGCGCAAAGCACTAAGACGGCGGAAAAGGCCTAATCCACTTTGGATTTTGGCCGAGGCTTCATTGAATGGGCAAGATACATGATGGAGGACCCTCGCTCCGAATTTGAGCGAATTCGGAGAAAATTTTGTCATTTTGAAATTTTTGGGTCTAAAAACAGGTTTTTCAGTTAAGTGGGTCTCGCACTCATATGCTCACTTTTTTTCGGGACATTTGTTGAAGGAAATTTTTGCATTTTTGGATTTTTCATGGTTAGTTATGAATCCTCAGACATTACCTAAGCATTTCATCAAATTCTGGATGGTCAAAGAGCTCAAAAACACCATGAAAACCACCTTGCTGCCACCTTTTGCACCAGCAGGAAGTACTTCTGGGAGAAAGAAGTTTTGGAGGGTCAAATGAGCTCCAAATTGGGAAATTCCACTTGGGTTGGATAGTCAACATCCAGGGATTTCCAACGCGCTATCATGAGCTCAATTTGGATGCCGGGAAGTACTTCAAAATCAGGCTAAAAAAACTGCGACCCACTTGGCTCAAATGCGACCCACTTAAATTTTGGCTGAATTTTCAACTTCCAGCTCAGATATTCGGCCAGTTTAGACCAGTTTTACTTGTGGATGAAATTTTTGAGTTATTATGATGTAAATTTATGTTTGGCATGTAAATTTGGTTCATTTCTACCTATTCTAGAAGATTCACTCTTAAAAAAGTGAAAATCATGTAAATGAATCAATTTCCACTCTTTTAGAGGCAAGTTGTTAGCTACCTAGATTTTAGTTCCTTGATTAGAATTTGGTTGAAACTGACCCCTGAAGGAGGAATTCGACCCCTAGAGGTGTGGGAAGGGGTTAGGATGATCTATATGATGTAATTTCTCAATCATTTTCAGAGGTTGGAGAGGTTGGACTCTTGGGAGACTTTTGATATCATTGTACATATTTTTCATATTTTGGCTAAGGAAAGATCAGAGGTTTTGCGGCACTTGTTGGGATCCTTGTGGTGTTATGTTCTTGATGGTGTTTCTTCTTTGTTTACTGTAAGTTTCTTCATGTTTAATGTATACCATCCTTTCATATGCTTCTGAACTAAATTGAATGAGTGAATAAGGTTGAATCCATTGTTTACAGTGCTTGGCCTTTGAATTCAGTTAGTTCTATATGTTTTCAACTGTTTGGAGAGGATCCAAGTTCTTCTTTGCCCTCTTCAGCTCCTCGTCAGTCTAATCTGTCCATATATTCCAATCAAAAGCATCAAGACATTCACCTACCTCGCCCCAACTCGAAATCTGCAAAGGTCTGACCTTATCCCCGGACCCAAAATTTGTTTTCCCATTTCTCCAGCGAAAACCCAAAAATCAAAAAATCAAACATACCTATCTCTTTACTAGCCTAAAATCATTTCTTATTGTAAGTCATCTCGCATCCTATTGCTCATTTTCTCGAGATTGACGGAGAGAGCCCTCTCCTGTCCTCGTAGGGCTAGCTACGAGGCTGAGCGTGGTTTGATGTAGCCTTGAGTTTACTTCATTTCATCCTGAGGTAGATTTGAGCGCTAACATAGTGGCGACCATACTGGGGAGAAACTCAAAACGTTTGCTTGTTATAGACGGAGTCTGAAGTCACGCCAGGTAGCCTTCGAAACGCTGTTGCTATGCATCAGTGAAGTAGATAAACGCTGCTTCAGTCGATCTCCGGTTTAACTTGTAATCGTAGCATTTAACTTTTAAATTGCCCCAGTACATGTATCAAGTTCAGATCTGATGGTTGATGGTGAACAACGGTCAGACATCAGAAGGCTGAAATCATTCACCTGGCGACTTCATTCATTGAAAGATCCATACAATCAATGCTTCATGGTGACTTCACTGCAGAGAGATCAGTAGCTGTGAGATTTTCAAGATGGACCGAATCACGAGAAGATATGCTCCTATGAGCCGAGATCACATTCCAGGTTTTCCGAATAAGATGCCCAAGGCAGATTGGTCAAGGAATCTACCTACGTTTAACGATGATGGTAAGAAAGATGCTGCTTTACATCTGGTTAGATTTCATATGCATATTCGCAAGTTGAAAGTGGATTTTCCTGAAGATTTCTTGATGAAGATATTCCTGGCCACTCTGGAAGGTGAAGCCCAATCTTGGTATGAAAATTTTCCGCCATCTTGTATTTATTGTTTAAAGGATTTTCATGCCCTGTTCATTGAAAGATATCAAGTATCTTATCCATCATTAAATTTAGTTCATGACTGTTGCAAACATGCTTCTACTTTTATTGAAAGCCTTGAGAAATATTATGAAGATGATAATTTCATGGATGATGAGATCATGGAAGCCCTATATGAAAATCCATTTCAGCAGCATAAAGATGATCATGAAAATTTGCAGCAGGATCAAGATTTTAGTGTGGTAGAAGATGAAGGAATTTTGCATTTTGACAGTGAACAGGAATTACATGAAATGGATCAGCAGTATGAGGAAAATTTGTATACTCCTTCACTTGAAATGAATGAAGACAATCACTGTTTGAGCAAAAGAAAACAAAGGGTATTATCTCCTTTGTCTGAAGATGAGATAGATCTACTTTTGAGAGGTCTTGTTCCAGCTCAAGTTAACGCAGATCTGCAGTGTGCACATGGTCAAGAAGGTGATGGTGGAACTTCTTCCTTTTCTGAAAAGGATGACAGTCCTGTAAGCAGCTTTATAGATCAACAGGTTGAAGATGTCTATATGGTGGAAAATGATGAAAGAGAAGAGCTTGTTTCAGATCTGCCCACAGAAGAAGACAGCATGCCGGGAACTCAAGTTTCAGTTTCAGATTGTGATAATGACCAGCTAGCTATTTCAGATCTACATTCAGATTGTGATGACAAAGCATATCTTGTGTTGAAACCCATCAAGGAGAATTCTGCTGTTGAGATCATCCGGAAAGAAGAAAACAAAGGTATGGATTCAAATGTTTTCAGTTCATTAGAACACAGCGTTCAGAAAGAAGCCATTCAGTCAGTTAATGAAAAAAAGGATGGGATCTTCGTTCAAGTAAGTGAAATAGTTCTTTTAGATGAATTTATGGTAGATGATAGAGATATCATGTTTGAGCATCAGGAATCAGCTAAAGTTTCTTTTCTTATGCTTGATGAACGTAATAAGGAACATGATAATCTGGTTGTGATATCATATGAAGATGACCTACAGTACATTCATACTATAGAAGATAAAAACATTCAGGATTTCCATTCAGATTCTTCTTCATATGTTTCATGTGTTGGAATGTTTTCTCAAGAGGAGAGCTGCTCATCTACCTGTTCAGAATTTTTTGAAGCCCAGGAAAATATTGTTACTGAAGTACATGATAAAGATAAATCAGAATCAGAAGAGAAAGACACCTTGTTTCTTCAGCAGAAGGTAAATCTTCATGTTTTTCAGGACCCAATGGCAGATTTGTTGCAGTCAGCTGTGAAAGTGATTATTGCAGTGTTCAGTGATGAAGGAGATCATGGTCAGCTATGTTTTTGGATGCCCAGTTATCAGTTTGTATTGTTGACCAGCAGATCCGATCAGGGAAATCAGTCAAGAAGTCATCTGCTTGATTGGTTACATTGGAAAGCCAATTATACATGATTGTACATATTTCATTAGTATGCAGGTGGTTGTCATCATGATTTCAAATCTTGATGGACTGCTGCCTTTTTTCCAAAAGCTGTGTAAAGTCTTGTTTTAAGTCAGTCATGAGTCATTTGTGTTTGGTCTGTTGAGTCAGTTTTTTCAAGATTATTTCAGTTTGCCATCGAGTCGGTTTGAGTCAAGTTTTCAGTCAAGTTTTCATTCAATAAATGTGTCAAAGGTTTTGTGTTATCCGTTCAAATAATGATTCCATCGCCCAATGGATGAAGGCACTGGTCTGCTCTCCCAAAGATCTGCCGTTCTTGGCACCTCCAAGGAGCTACCATCCCCATTGGAGCCAATGTTAGAGTCATCCTTTGCAGCCTTCCTCCAGTGATCAAACATGCTCTTTCAAAGTGATTTTAAAGTGTCAAGGTCAAATTTTGTCATTTCAAAGAGTCTTCAAGAAAAATTTGGTCACTAGGCATTAGGTCTAGGGTTTGTTTTCACTCCTTCCAAATTTGTCCAAATGTCGGTCCATGTCACCATTCAGTTGAGTGTATCATCATTCATAGGGTTTTCATCATCATGTCAAGTTCCATTGGGTCATTTTACACATTGTTCATGCTTCAGTTGTGCCTTGGTAAGGTCCATTTCCCTCTCCTAGGGTTTTGGAGGTAATTTCTCTTGGATGGTCAAATCATCGGAAAAAATTGTATCCTGATGTTCAAACACCTTCCCCTATCCTTAATATACCTTATTAAACACTTCCCATCACTGCGATCCCTCGAATTCCTCATTTTTGCACAAACCCTAGTTTCTTGCCACAACTTGGCAATTTTCTAGGCTAGGCCTGTGTTTTTCCCTTTTGGACCCCTTCCCTTCACTCAATCTCTGTGATTCCACTTTCCCCTGCTTCCTCACATCCCTCCCTACTTCCAAAAATTTCCCCAAGAATTTAGAAGCCCCTTATCCCCTTCATTTCGCTTCATTTCAACAAAATTCCTTGTTTCACACATTGGGATAAGTTCCACTCAAAAGATGTTTCATAGCAATAAAAGATGAATTTTGGAAAAATGAGAGATATTTTTGTCCACAACATCCCAAGGAAGAAAAACCTCCTTCACTTTTTACACAGGTATAATGGTTTTGGAGAAATGTCAACAATACCGTTGCCTCAGGAGAATTGAATGCACCTCTGAAGTGACCTTGGGAAAATCAAGATTTATTCTAGCATGGTTGGCTAAATGACTTGCTTGATGATTCAAAGGATAACTAGACAGAAATACCTTTCCAATGAGCTATCATGAGCTCAATTTGGAGTTGAGGAAGACCTTCAAAAGTTGACTGCAACAGCGCTCTGCCTTGAGGCAGCCTCATTCTGCTCATTTTGACTAGTGTTGGGAGATTTGGTTTTTGACAGGGTAAATGAAATCCAAATTGCATAATTCCACTTGTGTTGAAAATTAGACTCCAAGAGCTTTCCAACGACCTATCACACGCCTGATTTGGACACCGGAAAGGCCTCCAAAAGCTTCCTGAAAGAGGCATGCGACCCACTTGAAGTGGATGCGACCCACTTGAGATGGATGCGACCCACTTGAAGTGGTTGCGACCCACTTAAATCAGAACCCAGAAAATTCATTTTTTGCGCCCAGATTCGATTCTAATCGACTCCAAAAGCTTCCAAACAGGTTTTAATCATTGTTCAATGGATTTTTAGCATGATTATGATATTATTGATGTTGGGCAATAAGCCATGCTTGGAGAGAATCCTACATTTACATGCACATTAATTCCTCAAGGGTTTTGAAAATATATGGACAGTTTGTGAAGGTTTGAAAACTTTTGTGAATGATAGAGATGCTCATGCCCTAGTACGTTGTATACATGATCCTCATGCCCTCAGTTATCATCTTATCACTGTTGTTATGCCCTCTCATGTTTTTGCACAGTCTTATGTTGACTAGTATAAAGCCTCCATCACCATACCACTGATGTCATCATCATTCAATTGCTACTGTCATGTCCATTTGTTTCATATGGTTGTTGTCATGATATTCTTATTTCCCATTTGATGAAACACTGTCCTATGTTTGCTTCCTCCTTTGATAGATTTTGGCCATCATCACAAAGTTGACCACACATTTGCATTTGGTACTCATTGTCAAACTTACTTGTGATCGAAACAGTGATAGTTATTATGCCATTAAAGCAGAGCCATCCTCATGATGATTTTGTTTTTCTTTGATACTTGGGTACATGTGTGACATTCATTGGGTTTTGAACAAACATTAAGACTTTGCCTTCACTGCACCTATATGAGCATCCATATTGCAAATATCTTGTTCAAATCCATGTCAGAGACGGATTCAGTTTATGAGCAAGGATATGAGCAGGACAGTGACTCAACCGTTGAGGTTGATGTACTGAGATGGAGCATAGCAGTGCGCCAGTAGTGGTAACATATCAGAGAGGCCACAGAGCTTTGTTTGCGGCATCACGACGAGTACTATCTCCACATGGGGTGGAAGGGGTCTCGTTGACTTCATCAGCAGCGCGAGTACTATCTCCACATGGCGTGGAAGGGGTCTCGCCTTCTTCATCAGTGTAGGTACATTCACAGGATAATGATAGAGACAAAGACATGCTTCGTCACATGAAAGGCCATTATTGGGCTCGCATGCATGTCTGCAAAGCGAGAATGAAGATTCTGAAGAGGAGGTTGCGCAAAGCACTAAGACGGCGGAAAAGGCCTAATCCACTTCGGATTTTGGCCGAGGCTTCTTTGACTGGGCAAGATACATGATGGAGGACCTTCGCTCCGAATTTGAGCGAATTCGGAGAAAATTTTGTCATTTTGAAATTTTTGGGTCTAAAAACAGGTTTTTCAGTTAAGTGGGTCTCGCACTCATATGCTCACTTTTTTTCGGGACACTTGCTGAAGGAAATTTTTTCATTTTTGGATTTTTCATGGTTAGTTATGCATCCTCAAACATTACCTAAGCATTTCATCAGATTCTGGATGGTCAAAGAGCTCAAAAACACCATGAAAACCACCTTGCTGCCACCTTTTGCACCAGCAGGAAGTACTTCTGGGAGAAATAAGTTTTGGAGGGTCAAATGAGCTCCAAATTGGGAAATTCCACTTGGGTTGGATAGTCAACATCCAGGGCTTTCCAACGAGCTATCATGAGCTCAATTTGGATGCCGGGAAGTACTTCAAAATCAGGCTGAAAGTAATGCGACCCACTTGGCTCAAATGCGACCCACTTAAATTTTTGCTGAATTTTCAACTGCCAGCTCAAATTTTCGGCTAGTTTGGACCAGTTTTGCTTGTGGATGGAATTTTTGGGTTTTTATGATGTAAATTTATGTTTGGCATGTAACTTTGGCTTATTTTTATCTATTCTAGAAGATTCACTCTCAAAAGGGTAAAAATCATGTAAGTGGATCAGTTCCCACTCTTTTAGAGGCAAGTTGTTATCTGCCTAGATTGTAGTTCCATGATTAGAATTGGTTGAAAATGATCCCTGAAGAGGGAATTCGACCCCTAGAGGTGGGGAAAGGTGTTAGAGTGATCTATATATTGTAATTTCTGAGGCATTCTACAGGTTGGACTCTTGGGAGACTTTTGATATCATTGTACATATATTTCATATTTTGGCTAAGGAAAGATCAGAGGTTTTGTGGCACTTGTTGGGATCCTTGTGGTGTTCTGTTCTTGATGGTGTTTCCTCTTTGTTTACTGTAAGTTTCTTCATGTTTAAATGTATGCCATCCTTTCATATGCTTCTGAACTAAATTGAATGAGTAGATGAGGTTGAATCCATTGTTTACAGTGCTCTGCCTTTGAATTCAGTTAGTTCTACATGTTTTCGACTGTTTGAAGAGGATTCAAGTTCTTCTTTGCCCTCTTCGGCTCCTCGTCGGTCTAATCTGTCCATATATCCAATCAAAAGCATCAAGACAATCACCTACCTCGCCCCAACTCGAAATCTGCAAAGGTCTGACCTTATCCCCGGACCCAAAATTTGTTTTCCCATTTCTCCAGCGAAAACCCAAAAATCAAAAAATCAAACATACCTATCTCTTTACTAGCCTAAAATCATTTCTTATTGTAAGTCATCTCGCATCCTATTGCTCATTTTCTCGAGATTGACGGAGAGAGCCCTCTCCTGTCCTCGTAGGGCTAGCTACGAGGCTGAGCATGGTTTGATGTAGCCTTGAGTTTTACTTCATTTCAGCCTGAGGTAGATTTGAGCGCTAACACTTACGTCAAAGGTATACTGAAGTGAAACTGATGGTGTTTGTCGACGCAAAAGAAATCAATGAAAACATACTACATACGAATGCAATACTTTCCTTTCGATGAAAATATATCTCTATATGGGTTCTATGAAACTAAATAAGCAAAAACTTTGTTTTTTTTCTTTTCAGTTACTCACACTTCACACACTCCAGAAAACTATGAAAATGACTAAAATGCTTCAATGCACTTAATGAAAAACTACCAATCGCATGAAAATTCTAAGATTTATAACTTTGAAGAAGCAAAAAGAGCCTCTAGAAAAAAGTGGTTCAATCACCTTTGACAGAAAGGCAAGGCTAGTTCCACCCAGAACTCCTATGCATAAAAAATTCCAAAATGTACTTGATGCGAAAGAGAGAAATCTAGAAAATACTTCCTTCAAAACCAAGCCAAGAACCAAAGAATAGAAACCAACAAAAATTCTTCAAAACATATGGAAAACCATAAAAATGAAATAAAAGCAAAAGAAATGGAAAAGATGAATTTTTTTTGGGCTTTTCACTTATAAGGGAAAGAAAAAATATTTCAAGAAGACAAGCATAAAACTACCCAAGAACCAAATCAAGAAAATGAGTCTCAAGAGGGCTTCAAAGTGCTCAAGCCAACTATGCTAATTTCGTAGCAGGACCCTGATAAGCAAGAAGAAACCAAAAAATTCAAACAACTGATTCAGGACAGTAGCACACTTTTTCAGTGAATAAAAACTAAAAATCCCAAGAAAGGTCTCTTCAATATTTTCTACAAGGCTAGTCCAAGAAAACCAAGAAAGTCAGAAAATGTAAAAACCAAAAGTGAAGCAATGCATAAGGCCAAGAAGAGAAAACAAGCAAAGGCTCATTGTTCTAAATGGTTAGAACAACCAAGAACTCCAGGAAGAGATCTTGGTGCTACAACCACAATTTCAATCACACAAAATAGGAAATTTACCAAATGGATAAGTTTTCACAATAATAAGAGAAAAATGGATATGCAACCACAACAAACATAGTCCATACACCTTAAAGACACCACAAGAGTGGTCCACCACAGACAGAAAAAGGTGATAAGGCTTCAAAACTCAAAATTTCAAGTTTTCCCAGGCATACGCAGTACTTCTATATGCAACAAGCTGTATACGTGACTCTAACCAAAGAAATTCTCATATATGGGGGTTATTTTGGAAAATATAGAGGGAATACATGATTGTGTATGGACTAAGTAGCATATACAAATATAAATAAGGAACAAATAAAAATTCAAGCATAATCAAGAGACTAGGACTTCTGTCTAGTTGGAACAATACTTATTAGACTATAAAAAGTGATAAACATGTCAGGGAACCTACAAGATAGATAAAACAACCCAAGCTAGGAATTACATGGATGTAATCCCCAATGGAGTCACCAATTCTGTTATGGGCAATGTTACCCTAAGGTCTTGGGTTGATAACCTTCACATATCACGGGCATGTCATCACAAGAAGGACTCAATTAACCAACTTCTATGCTTTAAACTAGAAAATAAGGATTGTAAATCTTACTCGTTTATCCTTCGGTTGTAGTAGATCTCGCGGGGTTCAAACCCCCTGCAACTCCTTGTGCTCCAGAATTTGCAAACCAACAAAGAAAAAGCAAAAAAACCTAGTTGTGCAACATATATGTGTTCTAGATGTTAGCAAAAAGCATAAATAATCTCATAAAAAATAACAATAAATGAACTATTTAATATCATTAAGAATGTATAAGAGATATATGACACGTGAACATCAGGAAAAAGATGGCACTTATTTTTTTTGATAACATGTATAATAAATAAATAGTGGAGATATCACCTAAAATCTGCCACAACCTCGAGAGAATTGTCCTTTGGATCTATCCAGCCCTAGCCTCGCAAAACTTCTTCCAAGAATAGTGCACAATTGATGTCACATAGGATGAAGGTGAACATCTCAAGGAAACAAGGGATTCCTGAAAATCTGGGAAGTGCAGGAGGCATAGGTGAAATATCAAACTTGGTCAGGGCTATAACATGGTATAATATTTTTAATTCTCTCTCTTCTTCCCTTAGGCCATTCCCTTGAGTGTTTTTTATACTCCCTCAAATTAGTTCTTTCAGTTGGGGAACATTTAGGCCACGAGATGGGGTAGTTAAGTTACAGGAACAACCATAAGCCCCACTTCCAGGATAGGGAAATTTATATTTTTTAATATTTTAAATATCATACGTGGGTTCTCTACGTATGGACCCACATGTGTACACGGAAAAGTCTTGGTGGAGTCATGTATGGAAATTTAAATATATATTTTTGAGAAATATGACCAAGTTTGAATGGAAGGGTTGCCCAAGGCCAATGAATAATTCATCAAGTATATAATGGTGATAAATGATGCTATAAAAATTAAGGAAACAAAGTTTTATTTCCATTTCATCTTTGTATCTATGATTATATGTGTATTCTGTTGTGTTCCTGCATAGATTTGGATCAATGGTATCAGATCAGTCTTCTCTTTCTCAATCCTTCTTTTCATGTCCCCAAAAAGGTCGGGGTATAAGGAGTTAGGGCTTGATCTGGTTGAACCTTTTCAATATTAGCCTCGCAAACCATGATGGTCTCCCATGGGGGATGAAAATAAAGACGAAGGAGTAGGCAGTCCTATTAAAATATTTCTCGAGGAGGCCCTCGAAAAACAAAGGAATGTGATGATGGATAGATTTTCCTAAATCCTTCGATGACTACCCACTTGTAGTGCATCAGCATGCAGCAGCCACTTTGGAGGTGCAACCCCTTTTAAGGTACAAGTAAACTTTGACATTCCCATATTTTAGGGCCCAATATATATAGAAACCATGTATATATGGTTGAATCTATTAGAATGATATTTCTCACTTCCTGACTTTTCCGAACGGGCGAATATTATTTTTTCACTTCTCAAAGTTGCCCCCCGTGTCAAGGACTGTTGGGAAACCTACTGTGAGAAAAAGGATGAGGGGGAACCCTCTACGTTCTCAGCCATACCCACTTGTAATTCTTTCCGAGGTGCCATCAAGGAATAATATTATCTTTTGGGGTGCTATGAGGACAATTACATATAACTGACTATGTTGCGGAAGCGAAGGGATCAAGATGTGCATGAGTTGACGAATATGTTCCATACCCTGCGGACAAATTTGGGTATCAAAGATTCAGAGAAACATTTGGTGTTGAAGTACTGCACTTGTCTGCATATATACATTCAGGAGGAAATGGATTTCCTCGACATCTCCTTGCTTGGTACGTCATACCAGTATGATGCTAATATTGAGTAGAAATTCAAGTAGAAGAAGTGAGACTTTGGATTTTAAAATTAAAAGCAAGGGAAAGGTGCCCCCAAACCATAGAACAAAGGAAAAATCCAAGGCATGGTGGCACAATACAACCTACCAAAGCCAAAGAAAATAACAACACCGCGAAGCCAAAGAAGGACACGAGAAAGTGTTGTGAGTTTCATAAGGGCTCCACTCACAATAGAAGTGAGTGTCAGTCCAAGAAGTCATTCGTGGTCAAGATGAAGGCTTCTAGATCAGATGCATGCTATGACTCTGAATCATAAATTGATAAGGGGAATGACTAGGGGAAGTAGATTATCGATGCAGAGACAAACACCACCATTTCCATTGTTGTAGTGTATTTGGCGCATGGGCAGAATAAATACATTGTGCTTAGTACGGATGCTTCTTTCGTACAAGCAAGTCACATGTCAAATTGGTTTGTCTAATGTTAGTGGAACAAGTTAAACATGCAATAAGCTAAGTTAAATGGAAACATAGCATGATACATAACCAAAGAAACAAAAAAAAAAAAAAACATGCACAAGAAACATGCTCAATAGAGAAAATACACTAATAACTCAACAATGGAGAGTCCTCTCCCTTTATTAGGTGCTAGTGGTAGTAGAAGATATAATTATAAATATTTTGTAGTGGATCATTTGAGCTTTGGATCTCCAATATCCAAGATGAGGGGGTCCCTTCCCCTCAATATTTCAACAAGCATCTCTTCCCTCTCAAAGTATGGTATGTTGATGGACACGTGGTGAACTCTTCCCTTCAGGATTGAGGTTTTGGTTGGCTAACAACTAAATCCTTCAAATCCTCTTGCTTTTGGATAACATAAGATGGTTTATTGAGCAACAATTTGACCAAGATAATAATGTGTCTCCCATTTCTCTTCCCATGTCTAGCTTTTATAGAAAAATTTAAAATTTTCCCTCCCTCTCTTGGTACAAGATGGATTTTGAAACAAGAGTGGGGTATGATTCCTTTGTGTGGTTCACTAAAGCCTGAAGGTGGCTCCAAGGTAGTTGTACTTGGCTATCTTGAGTGAGAATCCTTTACTCCAAGTGTGCCAAGTGGTTTTGGATGGTGACTTTCCACATCCTCAGGTCTGTGCGGCTATTCGAGGGATAGTCGCAATGTTATTTGTGGCTATCAAAGAAAAATCCGTGAAGATCACCAAGGGTCAATGATTTCCGTGCGCGGTCCAAAAATTTTCCTGCTTGACGTTAGAAAAAGTTAAAATTTTCAACTCCTGTAATTTATTTCTTCCCTGTAAATATTTATTTGTACCTTATGCTTGAAATTTTCTAATTTCTTTTTGCTGTACAATTTTTTACTGTTAACATTTTCCCCCTAATGTATGAGGTCTAAGAAGAACTCTATCGCCGAAAAAAATTATAGCTTTTTTTTTGTATTCCTTTTGAGAGAGAGAGAGAGAGAGAGAGAGAGTAACTTGCTTGAAAAGTGAGGTTGGAGACCCCTTGCTGTGAGTAAAAAGAGGCACCATTCTCTGTTGCAACCTTGTAGGAGATAGAATGAATAAAAATATTTCTACAGGTGGGCATGCCCCATGCTTGTGATGTTTTGACTAGTTAATCTTATCTGAGAGATAAAGGACCTGTTTACGTCACTTTTGTGGTAGTGACCTACTGCTGGTTGATGACGATGGTTGTTGATGCCCTCAGGGGAGTTTTTTCTTTGAAATAAGGTTGAATGTGGTGCCCACATTCATAATCTTGGTGTGGCATGTTTGTTCTTAGAAAAAATTCTCATTTTATGCATGGGTCTCTGACTATTGGGGACCTTCCCGTGTAAGCATTGCTGAAAGAGATGCTTATCATGTCAGGGGTCTTCGACGAATTCTGACAGAGTGCAATGGTTATTAATTATGATACCATTTTGACATGAAATTTTATGCTGAAATCAAATTTCAAGAGGATAGATGACATTAATGGGTGATGATGATTCCCATAATGCCATCTAGGGATGCCCCTATTAAATTGGGGAGTCATCCAAGGTACTATCTCCTTCTTGGAAAATGTTTGTTGTGGTCGACAAGAAGGAAGCATCAACCGACCGATATGAGTACTAATGCAAGGGACCATGGTTTCTTCTGTATCGGGGCATGGTGTGATAGATTAATTGAAGCATGATGATGAGAAATGGATAAGTGATGATGGTTGTGAAGTGGCTGAAGGGTAGAGATTTTAAATGTGAGGAGCTGTAGTCATAAATATTTTTGGTGAGGAAATCCCTAGGGCTAGTAGGACATACAGGGTGGGTGTGTGGTTTTTATGAGTGACATGGTGGGGTTTGGTAAAGAATTCTAACATCTGACCAAGGGTGATTAGTGACTACTACTATGTGAGAAATTTGGATGGATGGGTGGTATTTCTCTCCTAAAAAATGTCTGTACACTTTCCAAAATAATGTTGAATGGGTTTGGATGTACAAGCACGGAGACAGGTGCCCCAATAAACATGAAAATAATCCTTCACTATGCTATGAGGAAGGTGTTTTACTAAGGGTGTGGGCCTCATTAGCTGGTCTCAGTGTGGGGTTCATGAAGTGGATGAATAGTGTCGCAGATTTTCTATGCTGGTGGGGGTGTGATAGGCCAAGTGAAAAGTGAAAAATGCATAGGTGCGTATTCGATCTGCTGATGAGAATGGTAGTCCAGGAGAGGGGTGTTATCATGACATGGGTGAAACTTGAATTGATGTATGATGGATGAGTGAACATGAAGTACCTCCTAGACCTAGATTTTATGGCCACGACGCCAGAACTTTGGTGTATGGTTTACATGAGTGATGGATTCCATGGAGGGTGAGGTTCTATCAATCTGCGAGAATGTTTACCATGTGCAAGGTGAAGTGATGGTAAACATGGTCGGGTGATTGGAACCTTTGGTTGATCTTTGTGGAGAAATGATGTCAGGATATGAAATGCTTCTATGGGGAGCATATCATGCTAGGGATAGAATGATACCTACTCTTTTACCTTGAGTGGCTGGAGCAATAGGTGATTCATCGTTTTTGTAATACCTTGTAATATTCAAAAATTTGCACATGTTATTTGGAATATTAGAATTCTTAATAAAATTAATTAATTAAGTAAATAGAAGGGTGGAGGGACTCATAATCCTCAAATATGAGTAAGATCCACTTTTTATGTGTGAGTGTGGATTAATTAAACATAGATCTACATAATGGAGTAGTGGAGCAGCTACTAATGTGAAAGGAGTGGAGATCATGTCTCATTAATGAGATAGATCATGGAGATTGAAGCAATAAACTGAGATCATAGAAGGAATATAAATGTAAGATAATAGAGAATTCACGATGAAGTGATAGAGGAAGTAGTTCAATTAATGCACACATGATGGAGAGGGTGCACATTTCATCTAGACATTATGGAGGACTTGGAGAGACAGCGCAGTCAAACATGGAGACTTATGTCCACATGCACATCACAGTTTAGAGGTGGGCCAAGGCATGGGAAGGCTCATAAACTATATAATGGAGATGAAAGAAACATATAAGGCAGGCTTTAGTTTATTATTTTATGATCTGTTTAGATCTCGAGTTGTCTTTTGACATTCCATGCACTCTTATGTTGTTTAGCTAAGTCTACAGTGATGTTTAGCCCAGGGTGTTTCCAAGTGGGAATCCCACCCTTACCCATGAGGGAATTATGTTCCTACTATGGGAAGGTATTCTGAGCTACTATTTCATCATCAGGCATTGGTTCCATATTGTTCCTACTCTTTGCAGAACATATACCTTCAAGAATTGTGTTATTTCTGAAGATCCGTTTGGGAGGAGGAGGTTGTCTTTAGTATTTCAGCTGGAGAACCGATGAAGGATTATTACTATCACCTTGGAATTCAAGATCAATATTTACAAGGCCTCATTTCAGATTTGGAAACATGCCAAAATTTATCGACCTCCTATCAGCAGTAATCCCATCAAGGATTGCGCAGTCCATCATTGCAGATCCAAAGGAGGAAGGAGGTTTCTAGAATTTCAGCTAGGAATACTATGAGGGATTATCCACTCACCTTTCCATCACCATTTCCATCAGCCTAGAGCTTATATTCTACATTTTAAATCAGGCTTTAGTCTCCCCCTCTTCTACAATCCAATTTTTCCAGTAGCTACATTTTTAGTTGCTGCATTTTGAGGAGGAGGAAGAAGAGACAAGATCTCAAGCTTCTAGCTTAGAGATCTGAAGAAGGGATCAACCCTTCAAGCTTAGATATGGTTGTACATCATACTGCAGCCATCATATAATTAGATCTAGCTCAGATCTGCATACTCAGCAATTGTAGAGTGAAACCCTCAGAGGGTGATTTTCCTAGACTCATAGATCTGGAAAATCCTTTCTGGGTTATCTTGGGTATCCATCACATTGGCCGAATCTTGAATATTGGCATCACCAGAGATCCTAAGCTCCATAGATTTGCATTTACCTTTCAACTAGCAGCCACATGTTCATTATCTTCTGAAGGGACAATGCATTATTTCTTCATGTGGCTCTCTAGTTACATAATGCTTGTTGTACCATGATTTCAGGGTCATTCTAGGCCATCTCCTTGGCTAGAGTACCTTATATTTTGTACACTATTGTAACTGAATCATATCATATGAATAAAATGGCTCATCCATTCTATTTATATCTGTGTTGATCATAAAATTACATGTACATTTTCTGTGTTTCAAATATTTTGTTTGTGTATCAATGTATTATTCCATTATGGGATATTACAGTGGTATCACAGCATGATATTTGGCTCAGGTTGTGGACATTATTGACAACATATGAAAATAAGATAGTAGAGATATACTATAGAGGGATTAATTTTTTCCTCATATTTATTTAGATCTATGAAGGATATCTCCAAAGAGATCAATGAAACAAGAAGAGAAATCAAGAGAGAAACCTCAAGAAGGTTTCAGAATGAAGAAGGTACCCAAACTTCTTATCAGCAGCAAAGAAGATCGGAGAATCATATATCTCCTCATATATCTAATATGCCCACTTTATTTGAAGAAGGAGAATGGTATAAAAATGAAGAAATAAGAGAACATGAGACTCATGAGACTCTCATTCTATATCTAGAAGAGTACAAGGCACAGTCTAGAGAATTCAAGAAGAAAATCCTATAGCAACAATAGAAGGAAGAGGCACAATAGATTTTATTTGCCTACATTTTATGGATCTTCCTCAACCATTGTTAAGGCTTGGAGGAAAGGGTTAGATGCATTTTTCAGGCTACATCCTGTAGCTAAAAAAGAGGTTGTCCAGATTGAAACACTTCATCTTCATGGTGAAGGAAATGATTGGTGGTTTGGTCACATGGAGCATGCAAAGGTGACTAAATATTTAGATTTCTTTCACAAGTTGATAAATAAGTTTGAAGTGAGAAAACCAGAGATGTGTCAAAAAGAGACATTTCCTAAGGAATCAAAGGGGGATGTCATTCTTGTCACTCTGGACAAAGAGTCACCACATTCACCACCATCTGCAAAATTTCTTGTATCTGGAGAAGAGGCACTTGCATATTTTTAAGATATTCTTGAGCTCTTGACATATATAGTCCCATGCATGATTCAAGAGATGCGTGAGGAAGAGGAGGTAGATTTCAGTGTTGGTACATTGATAGAAGAGAAGCCATCACTCTCACCAGTATTTGGAGACACCATTGTCCTAGTTGGAGGAACTCTTGTGGTCTTGCAAGAGGTTCCCACATATCATTTGATCCAAGGTATGCATCCGATTTCATCTCATATTGTTTCAGTACCTCTTATTGAAACTTATGGGGACATGCCATCGGGGCTAATGCATGACCCAAGTTTAGAACAACATGCTGATTTGGAGCAGCGACATATCACTGCTTATAGGGCCCTTGATCTAATCAAGGAGGAGATGAAAAACCATCCTAGTTTGTCATTGATGAACTACATTCAACCCTTCGAGTTGAAATGTAGAATTTTGGAAGATGGGATGAGTATGATCCTATGTAAAATGGCTGGCTATGAGTTCAGCATTGTGTCCCACTTTGAGACAACACATGCATCACTTTGCAAATCTGCAACGCTGTTAATAAGTAGCAA
The DNA here is from genome assembly GCA_034641835.2 of Pinus albicaulis. NCBI lineage: Eukaryota > Viridiplantae > Streptophyta > Pinopsida > Pinales > Pinaceae > Pinus > Pinus albicaulis. Next base: position 381,805,055 of record CM076578.1, on the reverse strand, counting down.
TGAGAAGAATAGGACCCATTCCTTATGGGGGCAATCAAATGGTAGCTTCATTCATGAAGCAATGGAGAAGAGGATGATAGATGGTATATCTCTTGAGATGGAAAATATTTTCCCCTTTCAAGGTGTCTCTTTCTCAATGAGCATCTCACAACTCAAAGAGAAACTTCTACCTGCAGCAGATCCAAAACCTTATTGGTTTTGGAGGGCCATTGATGAGAAAAATATTTCATGGAGAGTTCTGATTAGATGTACACTTCAACATCATGGAGTGCAAAGTTCTTCATCAGTTTGAGGTTGATGGTATTCTATAATGGGAGGATACAATTTTTATGAAAAACATCATTTATCATCCACATTGGGATGAATGGGTGAGGATGATAAGCAAGGGGCTTCATGACCACTTGCAGATATATTACATGGGCCAGAAAGAAGCTTGGTTACACTGGTTCCTCTTGGGTGAGTTTGGTTACTACCCAAAAGATCTTATTTCTTTGATCCATGCCTTAAATAACACTCATGTAATGAAGAAGGAGGAATGGTTGTGCTGGCTGCTCTTGGGTGAGTATGGTTACCACCCAATAGCTCATATTTTCTTGACTCATGCCTTGTGTATCAATGATAGAATGCATCAAAGGAAGGAATGTTCACCTTGGTTATTGCTAAGAGAGTTTGGCCATCACATGACATCTCCTATGTCTATGTGTGTTGTATAGTGTAAAACATGGCATGGTTCTCTCATGATGTGTAATGATGATGTGTTTGTGCATTGGGTTGATGTGACATTCCACATGTCTATCAGTATGTTTTTACTCCATGATGCATGTGAGGAGATGAAAAGGTAACAAGATATCCTTTTTCTTTCGTTGCTTTTAGTGGAGTTTGGCTTGTCCATCTTGCATGGTGTAGATGGGGGATGGCAGCAAGAGGCCTTACTCTAGTGGTTACTATTGGGAGAATATGTTTTGTCATCTTTGGCTACCCATATGTCTATATTTCTTCTTTTGCACAATGTTGGAAAGATGCTTGGATCCAACAAGGCCAACAGGGTTAAGGATGAGGGCATGTGAATGCTCAATGTACTTCCTGAAGCATGGGATGTAGAAATTCTTTGTGAGAGGAACCACTTTATTTTATGCATCTCATTTATTGATGAAGATATTGGACATCATATGGTTGTCACTTGGTACTTCTTGGAGAAGGACGGACATCTAACTACACAGTTGAAAGTCACTCTATGCATTCTTGAGAGACAACTTTGGAACCAAACATGCATAACACATTACAATAGATGGGGAGGCCTTCCTTATGTGGATTCCATTTGGAGGGGGATAGATGGATTTTGCATCTAATTTTGCAGTTGCTTGAGGAAAAGTAACATTTTTTCGGGGAAGATTGTAATATTCCAAAATTTTCACATGTTATTTGGAATATTAGAATTCTTAATAAACTTAATTAATTAAGTAAATAAAAGGGTGGAGGGACCCATAATCATAAAATATGGATAAGAACCACTTTTGATGTGTGAATGTGGATTAATTAAACATATATATACATAATGGAGTAGTGGAGCAACTACTAATGTGAAAGGAGTGGAGATCATGTCTCATTAACGAGATAGATCATGGAGGTTGAAGTAGTAAACTGAGATAATGGAGCGAATCTAAATGTAACAACATATAATGTTCATGATGAAGTGATGGAGGAAGTAGTGAAATTAATGCACACATGATAGAGAGGGTGCACATTGCGTGTAAACATGATGGAGGACTTGGAGAGACAACGCAGTAAAACATGGAGACTTATGTGAACATGAAAAAGATAGTTTAGAGGTGGGCCAAGGCATGGGAAGGCTCATAAAATATATAATGGAGATGAATGCAACATAGAAGGAATAATTTAGTTTATGATTTTATGATCTGTTTGGATCTAGATTTGTATTTTGACATTCCATGCACTATTATGTTGTTTAGCTAAGTCTGCAGTGTTGTTTAGCACAGGGTGTTCCCGAGCGGGAATCCCACCCTTACCCACGGGGGAATTTTGTGCCTACTCTGGGAAGGTATTCTGAGTTGCTATTTCATCATCAGGAATTGGTGCCATATTTTTCCTACTCTTTTCAGAACATATACCTTCAGGAATTGCGTTATTTCTGAAGATCAATTTGGGAGGAGGAGGTTGTCTTCAGTATTTTAGTTGGAGAATGGGTGAAGGATTATTAATATCACCTTGGACTTCAAGATCATCACTCCCAGGGCCTCATTTCAGATCTGGTAATAGGCTAAACTTTATTGACCTCCTATCATCAGTAGTCCCATCAAGGATTGCGCAGTCCCTCATTGCAGAACCAAAGGAGGAAGGAAGTTTCTAGCATTTCATCTATTAATCCTATGAGGGATCGTCCCATCACCTTGCCATCACCATTTCCATAATATTTCAGCTTATTTTCTACATTTTACATCAGGCTTGAGTCTCTCCCTCTTGTACAACGCATTTTTTCTAGCAGTTGCATTTTCAGTTGCTGCATTTTGAGGAGGAGGAAGAAGAGACAAGATCTCAAGCTTCTAGTTTAGAGATATGAAGAAGGGATCAACCCTTCAAGCTTAGATCTAGTTTTTCATGATATTTCAGCCATCATATGAGTAGATCTAGCTCATATATGTAGACCCATCAGTTGTAGAGAGAAACCCTAAGAGGGTGATTTTCCTAGACTCATAGATCTAGAAAATCTTTTCTGGGTTATCTTGGGTATCCATCACATTAGCCAGATCTTGAATCTTGGCATCATCATAGCTCTTGAGCTCCATAGATCTGTATTTCCATTTCATTTAGGAGTCACATGTTCATTATCTGCTGAAGGGACAATGTAGTATTTCTTCCTGTAGCTCTCCAGTTACACAGTGCTTGTTGTAGAATGTTTTCAGGGTCATTCTAGGCCATCCCTTTGGCTAGAGTACCTTATATTTTTTACACTATTGTAACTGAATCATATCCTATGAATAAAATGGCTCAACTATTTTGTCTATATCTGTGTTGATCATAAATTTACATGTACATTTTTTTGTTTCAAATATTGTGTTTGTGTATCAATGCATTATTCCATTTTGGGATATTACATACCTGCAACCCATACCCAAAGTAAAAAATATCTTTTCTATTCAAACATATTGAAAATAACGTTGAATGGAAATCGATAAGAGAGAGCATACCTGTTGTGACTGAAAAATGACTTTTCTTGAGGCATGGATGTATGGAGCCTATTTTGAACATGATGAAGTGTTGATCGCTGTGTTTGTTGTTGTTTTGCAATTGGGCATTTTGATCTCTAGTTATGGTTTGTATAATAATGAGAAAAGGCTAATATATTTACCAATATGGCTCATTTCAATTCATTTGTGTCTTTTGAGAGTTTGAGGTCATATTTGAGCCCTTGATTCCAATTCTATCTTGCCCTAGTGGTCAGCCTGAGTACCCAGGCTTTGTGTCAACACTGTCAGGTAGGGCCCTGAACATCCTGCTTTTCAAATTTGTCTTTTTTATCTAAGGGGCTCCATACAAATGTGGTTTGTACAAATTTCCTGTCAAATTTTGGCCTCGACCGCGCAAGCGATGAAGGCTAAGTTGCATTGACCTCGCGCAGAAGAAAGTCTTCCCGCAAGGTTATCATGCTTGGTAAATATTTTGTATGATGATGTGCACACCTGTATCTAATATAGACGCATGGTCATTGTACCTATTCTCTACACAGGCACAATGATTGGAAAAAACTTAAAAAAAAAAATAGGTTTTTTATTTTGGTCACTGATTTTTGGTTTTTTCTAGTAACAAGATGTTGTGGCATGAGCATGATTGGCCTAATATTCATAGAACTGTGGCACAAGACCCCCATGCTCGGGGGATTTTGGCTTAGTGGGGATTGTTGAAATTCCTAGAGAACAACCTCTTGAGATCACAGGATAGTATTCTCTATTTCCTGGTCTGTTGTTGGAACAGGAGATGACGAGTGATGGTGTTGTGGCATAGAGACATCGTCATCTGCCTGGAGACAAATGTTTACTTTGTGAATGGTTTATTTCCTTAGGGGGAGGTGCTTACACACCCACTCCCTATTGGTAGGGTGAGCATTCGACGTTGGTGTTGGGGCTCACAGAGATGGCTTATTATCGCCAACTCTAGTGCTTTCTCATTTAATTATCACCCCAGGGTAAGTATTCTTATTTCAAGAGTGTTGGCATAATATATGCGAGTGAGTTTGTATAATAGTTACTCGTTACTTATGAGGAAGAATTTTATAACTTCCTAAGTTCACTTATCCTAACGAGGGGTGAATTGGATTGATTTTTAACCTAAGATTGAGCAGAAAGATTGAGCAGCTATCTAATTGAATTAAACAATAGTCTAAATGAACTGAAGAACAATCAAGCAGAAATTCAATTGAATTAAACAACAGTCTAAATTAAATGAACAAAAACCAAGTAGAAATTGAATTGAATTAAACAATAGTCTAAATAAACCGAACAACAATGGAATTGAATTGAGCAACAGTCTAACTAAACCGAACAGCAATGGAATTGAATTGAACAGTAGTCTAACTAAACTAAACAGCAACAGAATTGAATTGAACAATAGTCTAACTAACTAAACAGAAATAGAATTGAATTTAACAATAGTCTAACTAACTAAACAGTAATGGAACAATAGTATAATTGAAGCAAATTAAATGAATTGTACAACAATTATTTATGTAATTTTGCAATGGAATTCTCTTTATGAATTAATTAATCAACACTGATTGACGGTTGAACGCTTCGCTATGCTAAAATATTAATGCAATCCATAAAGACATATAACATAGAAATCATCTTATTTTTCGATCTATAACTCAAGTGCAATGGTATTGGAAGAACTGGAACCATATATTGATGATGAAGCATTTTCATAAGCCAAAAAATACGATTGCAAGTATCCTAATTCAAGAATATGATTTCTAACAATCCTGAAGAAAGAGAAACTGTAACTTTATTGAATGGAAATATACTTTAAAACTGCATTAGATACTTAAGAATTGGTTCTACAACTATGCAGAGTATGAGAATTTGCGAGGAACTTCCAGGGATTGGGCCTAGACCACCAGAAGCTCTAGCACAGTAAAAACTTCAAAAGATTATTGTTCAAAGCTCTGTATTACATCTAGTGATGTTACAAAAATATAATTAGACAGGTTGGTTTTGATGCGTCAATTGGATAATGAATTTACTATCCTTTCTCTGACTCCCTTTTCTCATTCGTCCTTCGTCCTTTTAAAGGAAATTTCAAAAATGAGAAAGTATTTCCCAAATGACAGCCCACTACGTGTGGCTATCGTTTGAGTTCTTGGGCTCGAATTCATCTGTCTACCTTCTCTCGACCACTAGGAGTTACCCAAATCTCATATGTTTGCACCCTTTGTTTAGCTTCCATTTCCTGTTGGTCTAGCCACTCTGCCTTCTTGCATGCGGAGATAAGAGAAGTCAATTTTCTATTATAAAAACATCATTTTCATCATTAGCCTAATTGTTCTAGTTTTCATAATATTTTCTCTCTTTATTTGTTAATATGAAGAATAATTCCCCCAAAATTTTAACATAATTTGAAGTAATTATAGGGTGAGAACATACCTTAATTTGGGCCCAACATAATCCCCTTCTTACCTAATTGCATGTCCCGTGAAAACAGATGATTGAGATGTAACTGCATTAAGGAGTAGGAAAGGTAGACCTTTTCATTGTATGCTATGAAGCCTTGTTTTTGTTTCATGATTGCAAAGGAAGTGCCTGTGGATCCTTCTAGTAATTCATAATTTTGATTATAATCCTTGGGAGGATACTAGAGGAGAGGGCTTCTGTATCTACATCCTAACCAGGCAGGCCCCATGCTGTAGACCAGGCTATTGTATGAGAGGAATCTGGAGGCAGTAGCCTTGAAATTCCTGTAACTGAATGGCTCCCTATTCTTCACGTTCTTCATGGAGACCATCCATATTTGCTTAGCTTCTGCTAAGGCCGCTTCACGAATGTCCCCAAAGAATTTTTGTCCATTTTCTATGATATCCTTATGGATGGGCCCTAGCCTAGTCCTCACACCTGACCTTCTCATGAATTTTTTATGTTGGATGATCAGTTGCAGGGGTTTTGTAGGTTCCCCCCTGACCCATAAATCTAGGCCATGCTCTCTTTTTTGGAAGATATCGTAGGCTTTGGCCCACCTGATCTGGTTTTTAGCAAATGAAAGGAAGGCTTGTAGTTGGAAATCCCCTATAAAGGGACTAGGGTTGTTTTCTGTGTCTTCTTCTAAGAAGAATTTATGCATGTAAATTTCACATAGGAGGCGATGGACCTGCTCATATTGATCATTACAACATTGGAAAAATTCTTCTATGGTCCTGAAAGTAGTTGATTTTCCTACCCTGACAACTTTAACTTTTAGGAGTAAATACCTTTCTGTTAGGAATAAGGCATAGTTGGTCTTTGGAACTCTGCATGATAGCGCATCATTATATAGAGATAAAACTGTAGAGATTTGTTTCTTAGCTTTCTCCACCTGCTCTTGTACCATTTTTACCTTTGCCTGTTCTCCTCTGAGCTAGGAAAATGTTTTGTCTTCTATGGAGGAGAGGTTAGTGAAATTTTTTAGCAGTGCTTGATATTCTTGTGATGGCACTACCTCCTTCCTACACTATGTTAGCTCATGCCATACTTTCACTAGTTCATTGCGTAATTTCTGGTTGGCAACTTTCTCTACTAGATGGGCATAGGCAGGGGCTTCCTCTGTTTGGGTCCCCTTTTCTTCTATAACCTTCTACTCAGTTTGAGTAGAGGTTTCGATGGTGTTTTCAAGTTTGGTCTACATTTTAGCCTCAATAGTGTCTACTAAGTTGGTTTGTACCTCATCTTCTATAGTAGTTATCAAGTTGGTTTGCATTCCAGTTTCAATGGTGTCGGCTAAGTCAGTTTGCATCTCACCTTCGACAGTATTTACTAGTTCTATTTGAGTTCCTGCAATGGAGGTTTCTTTCTTTGAATTTCGGGCCCTTCTTTCTTTCTTCAGTTGTTTTCTCAGATATTTTTCCAATTTATTTAATCTCTTGCAGGTCCTTCTTAGTTTCTTACTTCTCCTTTCATTTTAATCTTCACCTGTCCTGATTTCAGCAGGTGGTAGGGGAGCGGAATTCCCCTTTTCATGGATGGTGTATAAAATGGTGTTTCTGATTACATATTAATAATTTACTTCAATGTGAGGGTCCTGACTAGGAGGATCGGTGCTACCTCCTGGTGTGAAAGGGGTTGTCTCCGTTTGTGTTCTTTTGTCCACAAGGACAATGTTACCTGACTGATCTTGTGATTCCATTCTCTCCTCTGTCTACCCATCACTATACACCTCATAATTATCAATAGGGGACAGAGCCTCATCATCTCGAGGTTCCTCTTGGTCAGGAAGGACGTTAGTGTGACCATAACTATTGGGGGTGGTAGATTTATCAAAAATTTCCTCTTGCTCTTTTGCTCCCGATGGGTTTCTCGATTCGTAGTCTGTCCTTATTTGTCCTAGGACTCGAGCCATTTCTTCCTTGAAATATTACAAGGGTGCATGGGATTGTCCTAATTCCTCCATGAGGTTCGAGGACCCTTGGAGTGTCTTGGACTGTCTTTCCCTGCTTGGTTCTGAAGTTGAGGTTCGGGTCCTTTTTCTTCTTGATGTATTTACCTTGGGGGGCTCAATTTCGGTTCTGTCAGGGTTTATTTTTGGTTTCTGTGCCTCGGGGTTAACAAAATTATCCCAGTTTATCTACTGCCTATCTAGCTCATGAATGATGATTAGTTTTATTAACCCCCGGTGACTGACCACTGCTTGGGGATTTTTGGCTTTCCTCAATCGAACAATAGTATCATGAAATATGGAATTCAAGAAGGTAGGAAGATTAATTGAAATGTTTTTCTTAAGTATAGATACAATTTTGAGCTGTCGAGGTTTTACCACGTCCTGAAATCCTTTGCATGTAATAAAATTTTGGATGAATGTCGCCAGCTCCTTCCATGGATGGTGTAGAGAGGTAGGGTTAATCCCTCTGTTTTTTCATTTGAATGGATCCTCTGGGTCCTTGTATGCTACTAATTCTTCTCTCAAGAGGAGATTCTTCTCTACCCATCTTTCTCCTTGTGCTGGTATTCTGGAAACTTCCACAATAATTCCCTCTGTGACTGGTATAATTCAATCTTTGACTCTGGTTTTCCCTTCCTATAGATTTTGCAGAAACTCAATTGCAATTCCCATGTTGAATCCCTGTAGTCGGTGTACATATGTCAGCCATTAGGCTTGCTGGAGAATGGCACTCGCTGCCTCTGAAATTGGAAAGTTTGTAGGCTTTTTTTGAAGGGTATTTCCTCCCATAGCTGATATTCTCTTTTCCTCTGATTGTATTTCTTCTTGGCTCTGTTGTTTCGACTGGATGTTGTATGCAAGTGAAAAAGAGATTATGGCTCTGCGCAGATAATCTTCATTCCTTAATTGTAGTGTTCCTTTGGTCTTATCAATGCGTCTAATGATATTTTTGCAGGGGTTTCACATGATTTCCAAATTAAGACCAAATACACCCCTCCCTCAAAGAAAGGGTGCCCACGCCCTCCAGTACATGAGAGATTTGGTCACTCATGAATGCAGAAAGGGGAATGTCATAATTTGGTAATGATAATCTACGTGTGAAGGAGTGGGTGGTTGATTAATTACTAAGATACGCAGAGTAAAGGTCAAATTTATAATTTTTCATAATTGTAACTTGTGCAGAAGTGACCAGAAAGGGAGAGGAAATAGTATAACCATTATTTCCATATGATGTCCTTCCTGAAATGAAAAGGTATGAAGGAAGCAAGACTGAGTCAAGTAATGATTGGTGCCATCATCTCGAGGTTCAAATATGTAATCATATCTCTGTTAGTTATTCTTTTGGTAGGTCATAATTATCACTAATTCGAGTAATATCTTGTGGACGAAGAATGGAAGACAAGGTGTATATAAAAGCAATTGGTTATTGAAGGAGAATAATTTCATACCATAAGCAGAGCCACTCTTGCTAGTAGGCATTCATAGCCTTGACAGGGTTGCTATTTTAACTCAAAAAAATGAGCCAGTATCCTTATGTAAAAATAGTTATTTTGCCAATTTTATGGAGAGATCACCATGTTGGTACGGTGGCCAAATAACCATGGTGCCACTCACTAGAGTTGTAGCAAAGTGATCAGTCTAGCTCGTGATGAGACCTCCTATCCTTCAAGTAGTTAAGAAGTTCATTACCTTGGTGTGGTGGCCATTGTGGGCATGTCACTTGCTACACCCTTATGAACATGGTAGGCTAGCTCGTGATGATACCCCCTATCCTCTCTTAAAATTTGCATGTAAGTGTAGTACTTACTTTTGAATTGTAACATCTTGATCTATAAGGAGGTCACTGTGTTGGTATGGTAGCCAGATAGTCACAATGCCATTCACTAGAATTTTAACAGAGTGATCAAGCCGGATCATGATGATACCTCTTGTCCTTCTAGTAGATGAGAAGGTCACTACCCTGGTGTGGTATCCATTGTGGGCATGTCACTTGCTAAATCCCTATGATCATGGTAGGCTAGCTCATAATGAGACCCCCTATCCTCTTAAAGATTTGCATGAACACATAATAATTGATTTTTATACATAGAGGGAGGCTCATTAACTCCTTAAGAGTTAGGGATGGTGAAAGAAGCAGAAAAAATTCCAATACCATTAATACCCCTTGTTCCATTCCTTGATGCTGGAGGGACATATTACTCGAATAGTGCAGAAAGATATATCATCATAAGATCATGTATTGTATGATATCATATTTGAACTGAGGGTGACTTAGCCTTTCATTTCATGTGTGCATAATGTCAGCTTCCTGTTTAAGGATTATAGTACCAAAGGCCATCATATTTGTAATTTTACCATTTTCCCTCTCTCTTTCAACTGCCATTCCCTACTCAAGGTTATTCAATTTGGGAAAAACACAAAAATAATGACTATCTAACTTGATCGGACAACAGCTGTTCAGATATCGAGTAACATCTATTCATAGATTTCTAGGCATAATTAAAAATGCTCAAAAAATGACTATTCAATTTGAATGAACAACAACCATTCAAATATCAAACAACAGTTATCCCTGAATTGAACAACAAAAAATAAAAACACAACAATGACTGTTCAATTTGATTGAACCGTAGCCATTCGAAGATTGAACAGCAGTTGTTCACGAATTGAACAAAAAAAAATAAAACACATGGAACGACTATTCCATTTGACTGAACAACAGTTGTTCAAATATTGAACAATGGCAGTTCATGAATTGAATAGAAAAAAAATGCCAACGAACAATTGTTCAATTCGACTGAACAACATTCATTCAAATATTGAACAGCAGTTGTCCACAAATTGAACAATAATAATAAAAATGTGAGAACTACTATTCAATTTTGGTTGAATCAGCAGTCGTTTAGATATTGAACAACATCTATCCACGAATTGAATAGAAAAAAATAAAAAAATAGCAAATGACTGTTCAATTTGACTGAACAGCAGCCATTCAAAAATTGAACAACAGTTGCTCATGAATAGAACAATAAAAAAAAGGAAAAAAAAGGGCAACGAATATTTGTTCAATTCGAATGAACAACAACTGTTCAAGCGTTGAACAACAACTGTTCACTAATTGAATAGGAAAATTAAAAATGCAAAAACGACTGTTCAATTTTGGTTGAGCAAAAGTCGTTCAAAGATTGAATAGCAGTTGTCCAGGAATTGAACATCAAAAACAAAAACACCACAGATGGTTGTTCAATTTAATTGAATAACAACCGTTCAAATATTGAATAGTAGTTTTCGATGAATTGAACAAAAAAAAAAAAAATTGTGAATGAATGGATGTTCAATTCGACTGACAGCATCCATTCAAAAATTGAACAACGACTGTTCATGAATTGAACAACAATAAAAATGCAACTTACAAGGAAAATAAATTGCAAATGTGAAGAATGTACAACAAGACAAGACATTTATATACATTATTTACAAGTGATGTTGGTAAACCTCTCATGTAATTGAGTTTGTGGGGTTATCACCCCCTTGCACCACAACTTGGATGGTGGGATCATTTTGTACCTGTTGACAGAAAGATTCTTTTGTGAGAGGTTTGCGATAGAGGCGTAATTTGTGTCCGTTAACTCGAAATTTTGAACCAGAGCCATCTATGGTGGTCAAGGTGAGGGTACCATTGCTATGTACTTCCTGAATCTCATATGGACTGAGCCACCTTGCTTGTATTTTTCCTAGAAAGTCTTGGAATCTGGAGTCATATATAAGTGTCCAATCTCCTTTTTGAAATACATTCTTCTTTATTAGGTTGTCGTGCCACTTGGCTTGATTTTGTTGGATGATCATTGTGCGTTGCAGGGCTAGCAGTCGAATTTCATCCAGTTCATTTATTTGTTGGATTCGTCTAGCTTGAGCCTCTGTTAAGTCGAATCCCACTTCCTGGGCTATTCTCAAAGTTTTAATTTCGAATTCAATAGGGAAGATAGGTTCTCTTCCAAATACTAGCTGATATGGAAAATACCCAATGGTATTTCACCAGGTTGTACGATAAGCCCATAAGGCATCTGGTAGTCTAGTGGTCCAGTCCTGACGATGTGCTGCTATTGTCTTGGTAAGGATTGCCTCTAGGACTTTTTTGGTGCTTTCGACTTGCTTGTTGGCCTACAGGTGGTAAGGAGACGTAATTCTATGGATGATATGGTGATTTCTTAAGGTGGATGTGATCTTATTGCCTGTGAATTGTGCCCCTCCATCGGTTATCACTTCCCTTGGCAAGCCATATTGTACGAATAGTTCAAACAGAAACTTAATACTGATTCTTCCATGGATCTTGATAAGGCCATCGCTTCTACCCATTTGGTTACATAATCTCTGGCAACTAATATGTGGGCTTTCTGGTTTGATGGTGGGTTGAATGGCCCAACGAAGTCCAACACCCATCGTTCGAATGGTTCCACCACCAATTGTGGTTGTAGCGGTATTTCATCAACTTGGCCTGGGTGGCCCATTCTTTGGCAGCTATTGTAGGCCTGAACATATTTCTTTGCATATTTGAAAATTGTAGGCAAATAATAGCCTAATTGCAACACTTTATGCCCTGTCTTGTGTTCTGCGAAATGGCCACCATAGTTTTCATCGCGACAGGCTCGTAAGATGTCATATATTTCATCTTCCCTTATACATCTGCGTATGTGCATGTTGGCCCCTGTATGGAAGAGGTATCCCCCAATCCAAGAGAATATTGCGCTATCCTGTATAATCAGTTTCCATTCCCTTGATGTTAGGTGTCTGGGTAGCTTCCCTACTTCCAGATAATTTTCCACATCCGCATACCATGGTGTTTTTACCACTAAAAAAAACAGATGTTTGTCAGGGAATAGATCATCAACTGTTAGCATGTCGTCTGTGTTACACCATTTTTTGGTCATCTAACCTACTACCATTAGATGGACCCAATTACACCATGTAAGACCAATTTTACCCTAAGTAAAATTGCTTTCACTGTGTAAAATAACTTAATAAAACACATTTATTAGGTTGTTTATGGTCTAAACAGGAAACCCCAAAAGGAAATATTAAACAAACCTATATTTGTTTGATTTTCCTCAAGGAATAATTAATTAAACAATAATTCAATTATTATTCCTGGTCATGTTTAACCCAAAACAAAGAAATTAATTAGATAAATCTTTATTTATCTTATTATTTTCTAGGAATAATTATTTAAATCTTATTTAAATAATATTCCTTGTTAAATATGATTAAATCACCCATAAATAATTAAATAAATAATTATTTATTTGATTATCTTTCAACCACTTCCTTAAAATGATAAATAAATCATTTATTTATTTATTATTCACAAATAAAGGGATTTGACCCAAGTCAAATACTTTTTCCCTCCAACAAATATAATAAAATATTCCATAAAAGGTGGATCTAGATTTAGTTAATGTTATTTTAATCATGCACCAAGATCTAGAATGACCCAATATTTTGTTATAAATAGGAGGGTTTCTCCTACCATTCTTCACCTTTTGTTGTCTATTGGATCACTCTGGATCTATACTCTTGGTATGACTTTGAGCCATTATCATTGTCATATTTTCCATTATTTGCTGTGTGAGCTCCCTTTGAGTTCTATCTTTGTTTGGGTTTTCTACACCAATAGGAGAGAGAAATGCTAGATCTGAAGTGCTAAGGACTTCCAAGAACCCATCCCATTGAGGAGAATTGGAAACACCTTCTTGTTTTCCTCCCAGGTGCCCTTAATACAAAAAATTCTTTCAAAAAATATTGTTCTTGTCTTGTCTATTGGATGTATGGAGCAAAACCTTATTTTTACTGCTTAATATCTCTTTATGCATAGATCTAGTTTTTGCAGCACTTGTCTTGATCAACTAATTGCAGATCTGAAGATATTAGCAGCCATATTTGATGTTAGGGCTATAAGTTATGTGTAGCTAAAGTGGTATTTTTTCGTACACTTCGACAAAAGATTCATACTAACAACTGGCGACTCCACACGGGTTTTCAATTACGACCACTGTCGTTTTTCATATTCCTGCATATCCAGCTACTTCAGACCCTAGGGTTTCTTTTCAGCTTTTTTTTTTCCTATTTTTATGTTGTTTTTCACCTATAAAACCCTAAAACATTAAAATTTCCAACTTCCGTGTGTTTCTGTACCTATTGCGCAGGTGACAGACATCAGCCGCAACTGAGACGGCAACTTTTTCGAAAATCTGCCGTCAGGACACCCAAAGCTTCAAGTCACACTTTTCAGCCCAGAAAATGCAACCTGGCCTCCAGGTCACACTTTTCAACCCATTATTTGCGACCTGCATAGAAAACAGGTCAGAACCTGCGACCTGCCAGTTTTTCTGCTATTTTTCTGCAATTTTTCTGGGTTTTTCTGAAACTTCTGTTAGGGTTTTCCAGCCTCTGTCTCAGCCTGTTTAGACCTGTTTCTGATTTTTTTTGCTCATATAAGTGGGAACATAGCCCCCTAGGGCTTCAGTACCCTCCACTTTTAGTGGAAGAGTTTTAACTGTTTCAGGTGTCTGATTTTTCAGAGTTTCAGCCGCCCCTTTTTCAGATCTGATACCTCCTTTCAAACCCCTTTCAATCAGCTCTTCTCCCTTTCAAATCACCTCCTGAAGTTTTTTTTGGATCTACCTTTAGGGCCTCCCACTTGTCCCTTCTACTTTTTGTTGATTTCCTCCTTTTTTCTAGCCACCTTGCCTCTGCCTCTTGGCTGTGTTCTGCACCTCTTTTCAGCAGATTTCTCCTTTAGATCCCTGTCCCTCCTGACCCTAGATCTATTGGCCTCTTTTTAGTGTGTTTTGACTAGATTTTCTCCCTCTGTTAGACTAGTTTTGAGAGACTCACCTTTTTGGGATAGATCAATGCATTGTTAATTGCTAATTTTATGTTATGTCAGCATTATATACTATTCTCTGCAGATTTATTTTCAGTTACACAGCACACTTTTTCTTTTTCTCTCAAAACGTCAGGGTTTAAAAATTAAAATTAACGCATGCCACACACTCACCCTAAGCGAAGAAGAGCTTGGTTACCACCGCCAGGAAAAGACTTTAAAACATTGTAAAATCAATTGACATTGCACCTTTCTGCCCTTTTTTCGACATTGTAATCACTTGATTCTGCACCTCCCTGCCTTTGTTGGTCGTTCTTCTTCCTCTTATGCCGTGTTTGTGTTGTCAACATTACACCCCCAAGGTGCACATCCCGGAGACTTCTTGTCCTTCACCCTCAGTTTCTAGTTGGTCGACCTACTCCTTCTCGCCGTCTTCGAGTTAGTCCTCCTCCGAGTCTGCACTCTAACTCCTCTTCTGATTCATTGGGTTCTCCTTTTACTTCTGGTTCTCCCCCTGTCACCTTCACTATGTCTGGTCCAGGGCCTAACGCTAGCGGTAATCCCGGCCCTAATGTCGGGACTACTACTATTTGAACCGCCACAGGAACTACCTCGGCTGCACCTTTGCTCCCTTACATGGTAGGCCTCAGCCTCCCCGATCTCAATCAGTTGACCAATGACCCTATCCGCCACGATGTTGGTTGGCCTGCTATACCAACCAAGCTCCCCCCCGACATCCCTAAGTTCGAAGGCCTTGCTGGAGAAGATCCAACCACCATGTCCAATCTTTCCACATGTGGTGTTCCTCCAATTCTATTACCGATGATTCCATCCGTCTTCGGTTGTTCCAACACTCGCTTATGGGCGAAGCTTCTACATGGTATGTTTACTAGACCACCTCTTCCCATACCACCATTGTGACCATTGCCCAAGCCTTTTTATCTTATTTCCAGCTCCCTCTCCGATATGACACTGGTACAGAGCTTTTGACTTCTTTCCGTCAAACCTCTTCAACCTGCCTTTCCACTCATGTCCAGGGAATGGCGGAGAAGAAGGAGCTTATGTCGAGCTCCCACCTTCGAATATCGGGTTTATATGGACTGGTTCCTTCACACTCTCTTACCTCCCATTGGCAAAGATGTCGCCTCCCATTTCCCTCAAACCGAAGAAGCCACCCTCCAAATAGCCTTGAAATATGACCTGATCTATGCTCAGTCTGGTTATGTTTATACCGTCCTTCCTGACCTCCCCAGGCCCAGTGGCCCTAACGCCCCGAGGGCATCTCATTCCGCCGACGGTATCATTGGAGCCATTTCTCATCCGTATGCTCAACCTCCTATGGGCTATGGTCTCCCTCCGGGAGGGGCCAGCACATCTAGCACTTTTCCCCCTCCAGGTAGCATGTATCCAGGATATGGCATGCCTCATTCTTTTGCCCAACCTCCTGCTTACCTCAATGTTTCCCAACCTAACCATTATCCTTATCCGCAACCTGGTGCTCCAGCTCCTCCAGCATATGCACTTCCACCTCTCGTGCCTTCTCAACCCCAGCAACAGCACTCACAGCCCCCTCCAAGGAAAGTATTTTCACAGTAAGGCGCGACTAATCCCCCTTCCTCTCAAATAAGGTGGAGAGGCAATCAAAATCAATCCACCCCTGGTACTCGTGGATCCAATCCCCAAGGTACTGACCCTAACACTGTTAACCAACAACAGTGCAGTCAGCCCAAGCCGGACAGACCTATTCGCACAAATAAGCCTTGTTCGTGTTGCGGTGTTTATGGTCAATACACTCATGATTGTCCCCTTCTACCACAGATGCGGTAGATGTGGGAGTCGCAAGCCACATTGTGAGGACAACATGCCTCCCCTCATGCTCCCCCTAATGTGGCCACTACTCAACCGACTGTGTTTACCGATCCTTTCCCCTAGCAAGGATTCGTGGCTACCCAACCACCTGACGGATAGGTCGCCACTCAACCTTCCCCTTCTAGTTCCTCTGATTACCAGATCCTCATGATGAAATCTGACCCATCCCCAACAGTCGACCTTAACCTTCAAACTCAGTCTCGCCAGTACCCCAATCCTCCCTTTCAATCTGCCTCTGAGTCCCTTTCTTCAGGTGCTACCGAGCCTCTTTCGACATCCAATGGTCCCTTACATATCCCTCAACCCAAAGTTGAGGTTCATACCAAGATTCCAAAAGGACCATTACACCGAAATGCTGCTCCTGGCCGAGCTGCTCATTCGTATATCATAGTAGATGATTTGGTGCAGTCTACTGCTGCCATTTCCACATTGGAACTCCTCCAATCGTGCCCTTCCCAAAAGAAGGCTCTACTATCTGCCATGGGCGTTGTGGATCCTGCTGATGACCAAATGATTGTTTTCGACGCCCATCAATCAGAACATCCTCCCCTTCCTGCTTCTGTCGACTTCCAAATCCCAGTCAAAATCCGGAACGCTAACGTTTCTCGGTGTATAATTGATGAGGGGGCATCCACCTGTGTGATGTCCGCTTCGGTTTGGAAGCAACTCGGATCTCTTGAGTTGGCCCCTTCCACAATCACCCTTCGGGCGTGGGATGGCCACACCTCCCAGCCCATTGGCCTCTTCCGTAATTGTCCTATCACTCTTGTGGGCAAGACTGTTTGCGTTGATGTCGAAGTCATCGACGCCCCTCTAGATTACAACGTTATATTGGGGCAAAGCTACACCTATGCCATGTCTGCTGTCCCATCCGTGGTTTTACACAAGATGTCTTTTCCTCACAATGGAAATATAGTCACCATCGACCAGTTGACTTATCATGAGCCAAAGTCTCAGACCTCCCCTGAGACAACCATCTCTTCTGTAGCCAATACACAAACCGTCGATTCCTTGACCAGTGTCTCTCTCGACGTCTACAAAGACTCTTCTTTGCTTGGAACCTTTCCTGGTCTTCCTTCTCCTCCTATCTCTGATCCCAGCTTATCGAATGTTTGCATGATGCAATCATCTCGGGCAACCCTTAAGCAACTTGCTGCGGCTAGTCAGCAACCTCAACCTCGCCCATCGTAACTCGCTCCTAGCCATTCATCTCAGCTAGCCGGACCTCCTTCTTCTAGCCCCTCTCCTACATCTGGCATCCATGAGCCCCTCTATACTCCTGGATCAGTTCATCCCAGCCTTAGCCACCTCGGAGCCGTTCCACCCGGCCATTACCCCTCCGGTCAAATACCGTTCTTCATTCCACCTCCTGGAGTGTACTCAGTACCTGTTTTGGCTACCCTCTCTCTCCCCAACCTGACTCTGGGTATCCCCATCTGGTACCTTGACCCTCTAGCCACTACCCCACCTGGCCACCCCAAACCCTACCTTGCTTTGACTCCAGTTCACCCGATCCCCGTCACTTCCCTCACTAACACGGTGCCTCACACACCTCAGCCCGCACCATCTCTGGTTGCCACAGTATCAGGCAATGGGGGCAAAGCTCACACAAAAACCAATCAGGACCAAGCCGCCTCGATGAACCCTACCCCTCCTTGACTGACAAAGCGCGCTATCTAGTGTGCTTTGTGTGATATTGTCGGTCACGCCACCCATACGTGTCCTGAATTGCTACACCTCAAGACCATGGTCAACGAGACGTTTCCGAAATCTGATATCCCTGAAGTCTATGTCACCATGATCCCAGATTCTATCCCGAAACTCAAAACCTTGTGTACAAATCACCCTTGTGCTTTGCGCGATTTCCATGGCCATTACACCCACCTCTATCCCCGCCTTGACGAGCATCGTTCCTCCTTAGACACGTACCGCCAATTCAAGGCTATGCATGACAAGATACCTTCTCACTTGTTTGCAAGTTCTACTTCAGTTGGACCAGAGGATCTTCCTCCTCCCATTCACATTCCTCCTTCTGCTATCTCCACGATAGAGCCTTCAACCACCATTTTTTACCTATCGTCATCCTTGAGAGATGATTCACCTAACCTCCTACCTCCGGACACTCTCGGCTCCACCTCAGTAGACCTTGGATCTATTGACGTTGCACATGTCAGCCCTTCTCCACAGGATGACCAATCAGCCATTACTACATTCTCGGGTGACCCTCCTTCCTCCAGTCTTCCCATCTTCCAGTCCGATGAAGACATTATGGAAGCCATGAACAACCCTGACTTTCCATGGGATGATATGCACCATCATGCATACTTCCTCCCACAGCAGTCCCATGACCAATATGCTATGGAAACTAAAGACTTCATTCCCAATGAAGTCGATTGGTTCAAAAACCCCATCCCTGCACCTGATGCTTTCGAAGAAGGAAACATGGCCAATATCTCTCCTACCATTAAAATTGACATTTTGGTCAAACCGGGAATCGAAGAATATATCACCTTGGGCGCCCTATGCACTCCGGAAGATATCGAGGCTTACACTAAGCTTTTCAAATAATTCCGCGATATTTTCGCCTGGTCCTACTTTGAAATGCCCGGACTCGATCCCACCATTGTCAAACATCATATCGACACATGGCCCGATGCTAACCCAGTCCGTCAAAAATTGAGACCCATTAATCCTTCCAGACATGATGCTATCAAAGCTGAAATCAACAAGCTCAAGCAGGCTGGTTTCATTTATCCCATTGAATACACCACTTGGGTGTCCAATCCAGTTCCCGTCCTCAAGCAACAACGCACCATCCGTGTCTGCACGGACTTTCATGACTTGAACAAAGGTTGTCCCAAAGACAACTTCCCCACACCATTTATTGACCAAATCATTGATGAGTGTGTAGGGCATGAGGTTCTATCCTTTATGGATGGTTTCTCTGGATACAACCAAATCGTTATCCGTCCTGCTAATCAACTTAAAACCATGTTCATCAGTCTGTGGGGAAATTTTGCTTACCGGGTCATGCCATTCGGCCTTAAAAATGTCAGCGCCACTTTTCAATGGGCCATGTCTTATTGTTTCCATGACTTAGCTCATATTATCCTTGCTTATTTAGACGACCACACTGCGCGTTCTAAGCATCGGGCGCAACACCTCCACGATCTGCATATCGTCTTTCTCCGATGTCCCAAGTATAATATCCGCCTTAACCAGTTGAAATGTGTCTTCTGCATTCCTGCCGGCCGTCTCCTAGGCTTCATAGTGTCTAAGGATGGTATCACTCTTGACCCTTTGAAAGTTCAAGCCATTCTCAAACTTCCCATTCCGTGTACCTTACGCTAGCTACAAAGTTTCCAAGGCAAAGCTAATTTTCTTCGTCGGTTCGTTCCTGACTATGCCACCACCGCACATGGGTTCCTTAGACTCGTCTGATCTAACATCCCATTTGTATGGGATACCTATGCTCATGAGTCTTTCGATTCCCTCAAGCAGGCTCTCACATCTGCTCCCTTGATCCGCCCTCCTGACTTTGATAGGGACTTCATCCTGTACATCTCCGCTTCCACCTATTCGGTCGCTGGAGTTCTTATCCAGGAAGATGACAACGATATCGAGCATGTGATCTACTACGTCAGTAAGAACCTCGTAGGGCCTCCTGTTTCCTACTCACATGAAGAAAAACTAGCACTCGTTGTCGTGTTCTCGGTCCAAAAACTTCGTCATTACATCCTCATGCGTTCCACCAAGGTCGTGACTAATTCCAACCCCATGGCTTTCCTATTGAGTCACCGCATCCTCACTGGGAAGTACGTCCGTTGGGTCGTCATCCTTCAAGAATTCGACCTCGAATTTGTCACACCAAAAAGTAAGAAAGGTTTAGCCCTTGCTGAACTCATTTCTGAATTACCTACTGGAACGCAGGATCCCCTAGTTAATGATGATTTTCCTGATGAGCACTTATTTGCCATTACTTCAGACGATCCTTGGTATGGTGATATCCTCACTTACTTGCGAACCCAAAAATTCTCTCTTCACCTTAATCATGACGCTCGATGACGTATCCAACACCAGGCTCCCCGCTACCTTCTTATCGGTGACAACCTCTATCGTCGTGGTATAGATATTGTCCTTCGTCGTTGTCTCACACACGCTAAACCTGAACAGGTCCTCAATGCCTTCCATAGCAGTGCTTGCGGTGGCCACCTCTCCGGTCTTGCTACTGCCCAGAAAGTCATGCGCGCTGGGTATTTTTGGCCTTCCCTCTTTAGTGATTGCATTGAGGCAGTCAAACACTGTTCCAATTGCCAACATTTCGCCCCTAAGGCGTGAGCTCCCCCAGCTCCCCTCCATCCTATCGTCACAACTGGTCCCTTTTGTAAATGGGCCATCGACTTTATGGAGTGTCGCCCGCCATCCACTAGTAACCATAAATATATCATCATGGCGGTCGATTATTTCACAAAATTGCAGGATGTTGTCCTTGATGGCAACCCACTGAATGAAGATGAATACATGAGATTGTTGGCATGTGTTGTCCTTGATAGAAATACACCTGATGAAGTTGTTCTTGACTTGATGGACTTGGTAAATGATGTAAATCTGATATGAAATGATGTTTGATAGCAATATGATGCTGAGTGTTGTCCTTGAAAGGCAACCCACTTGATAAAGATGATGGAAACTTACTTGATGAAGTTGTGCTTGCTAGAATATGTTCTTGATGAAGAAAATATGATGTATCTACAGTGTGCAATGAAGAAAGGAATTCAGAATGTGATCAAAGTATGATGGAAAAATTATGTCTCTATGAATACGCGGATATGTCTAAAAAGAACGTGATAAGTCGCGTATGGGAAAAAGCGCTCAAAAAGTGCAAATCCAGGGGCCCGGGGTATTGAAGGCTCATGGTATTGATGACTCGTGGTATTGAAGACTCATGGTATTGAAGACTCGTGGTATTGAAGGCTCATGGTATTGATGACTCGTGGTATTGAAGACTCATGGTATTGAAGACTCATGGTATTGAAGGCTCATGGTATTGGTTTGAATCGTGGTATTGAAGGCTCATGGTATTGGTTTGGCTCGTGGTATTGAAGGCTCATGGTATTGTTTTGGCCCATGGTATTGAAAAAGATAAACCTATATAAGGAGAAGAAATTCATTGTGCAAATCACAAGTGTGGGTGCAAGATGTGTGAGCTTGAATGAATACTTCTCTTTGAAGTAGATCTGAATGGAAAGGGTTACACTTGAAGATAAATCTGAATGTATGATGCACCAATCATGAAGAAGGGGATCTAGATCTGAAATGCATTTGTATTTGCTAGATCTGATTATGGAAGGCTTAGATCTGTGATGAGGCGAACATCTAGGCGAACATCTGTCTGAAGTGAAGGGGTATGAAATATCTGATCTGTTCTGCTGTGTTTCTGATATCTGATCTGTGTTGATAAGTATCTGTTGGTGATGTATGTTTGTGCTAAAAAGTATGGAAAGGGTCCAGTTTGAAAATATGATGAAATGTGGCCTGCAAGTTGTGTTCTATTGAAGGTGTTGGATCCAGTGTGAAAATTGATGAAACGTGGTCCAAGGTGGTGCTGAGGGTTGTAGCCTTCAGTCAGGGGGTCGTAGCTCCCTTCCAGGTGAGGCTGGTAAACGAGATCGGGGGTCGTAGCTCCCTTCCAGGAGAGGCTGGTAAACGAGTCAGGGGGTCGTAGCTCCCTTCCAGGAGAGGCTGGTAAACGAGCGCAGGTGGGTGCCTGCGTGCTGGTCAAGTCTGCGCCAGCACATATGTTGTAATATGTTTTCTCTATAATAAAACATTGAAGGCTGAGCAACTGCAGCGGTGGTTTTCTCCCGATTTGGGTTTCCACCTAAAAATCCTGGTGTTCATGTGTGATGCTTTGTGTGATGGTTTATTATGTTCTTACTGCACATGTTTACTGCTTATTGAATATCTGATGAATAAATGATGGAAGGGTTTAAGTGAAGATTTAATGACATAAATAGATATCTGTGTATACGCGAGTTTCGTAAAAGGTATCCGCGTATATACGTAAGTCTGGTTCAGGAAAGTAGCGTATGCATTTTAGAAGCAGGAAAAAGTGAAAGTTCTGAATATGTAGAAAATACTGATTCACCCCCCCCCCCTCTCAGTATTTTTCCCAACAATTGGTATCAGAGGCATGGTCCTTCTGCAGAAGCTTGATCGCTTGAAGGAGATCCGTCGCAATGGGAAAGAAGCAAAAGAAGAAGGTTACTCAAGGAAAGAAGAAGCCTCAGAAATCATGTATAGCAGAAATTGAAGGAGATGAAACAGGTATTGATCGTTGCTCTTGTATTTTACTTAATTGTATATGCAAGGATTATTATAGTGAAAGTGAAGACGAAGAAGATTCTGACCAAGCTCTACAAGTGCTCATGGAAAAGAAGAAGGCTACTCAAATTAAGGAGATAGCTGAATTTGACAAATATGAATCAGATAGCGATTATTCCTTGAAAGATCTTAGTTGTGCAAACAATGGTGATGATGGTAAAGAATATGCTATCGAAGCTGTCAAGAGTAAAGATGAAGATAGTGAGAAAAAAGTTGTGATTCTAGAAGAAGCTATCAAAGATCAACAAAGAAAATTTGATGAGCAGGACGCTGCCTCCAAAGCTTTGGTATTTAAACTGAAAAAGATGTTCGATGATGTACGCAGTCGAAGTAAAGGATATCAAGCTGGAATCATCTCTCTGCAAGCAGAACTTGAAGAAGCAAATAAGAAGAATGAAGGACTTGAAGCAGAAAACGGTTCTTTAAAAACAGGTCTGGAAAAATCAAAGAAGAAGAATAAAAGTCTTGAAGCTGAAATCATCTCTCTACAAGCAAAACTTGAAGCATCAAGTAAGAAGGGTGAGGAACCTATACAATCATTTGAAAAGGAAGGACTTGAAGCAGAAATAATTTCCCTCAAAGAAGACTTGGATAAATCAAATAAGAAGAATGCAAGACTTGAAGCAGAAATCGTCTCCCTCAAAGAAGATCTCGAAGCATCAAACAAGAAGAATGAAGAGCTGCAACAAACATGTGAAGAAAACGGAAATTGGTTGAAAGAAGAGATCCTAAATCTGAAGGATCGAATAGAAGATGGAAGAAGGAAAGAAGAAAGCATGACAAAGCAATGTCAAGCCTTGGAGGTTGAGGTAAATATTCTCAAAGGTAAATTAGAAGAAAAGGTTAGACTTTTGAGGTTTCAAGATAGTACTAAGATTCTGGATAATATTCTTAGTAGTCAAAGGTCTCCTTCTATCAAACTTGGTCTTGGTTTTAATGAAACTGTTAAAGGAGAATCTAGTTCACAAGAGAGTGCTAAAGATTCTAAGGAAGTCAATGCAAAACCTGAAGAGTTGAAAGAGACAAAAGGTCAACCAACAATGAAGAAATATCAAAGGAAATCATTCAATAATGTTGAATGTTTCAAATGTCATAATTATGGGCATGTTGCAGCAAATTGCAGAAGCAGATCATTTCAGCCACAAACAAACAAATCCTACATAGAAAGGTACTCTAGTTTCTTCAGGGGATATTGTTTCTCATGTAACATGTATGGACATAAAGCAGTTGATTGTAAAAGGAGGAAGAATAGAAATACTTATTATGATTCTTATGTTTATTTCTCTGGCCACATGAGATGTTATGCTTGTAACAAGTATGGACATGTAGAGAAAGAATGCAGGATGAACAGATCTGGGAAAGTGGACAATATTCAGCACACAGTTGGAAAGCTCAAGCAAATTTGGAAAAAGAAGGAGGACCGATCAGAAACATAGGGAATTCGGACCCTACTGCAGTCATCCCCTTCTGGAAGCCTACTTCTCCGATTGACTGCAGGAATGATGTGAGATACATTATGAGATCTAGTAATGTATCGTCACAGGGGGAGAAATGCATGATGACTCTCATGGTTGATTTGATTACTTTGGTTATATGAATTTCTGACAGTTCATCTGGTGTAAAGAAAAGACAGGAACAGAAGGTAAATTTGCAGGAGGAGATGAAGGTGTGAAATTTTCTATATTTCACTTTCCATACGCGGGTTCTATTCACAAAAGTCGCGTATACACGTGAGTTTCATCAGACACAGTCGCGTATGCATTGATGATAAGAGAATTTATCTGATAGCTGAAGATCTGGAGCAGAGGTCCAGGGGGAGCATCAGTCTGACTGCTGATGATTGCACTATTAGCATCATTCTGGTTATACTCATGATAATGAAATGATACATGGGTTCTTGTGTTGAAGATTGTGGATGAAGACTGGTTGCTTTATGATGAAGAGCATTCGTTGTTGAGATGAAAGTCTTATAATTCAGAGATGAGGACTGATCATGCAGAGATTGTTGCTGATGACTTGCTGTTGAAGGTGTTTCAGATTGCACAAGTTAAGGAAGAGCACGGGTTAAGGGGGAGCAGCAGGTTGAATACTAATGATTGTATTGTTGGCAATATGACTGCTTATTCTTTGGTTATTGTGATACTCATGCTCAAATGATGATGGCTTGGTACATGGTTTATGATGATGAGACGTTGAATGAGCTGTGTTTACTGCTTGCTGAAGTTTATCTGTTGGATGAAATTGGAAGTCTAGTTCATGCAGAGCTTGATCTTTTGCCTACATATGTTACTTCATGTTACATCTTGAAGATCATGGTGATTTTGGACCACATGGATGATTGCTTGATACATATCTAAAGATGCTGTTCTGGTATGATAATCTCTTTTGGAAAGAATGTATTGATACTGCAAAGGATCTGTAGGCTTGGTTACTAATGAGCTTATGCTACAACCATTGGATGACGCTTGAAGACACAACTACACTATTCTGTTATATCTGTAGTCCAGGGAAGCAGTCAAATATCTCAGAAAGAAGCTGAACATTGTCTTTTCCTCATAGAGAATCAGATCTGCATAAATTTTAGAAGATGGCTTGGGATACGCGGGTTTCCTGAAACACAGTCGCGTATGTACGCGAGTTAATGCACAGAAAACCGCGTATGCATGATTGCTGACAATTTTTTCTTGGAGTCAGCTCACTTCAGCACAGATGCAGTGCTGTTTGGTATCTATAATACTGTTTGGTATCTCTGGTGGTGTTCCAGTTCTCATAATTTTGTTTCTAATGTTTTGATGAAGATGCATTGATGATTTGTTGGTGGAAGTTTTTAGGATGCACAAACTAAGGGGGAGCCTTAGTCATTTGGAAAGATTGCTTGGTTGCACAGATTCAGGGGGAGCATTAGCTTTGCTGAGTATAATGCAGTGTTGGCATTATTATGGTTCTGAAATATGATTCTCTTTCTTGAGGACTTTCTGGTGTTGGTCATAAATGGTCATATTTATATTTTGGTGAAAAGGTCTTGTTGAGACCCATGATGTAAAAATTGTAATATTCAATCATGTAAGAACTTGTCATTTTTGTAAACCCACTTGGTTGGGTAGCTGAGTCAAATTTTGTAAACCCACTTGGTTGGGTACTTGAGTCTTATATGTAAATCCACTTGGTTGGATATTTGATGTAAGTATGAGTCTTTGGTGATAGGAAGTTCATAGAGTCATGTACTTCATTGAAAAATATGTTTGAAGATTCAGCATGAACTCCGGGGGAGCTTGGTCACTTCAGTATACATCAGATCTGCAGAACGCTTCTTCTACATGAGGAGAAAAAGGGGGAGAGTGTGTTGGTGTTGATCTGCCCTTTGCCCTTGATGTCAAAGGGGGAGAGTGTGTTGGTGTTGATCGAAAGGCGGTTTTGCCCTTTGCCCTTGATGTCAAGGGGGAGAGTGACATGTTATCTATCTTGTGGTAACCAAACACCATCATGGTTGCCATCAAGTCCAAGGGGGAGATTGTTGGAAATATGATGCGGGATGTTGTCCTTGATGGCAACCCAGCGAATGGAGATGAAGACATGAGATTGTTGGCATGTGTTGTTCCTTAGTAAATACACCTGATGAAGTTGTTCTTGACTTGATGGACTTGGTAAATGATGTAAATCTGATATGAAATCATGTTTGATAGCAATATGATGCTGAGTGTTGTCCTTGAAAGGCAACCCACTTGATAAAGATGATGGCAACTTACTTGATGAAGTTGTGCTTGCTAGAATATGTTCTTGATGAAGAAAATATGATGTATCTACAGTGTGCAATGAAGAAAGGAATTCAGAATGTGATCAAAGTATGATGGAAAAATTATGTCTCTATGAATACGCGGATATGTCTAAAAAGAACGTGATAAGTCGCGTATGGGAAAAAGCGCTCAAAAAGTGCAAATCCAGGGGCCCGTGGTATTGAAGGCTCATGGTATTGATGACTCGTGGTATTGAAGGCTCATGGTATTGATGACTCGTGGTATTGAAGACTCGTGGTATTGAAGGCTCATGGTATTGATGACTCGTGGTATTGAAGACTCATGGTATTGAAGACTCATGGTATTGAAGGCTCATGGTATTGGTTTGACTCGTGGTATTGAAGGCTCATGGTATTGGTTTGGCTCGTGGTATTGAAGGCTCATGGTATTGTTTTGGCCCATGTTATTGAAAAATATAAACCTATATAAGGAGAAGAAATTCATTGTGCAAATCACAAGTGTGGGTGCAAGATGTCTGAGCTTGAATGAATACTTCTCTTTGAAGTAGATCTGAATGGAAAGGGTTACACTTGAAGATAAATCTGAATGTATGATGCACCAATGATGAAGAAAGGGATCTAGATCTGAAATGCATTTGTATTTGCTAGATCTGATTATGGAAGACTTAGATCTGTGATGAGGCGAACATCTAGGCGAACATCTGTCTGAAGTGAAAGGGTACGAAATATCTGATCTGTTCTGCTGTGTTTCTGATATCTGATCTGTGTTGATAAGTATCTGTTGGTGATGTATGTTTGTGCTAAAAAGTATGGAAAGGGTCCAGTTTGAAAATATGATGAAATGTGGCCTGCAAGTTGTGTTCTATTGAAGGCGTTGGATCCAGTGTGAAAATTGATGAAACGTGGTCCAAGGTGGTGCTGAGGGTTGTAGCCTTCAGTCAGGGGGTCGTAGCTCCCTTCCAGGTGAGGCTGGTAAACGAGATCGGGGGGTCGTAGCTCCCTTCCAGGAGAGGCTGGTAAACGAGTCGGGGGGTCGTAGCTCCCTTCCAGGAGAGGCTGGTAAACGAGCGCAGGTGGGTGCCTGCGTGCTGGTCAAGTCTGCGCTAGCACATATGTTGTAAGATGTTTTCTCTATAATAAAATATTGAAGGCTGAGCAACTGCAGCGGTGGTTTTCTCCCGACTTGGGTTTCCACCTAAAAATCCTGGTGTTCATGTGTGATGCTTTGTGTGATGGTTTATTATGTTCTTACTGCACATGTTTACTGCTTATTGAATATCTGATGAATAAATGATGGAAGGGTTTAAGTGAAGATTTAATGACATAAATAGATATCTGTGTATACGCGAGTTTCGTAAAGGGTATCCGCGTATATACGCAAGTACAGTTCGGGAAAGTAGCGTATGCATTTTAGAAGCGGAAAAAGTGAAAGTTACGAATATGTAGAAAATCTTGATTCACCCCCCTCTCGAGTATTTTTCCCAACGCCGGACGATCCTTGGTATGGTGATATCCTCACTTATGAACCCAAAAATTCTCTCTCTTCACCTTAATCCTTGACGCTCGATGACGTATCAACACCCCGGGCTCCATTACCTTCTTATCGGTGACAACCTCATCGTCGTGGTATGAATGCGTCGCCCCGTCGTTGTCTCACACACGCTAAACCTGAACAGGTCCTCAATGCCTTCCATAGCAGTGCTTGCGGTGGCCACCTCTCCGGTCTTGCTACTGCCCAGAAAGTCATGCGCGCTGGGTATTTTTGGCCTTCCCTCTTTAGTGATTGCATTGAGGCAGTCAAACACTGTTCCAATTGCCAACATTTCGCCCCTAAGGCGTGAGCTCCCCCAGCTCCCCTCCATCCTATCATCACAACTGGTCCCTTTTGTAAATGGGCCATCGACTTTATGGAGTGTCGCCCGCCATCCACTAGTAACCATAAATATATCATCATGGCGGTCGATTATTTCACAAAATGGGCCGAGGCTATGCCAACATTTAACAACACTGTAGCTACTGCAGCCCTCTTTTTCTTTAACCACGTTATCACTCGATTCGGGGTTCTGAAACAACTGGTCTCTGACCACGGCCGACATTTTGAAGATGAGATATGGTGTGAGCTATCCTCACTATTGGTTTTTGAGCACCAATATTCCTCCTCCTATTACCCCCAAGGTAATGGCCAAGTTGAAGCTGTCAACAAAATCCTCAAGAGTATGCTTCAACAAATGGTGAATAAGCACAAAACCAACTAGCATCTTATGCTCTTCCCTGCTTTGTGGGCCTATCGAACTTTTGTTAAAACCGGCACCGGGTTTACTCCTTTCCACATCGTTTTTGGAGAGGAGGCAGTCTTACCGATCGAGTGTGAAATCCCTTCCCTTCATTTGGCCGTTGAACTTCTCCCTGATACCCAACCTCTAGAAAAACGACTTATCATGCTTGAGCGCGCCTCTGAAGACCGTCGTGTTGCATTGCAAACCCTTGAAGCAGCTAAGAAACGCACCAAAGCTCAGTATGACCGAAAAGTCCACCCTCGTACTTTTCATGAAGGCGACCTTGTTCTAGTATATGACCAGGCCCATGATGTTCTTGGTCATGGGAATTTCAACTCATTATGGCTAGGCCCTTACATCATCAGTAAGGATCTCGGTAAGGGGGCATACCTCTTAGAGGACTTTGAAGGCAACCCCCTTCCTAATCCGCGCAATGCACTCTATCTTAAGAAATATTACCCTTAGCATTTCCCTTCTGAAATGCATGTTTTATTTTCTTTTAGATAGCCAGCATATTTTTTCGTTTTCGTACTTTGATACTTCACTAGGACATAATTTTTCTAGAAGGGTCACTTCCCCTCCCCCCAAAATCGAATTTCCTCACTTACAACACTTGTACTTGGGGCACCACTTTGCCTCCATACTTGTCTTTGTTCGTGTCGATTTTCATCATGAGATACCATCTTGTACTCATTTTTTCATGGTCCCCCATGGGACCTTTATTGTGTGGCAGCACCATTGAGTCGCCCTTGTTTAGAGCATCCAAGTTGAGTCATCATCGCATTCATGGAGTCTATCCCGAGTCCCTTTGTACCCCGCTATAGTACTCCCTCCTTCATTGCTTAGTCTCTCTCTTGTGTCGCACATTATGGTCTTCAGTTCCACTGTCCCCTATCCCTTATGATACTGTGTCAGTCGCTGCCATGTCATTCATGCCCTTTATGCTCTAGCAAGGGAATTCTTCCATTCGCTACTCAGTCCCCTTCATTCCATCATCATCATTGGTATTAGTCTGTATGTCGCGCTACTATTTTCTCTCGTGCCTTGGTTGAGGATCTCTCATTGCCTCACCTATGGCGGACCTCCTTCTATCGACATCAGCTCCTTCATTCTAGAAGACAGGTCTAGAGGGCAGTGTACCTTGGTTCCATCTTCCACTCTTGTTCGGTGCCTCGGATCAGGAAAAGGGATTTCTCATTTCCCTTTGACTTGATTTTTTCTCCACTTCAGCTCCTTTCAGCATGATCGAGATCCATATGCTTGATGGTCCAGTGATGCAGCAGCAGCTATTGGTGATGCCTAGGTGTGTGTGAGATGTCTCAGCCCTCATGAGGGGGTGGCCCTGCAGGTAGCCCCCCACATACTCGGATGACCTCTTCATTGCAGCCTTCAATGCAGCTCCATATATTTGATGATGTCGGCCTTCGCCGCTTGCAGTGCCTCTTTTATTTGCATGTATCAGTCAGATTTTGTGAGCCCTTCCCTGCTCATTGGGGGCATTTGGGTTGTATTTTTATCTCATGTACTTAGATATTATTGTATAATTCCTGTCTGTTATTCCAGGCACAACATGTATGTGGGATCCCTCATTGTATTTTTATCCGGCTCATGTTTATGCTAGCTGTACTTTATGGTTCGGTCCCTTGTTTACTGGACACACTATTCTTTTGTACTTTGTCTCGGCGGGCATAGGTATGCCTCCCTCGCCACCTTTAACACAGGTACCCTCTCATAAAAAGAGACTTTTTGCACCTGTAAGTCTCATCTCCTTAGTGTCTAGTTCTTCAACACATTAGTCTACCTTAAATTTCTCTCTCTGACTTCCCTTTTGATGTCTGGTGATTGAGTTCTTACAACGTACTTCGGTCATACGATTTGCTCCTAACACTCGCATGCTGGGGGGCAATCTGTTACACCATTTTTTGGTCATCTAACCTATTATCATTAGATGGACCCAAGTACACCATGTAAGACCAATTTTACCCTAAGTAAATTGCTTTCACTATGTAAAATAACTTAATAAACCACATTTATTAGGTTGTTTATGGTCTAAACAGGAAACCCCAAAAGGAAATATTAAACAAACCTATATTTGTTTTATT
This sequence comes from Pinus albicaulis, assembly GCA_034641835.2. Taxonomy (NCBI): domain Eukaryota; kingdom Viridiplantae; phylum Streptophyta; class Pinopsida; order Pinales; family Pinaceae; genus Pinus; species Pinus albicaulis. The sequence continues at coordinate 381,774,155 of CM076578.1, read as the reverse complement.
TTCCTCATGGAATAATTAATTAAACCATAATTTAATTATTATTCCCAGTCATGTTTAACCCAAAAACAAAGAAATTAATTAGATAAACCTTTACTTATCTTATTATTTTCTAGGAATAATTATTTAAATCTTATTTAGATAATATTCCTTGTTAAATATGACCAAATCACCCACAAATAATTAAATAAATCATTATTTATTTGATTATCATTCAACCACTTTCTTAAAATGATAAATAAATCATTTATTTATTTATTATTTACAAATAAAGGGATTTGACCCAAGTCAAATACCTTTTCCCTCCAACAAATATAATAAAATATTCCATAAAAGGTGGATCTAGATTTGGTTAATGTTATTTTAATCATGCACCAAGATCTAGAATGACCCAATATTTTGTTATAAATAGGAAGGTTTTTCCTACCATTCTTCACCTTTTGTTGCCTATTGGATCACTCTGGATCTAAACTCTTGGTCTGACTTTGAGCCATTATCATTGTCATATTTTCCATTATTTGCTGTGTGAGCTCCCTTTGAGTTCTATCTTTGTCTGGGTTTTCTACACCAACAGGAGAGAGAAATGCTAGATCTGAAGTGTTGAGGACTTCCAAGAACCCATCCCATTAAGGAGAATTGGAAACACCTTCTTATTTTCCTCCCAGGTGCCCTTAATACAAAAAATTCTTTCAAAAAATATTGTTCTTGTCTTGTCTATTGGATGTATGGAGAAAAACCTTATTTTTACTACTTAATGTCTCTTTATGCATAGATCTGGTTTTTTGCAGCACTTGTCTTGATCAACTAACTGTAGATCTGAAGATATTAGCAGCCATATTTGATGTTAGGGCTATAAGTTATGCGTAGCTAAAGTGGTATTTTTTCGTACACTTCGACAAAAGATTCATACTAATAGTCTGTCTTGGGGACCCTGGACAGGAAGTCTGCGACCATGTTTTCCTTCCCTGGAAGGTCTTTGATTATTATATTGAATTCTTGCAACAACAGTAACCAAGATTTATTCTCCCATTTGTGATCGGTTTATTAGCTAAATATCTAATAGCAGAGTGGTCAGTATATAGGAACACTTGATATCCAGTTATATAGTGCTTGAATTTATTGATAGCATAAATGACAGCCAAAAAACTCCTTTTTGGTCATGGTATAATTTAATTCATTAGGAGTAAGGTTTTTGATGATATAATAAATAGCATAAGGTTTTCAGTCTTCTTCTTGGCCAAGGACTGCTCCTATTGTTGTATTAGATGCATCGTAAGAGACGTGAAAGGGTAGCTTCTCTTAGTCATCAGTAATTTTTTGCCTTGATGATGACTAAATGACTATTCCCATATTTCTAGAAACAAAATTTATAAAACATTGTGAGTATTAGAAATCTCACTGCTTTCATTATCCTTAAGATAAATTTTTCACTATTTATCATTCTATCTAGTCATGACTGGCCCACTACTCCTGGAAGACCCATCATGGGCTCGAGCCATTTATTTTAACCCTAACTTGTCACCTTGGCCCAAATCCTCTGTTTTTTTTTTCCTAAAATCCCCACTACCACCTAAACCTACCAATCAAATAGCTTTGTTGTGTCTCACATGATACTCCCAAACACTGATGGTCTTAAATTGTCTCTATAGACCCTTCTTGGATATTCAAGTATGATTGATGTTTGGACTTTCAAATACATTGAGCCTATCATAGATCCTATCTCACACTTGGTGATCACGAAGTCTAAGTCCCAGTCCAAAATCCAAGTCCAAGAAAGCCCCCATTAGGTCACCTAAGGTCTCACTCAATCATAGGATGGATTTGGTGCCTTGCAAATTGTGCCTTCTTGCATGAAGATATTTTATTTAAAGAGAAATAAAATCAAGAAATTTGATCCAAAATTAATCAACAGTCATTCAAGAAAATCCTCCTTGGCTTAAAGAGCAAAAATATTGCAAGGGATATCTTCCCTTGTTCACATTTTTACAATGAATAACCAAGGTTTCCATCAACAATAAGAAGAGGTAAGGTAATAAGATTTTATCATCACCAGGAGGTAGACACAAACAAGACAAAGACAACAGGCCTGTATGTAAAAGAGAATCAAGGTGTTTTTTATGGTTGGTTAACAAAATAGTGGTGACAAGCAAGAAACCATCATAAAGGATACAAAGATAGAAGTCACCTCAACCCCATCAAGTACACATTAAATATTTTGTTACAAATGATAAATATGTTTTGAAAGGATATTAAAGATGACAAAGCCTCCTTCTTAAAAGAAGAGGGCATGCAAAGAGTATCAGTTTGAGAAGCTAATGTTTTTTAAGTATAGTCAAAGACCTATAGAAGGGATCAAAAACAAATGAAATATAGGCATCTGCAAAAATATCAAAATGGCCCAAGAAAGAAAATGTATCCATAATTTCCATCTCATCTATTTGACCCCCAAAAAAAGCCTCCTTGTTAAAGGATTGTTCTACAAAAAGATGATAGAGGCATAAGTGAAAATTTTGCAAAAATATTTCCAAAGCATTTTTTTACAGTGAAATATCAGTTAAAAGGCATACCGAAAATATGGGGAAACTTTAACTTTGTAAAAGTGGGTTTTTCTTTTAAATTTATTTTTTCAAAAACTATAAAGGGCCTCTTTTAACTTCCCCCTACATCATTTTATACTTTCCAAGATAGAATAAGTTGTTGGAGGAAAGTTTCAGGGTTTTCAGGCAAAATTTGGAAAATTTCTCAGCGCTACGTAGCTGGCCTTCAGCGCTACGCACAGGAGGGAGGCTGGAAATATAAATTTACACTGCGCTACACGCTTAGAGCCTGGTGCTATGCCCTTGGGCTAGTGCTATGCACAGACTCAGTAAATACCAGAAGGCACCCAGAAGACCTCCCAGTCTGCCCGACGCTGTGCTCCGACAACCCGACTGGCCTGGCGCTATGCACAGGCACTGCGCACTAGCGCTACACACTTGGCATAATTTGCAGAATTTGTCCAAAGAGTTCCAAAAAATCAAAAATTCATCTCCAAGTCTTCTACAAATCTGAGCATAATGTTGGTGGAACCTTTTTCTCCTCCCAAGCATTCCTTTTCTAAAAACAAGGAGATCATCCATAGTCAAAGTCAGACCAAACCCTAGACTATATAGAAATCAATTTTTAGTCTTTGAGTTAGGGTTTGTAATTGAAATTGGTTTTGAGTGAAAAAAGAGATCTGGTTAACTATGGGCTAACCTCCAACACGAATTGCAAGCCTTTGTAGTATTCCTTTTTCAGGATTTCTCATGAATCATGCATGAAAAACGTATTTCCAGCAACGCATGCCATAAAACAGTGAAATGATCACTTAGATCCTATAGATAAATCCATTTAGCATATAAATACAAGAGGAGACCAGAAATAAATAAAACTAGGTGGGTTAAATAGATCTCCCACACTAGAGTAGTTGAAAATGACTAAAAACCCCAAATTGCATTTTACCGGAGTTGCTGCATCAATGGACTGCACATTCTAAAGATGGTTTTAATGTAGAAACATAGGAGAACAATAGATATAATCATATATTAATGAATAGTTCTGAAGTATAGAGATCTAGTCTCCTCATACAAAATACAAGAGAACTCGGCAAGGGTGTCTTGTCAAATACTCTGCATACAAATGTGATCTTCAGAAAATAACTGAATAATCACTGAAAATATAAAGAATAATAGCATACAAGGATTAATTATAATTGATCTTATTTTTATCCCTCAAATGGCTTCCTCCCATGAAAGGATGAACCTCTCAATCACAAGGAAACTCAACAATAGAGCCACCAAACCATGCAATGAAAACTACCTCCAAAATAACGCACTCCCTAGCAGAAACGACGCTAGGAGAGTATGGGAAATGTGTGGTCTAATAAAGCAAATCTGAAATAAGTCCTGGAGCTCTCCAAATATATCTCTCAAGTGAATGAAAGCTTCCTCCAATGAGAAACTAGCTCAGAAGTCGGGATTCCAATCCCTTCCACTACTGCACCCAACAACACTACACAATCTCCGAAAAAGTTGTGCTGATGAAGATGGCTGAAGCTTGGCCTAAAAACCTGATGTGGAATTATTAATGCAAACTCTCCCAATTAGGCTCCTCAAAGGAAAGAGGTGGGATTCCCGCTCGGGAACACCTAGTGCTAAACAACACTGCATCTTTGCTAAGCAACAAAGCAGCAACAATTCTTGGCAAGCAAGAATAATAATCTACAACATGACGAATAATGTTGCAATCCTCTTCCTTATATAAGACATGAGTTTTCTTGCCCTTGGCCCCACTCAATTAGGTTACTTCTAACCCAATTTACATCTCCCTCCAAAATTGCGTTATTCATCCTTGGATTCCTCCTCCACTAAAACTATGTTGTTGAATTAGTCAAAGAAGCTTGAATTTAACCCTGTTCACACATGGAGGTGTCTTATTGAGCTAGAAAGAGTGTCCCCATTTCACATCTAGATTATTTTATTCCTCCTTAAGAGACTTATGGGTTTTTCTTTCCATTTATTCACCAACTAGAGCTACTGCTAACTCTAAAGTTCCATTTAGCTTAGAGGCTAAAATTTTGGAACATTGCAGTCCTCCCCTCCAAAATATTTTCTTGTCCTCAAGAAAATGCATAAGAGAACAAAATATCTCCCCTCTTCCTCATGTGGCCTCCATCAATAGCCTCCATCATTGCATCAAGAGAATCTGCAAATATATTTTCAGCCAATGCTTCCTCCCATGTGTGCAAAACCAAAGTGTTTGCATCAATAAAAGGTGGAAAGTGTGAATGGAAACATGCTAGCTATCTCATGGCCTCCACAAAGTAGGAGTGAGGATCATCATGGTGAATGAGTGCCTCCCTCACTCATGCTATCATCCAAATGAAGTGAGTCACCCTCCAACATGGTAACTCATGAAAAGTATCCTCGACCTTGGCCTCCTGAAATGTAGGTGGGTTGAATGAATGTACATGATAGGCAAGAGGGCCTATCCCATGATATCCTCCTCTCCACTTATGATAAGTGTAGAGGGCATGCTGATCTTGGGCTGCAACATGATTTCCCTCCAATGGCAAGAAGAAGATTGAGCCTCCAAGTACTCTCCCTCCAAAATCATGAGACATGTCAACCCAAACCATTCCATCCAAGATGAATGTCACATCATCACCTTTTCACCTCAAAATCAGAAAATTGTTGAAATTTAGATGCAATTTTGGATGGTGCAAAAGGTTCTCCAAGTGGATATTACGCAGTCCCCCCAAATATTGCTTGAGAATGTCATATGGCAAGTGGTCCTGCAACAAGTTACAAGCTGTATATGTTTGTTCTCCCAACATGGGGAAGTAAGAATCAAAGTATATCAGTTGTACATGTATAAGATAACAATATAATTGCCCAAAGCCATGTATATATGGGCTACAATCATCATCAAATTGGCCATAAAGTGACCATGAAACCCAAAAATACTCTTGCTCTTTTGAGGAGTAGTGCACTGTTCAAACATGGTGGGAAAGTACAAATACTCAATGGAGTAATCAACAAGTACATAAATGCATTTCCTACCATACATAGTGAGTAGGCTAAAATTGAGGTCCATGTATAAGCTCCCCCATGAGGATTCCCTCACAAAAATCTACATGAAGAAGGGATACACATACTCTTTGGAACACTCCATCAATAAGAACACACTCCCATGTGACAACGCTGTAGGCCTTAAGAATAAGGCTCCATGACTTCTCCCTTTGACATTCCACATGCCAAAGCCATTCACCATCAGGCTGCTATGTGAGAAGATCATCCTCCAACATGGAAGTCTCTCATGATCCTCCAATACTGAAGGGTAGCCTCCTTTCACCATGAATGTGCCTTTCTTCTCTTCAATTAATATCATGAAAAGTATGGGAAGAATTTTTCCCATACTCTCCCAAGTGTAACCATAGAAAAAACAATTTTTTTTTCTGCCTCATCTCTCCATCATACAAGCCATAAAGTAAGGTCATGAAGGTCAACTTGTATGATGCCCCATACCAACAAGTATTCTGCTGCTCTATCATATGGGTGCCATGCCATCCAATTGGTTCCTCTCTCCATACAAAGCTTCCCTTGAACAAAAACAAATCAGTAATACATGGAAGCAAGATGAAATAAAAACAAGTTTCCAAATGACAACCGGAGAGTGAATCTTGGTCCCCCTCATGGAACTAGAACAATTCATCCTTGGCCTGCATCAAAATAAGAAATAACAAGTGATTTGGTAGCCACTTTTTTTCTACCATAGTCATCTCATAAGATGAAAACATGAAGTCACAATATGGTGTCATTGGTGCACACCAAGAGACATATGTCTTCCCCCACATCTCATCAAAAGGATAACCAATATCAATGCTACAAGTAGCTACAAGTACATCATCATATAAAATGCAAGAGGGAATGTATCCTCTTGTTATATCATGCTACTCAAATAAGGGAAAGAAGTACAATAAAAAACATGAAATGATACCTCCTCCATTATGTACTTGAGGTCTTGAGCTGAAATGGCTCAACTGGAAATTCTCCCTCACTCCCAATGAGTAGGAAGGTGGCTGTGACATCCTCTCTATCACCATATAGGATATGCATCTCTCCATATGCTGATATATGTCATGATGGATGCCCTCCCAAGTGAACTCCTCCATCAACTGAAAATATGTATCAAAGTGCATAGAAGAGAAGTCCTCATGTGTTGCATGTAGCAGCTTCTCCTTGAGACTAGAAGATCTAGTCAAGAAGATCTTTCCATATGAATAGATGACCACATCATCCACCATGTATCTTTCATCTCCATCCGGGTCATCAAGAATCATGCATGCACCAAGATCCTTGGAGTACTCCACCAAAATCTGAAACCTCTAATAAGGATCAATCCTCCTAAGACATAGTGCTGGTGATCTGGCATGTGAAGCTCTCCTCATGTTGTTTCCTGCTACTTTGACATCCCCCATGCCAAATTATTCTTCCAAACTCTTCACCTCTCCAAAATCCAAGATTGGTGAACCCAAAGACAAGATATCTCTCATCAATGGTAGATCTGGTGGCCTCCCAGGTGGAATTCCTCTATGTAGTGAGACATCAATGTCAAGAGTAGACTATACATATGATTGGGAAACCTTTCCCTTGCCCTTACAACGCAAATCAGTCTGCCTCTTTCTTGCACTATCTCTCTGAAATAGAGAAGGGTGTGTACTTTTCATCAAATGATGATGCTCTTCCTCCCTTCCTCCTTCTTCCAGGCGCAATGCTGCATAATCATGCTACTCACTGATTGTGCTTGGACCTCCATGTATGAGATGTTGGCAATATGATGCAATGTGTTGTCCTTGATGGCAACCTAGTTGATGAAGTTGTCTTTGGATAGAAACCTATGTGTTAAATATGTAAGAATGATGTATCTACAGTTCAGTTCAGATGTGACAGAGAAAAGAATTCTAGTAAGTGCTGGAGAAATGATAAATACAATATGTCACAATGTATACGCGAGTTTGTAAGGGCCAAGTCGCGTATGCACGCGGATAAGTACGTCCCAAGTCGCGTATTCCCTTTTGCACTCCAAATTTATAATACCAAGGGGCATTACCATGGTTTTGGCACACAGTATTGAACGTTGTATGGTTTATTTGATTCCATCCAAGAATACCATTGGAAGTTGTGTGGTTTTGGCTCATGGTATTGATAAAGGCTAAAACTATATAAGGAGAAGAGGATCATAGTGCAAGGTGTGCATGTGTAAGGGTTGTTAATGAATAAATTCCTCCAAGGAATATCTGCATGGTTGAACTCTGTTCTTAATTGATAGATTTGAATCTATGATGCACCTATCGATATGATGAAGGTTCAAGATCTCTAGATCTAGAAATGATGAATCTCTAGGATGATTTGCAAAAGAAATGATGAAGACTTGGCGCAAGCCTGATGAAGAAATTGAAGAAATATGGGTAAGTTTATAGATCTAGTTTGTTCTGCAAAAATTTATCTTTTACAGATCTATATGCTAGTTTGTCTCGGTAAAAGTGTGTATATACGCGAGTTCACTTCATTAATAGCACATATGGAAATTACGATTTCTGAAGCTTATTTACAGATATTACTTTCGTGATTTCTATTTTCTCTCTACTGTCGGTCAATGAAGTCTACTTGAAGTTATGGGTTTATTGAATATGGTGTATGTTGCTGATTTGATAATGAACAAATCTAATCAATGAGTGAGAAAACATGGTTAATTCTGACTGACTATCTAAAGGTTCTGCATTGCTGAGAAGGTGTCTGACTAAAAGCCTCAAATCTGAATCTGAGATTGATCACATTCTGAAAATCAGTATTCTCATAAATATACGCAGGTTGATATGAAGAAAAGTGTGTATACACGCAGCTTCGGTGAAGAAAAGTTGCATATGCATTTCATGTTATGAAAAATACTATGCACAAAGGCATACGTAGGTTGGAGAGAAAGAAAGCACGTATACACGCGGCTTCAGTAAATAAAAGTAGCGTATGCTATTTGATTTAATGAATGTTTAGGGTTGATTTTGTATCTGCATATCTATTTTGAAGTCTGGGTTATTTCTGATATTTTGGTTATAGTGGTCTCACTGTTTTGTTTGAAGTTTTGGGCAAAATATTTTTGAAGGGTTGTGTTGAAGCTGTTTGATCCAGTTTGAAAATTGATGAAACGCGGCCTACAGTGGATCTGAGGGTTGAAGCCTTCAGTATGAAAGTAGAAGCTTTCATCCAGTAGAAGCTGGTGTTGAAATCTGGGGGTCGAAGCTCCCTTCCAGGAGAGGCTGGTAAATGAGATCAGGGGGTTGGAGCTCCCTTCCAGTTGTAGTTGGAAAACGAGAGAAGGTTGCAGCCTTCTGCAAGTAGAAGCCTGCGTACTGGTATAAGTCTGTATTAGTACAATGTTGTAAAAGGTTTTCTATATAATAAATATTGAAGACAAAGATGACAACAACGGTGGTTTTCTCCCGATTTGGGTTTCCACCTTAAATCTTGGTGTTCATGTGTGTGATGCTTTATACTGTTGTTTAATTTTCATAACTTCTGATTATCTAGACATATTCATAACTAATAAATCTATTTAAAGGACTGATTCTCTAAATCTGAAAGATAAATAAGTATATGCCAATTTCCTTCTATATTTCCACGTGCATACGCTATTGCAGTTCATAAAACCGCGTATGGAAATATGCTCAAAGAAAAAGTAAAAATTTTTCAGTCAGCTCAAAATACTGATTCACTCCCCCTCCTCCTCTCAGTATTTTTCCCAACAATTGGAATCAGAGCAGGTCCTTCTGAAAAAGCTTAGCCGCTAGAAGGAATATCAATCAAGATGAGCAATCAAGATGGAACAACATCTATCAGGGCTCCGCTCTTCAATGGAAACAATTTAATCTTCTGGAAAACAAGGATGAGATCCTATCTTTAGTCTTTGGGAGCATATGTATGGGCTATTGTTGAAGGAGGATATCAATATCCAGCCACTGTACCAACAGATCCAACAGAAAGAAAGAATTATGAAACAAATTCAAAAGCGGTTAATGCTCTATTGGGAAGTCTAACTGAATCAGAATTTTTCAAAGTCATGCAGCTGGATATAGGAAAGGAAATATGGGACAAAATCATTCTAAGTTATGAAGGTGATGCAAAGGTAAAAAGTGCTAAACTCCAAACTCTCAGAATTCAATATGAAAATCTAAAAATGCATAATGAGGAGAGCATTGCTAGTTTATTTTTACGTCTTGATGATATTGTAAATCGTATGAGAAATCTGGGAGAAATAATAACCGAATCTACTTTGGTTGAGAAAGGTTTAAGATCACTAACGAAAAAATTTGAGTCAAAAGTTTCTGCTCTTGAAGAAAAGCAGGATCTTCAAAATCTTATAGTGGTGCAACTTCATGGCATACTAACTGCATGTGAAATGAGAAGAGGAGGACCATTTGAAGTCAAAGAAGTTGTATTTAGAGCTTCTACAAAAGCGAAATAAGTACAAGAGACAGAAGGATCAGGGTATATCTCAGAAGAAGATGAGATAAATTTTGTAAAGAAAATCCAACTTGGCATAGGACGGTTCAGAGGTAAGCTTCCTTTCAAATGTTTTGCTTGTGGAAGAGTTGGTCATTATGCTGCTAAGTGTCCTTACAAAGAAACACATGAAAAAGGGAAGGAAGTAGAAAAAAGGAATAAGAATCGGTTTAGCACTAGAAAAAGTTACTATACTCATGAAGACAGTGATGGGTTATCTGACAGTGAGGAAGAATGTGAAGAAGATCTTAGACTTCTCATGGAATTTGAAAAGGAATCTAGAGAAGAAAAAGATACCTTTATGGATGCTTTAGAGGACAATTATTTTCTTGATGAATTCAATCAACTCAAAATATGCTTAGAAGAAAGTAAAATATGCATAGAAGAAAGTAAAATATCCATAGAAACTCTGAAAAATCAGCTTGAAGAAAAGGAGAAACAGATTGAAAAATTAGAATGTGAAATAGTAAGTCTAAGAAAAGAAATTGAGAAAGTGAAGACTTTGAATATTAGATTTGCTAAAGGATCTAAAACCTTGGATGAGATTATAAAGGTACAACGGTCTCCTCTTATAAAGACAGGTCTTGGATATATCGGAGAATCTTCTCAGGCTTCAGCACCAAATTATCTAAAAGTAGCTACAACTAGTATACAAAATTTTGCCACTCAGCAAGGGAATAAGGAATCTTTACAGGTAAAGAATGACCATCTCAATTAAAAGAACACTAACAGGAATACCATTCAAAGAAACACCAATCAACAGGTAAATTCAAGTAGAAGATTTCATGATCGCAGAAATTTCTTCTTCAATGGACAATGTTTCTCATGTCACAATTTTGGTCATAAAGATGTTCAATGTGTTGCATATAAAACCATCATGACAAGAGAAGCAAGAAAGAAAAGGATTGATATTAGAACAAAGAAGAATACCTATAACAACGTTTCTCCTCTTCAAAATGAAGTTGAATGTGCTTATTGCAATAACTTTGGCCATGAAGAATCTGAATGCAGGAGCAAAGTCCAGCCAAAAGAGCAGTTTCCTTCAAGCTCCAAAGTGTGCAAAAAGAAGGAATTACAGGTTGAAAATTGTGGCATAGTTTTATTTGCAGAAGGTGAAGAAAATCAATGGTACATTGATAGTGGATGCTCAAAACATATGACAGGTGACAAAAACAAACTTCTTGCATATAGTGCGCTAGAAAAGGAAAAGAATGTTACATTTGGAAATGATACTCCTGCTGTCATTAAGGGAAAAGGGTCTGTTTTTCTAAAAGAAAAGGAGAAAGCTAATAATTTCGTGTATGTGGATGGATTACAGCATAACCTGTTAAGTGTAAGTCAAATGTGTGATCAAGGAACTGAATGTCTTTAGTTCAAAGGAATGTGTGGTACGTGATCTTGATATAGGTAAAACAATTATAAAAGGAAAAAGAACTCCAAGCAACCTGTATATATTGAAGAAATGCAAAGAAAAATGTTACTTGAGTAAATCTTCAGAAAACTGGCTATGGAATAGAAGGTTGGGGCATTTGAGCTTCTCTCAAATCAGCAAATCAAGCAGACTTAAAGATATTCGTGATCTTCCCAATATTACTCTACCTGAAAATATCATATGCAAATCTTGCCAATTCGGTAAGCAAACCAGAGTGAAATTTAATGCCAAGGAAGGATCATCAAGTAAGCCTCTTGAACTCATTCATACTGGCATATGTGGACTAGTGAGGATAAAGTCACCACATGGTGAAAAATACTATATCTTATTTATTGATGATTTCTCTAGAATGTGTTGGATTGGGTTGATTAAACACAAAGATGAAGGCTTTGAGAAATTTCAGATCTTCAAAGCACTGGTTTAAAATGAATTAGATCTAAAACTAAAATTTCTTAGATCTGATCGAGGAGGAGAATATACATCAGATGAATTTCTTGAACTTTGTGAACAACATGGCATAAAAAGACATTTTTCTATAGCTAGCACTCCACAACAAAATGGCGTAGTAGAAAGAATGAATAGAACAGTTCAAAAAATGGCTAGAGCTATGCTTGATGATTCCGGAACCCCTGACACATTTTAGGGAGAAGCAGCACATACAGCGGTAAATATTATTAACAAGGCACATGTTCGTGTAAATAGTGATAAAACTCCGTATGAACTCTGGTATGGTAATCCTCCCACTGTGAAGCATTTTAGAGTTTTTGGAAGCAAATTCTTTATCAAAAATAATGATGAAAAACTTGGCAAGTTTGAACCCAGAGCAGATGAAGGAATACTTCTTGGTTACTCCTCTAGAAGTAGAGCATATAAATGTTACAATAAAAGACTTCAGAAGATTGTTGAATGTATTGATGTTGTTATTGATGAGTCTCCTGCAGCTCCAAAAGAAGAAAAACAAACAACAGATGAAGACGAAGATGACACATATCCTTCTACATCAAATAGAAATGATATAGATAGTGAACCCAATGAAGAACCCGAAGATGATTTATCTGAAAAAGATCCATCTAGATATGTTCAAAAGAATCATCCATAATCTCAAATTTTGGGAGATAAGGAATTAGGTGTACAAACAAGAAGGAATCTGGTGGGATCTTCTAGCTATCTGGCATTTCTATCCACTATTGAACCACATAATGTCAATCAAGCTAGCAAATATGAATGTTGGATTCAAACCATGAATGAAGAGCTTTATCAAATTGAAAAGAATCACACTTGGGAAGTAGTACCAAGACCTCATGACGAAAATGTCATTGGAACTAAATGGATATTCAAAAACAAGTTAAATGAGAATGGGGATGTTATAAGAAATAAAGCTAGACTTGTTTGCAAGGGGTATGCTCAACAAGAAGGTATATAATTTGAAGAAACTTTTGCTCCTGTAGCTAGACTTGAAGCCATAAGAATGTTTCCTGCTTTTTCAAGCTTCCAACAAATCAAAGTTTATCAAATGGATGTTAAATCTACTTTTCTCAATGGTGATCTAGAAGAAGAAGTTTATATAGAACAACCAGAGGGATTCATTTTGGGAAATGATGAAAAACTTGTTTGTAGAATTAAAAAGGTTCTATATGGTCTCAAACAAGCTCCAAGAGCATGGTATTATCGTCTTGACAAATATCTTCATCAACAAGGATTTTCAAAAGGGTCTACTGATAGCAACTTATACACAAAAACTGAAAATGATAAACTATTGATTGTGATTGTATATGTTGATGATATCATTTTTGGAAGTAATGAAGAATCTATAAGTCAGAAATTTGCTTCTATTATGCAGCAAGAATTTGAAATGTCTTTAATTGGGGAACTAACATTCTTTCTTGGATTGCAAGTGCAACAAGCAACAGATGGCATCTTCTTATCACAAGAAAAATATCTTAAGCAAATTCTAAAGAAGTATGGCATGGAAGAGTGCAAACCTGTAAGTACACCAATGATAACTGGATGTAATCTCAGTTCTCATGATGATTCTCCCGTGGTGAATCAACCAGAATATAGATCTATGATAGGAAGTCTACTTTATCTCACTAGGACTAGACCAGACATTATGCATGTAGTTGGGATTTTTGGACAATTCCAAGCTAATCCAAAAGAGTCTCACCTTCAAGCTGTCAAAAGAATATTCAAATATCTACAAGGAACTCAAGACTTTGGACTATGGTATCCAAAGAATGATGATCTCACTCTTCATGCTTACACTGATGCAGATTGGGCTGGAAATGTTGATGATTGGAAAAGAACTAGTGGTGGTGCATTCTATATGGGGCCCCGATTAGTATCTTGGTTTAGCAAGAAGCAAATCTCTATTGCCTTATCTACAACAGAAGCAGAATATGTGGCTGCTGCATCATGTTGCACTCAACTTCTTTGGATGATGCAAACCTTACAAGACATTCAAATCAAATTTTCACCTCCTATCTCCATTATGTGTGATAATACAAGTGTCATCAGTATCTCAAAGAATCTTGTTATGCATTCCAATACCAAGCACATTTCCATCAAGTATCACTTCTTACGTGAACAAGTGCTTGAACAAAAGGTGAAGTTGGAGCATGTTCCCTCCAAAGAACAAGTTGCTGATATATTTACCAAAACTTTACCCAGGGAAGCGTTCGAATATCTCAGACAAAAGCTGGGAGTTGTCTCTGCCTCTCAGAAGATCAGATCTGCTTAAATTCTAAAGATTAAAATTGGATACGCAGATTTCCTGAAGGACAGTCGCGTATATACGCGATTTTATACACAGAAAACCACATATGGGTGTTTGCTGACAAATTTTTTTTTGGGTCAGCATGCTTCAGCATAGCTATGGTGCTGTTGGGTATCTCTAGTGATGTTCCAGCTCTCATATTTCTATTTCATTCTCTAATTCTTCTGATGAATATGCCTTGATGATTTGTTGTTGAAAGTGTTCAGGATGCACATGCTAAGGGGGAGCATTGGTCATGTGGAAAGGATGCATTGTTGGCATTCTAATTATTTTTTGTAGTCTGATCTTATGCTTGAGAATATTTGATCTTGATTGTATAAGTCATTTCTGTAATTGATGAAAAAGGTCATGTTGAGACCTATGATGTAAAATTGAAATATTCAGTCATGTAAGGACTTGTTCAAAATGTGTAAACCCACTTGATTGGGTACTTGAGTCACATATGTAAATCCACTTGGGTGGATCATTGATGTAAGTATGAGTCCTTGATGATAGGAAAGGTCATAGAGTCATGTACTTCATTGAAAAATATGTTTGAAGATTCAGCGTGAACTCAAGGGGGGCATGGTCACTTCAGTGCACATCATATCTACAGATCTCTTCTTTCTACAAGAGAAGAAAAACCTTGTTTTTGTTTTGATCCGCCCTTTGCCCTTGATTTCAAAGGGGGAGAGTATCATGGTGTTTGAATAATGGTTATATTCAATGTATCTATCTGTTGTGGTGATCAAACACCATCATTGTTGCCATCAAGTCCAAAGGGGGAGATTGTTGGAAATATGATGCAATGTGTTGTCCTTGATGGCAACCTGCTTGATGAAGTTGTCTTTGGATAACAACCTATGTGTTAAAGATGTAAGAATGATGTATCTATAGTTCAGTTCAGATGTGACAGAGAAAAGAATTCCAGTAAGTGTTGGAGAAATGATAAATACAATATGTCACAATTTATACACGAGTTTGTAAAGGCCAAGTCGCGTATGCACACGGATAAGTACATCCCAAGTAGCGTATTCCCTTTTTAGCTCCAAATTTATAATACCAAGGGGCATTACCATGGTTTTGGCACACATTATTGAGCATTGTATGGTTTATTTGATTCCGTCCAAGAATACCATCAGAAGATGTGTGGTTTTGGCTCATGGTATTGATAAAGGCTAAAACTATATAAGGAGAAGAGGATCATAGTGCAAGGTGTGCATGTGTAAGGGTTGTTAATGAATAAATTCCTCCAAGGAATATCTGCATGGTTGAAATATGTTCTTAATTGATAAATCTGAATCTATGATGCACCTATGGATATGATGAAGGTTCAAGATCTCTAGATCTAGAAATGATGAATCTCTAGGATGATCTGCAAAAGAAATGATGAAGACCTGGCGCAAGCCTGATGAAGAAATTGAAGAAATCTGGGTAAGTTTATAGATCTAGTCTGTTCTGCAAAAAATTATCTTTTACAGATCTATACGCTAGTTTGTATCGGTAAAAGCACGTATATACGCGGGTTCGCTTCATTAAAATCGCGTATGGAAGTTAGGGTTTCTAAAGCTTATTTACAGATATTACTTCTGTGATTTCTATTGTCTCTCTGTTGTCGGTCAATGAAGTCTACTTGAATTTCTAGGTTGATTAAATATGGAGTATGTTGCTGATTTGATAATGAACAAATCTAATCAATGAGTGAGAAAACATGGTTAATTCTGACTGACTGTCTAAAGGTTCTGCATTGCTGAGAAGGTGTCTGACCGGAAGCCTCAGATCTGAATCTGAGATTGATCACATTCTGAAAATCAGTATTCTCAGAAGTATACGCAAGTTGATATGAAGAAAAGCACGTATACACGCAACTTCGGTGAAGAAAAGTTGCGTATGCATTTCATGTTATGAAAATAGTATGCACAAAGGCATACACAGGTTGGGGAGCAGGAAAGCGCATATACACGTGGCTTCAGTAAATAAAAGTAACATATGCTATTTGATTTAATGTTCAGGGTTGAGTTTGTATTTGCATATCTATTCTGAAGTTTGGGTTATTTCTGATATTCTGGTTACAGTGGTCTCACTGTTCTGTTTGAAGTTTTGGGAAAAATATGTTTGAAGGGTTGTGTTGAAGCTGTTTGATCCAGTTTGAAAATTGATGAAATGTGGTCTATAGTGGATCTGAGGGTTGAAGCCTTTAGTATTAAAGTAGAAGCTTTGAGCCAGTAGAATTTGGTGTTGAAATCTAGGGGTCGAAGCTCCCTTCCAGGAGAGGCTGGTAAATGAGATCAGGGGGTTGGAGCTCCCTTCCAGTTGTAGCTGGAAAACGAGAGAAGGTTGCAGCCTTCTGTAGGTAGAAGCCTGCGTACTGGTATAAGTCTGCATTAATACAATGTTGTAAAATGTTTTCTATATAATAAAGATTGAAGATAGAGACGACAGCAGCGGTGGTTTTCTCCCGATTTGGGTTTCCACCTTAAATCTTGGTGTTCATGTGTGTGATGCTTTATACTGTTGTTTACTGCTCATAAATTCTGATTATCTAGGCTTATTCATAACTGATAAATCTATTTAAAGTACTGATTCTCTAAATCTGAAAGATAAATAAGTATATGCTAGTTTCCTTCTATATTTCCGTGTGCATATGCTAGTTCAGTTCATAAAAACCGCATATGGAAATCTGCTCAAAGAAAAAGTAAAAAGTTTTTAGTCAGCTCAAAATACTGATTCACCCCCCCCTCACAGTCTTTTTCCCAACATGAGATCTCGGGGAACTTCTTGCAAAGATACAAGAATCCCTCCTATGGGAGCATGTGCTCCTCCTTCCTCTGCATGAGGCACTGGATGTGCTCTAGATGTGACAGTGTTGTTTCCTTCTCCTCCATCAATGTGTGTAGGAAACATCTCAATCATTAGATCCCTTTGTGGAAAAGTGATCCCCATGCCCTCTTGTTCAAGAATATGAACTGGAGGTTTTGCTCCTGGCAAAGTGTAATGCAAGACATCAGCTCCTCCCATGGTTTTCTGAAATGGAGTTTCCTCCATCACATGCAAGGGTTTTGTTTTCTCAAGTTTTCCTCACTCATGTGTCTTAGGAAGTTTTTCACCAAACCTCTCCATCAATATTTTTATGAATCTTGCATAAGAGAAAGTGTTGGCATTATTTAAGGAATAAGATTAAAAAATCCACCATGCATGAGCCTTACCTCTAAAATGCAATGCTGCAACTCTGATAGCTTCATCTTCGGAAATATGCTGTAGCTCCTTCACCCAAGCTCCAACTGAACATGTAGGTGTTCCAGCAAAAGTAGACAGCAGAAATATATCTGCATCCTGCTACCGGCTCTTCTCCATCTGGATCTTGCAAAACTCTTGGAAATCAGTATGATCTCTAAACCTCTCAGTTTTAGATTCATACTCATGCAGCAAATCACTAAGAGTCATTATCTTAGGCATTCTTTCTCCTCCCATCCGTCTCAGGATAGCTCTGGGAATTTGACTGCACTGTGCATCATGAAGTACAGCTTCATGATCACACTCACCATGTGTAAATCTAGATTCAGCTCTAGATTCAACCTCCTTTTGAGATTTCATCTCCAATCTTATTTTCTTCAGCTCTCCTTGAAATCTCTTCATATATTTTGGAAGAAGCTTTGTAAGCTTGTCTTCCTTTATTCCTGCACACACTAAAGATTTCTGGCTTCTATCCATCTCTCCTTCTTCTGATAGCTAAATCTCACAAGCTGTGCCAGAGATCATGCTCTGATACCACTGTAGTATTCCCTTTTCAGGATTTTTCATGAATCATGCATGAAAAACACATTTCCAGCAACACATGCTATAAAACAGTGAAATTATCAGTTGGATCCCATAGATACATCCATATATCATATAAATAAAAGAGGATATTAGAAGGAAATGAAACTAGGTGGGTTAAATAGATCTCCCACACTAGAGTAGTTGAAAATGACTAAAAACCCCAAACTGCATTTTACCGGAGTTGCTGCATCAATGGAATACGCATTCTAAAGAGGGTTTTAACATAGAAAAATAGGAGAAAAATATATCTACTCATATATTAATGAATAATGCTGAAGCACAGAGATCTAGTCTCCTCATACAAAATACAAGAGAACCCGGCAAGGGTTTCTTGTCAAATACTCTGCATACAAATGTGATCTTTAGAAAATAACTGAATAATCACTAAAAATCTGAAGCATAAGAGCATATCAGGCTGAATTATTACTGATCTAATATATATCTCTCAAAATTCTTCCTCCCATGAAAGGATGAACCTCTCAATCACAAGGAAACTCAATAATAGAGCCACCAAACCATGCAATGAACATTGCCTCCAAAATAACACACTCCCTAGCAGAAAAAATGCTGGGAGGGTATGGGAAATGTGTGGTCTAACACCAAAGATCTGAAATAAGTCCTATATCTCTCCAAATATATCTCTCAAGTGAAGGAGATCTTCCTCCAATGAGAAACTAGCTCAAAAGTCGGGATTCCAATCCCTTCCACTGCTGCATCCAACAACACTACACAATCTCCAGCAAAGTTGTGCTGATGAAGATAGATGAAGCTTGGAATTAAAACCTAATGTGGAATGATGAATGCAAACTCTCCCAATGAGGCTCCTCAAAGGAAAGAGGTGGGATTCTTTCCTGGGAACACCTAGTTCTAAACAACACTGCAGTTTTTCTAAGTAGCAAAGCAGCAACAATTCTTGGGAAGCAAGAATAATAATCTACAACATGAAAAATAATGCTGCCATCCTCTTCCTTATATAAGAGATTATTTTTCTTTCCTTTGGCCCCATTCAATTAGGTTACTTCTAACCCAAGTTACATCTCCCTCCAAAATTGCGTTATTCATCCTTGGATTCCGCCTCCACTAAAACTGCATTGTTGACTTAGTCAAAGTAGCTTGAATTTAACCCTGTTCACACATGCAGGTGTCTTATTGAGCTAGAAAGAGTGTCCCCCTTTCACATTTGGAGTACTTTATTCCTCCATAGGAGACTTATGGGCTTTTCTGCCCATTTATTCACCGACTAGAGATGATGCTAACTCTAATGTTCCATTTAGCTTGGAGGCTAAAATTTTGGAACATTATAGCCTTAAAAAAATTGTTTTTCACCTTAGCCTTCATCTTGCAAAGAGTTGACCTACACCACCTATTTTTCCAAAAAACCCTCAAATAAAGGCCAAAGGTCCCACTATTGTTTTTTTGGACCAGTCATCATGTCAGAGGAAGACAGTCACACCAGTAGTGATGAGAGCCATACTCCCACCAAGCCAAAACATCATGGAGGAAAAGCAAAAATATTTGAGCCCCTAGACACCACTCCAATCACTTCATCTCCTATAATCGTTTCATGCTTTCAGGATGTATGGTGCTACAAATTTTGTGAAAGGGTCAAGCAAGTCAGTAGCCATTCAGACTTGACTAGATTGTTTGTCTGTAGCTTACAAAATCATCAAGTTAATCTAGCAGGGGTGCAATTTGAGCTCTCATCTAAAATAATTTCCAAAGCAACAGGTATACTAGACATTGGTGAGGTATGGTTCAAACAAAAGAAGTTAGAGTTGAGTTATTATGTGCCCTATTTGAAACCCAACTATCAATAAAATTGTAAGGTTATTTTCCCTTTTTCCCATTTTCTAGAGAGGTACGCTGCATTGATGAGGCATATTATCATTTTTTTCACATGTGAGGGGAGATAATATCGAATCTACTCATATCTTATAATGTTGCTGATGCATTTCACCAAGGTCAAAATGATGAATCTGCCTTACTACCTTTTCTGAAGCATTGATAAAATGGCCTCAGTTGTCAAGAAGAAAAGCTATGACCACCAAATTTCGAGCCTCTTTCACCAGTCCCTGATCAAAATGATTATCCTATATCAGCTAGAGAAGAAAGGAATATCTTGGAAAACCTTCATGTCACATAATGTGTTTACAGACCCCCGAGCCTTCATCCAATAGAACTTTCCTTCCACTTCACAACCATCTACCTCTGCTCATCCATCATCTCCCCATGTGCCTTCTCCACAAAGAATTTCATGTCTTGTTTCTTCCCCTAATTTTACAAGTGAAGGGGCTGACAGTAGCCCTAGTGAAGAAAAAATAGAAGGTAGCAGTTAGAAGAAACTAAGATAGGTAATGATGGACAAGGAGGAAGTAGTGAAAAATAGGATGATGAAAATTAAGAAAATAGTGAAGAGGAGGTAAGTAGCCATGAAGAAAGCAGTGATGGAAAAGATGAAAGTAGTGAGAATGATGAAGAGGAAAACAATGATGAAAGTATTGAGAAAAATGATGAAGAAGAGCAGCATGATGAGGAGGACAACCATCAAAGTGCCCAAGACAATCAAGGAAAGATTCATGATAGTCATGACAACTCTCATGACTGTCTTGACAAAAATCAGTCCATGGAAGACAAATAAAATCAAAGTGAGGCAAGTGCAGAAGATGTCAATCAATAAGAGGATCAAAGTGATGAGAACACTACATCCAAAAATTCCATTGTTTCCCCTCTCACATACACTTATCACAGAGGGAGAAGAGATGTGTTTTCTACCTCTAAAAGGAAAAGGGCCATCTCCTATCAAACTGCCAAAACATTGGACAAGGGAAAGGAAAAAATGGAAAATGTTGAACAGAAGATACAAGTTAGAAGGAGCAAAAGGATTAAGAAGACTTCTCAAGGGCCTCTTTTTGTTGATCTAGACAGTGACAATGAGGACCAAGGGATGAGTACTAAGTTGCTCCTCTTAGAGAAAGATGGCCATATTCAAGAATGGGAAAAGGAATTTGAGAGGGCACAAGGAATTATATACTATTATAAAGAAGAGCACAAGCATTTCAAAGAGGTGAAGAGGAGCCTTGCCTTACAGAATAAAATGGTCAAACACTATACAAGGAAGAGCATGCTTGCTAATGCCAAACTAAAGCAAGACCTCATGGAGCTAGAAGGGCTGAAAAGGACCAACGTGCATGAAAGCCTTGGGATCTTGGTTGATGCTTCTCAGAAAGTATCTAAAACCCCTTGAGGAGTCTACACACCAATTTTGAGGCAAATTCGGGAAATTTTTGTTTTTTCCAAATTTTGACCCCTAGGAGCGAAACACCCTAGGCGCTACACACAAAATTGGTGCATCCTCAACTTATAAAGTTTGAATTTTTTGATATGTCACATCACCAACTCTCTACCCACAAAATTTCAGGTCAATTCGAGCATTTTTGCGCCCTCAAAAGGTCAACAAACACCTTAAAATTGACCTTTCTACCTCCTTTTCAGGCCAGTCACTGCGCATAGAGCAGTCATGGGAGATTTGATTTTTGAACATTTAAATGGAAGCCATTCAGTGCACCGCAAGTACTTTTCAAAATTAGACTCATCAATATTTCCAACGAGCCATCACGGGGAAAAATCTGATGCCGGGAAGGGGTCCAAAACTCAGCTACAACAGACCTTATTTTTTGTTGAAAGGGCACTGTGCATAGAGAGAGCCTTTTGCCAAAAAGTCAACAAAAGACAGTAATTAATGAAAAATTTGGTTTTTAATATTTTCTTGGACAAACCACTCTTGATTTGATTAGGGAGTTATGTTTTGATGTTTTTCATTTATTATCTTATCTATTATGTGTCTTGGGCCTTGCATGGTCATTAAGCACATTTATGACATTTATGGCTAAATTAGGGTTTCTAGAAGCCTCTTAGGGTTCCCACCTCCTCATTTGATCCATAAATAGACCATGAGACTCTTATGTATTGGTGGGATTTTGATGACTTATTCTGAAGTAATACATAGTCTCTTGGAGTTTTGAAAAGAATTTGATGTCTTGGAGCTCATGCATGCCCTGATTTGTTTGTTGATGGACGAGGACTTTTTGCAGGATCCATAAGCCTGGTTGATGGTGATGTGTTTCTCTTTTGTTCATGTTTTCTAGTTTTAATTATGTTTCCATCTTGCTATGTTGCAGCAGGACAAATAATTTAGACTAAGACATGTTTTCTAATGGCACCTTAGGTCTGTTTGTTCTTCACTACCTTAATGTTTTCTTCTACTAGGATATGTTAGAGAATTCATCTTTTTCTCTCTAAGGATTTTCTGAGCTTGTCTATTTCTTGAATGGTTAGATCATTTGGTATCAAGCATGATTTATGGCTAGCCCTGCATATTTTTTGCCACTAAAAACTCTATTCTTGGAGTCATCTCTTTAAAGCACCATTACCTAGGTTTGTCAAAGAAGTTTGTTTCAATCATGCTCTTTGCATTTTCTTAGCTAATTGTTTCAAATAACCTTCATAGCTATAATATTAGATGTTTCGAAGTTTCTCTCCTTCTATGATTATAGTTATTTGTGCATCTTTAATGTTTTATGTTCTTGATAATGAAATCCATAAAAGTTGCATAAGTTTCTTGCCTTTCTGTACTTCATTTGAATGTTTATATTGGATGTTGATGAGTTTAAGTATTTTTAATTGAGCTTAATGATTTTCCCTACTTCATGAGTTATAGATTTTGCTTATCTGTGTTTAAAATCTCCTTGTTAAAGTATATGATAGAGAATTTTTACTGCTCTTTGTCAAACATTGTTTCTCAAAATTAATGTCCATCTCACGATCCTTCAAACCTCAAAGATCCACCAACCAAGCTATATTTTCCCTACAATACTCCCTGCTCCATTTATGAACCTATCATGACATTGTTAGACTCCATTTCCCTATGACTTGAAGTTTTCCTTGTTTTCTATCTATTCTATCTAAGTATCATACCCAACCAAATATAATCAACAAACCCAATATTTCATAACTAGCCTAAAATCAACCCTAATCTGCAAACAAGTTCATATATTTGCACGTGATAGAGATATCCCTCTCTGAATCCAGGAAGGCTAGGTCCTTGGATTCCAAAGTTTGGTTTGATGTTACCCATGTCCATTTGTATCTCAATAAATATAGAAAATTACGGGGAGATAACATAATGGCGATAAAAGTGGGACCTTCTGAGTTAGTGACAAACTAAGTATTCCTTATGTTAGTGTCAGTCTAGTCATACTGCCATCAGTGATCGAAATTTCTCTTTTGAATTTGCATATTAGGTGTCTCATACCGAATAAATTTCACCATTCCGTTAGGTCTGTTAGCCACCTATAATATTTTGTTATACCAAAAGGTGGCTAAATCTGTTTTGAGCCTTCAAGGAACAATTTTTCATTACTAAAAATTTGTTGGCTCTCGAAGACTCCTTGTAGGCCTCATGCCTCTGTCCAAAATCTTCATCACTTTCCCTGTTAATTCTGCTGATTTCCTGTAAGAAACTGCTGAAAAAACCATCATTTTTCCCCTTTCTCCCACTCATAACTAACCTTCATTTACTCCCCCTTTTCTCCATATTATTTTCCTACTTTTCATAAGTTTCTCCTTCCATTCATGAAAATCCTCCTGACATGGTTTAAAACTTCTTTTTGAGCTGTGCCGAAACCCCCAAATCCATTTAAAACCTTGAAATTTTTCATAAAAAACAAAGTTTCATTGCTATGGACCTAAGCCCCTTGGGCTAAGCCCTAAACCACTTCCCCACCATACGCTTTGGGTCTGGAACCACTTGCTAATACGTTAAGGTGCCAATCGCATCGGAAAGAATCAAAGACGCAAGTCTTTGCCATACTCCAAAAGTTTCGATTGCGATTAGCCTTGCTGCTTAAGACCCCCGATCATATTATTTTCATATAACCCTGAGCCCGCCCTCGGCGCTTAAACCTTGTGAATATTTCATTTCCGACCCATTTTTCCTTTGTAAATTACAAAAACCCTCTTTTCCAAAGTTTTGATTTAATGAGCCAAAGTCACATGTTAAATATAAAATGGTTAGATCAAAAATACCGATCGCGCAATCACAATCGGGGAAATTTCAATGGGTTGATCGCAAAGACCAGGCCCATAGTTCCGATTGTGATTAGGCCCTTATTATATATAAAGCCCCAAGCCTATCAATTTTCATACATCCAAAGGCCCCGCAGTCGGGCGCCTGTCCGCTTTATATATATGTTTTTCCACCCCGATCCATAAAAACCTTTGTTTATTTCAAAAGTTCAGGTTTTATATAAAATACAAGGGTTTCTCCCCGATTCCATTCTCCACCGTTGATCTAGTCCTTTGATCCAACGGCCAGTGCTTAATCGCATTGCAAACTTTCAATCGCATGTGTTTTTGTTGCGCCCCCGATTGCCAATCCCCGATTAAATCCCGACCGTTGATCTAGTCCTCAGATCAACGGCCAACGCTCAATCGCAAAGGGCTCAATCGCAAAGTTTCAATCGCATATTGTTGTGTGACCTCCCCAATTGTGATCCTCCGATTAAATCTGGGCCGTCCATTTCCCGCCTATCCAACGGTCCTTATTCCCTCCGATCGCAAGTCTTACTGCCATTTCAAAACCCTCCGATTCACTTTCCTCCATTGATCTGATCTGCAGATCAACATCCAGCGCTTAATCGCATCGCTGCGTTTCAATCGCATCCCCTTTTTTGCCACCCCCGATTGAGATCCTCCGATTAGATCTAGACCGTACACTTGTCCAGATTGGACGGTCCAAAACCACCCCACCTTATTTCTTCTCCCCGCTCTCATTTCGCCGATCTCCATGGTTAGATGTTTTTATCCGACGGCTACGCTCCTCCCCCGCCATCTGAAGAAGTTTAAACCTATTTTCTGCAGGATTTCTTAATTTTTTTGTGTTTGATGCAGGTGTTCTAAATGGTTTTCCATTGTATAACGAAGAAATGCCAAGGGCTGGGAATGACGATTCTCATGCCCTCGTTTCATTACAGAGAATCCATTCACGGGGCTCTATTCCATGTTTCGTCATTACTCTATGAGTATTGATGCCGTAAAGCCCAGTGCGGGTCTGCACATCGACAAGACACTGTTTTAATTCAAACACAGTTAAAGAGTATCAGTTTTGAAGATAGAGCACATCAAATGAAGATTGAAGACAGTTTTTATGGGGATTATGGCTAAGACAGTTATTAAAATCCTAATCCCCAATCTAAAACACAGTTTAAAAAGAAAACCTAAAGTGTTTTATCAGACAGAAAGCCTCCACGGCCACATCTGAGGCAAATTGATT
Source organism: Pinus albicaulis (assembly GCA_034641835.2). Classification (NCBI taxonomy): domain Eukaryota; kingdom Viridiplantae; phylum Streptophyta; class Pinopsida; order Pinales; family Pinaceae; genus Pinus; species Pinus albicaulis. The sequence continues at coordinate 381,748,746 of CM076578.1, read as the reverse complement.
CCTCAGCTACCACCGAGCCACCTGTTTCCTCAAAGCATTCAAATAGAGGTCGAAGTTATTGAAGAAAATATGATATTCGCCTCCAGCATAGCCAAGAAATTACTCCACACAGCGTACAGAGCATCAAAGTCAAATAAAGCTCCCACCGAGCTTTGATATTTATTGTAAACAGTTAATACAGTGTTCCACCTGTGAATTTCTTCATCGAGCCCCTCAAAAGGCCACGAAGTCTTGAAACTGTATTAATTATTCTGAGAGATCTTTTCTCGGATCACCTCCTCATCCTTCTATAAATACCTCAGAAGAAGATGAGAAATTGTTGGTTGCAGAACTTTGAAATACACTTGAGCTCGAGACTTCTATTTGTACATAGTGTTCACTGGCCCTTGAAGCTCTGTTTGTGCTAGAGTAGTTAGGTTGAATAGTGAAGATGATTGCTGAACTGAAACATTGGACTTGAAGATTGTAACTGGTTTGACATCAATATAAAAACTGTTTCTTGGGATCCTGGTCTTTATCACTGGTGAAGTGCTTCTTTCTTTGTTAATCGTTTTCCTTCTATGTATGCCATATTGTTCATTTTCCCTCTGTAAAGAGCAGTTTAAACAGGGTTAGGATTTTCTGTATAGCAGTAACCTTCTCTGGCTGAGAAATCTTTATCTTAATGTTTTCTTCAGATTTGTTTATTTAAGAATGATTCAATACAGTTTAAACAATTAGGAATGTTGGCGTTCCCTCGTCCTTCTGTTTGCTCAAACATTGTTCTCGAATGTTATTTCCATTATTTGCTATTAAAGTTAGACTAGAGAAGATATGGTTTGCCCTGATTCCTAGATTCTTTTCTCCAAAGGAAGATTCTGAAAGTTTCCCTTGGTGTTGACTGAAAGAAAACTAGGTTTAAAAGTACTTTATCTGATCTTAAGTTACACTCTATTTTTCTTATGTGTTTTCATACTTTCTGAAGGTAATTATGTGGATTACTGGATTGTTTGTCAATTAAGCTGCTTTAATAAGAACTTGCCCAAGAAGTCTATGGTTAGCCCTATCCTTGGTTGGTTTTAAAACAATTACTTAAGAGGCTTTTCTTGTTTGGACTGACTATAAATCCTCTGAGAAATTATTATCAGTTTCCACCCCTCCAACATTTTAATGTTTCCATTTCATCATTTTAATCTCAATAATCTTGTGGTATAGACGACTTTCCCCTTGGATCACACTTGATGTTGTTGTTCAATTAAAGCCCAGATATGACTCCATAGCCCAATGGACTAAAAACCAGCGTTATATCTATCTATCTGCCAAAACTGTTCTATTTGCTTGCAACTTCTCACTTTTGAAACTTTTTGCACTTAGGACTTTCTCCTCAAGTAACATTTCATGCTCAACCATCAAAAAAAAAACAAAACCCTTGGCCTTCATAACTAGCCTAATATCATTACCTTAAGCTTTTCAAATACAATATCCATCTTTGTACATATTGGAGAGATCCCTCTCCGGATTCAGGAGGGCTAGATCCTAGAATCCCAAAGTTGGTTGAAATGATGTTAACTCTGTGATCGGACTTTGCCAATCTTGCTTGTTACAGAGACCTAACATTTCTGGCGACTCCGCTGGGGACCTGAGTGTTTTTAATACCTTTTAGAGGCCTCAGAAAACCCTTTAGTCGAGGACATTTTGAGAGTAAAAATCAGCCTTTTCAAGCACTACCAAGAAATGGTAATCATGATGGAGCTTGTTTGAATCAGTGACAAACTAGGTCAACCCTAGGATTCTTTTAAGTTTTTATCTAACCTTGGAAAATCAGTTGGCTTAGCCATAAGGATAGACTGTCTTTGTTTCATAACCGTAGCTAAGTTTTGAGGCAAAGTTAGGACATTCTTCTAAACCATAAATAAAACAATTCAAAAAATACCAAAAAATATTTCATATTGGAATTAAATAAACATGGTGGTGGACCATAAGACCTTTTACCTCTGAAAGGAGCTAAAAATTTCCACTTGGCGACTCCACAATCCTAGCAGACCTTAAGACTCCACTGGGAAGAACCCTTATCATTAAAAAATCATTCAAACTCAGTTAGAGGACTGTGGGATTTAAAATTGTAAAAACATATTGGTTAACCTCTCCAAGATTGTCATATCTGGTTGAACTTTTCTTGTTTTAGGTCTAAACAACATAGCATAGTGGCTTCTAAAAAGATTCACACTAGATCCCACCCAGACCCTAACCCACCTGAGATAGTTGATAATCCAGAAAGTATCCTTTGGAAGTTTCCTAAGGTTAAATTATTAACTTTTTTCATATCACCCTTGAGAGCTAATTCAGTCCTTGAAAATCTTTCAGCTCTGCAACAACCACAAGCTGACTTAGTGAACCCATTTAGGACTAGGTCATTTGATGATATAAACCAGTTAGATTCTGAGTCTTCACATTCATCCCCGGAAAAAGGTGAACCTTTTGGGGATAGAGAATCAACACCTCCTGATTTACATTTTCTATATAATCTAGGTGTCTCTCATCCAAGATCAGCTCAGCAATCTATTGTTGTTCCATTCACTTCTGTTCATCTTTCATCCACTGTTCAAACCACTCCACTTCAACCCACACCTCCTCTTGTAAATCCACCTCCTGCCATGGCAACATGGTATGCTCCCTTAGTCCTTCCTGTACCATTAGTCAATCTTCCACAGGACTATCAGTCCAAAATTCCATTATATGATGCTAGTAATACTATAACAGCATCTCAACATATGGACAAGATGAATGACTACTTTGACAGAAACGAAATTGATGATGATTCTGTCAAGTTGAGACTATTTGCTCAAAATTTTGGGGGAGAAGCAAGAAAATGGTTTAAAGGTTTAACCCCCCATAGTATTAACGATCTCCAAGCCTTCCATCAAACATTCTTAAACAAATGGGAAGTGAGAAAGAATCCTCTCCAAGTCCTTGTTGACTATAATAATCTCCATAGGAACCCTGGGGAAAGTGTACAATCTTATTGTACCAGATTTAATAGCGTCTATAATGCACTTTCCCCTGAACTAAAACCTCCTCAGGGCTCAGCTTTAAACAAATTTCCTGAAGGGTTTGATCCAGACATGACATATTCACTCAGAGAAAGAGTTTTTGCAACCCTTGAAGATATGCAAAGAGGTGCTCTTTCTGTGGAAGTTAACCTTATGGAGAAGAGAGCGAGGATGAAAGCTGAAAAAAGAGTATCTTTTAGAGAGGAATCCACACCTTCTACTTCCAACTCAAAAATGGAGAGAATGATGGAAGAAATGATGAAAGAGATGAGCATAATTAAGAGAGCACAAGAAAATCAAAATCAAACTGCTCCTCAAAATAGGAACCAGAATCAGAATGTTAGAAGGAACCAACCTCCAAACAGACCCAGGGAAGATGATCAACAGATCACTCCTCCCTTTCATCAAAACTATGTAAGTGAGGTTGAAGAAACATAAGACATAATAGAGGAAGAGGATATCAACATGTTTGGGGAAGACGATGATGACTTGGAAGTTCATTATGATAGAAAACAAGGTCTTTACACTCCTTATGATGACAAAAGAAATGGTAATGAAAATGATTATCAAGACATGGAAAATGTCCTCATAGAACCTCAAAGAGAATATGGCCTTAGAAGCAAGACCAGTCAACAAGCCCCCAACACCAAAACCTCTGACAAATCCTCTCAAAGCAGCACCGCAGCTAAACCCAAAACAACCAAACAAAAAGACAAAACAGTGGCTGTTAATTCTGATAAGGATAAGGAGAAAAACAATCAAAATTCTAAAAAACAGAGTGAAGACATCAGCAGTACTAACACTTCAGCTAGTACTCCTTCTACAATAGTTGTGTCAAGTAAAACAAATCAGCAAGCTGTAACTGTTGATAGAGTGACAGCTAATAAGGTCAAAACAAGTGCTTCAAAGAATCAAACCCCTTTCAGCCTTGAACAGGAAATATTAAAGATCAAAATCTCTGTTCCATTAACTGAGTTAGCTGCCCAACATGTATATAGGAACCAAAATTTGAAGGCTTTAAATATAGAGGAAAATGGAGATACAGTTAATCTTAGTGACGACCTACCAGAGTTGATTTTTGGCCCTAAGATTGAAGGGAAGTTTCAAGAAGGACCAGTTCCTCCCTTTTATGTGAGTTTGAACATTCATGACAAAATTCTACACAACGCTATGCATGATTTCGGGGCTTCTCATAATTTAATGCCTAAAGCTGAGATGGAGAGCCTTGGTTTAGAAATTACCAGACCCTACAAAGACCTATACTCCTTTGACTCAAATAGAGTAAAATGTCTAGGATTGATCAAAGACCTCTGTGTTAACCTAGCCTAGATTCCAGCCAAATGTTTACTCATGGACATTGTTGTGGCTGATGTCCCCCTAAAGTATGGAATGCTATTATCAAGATCCTAGGGAGCTAAGTTACAGGGGACTATGCAGATGGACATGACATATGCGACCATCCCAGTTTTCAATCAGACCAGAAGACTTTACAGGGAGTCTCATATGCAATACACGGTTACAAGTCAAGATAGACCACAAAACTCTCCTATATATTCTATCAATACAGGCCTTGATTCTTTTATCATGTTTAACGATGAAACTCCTAGTGAGCAAGTCACTTTAATAGAATTAAAGGCCGACAGGGAAGAAGAGTATAATAACGCAGAAGTGTCCAAACAGTTTGCCACATGTGAAAACATTAGTAAACAAAGCATAGGTCTTGATTTACCGGTTATGAGTCCATTGCTTTTAGGACTTAACAACCCAGAAAATACCCCTAACATTTCTGGCATCATCCCTCAATCTATTGAAGAATTTGAGGAGTCAAAACAAATTCAATTGGGTGCTGCTAATCATGAACAGTCAGAAGGCACCATAGTTAAAAAGGACAATCGCCAAACAGACGAAACCGAAGACAGTCCTTTATGGAGTATGTATTTTGATGGGTCATGCACTAGAAATAATGCTGGTGCAGGGGTTTGGATCATTAACACTGAAAACAACCACATAGAATGCATCTCATGCAAATTAAACTTTAAGTGTTCCAACAACATAGCAGAATATGAATCCCTTCTCTTAGGCTTGCATCTCTTGAAGAAATTAGGAGCCAGAAGAATTAATGTGTATGGGGATTCTGAGTTAATCATTAGGAAAGTCAATGGGGAGTATAATGTGAATCATCCTAGACTTAGAGCCTATCGGAATGATGTCATGGATCTATTGACAACATTTGAGGAGTCAAACCTGAGTTTCATCCCAAGGAAAAAGAACATTATGGCCCACAATTTAGCTTTTGCGGCCAGGACATGTCTAACGCCATATGAGACTGGAGACAACACAACTCCGATAAAATTTTGACCGGCAGTGCCTGATAACAAAAAATATTGGCAAGTGTTTGACAATGACAAACAAATAGAAGACTTCATGCAATTCAGAAATGAGCTCGAACTGCACAGTTCAGATTCAGATTATGATACAGACTGTAATGAAGAAAACTTTCTTGGTGAAGAAGAATCGTCTCCTCAACCTGCCAATATTAACCTATTGTCTAGCAAACTTAGGAACAAAACAGAATTAAGTGCAGAGTTAGAAACGGAAGAATTACAAACTCTGCATTCTAAAGATGAAAATTTGCCGAGTGGTCTAACGCCTTTAGAGGAGTTGTTCGATTTTAACGATGTGGCCAATAAACCAAAACTGGAACCTATAGAGACTGAAGTAGATGAGTGCAATATAGGCAGTGAGGAAAAACCGAAAATGATCAAACTGTCCAAAACTTTGCCAGCTCACATTAAACTCAAATACATAGAGCTGTTCAAAGAATTTTCTGATGTTTTTTCATGGAGTTACGAAGATCTTAAAACCTATGACACTAAAATAATACATCACAAAATCCCTCTTAAAGAAAACCAAAAACCATTCAAATAGAAACTGCGCAGAATAAACCCTGTACAGTTGCCATTGGTTCAGAAGGAGATCATGAAAATGTATGAGGCTAGCATTATTGTCCCTATTAGATATTCTGAGTGGGTATCTAATCTGGTGTCCATTAGGAATAAGACTGGAGAAATCAGGCTTTGTATAGACTTTAGAGACTTAAACAAAGCTTCGTTAAAAGACAACTACCCTTTACCAAAAATGGATCACATTTTACAAAGGGTGGTGGGGTCTAAAAGGATTTCGTTGCTTGATGGCTATTCAGGGTATAATCAGATTTTAGTTCACCCTGCTGATCAATTAAAGACAACTTTCACTACTCCATGGGGCACTTTCATGTATGTGAAGATGCCTTTTGGTCTAATGAACGCTGGAGCAACCTTTCAGAAAGCCATGGACATAGCATTCTCAGAATAATTGGGCTTCTTCATCATTATCTATCTAGATGATGTCACTGTGTTTTCAAAAATAGATGAAGAACATTTAGAACATTTGAGAAAAGTTTTCGAGAAGTGCAAAAGGTTTGGAATATCTTTAAACCCTAAGAAGACACTATTTGGTCTCCAAGAAGGTAAATTTCTTGGACACATTATTTCATAAGAGGGTATAAAGATAGATCCAAAGAGGATTGAGGCTATATTGCAAATCTCTCATCCTCGAAATATCAAAGAGTTGCAGTCTTTCATTGGAAAGATTAACTTTTTGAGAAGGTTCATCCCTAACTTGGCAGAGCTCCTTAGAAATATCACAAACATGTTGAAGAAGGAGCAAGGGATAAAGTGGACCTTGGAAGCAAAGACATCTTTTGAGCTGGTGAAACAAGCATTAACCAAAACACCGGTTCTCATAAGCCCCGATTTTTCAAAAGATTTTTATATCTTCTCATTTGCGTCAGAACATACCATTGCTGCTGTCCTTTTACAGAAAAATCCACAAGGACAAGAGCAGCCTATTGCATTCTTTATCAAGGCATTGAGGGATGCCCCTTTGAAGTATAATATTATGGAAAAGCAAGCTTTTTCTTTGGTTAAAGCATTGAAATACTTCAGAGTATACATCCTTCACTCACACATCATTGCCTTTGTCCCTAATTCGATTGTTAAAGACATTCTAACACAGGACCCAGATGGTAAGAGAGGTAAGTGGATTGTTGTTATTCTCGAATATGATTTAGAGATAAAACCCACTAAACTCATCAAAGGCCAAGGTCTAGCTAGATTAATGGCTGAATCCAATTTTGAAGTTCTTGATATTAATATGATTAATGATTTGGATAGCCAAGAAGAATTCTCAACTCCCATTATTGAAAACCATTTTATGAATTCTCCTTGGTATGCTGATATCATTTATGTTTTGCTTAATTTAAATACACCTCCTGGTTTGTCGAAAACAAAGGCAAGGTTCTTAAAACTGAAAGCAGTAAACTATTGCATTATAGATAGGTGTCTTTATTGGAAAAATGCTAGTGGTATATTTCTTAAATGTTTGCCCGAGTTTGATGCAGAGAAGGTTAAGCAGGAATTTCATGAAGGAGAGTGTGGAGGCCATTTGTACTGGAAGTCAACAGCCAACAAAATTTTGAGGGCTGGTTTCTATTGGCCCACCCTTTTTCCCGATGTTCACAAAATGACAACTACTTGCCATAAATGCCAATTGTTTGAGGGCAAGAGAAAATTATTACCCCTTCCTCTGCATCCGATCACTGTTGAAACTCCTTTTCAACAGTGGGGACTTGACTTCATAGGTGAAATCCATCCCTCATCTTCTACCCAGCATAGATGGATCCTTACTGCCACAGACTATTTCACTAAGTGGATAGAAGCCATTCCTTGTAGGCAAGCCAATGATTCAGTTATTATAAAGTTCATAGAAACTAATATCCTTTCCAGATTTGGCTGTCCTACCAAGATCATCACAGATAATGCAGCAGCGTTTGGATCAAAGAAAATGGTTGACTTCTGTCATAAATACCAGATAACACTAGGGCATTCCACAACCTATTACCCTCAAGGTAATGGACTTGCAGAATCTTCCAATAAAAGCTTAGTGAACATAATCAAGAAACTGTTGGAGGACAATAAAAAGTCTTGGCACACAAAGCTAGTCCATGCACTTTGGGCTAACAGATTAACTTTGAATAAATATATTGGTATGTCACCTTTTCATCTTGTGTATGGTTCAGATGTAATATTTCCTAATAGCCTTGGTGTGCCAGTTATGAATTTTATCCAAGAATTGCAGACTGAAGATAATGACATGATCAGAATAATAAATCAGACCATTCATCTTCAGCAAATCAGAGAGGAAGTGTACAACAAAACATTGTAGAAACAGGACAGCATTAAGAAGCTTTTTGACAGAAGAACAAAGGCCAGCAATTTCAAGATTGGGGAAAAAGTGTTAAAGTGGGATTCAAAGAGAGAAGATAAGGGAAAGCATGGTAAATTTGACAATCTATGGCTTGGCCCTTACTCTATTCATTCAGTTGCTGGAAACAATGCATTCTTCTTACAAGAGCTGGATGGAACAGATTTGTTTGGGGGTCCTGTCAATGGCAAGATGCTCAAGCATTACTTCTCTTGATTCATGATATGTTTTTAAGCCTTCTTTTTTCTTTTTTCATTATGAATATTTCATCCACCATTGCATTCAAAGTTATGAAAAATTAGAAAAATACAAAAACAAAGAAAGAAAGAAAAGAGGGCAGAAATGTAAACAAGAAAGGCAAAGCCCCATGCCAAAAAAGAGAAACAAATCTGAAAGTGTGCAAGCTTAAATGCCACTCGTGCAAAACACACTTCTAGTTAGTCAAACTGTTTAATCTTGACTAATTAGCTTTCAATTTTCTGCTGATAGGGTAGTGAATTTGATTTTCCAAACCGTTTAATATTGGCTTATCAGTAGATAGATTAGGATAGAAATTAAGGTTCAAACAAACTCAAAATCTGAACCAAAGTTTCCAAAGAGAGATGACTCAAAACTGTTTCATTTTCTGAGTCATAAAAGAGGAAAAACTGGTTCTAATTTGTTCAAAATCTGAACCAGATATCCAGGAAGAGATAGCTCACAAAAAAAAGAAAAATCATAGCTATGAAAGGAAGAAAGAAGGCCATAATGAGAAACTTTCAGATCTTAAGCCTTCCATTTTGATTTAATTTTCTGCAAATAATAATCTATGTGCAGCTTTTTCTTATGCCATAGATCATAGCAATTCAAACAGCTCAATCTTGACTTGACTATTTTTAAATTTCTGTCGTAGAATTTAGAGAATGAAAGTTTGTTGGACTGTTTAATCCCAACAGACAGTAGACTAGGTAGAGAAATATATGAGCTCAACTGTTTAATCTGAGTTCAGGGAGAAATAAGGATTAGAAATAGATTAGATTTCCTGCTTTCAAAAGAATAAAATGTTGTGAATAGAGTTTGCCAATCCAAGTGCACTCTGATGAAGAAAAAATGCTAGATCTGTAGGATTGGGTAGGTAGCAAGCTTGTTGATAAAGGTCCATTGTTTTCATGGCTGCCAAATTTGTTTTTTGAGAATATTATTCAATCACAGAAGGACAGCCCAATGGATGAGGCAACTAGTCAGCCTCCCAGAAGTCAAGTCTGAATTCTTGATGCCTTCAAGAAGGCACCATCCCCAAGTGGAGCCACTGTTAGCCACCTATAATATTTTGTTATACCAAAAGGTGGCTAAATCTGTTTTGAGCCTTCAAGGACCAATTTTTCATTACTAAAATTTGTTGGCTCTTGAAGACTCCTTGTAGGCCTCATGCCTCTGTCCAAAATCTTCATTACTTTTCCTATTAATTCTGCTGATTTCCTGTAAGAAACTGCTGAAGAAACCATCATTTTTCCCCTTTCTCCCACTCATAACTAACCTTCATTTACTCCCCCTTTTCTCCATATTATTTCCCTACTTTTCTGGTGTCTCCTTTCATTCTTTGAAAATCCTCTTTGACATGGTGAAAAACATTTTTTGAGTTGTCTTAGAAACCCCCACATCCATTTAAAACCTTGAAATTTTCTCAAAAAACAAAGTTTCATTGCTGTGGACCTAAGCCCCTTGGGCTAAGCCTAAATACACTTCCCACCATACGCTTTGGTGCGGAACCACTTGCTAATACATTAAGGTGCTAATAGCATCGGAAAGAATCAAAGACACAGTCTTTCTGCCTCAAAGTTCCGATTGCGATTAGCCATAACTATAAGACCGAATCATATTATTTTCATATAACCCAGAGCCCGCCCTCGGCTTAAGCCTTGTGAATATTTCATTCCAGGCCATTTTTCTTTGTAAATTACAAAAACCCTCTTTTCCAAAGTTTAGTTCATGTTCAAAGTATGTTAAATATAAAATGGTTAGATCAAAAAGACCGATCGCGCAATCGCAATCGGGGAAATTTCAATGGGTTGATCGGAAAGACCAGGCCCGCAGTTTCGATTGCGATTAGGCCCTTATTATATATAAAGCCCCGAGCCTATCAATTTTCATACATCCAAAGGCCCCGCAGTCGAGCGCCTGTCCGCTTTATATATTTTTTTTTCCACCCCGATCCATAAAAACCTTTGTTTATTTCAAAAGTTCGAGTTTTATATAAAATACAAGGGTTTCTCCCCGATTCCATTCTCCCCCAACAATATCAATCCCCAGTCCCCTTTGTTCCAACGGCCCGGCGGCCTCAATTGCATCGCAAACTTTCAATCGCATGCGTTTTTGTTGCACTCCCGATTGTCGATCCCCGATTAAATCCCCACCATTGATCTTGTTCTCAGATCGATGGCCAGTGCTCAATCGCAAAAGGTTCAATCGCAAAGTTTCAATCGCATGTTGTTGTGTGACCTCCCCGATTGCGATCCTCCGATTAGATCTGGGCCGTCCATTTCCCGCCTATCCAACGGTCCTTGTTCCCTCCGATCGCAAGTCTTACCGCCATTTCAAAACCCTCCGATTCACTTTCCGTTGTTGATCTGATCTGCAGATCAACGGCCAGCGCTTAATCGCATCGCTGCGTTTCAATCGCACACACTTACCTACCACCCCCGATTGAGATCCTCCGATTAGATCTAGACCGTCCACGTGTCCAGATCGGACGGTCCAAAACCACCCCGCCTTATCTCTTCTCCCCGCTCTCATTTTTTGTTTTGCGCCGATCTCCACCGTTAGATGTTTTTATCCGATGGCTACGCTCCTCCCCCGCCATCTGAAGCAGTTTTAAACCTATTTTCCGCAGGATTTCTTAATTGTTTTGTGTTTGATGCAGGTGTTCTAAATGGTTTTCCATTGTATAACAAAGAAATTCCAAGGGCTGGGAATGACGATTCTCATGCCCTTGTTTCATTACAGAGAAGCCATCCACAGGGCTCTATTCCATGTTTCGTCAGTACTCTCTGAGTATTGATGCCGTAAAGCCCAGTGCGGGTCTGCACATCGACAAGACACTGTTTTAATTCAAACACAGTTAAAGAGTATCAGTTTTGAAGACAGAGCACAGCAGATGAAGATTGAAGACAGTTTTTATGGGGATTACGGCTAAGACAGTTATTAAAAGCCTAATCCCCAATCTAAAACACAGTTTAAAAGAAAACCTAAAGTGTTTTATCAGACAGAAATCCTCCACCGCCACATCTGAGGCAAATTGATTCCTCAGCTACCACCGAGCCACCTGTTGCCTCAAAGAATTCAAATAGAGGCCGAAGTTATTGAAGAAAATCTGATAGTCGCCTCCAGCACAGCCAAGAAATTACTCCACACAGCGTACAGAGCATCAAAGTCAAATAAAGCTCCCACCGAGTTTTGATATTTATTGTAAACAGTTAATACAGTGTTCCACCTATGAATTTCTTCATCGAGCCCCTCAAAAGGCCACGAATTCTTGAAACTGTATTAATTATCCTGAGAGATCTTTTCTCAGATCACCTCCTCATTCTTCTATAAATGCCTCAGAAGAAGATGAGAAATTGTTGGTTGCAGAACTTTGAAATACACTTGAGCTCGAGACTTCTATTTGTACATAGTGTTCACTGGCCCTTGAAGCTCTGTTTGTGCTAGAGTAGTTAGGTTGAATAGTGAAGATGATTGTTGAACTAAAACATTGGACTTGAAGATTGTAACTGGTTTGACATCAATATAAAAGCTGTTTCTTGGGATCCTGGTCTTTATCACTGGTGAAGTGCTTCTTTCTTTGTTAATCGTTTTCCTTCTATGTATGCCATATTGTTCATTTTCCCTCTGTAAAGAATAGTTTAAATAGGGTTAGGATTTTCTGTATAGCAGTAACCTTCTCTGGCTGAGAAATCTTTATCTTAATGTTTTCTTCAGATTTGTTTATTTAAGAATGATTCAATACAGTTTAAACAGTTAGGAATGTTGGCGTTCCCTCGTCCTTCTGTTTGCTCAAACATTGTTCTCCAATGTTATTTCCATTATTTGCTATTAAAGTTAGACTAGAGAAGATATGGTTTGCCCTGATTCCTAGATTCTTTTCTCCAAAGGCAGATTCTGAAAGTTTCCCTTGGTGTTGACTGAAAGCGGACTAGGTTTAAAAGTACTTTATCTGATCTTAAGTTACACTCTGTTTTTCTTATGTGTTTTCATACTTTCTGAAGGTAATTATGTGGATTACTGGATTGTTTGTCAATTAAGCTGCTTTAATAAGAACTTTCCCAAGAAGTCTATGGTTAGCCCTGTCCTTGGTTGGTTTTAAAACAGTTACTTAAGAGGCTTTCTTGTTTGGACTGACTATAAATCCTCTGAGAAATTATTATCAGTTTCCACTCCTCCAACATTTTAATGTTTCCATTTCATCATTTTAATCTCAATAATCTTGTGGTATAGATGACTTGCCCCTTGGATCACACTTGATGTTGTTGTTCAATTAAAGCCCAGATATGACTCCATAGCCCAATGGACTAAAAAACAACATTATATCTATCTTTCTGCCAAAACTGTTCTATTTGCTTGCAACTTCTCACTTTTGAAACTTTTTGCACTTAGGACTTTCTCCTCAAGTAACATTTCATGCTCAACCATCCAAAACAAAACAAAACCCTTGGCCTTCATAACTAGCCTAATATCATTACCTTAAGCTTTTCAAAGACAATATCCATCTTTGTACATATTGTAGAGATCCCTCTCCGGATTCAGGAGGGCTAGATCCTAGAATCCCAAAGTTGGTTGAAATGATGTTAACTCTGTGATTGGACTCTCCCAATCTTGCTAATAAATTACAGAGACCTAACAAGGTCATGGATTCATTGATGGTAGTAATCTTTATCAGTTTTCCCTCATGAGATACTTGCTGATTTTCCTCCCTATGGCCTTCAATCATTAGTTGCTTTCATTCTCAAAATCATATCAGTAGGTCATAGGATGGGTCTCATTAGTCTCTAAGGTCTCACCATGGTCAAATAAATGAGTCGAGTGTCAATAAAGATCAGCAAGGTCATGAGGAGGTCAATAAACTCAAAATTATAGCACCAGGAAGATAAAAGATATCATTCATTCATTTTAATGTAATTGTCACCTCAAAACCATGTTTTGAGGTGAAAACATAATACTTTGCCTTTCAGTCACAATTCAGAAGCTGCTATCTCCACAAAGTGATGTCCCTACCTTCAAAGGAGTTTTCCACAGCATTTTCAGTGCCAGATCATCTTCAAAATAGATCCATCAGAAAGAGCCCGAAAAGAGCTTTCCAACGGTGTACTACACTCTCAAAACTGACTTCTGGATTGAATTCTATGCTTAAGTGAAGTAAAATCCCTCTATTCCCTAAGCCTCCCCTATTTCCCATGTTTCCCTTTTAACTTTATGTTTAAAGTTTTGATATTCCCTTTAAAAACCCCTTTAAACCACTTCCCCTTTTCCATGACCCCTTAAACTTTATAATAAAGTTTATGTTATAAACCCCGCCTCCCAGCGCAAATCACGAAATTCATTTGTATGCCCCGATGAGCCCATCGCAAATATTTGCGATGCGATCGCATTGCAAAAGACTCTGATTGCATCGCAAATCCTTTGATCGCACCATCGCAATATACCCCAATGCGATTGATCGCACCATGGAAAATCACAAAATTCATTTGTATGTCCCAATGAGCCCATCGCAAATATTTGCGATGTGATCAATCACTCAAAACTCCGATCGCATCGCAAACAATCCGATTGCATCGTAAATCCTCTGATCGCAAGTCTTGCCCCCTCCTCCAATCACATTGCAAATTTTGCGATTACGATCATTCCCCGCTCCGAATCCGATTGCGATTTATGTGGTCCCTGCCTCCATTTCCCTTCTCTCTTCCCATTTAAAATGCATTCTTCCCTTCACGAAAGCATAAATTCAATTCAATTTATTTCAACAACAGATTAATAAAAAGTCAGTTTTCTTCAAAGGGGCTAACGGAAAGCGAAAGATCAGGGGGCCGAGGAACAAATTGTAACAGTCACATCTTCAGTAATGATTCGAAAGGATCCACGCTACAAGTTTCACCTCCTAATTGGATATCCAAAAATTTCAAATGAAATAATGTAACGCATCTCTCCCTTTACTGAGAGACTATTGGCTTTTGGCCTTCCATCTTCAGTTGTGATTCCTCCTTTTCCCATCGATTTGTATTCCTACAAATCTGTATATTTATTGTAAATTCTAATTATTTGTAAAGGCCTGAAAGTATGAGGTCTGAAAACTCAGAAGTAGGGGAATAGTGTGGCAGTGAGCTCTGTGCTCCATTGTACAATTTGGCAGGGAATTAAATAAAGTGATGCAGCTCTGATTTATGGGATTCATGTGGTATGAATTTTAGCATATGTTTCTCCTTTATGTTTCATATGTACATTGTTATGCTTCACCATTCATTCATAAACATTTCCAGTTGAATTTTTTCAATTTAGAAAGGTAGAATCCATTTTATATGCTCTGCCTTGGGGAATCATTCATACTCTGTGTATTTTCTTCTATCTGAAAAGGATTCATTTATTATGCCCTTTTCATCTTTCTCAATAGTCTTTCCAATCCATTGTATTTCAATTTGATTGCTAAATCTCCTGCCTATCTTACCCCATGAAATACCCTATATCCTGATTTAATTCCTCAACTCATGCTGTCCTCTGTCCCATACATCCCTGAAATTTCAGTCATTTATTAAATTCCATCTTCCCATTTATATACGTAGCCTAAAATCAGTTCATTATTGTTTTATTGAATATCTATTCTACGGAGAGAGCCCTCTCCTGTCCTTGTAGGGCTAGCTACAAGGCTGAGCGTGGTTTAGTTGTTACCCTGATTTACCTTTTTCAGCCTGAGGTTCAGATTGGGTGCTAACACCTTAGATCTCAGAAAACTCACAAACATCCTTATATTGGTATTTAGTTTTTGATGGTGGACAACAAGAACATCCTTAAAACAATAAACATCATCCACCTGGAAACTCCACTGGTCTTCAGTAGCCCTGTTGACACCACTAGTTCACATAAAATCCCTTGGGAATGCATTAAGAAATCCAAATCATGCTGATGGTGGACAGAATAATTGAAACCTTCCACTTGGTTAATCCAAAAATCTCAATAAACCTAAAGACTCCACTGGTAGAGAACTCTAAGACTGGTTGAAAAGATTCAGCGACCCTTTCTGATTTACAAACATGGATCCAAGGATACAAATGAGATATGCTCCAATGAATAGATATCACATCCCTAGGTTCCCACACAAATTTCCTCAGATATATTGGGACAAAAACCTCCCTAGGTTTCAAGATGAAAAGTCTAATGACCCTTTGTTACACCTCATCAAGTTTCATATCCATGTATGGGGGTTAAAAGCTGAATGGCATGAGGACTGCCTTATGAATATTTTCATGCTAACATTAGAAGGGAAGGCAAGGGAATGGTATGAGAGTCTAAGGCCTGGTAGCTTGTTTTCCTTAAAAGATATACACAAGTCATTTTATGAGCATTATAAACAAAATTCCCCATCTTTATCATTGGCTGAAAATTGTTGTGATCAATATTAGGATATCAACAGTACCTTATATATAGTGATGAAGATTTGGAAAATTTGCATCCTGAAGACCTCTTAACATCCATTCATGAATTTAATTCTCAAGATAATTATCATGACAGCCTAGATGAGTTAGTTGAGGAAAAAATAAATCAAGGTATAGAAGAAAACCCACAAGATCTCTTTGAAGGCACAAGTGATGATTCACCATCTCTTCTAGGTGAGGCTCAAGAAAACATTCAGCCTCAAAATCAGCCTTCACAAGAGAAAGAGAATTGTTGTACTTCCATCCAAAGAATGAGAAAGATTCCTTCTATTTTGATTGAAGAGGAAATAAATTAGATGTTAAACATTCAGCCAAACTCTAAACCTTCATATGAACACAAAATTTCTATTTTTTCTCCTATTAATTCCATCTACCATAAATCAGAAAGTTAATTTGTAGATCAATTCAAAGAAGAAAAAAATGATAATCCAATATGTTTTATTCTTGACACTACTTATTTTGATGAGTTTCCAAAGTTTGATCAATCTGATGATGATATCCTCTAAACGAAAACTAACCTTGTAGAGCAATCAGTAATTGGTTTGTGGGAGGAAAATCATTTTCATCAACTTCAAAAAAGAAATAAGCCAATTCATGCCATCTATGCCACTGATGAGGGAAGCCTTGACAGTTTAGAAGTAAGTGAAGGATCTCTGACCCTTTGTTCTACTTCATATCAGTCCATTAGAAATAACTTTCATGTGATTGGGAATCAACGGTCTTTTAGTTTTGATGCTGAAATTGGAGAAGAAAAATAAATTCTTGAGAAAGTTGTAAGTGAAAAACCTTTTCTTGAAATGGTTGATGAAATCATTTGGGACACGGAATCCTCTTCAGCTTCAGATTTGCAGCCACCAAGTCCCATTGAATTTTAAATTGTAGATGAAGGCTTGGAAACTTACAATCACATAAGATTTGTTGCACTTCTTTCTCCAGAAGATATGTTGCCAAAGAGTGCTCCTGCTCATCAATATGATGGCCTTCACACATATTTCAGCCCACTCTATCAAAGCACATTATTTTTTTTAGGGGATAACATTGCCACATATGATGAATCTACCAGTTCATATGATCATGAGGAAGAAGTGGAGTTTCTTTCCCACTGGAAGAAAGAGTAGTCCTAAATGGAGCTTATGTCTCAGATCCTCTAGATCAGGTATTATTCCAAGATCCATTTGTTGTTTTCCTTGAGAAATCTAAAGGAGAAGTGTGTTCTTCCAAGAAACGTTTGTTGCAAAGTGTGAGAAAAATTATAGGCACTACTATTCGAAAACAAGTAAGGTGGAAGTGGAATTTTTATCTCTTCAACACTCTCAAAGAACTGAAACAAAATCCCTCATGGAATCATCTGCTTGATTGGCTATGTTGGAAAATAGATTTCACCAAATGAATGTATATTATGTATAGGTTAGATTAGGATAGATAGATAGATATGAAATATAAGGTCATCCTTGTGAGCATATTTTTAGTTCTATATTGTTTGGAAAAAACAAAAAAAACACAAAAACAAAGAAAAGTAGAAAAAGAGGGCAGATTTAAAAAGTGGTACAACCCCATACCCAAAAAATAGTGATGCTGAAAGTGTGCAAGTCTAAATGCCACTACTTTCTTTTAAAAGAGAAGTTTTGTTCAATCATCTAGCCTAATAATGGTTGAACATGTTTTCAATTTATTTGCTGATAGGTTAGTAAAAGGGAGAACTTGTCACAACATCTAATCTTGACTTGTCAATAGGTGTAGAATAGGAATGAAAGATGTTGGTTCCACATGCTCAAATCTGAACCAAAGAGGAAAATAGGGATGCTTAACCAATGAAATATATTTCCCTTATGTTTCCTAAGTTTTCTTTGTACAAAAATAACACTCGTGTGCAGCTTGTTCTGATGCCACAACTCATGGTAAGTCATATTGCCCAATCTTGGTTTACCATGCTTTCAATTTCATGTTAATAGGATAGAGAATAAAACTTGTCAAACTGCTCAATATTGACAAATAAGTAGACTAGGTAGAGAATAAAGAGAGTTCATTAGCCTAACCTGAACTCTCAGAAGAAATAAGGGTACATTTAGATAGTTTATTTTCATTTTCAAAAATAAAAATGTCAAGGATTTGCCAGTTCAATTGCACCCAAGGAAGAAAAAAAAATTTAGGCGAGTAGGTTGGTAGGTAGAGATGATGCTGATATAAATCATGTTTTTTCAGATCTCAAAGATCATAGACTCAAAACAGATATTAGAAAATGAAGAAAAATCACATCTGCCCATTGGAGGAAGGCACTGGTCTCCATAAAGCCAAAAATATAATGTTCTGGACACCTCCTGAAAAGGAGCTTCCCTCCCCATGTGGAGCCATGGTTAGTCATCAATAATTTTTTTCCTTGATGATGACTAAATGAATATTCCCATATTTCTAGAAACAAAATTTATAGAATATTGTGAGTTCTATAAATCTCATTTCCTTCATTATCCTTAAGATAAAATTTCCACTATTTTATCATCTTATCTAGTCATGACTGGCCCACTACTCCCAGAAGACCCATCACGGGCTCGAGCCATTTACTTTAACCCTAAATTTTCACCTTGGCCCAAATCCTCTATTTTTGTTTTGTCTAAAAATCCCC
Organism: Pinus albicaulis; assembly: GCA_034641835.2. NCBI lineage: Eukaryota > Viridiplantae > Streptophyta > Pinopsida > Pinales > Pinaceae > Pinus > Pinus albicaulis. The sequence continues at coordinate 381,730,114 of CM076578.1, read as the reverse complement.
ACTACCACCTAAACCTACCAATCAAATAGCTTTTTTGTGTCTCACATGATACTCCCAAACACTGATGGTATCAAATTGTCTCTATAGACCCTTCTTCGATAGCCAAGTATGATTGATGTTTAGATCTTCAAATACACCAAGCATATCGTATATCCTATCTAACACTAGGTGATCCCTAAGTCTAAGTCTCAATGCAAAATCCAAGTCCAAGAAAGCCCCCATTAGGTCACCTAAGGTCTCACTCAGTCATAGGATGGATTTGGTGCCCTGCAAACTGTGCCTTCCTGCATGAAGAGATTGTATTTAAAGAGAAATAAAATCAAGCAATTTGATCCAAAATTAATCAACATTCATTCAAGAAAAGCCTCCTTGGCTTAAAGATCACAAATATTGCAAGGGACAGCTGCCTTTGTTCACATTTTTGCAATGAATAACCAAGTTTTCCATCAACAATAAGAAGAGGTAAGGTAATAAGATGTTATCATCACTGGGAGGCAAACACAAACAAGACAAAGGTAGCAGGCCTGTATGTAAAAGAGAATCAGGGTTTTTTTTTTATGGTTGGTTAACAAAACAATGGTGATAAGCAAGAAACCATCACAAAGGGTACAAAGACAGAAGTCACCTCAACCCCATCAAGTACACATTGAAGATTTTGTTACAAATGATAAATATGTTTTGAAAGGCTATTAAAGATGAAAAATACTCCTCCTTAAAAGAAAAGGGCATGCAAAGAGTATTAGTTTGAGAAGCTAATGTTTTTTCAAGTACAATCAAAGACCTATAGAAGGGATAAAAAAAAAATGAAATATAGGCATTTTCAAAAATATCAAAATGGCCCAAGAAAGAAAATGCATCCCTTATTTCCATCTCAGTTATTTGAACCCAAAAAAAAGCCTCGTTGTCAAAGGATTGTTATGCAAAAATATGACAGAGGCATAAGTGAATTTTTTTCAAAAATATGTCCAAAGCATTTTTAAGACTGAAATATCAGTTAAAAGGCATACCAAAAATATGGGGAAACTTTAACTTTGCAAAATTCGGTTTGTCTTTTAAATTTATTTTTTCAAAAAATATAAAGGGCCTCTTTTAACTTCCCCCCACATCATTTTCCACTTTCCAAGATAGAAGAAGCCGTTGGAGGAAAGTTGCAGCGTTTTTAGACGAAATTGGGAAAATTTCTCGACGCTATGCACCGAGGCCGGTGCTACACACCTAGCCTTCGGTGCTACGCACAGGAGGGAGGCGGGCACTGTAAATTTACACTATGCTATGTGCTTAGAGCATGGTGCTATGCATCTAGGTTGGTGCTACACACAAAATTAGCAAAGACCGTAAGGCACTTAGAAGACTGCCTAGTCTGCCCGGTGCTGTGCTCCGACGACCTGACCAGCCCAATGCTACGCACCTGGTAGAATTTGCAGAATTTGTCCAAAGAGTTCCAAAAAATTGAAACTTCATCTCCAATTCTTCTCCAAATCTAAGCATAAGGTTGGTGGAACCTTTTTCTCCTACCAAGAATTCCTTTTCTAAAAACAAGCAGGTCATCCATAGTCAAAGTTAGACCAAACCCTAGACTATATAAAAATAAATTTTTAGTCTTTGAGTTAGGGTTTGCAGGTGAAATTGGTTTTGAGTGCAAAAAGAGTTCTGGGTAATTGTGGGCTAACCTCCAACACCAAGTGCAAGCCTTAAAAAAATTGATTTTCACCTTAGGCTTCATCTTACAAAGAGTTGACCTACACCACCTCTTTTTCCCAAAAACCCTCAAAGAAAGGCCAAAGGTCCCACTGTTTTTGTTTTTGGACCAGTCATCATGTCAGAGGGAGATAATCACACCAGTAGTGATGAGAGCCATACTCCCACCAAGCCAAAACATCATGGAGGAAAAGAAAAAATATTTGAGCCCTTAGACACCACTCCAATCACTTCATCTTCTATAATCATTTCATGCTTTTAGGATGTGTGATGCTACAAATTTTGTGGAAGGGTCAAGCAAGTCAGCAACCATTCAGACTTGACTAGATTGTTTTTTTGTAGCTTACAAAATCATCAAGTTAATCTAGCAGGGGTGCAATTTAATCTCTCATCTGAAATCATTTCCAAAACAACAGGTATACTAAACATTGGTGAGGTATGGTTCAAACAAAAGAAGTTGGAGTTGAGTTATTATGGGTCGTATTTGAAACCCAACTATCAAAAAAATTGTAAGGCTTTTTTCGCTTTTTCCCATTCTCTAGAGAGGTATGTTGCATTGACGAGGAAGATTATCAGTTTTTTCACATGTGAGCGGAGATACTCCCGGATCTACTCATATCATATAAGGTTGCTGATGCATTTCACCAAGGTCAAAATGATGAACTTGCCTTACTACCTTTTCTGAAGCATTGATAAAATGGCCTCAGTTGTCAAGAAGAAAAGCTATGACCACCAAATGTCAAGCCTCTTTCACCACTCCCTGATCAAAATGATTGTCCTATATCAACTAGAGCAGAAAGGAATATCTTGGGAAACCTTCATCTCACATAATGTGTTTACAGACCCCCGGGCCTTCACCCAGCAGAACTTTCCTTCCACTTCACAATCATCTACCTCTGCTCATCCATAATCTCCCCATGTGCCTTCTCCACAAAGAATTTCACCTCCAAGTGAAGGGACTGACAGTATCCCTAGTGAAGAACAAATAGAAGGCAATATTCAGGAGGAAACTAAGACAGGTAATGATGGAAAGGAGGAAGCAGTGGAAAAGAGGATGATGAAAATGAAGAAAACAATGAAGAGGAGTGAAGTAGCCATGAAGAAAGCAGTGATAACAAAGATGAAAGTAGTGAGCATGATGAAGAGGAAAACAGAGATGAAAGTAGTGATCAAAATGATGAAGAAGAGCAGCTAGATGATGAAGAAGAGAAACATGATGAGGATGACATCCATCAAAGTTCCCAAGACAGTCAAGGAAAGAGTCATGATAGTCATGACAACTGTCATAATTGTCTTAAAAAAAATCAGTCCATGGAAGAAAATTAAAATCAAAGTGAGGGAAGTGTAGAAGATGTCAATCAATAATAGGATAAAAGTGATGACAACACTACATCCAAAACATCCATTGTTGCCCCTCTCACATACACTTATCACAGAGGGAGAAGAGATGTGTTTACTGCCTCTAAAAGAAAAAGGGCCATCGCCTCTCAAACTGCCAAAACATTGGACAAGGACAAGGAAAAAATGGAAAATGTTGAGCAAAAGATACAAGTTAGAAGGAGCAAAAGGATTAAGAGGACTTCTTAAGGGAATCTTTTTGTTGATCTAGTCAGTGACAATGAGGACCAAGAGATGAGTACTAAGTTGCTCCTCTTAGAGAAAGATGCCCAGCTTCAAGAATGGGAAAAGGACTTTGAGAGGGCAGAAAGAATTATATACTATTATAAAGAAGAGCACAAGCATTTCAAAGAAGTGAAGAGGGACCTTGCCTTGTAAAAGAAAATGGTCAAACACTATGCAAGGAAGAGCATACTTGCTAATGCCAAACTAAAGCAAGCCCTCATGGAGCTAGAAGAGCTAAAAAGGACCAAAGTGCATGAAAGCCTCGAGATCTTGGCTAATTCTTCTCAGCAAGTATCTAAAACCCCTTGAGGGGTCCACACACCAATTTTGAGGCAAATCCAGAAATTTTTTGTTTTTTCCAAAGTTTGACCCCTAGGAGCACAACACCCTAGGTGCTATGCACAAATTGGTGTATCCTCAGCTTCTAAATTTTTCCTTTTTGGATTTTTCACATCACCAATATTATACCCACAAAATTTCAGGTCAATTGGAGCATTTTTTCCTCTCAAAAGGTCAAAAAACACCTCAAAATTGACCTTTCTGCCTCATTTTCAGGCCAGGCGCTGCGCACAGAGTAGTCAACTTATTCAAATTTCTTTGATTAAGTTGAATAATTTTCTTGCCTTTTTATATTTCATTTGAATGTTTGTCTTGGATATTGATTAGTTTAAGTATTGTTCATTGAGCTTAATGGTTTTCCCTACCTCATGAGTTATAGATTTTTCTTATCTATGTTTAAGATCTCCTTGTTAAAGTATATGATAGAGAATTCTTTACTACTCTTTGTCAAACTTTGTTTCTCAAAATTAATGTCCATATCATGATCCTTCAAACCTCAAAGATCCACCAACCAAGCTATATTTTTCCCCACAACACTCCCTGCTCCATTTATGAACCTATCATGACCTTGTTAGACTCCATTGCCCAATGACTTGAAGTTTTCCTTGTTTTCTATCTATTCTATCTAAGTATCATACCCAACCAAAAAAAATCAACAAACCTAATATTTCATAACTAGCCTAAATTAAACCCTAATTAGCAAACAAGTTCACATCTTTGCACCTAATAGAGAGATCCCTCTTTGAATCTAGGAAGGCTAGGTCCTTGGATTCCAAAGCTTGGTTTGATGTTACCCCTGTCCATTTCTATCTCAATCAATCTAGAAAATTACGGGGAACTAACAATTTCTAGTTAGGACCTCGTGGGATTGGTGTTGTTGATACCAATATCTTCAAGTCTGTAAAAGCGGTGTCATATTTGTCAGTCCAATGGAATTCAACATTTCCAGTCAATGAATACAGAGGTGCAGCTATCTCTGAGATTTTTTTTATAAATATGCGATAATATCCTGCATATCCCAGAAAACTGCGCACCTCTGTTTGTGTACATGGTGTTGTTAACATAAGGATTACCTCTATCTTAGTCGTATATACCTGTATTCCAGCTGCGGAAATGTAGTGAACTAGGATTAGCCCCTCAGTCATCATCATGTGGAATTTTTTGTTGCTTAGACATAATATAGTAGCAATACATCATTCTAACACTTTTTATAGCATTTCTAGAGCTTGATCAAAGCCTTCACCATAGGTTGTAAAACTATCCATATAAATTTCAAGCCCTTCATTTATTTAGTCGGAAAAAATGCTAATTATGGCTCTCTGAAATGTTGTTGGGGCATTATATAATCCAAAAGGTAAAACTCTGTAAGCAACATTGCCTCACAGGAAGGTAAAGGTTGTCTTATCTTGGTCTTCAGGAGCTATTTGGATTTTATTGTAGCCGTTGAATCCATCAATAAAGGAGAAGAACCATTTCCCAGCCAATGTATCAAGGACTTGGTCAATGAAGGGGAGGGGGAAATGGTCTTTATGCATTGCCTTATTTAATTCTCTGTAATCTACACAGATTCTCCACTTCCCATTCTTTTTAGGGACGACTACCAGTGATCTAGGTGGATATTGGTGGCCACCCACCTATTCCACTTGGGGCCCCACCATTGTCTCTTTTAGTTTCTTTGCACAACAAAATATTTCTAGCAATTTTTCAGGTCCTGAACTTCCGGAGCCGTTTTGAAGCCCCAAACGGAGATATTATGCCGAAGCTATGTCTCTAGGAAGTTGAAACACTAATTTACCCAAACGAGGCCCATAGTTTTGGTGCTTCATCTCATAGGGTTAGGTTTTTGGACATTTATAATTCTCCATTGTTTCTCCATAATAAATAGGCCCTCGAGCCTCATTGTAATACAGTTTAGAGGCCTGTAATCGTCACATCTCTTCTCAGAGATTTGCTACTAGCACCATAGCTATTTTATTTCCATCATGTTTGTAAGCATATTTCTGTGATTTGATATTAATGAAATTAAGCCTTATTTCCACTGTATTTCTATGTTTATGGTTATTTATGTATTCTGTTGCATTCCTGCATAAATCTGGATCAGTTGTATCAGAGCGGTCTACTTTTTATCGATCCTTCTTTGCATGTCCCCAATGAGGTCAGGGTATAAGGAGTTAGGGCTCGATCTGGTGGAACCTTTGCAATATCAGCCTTGCAAACCCCGATGAACGCCCATGGGGGACAAAAAGAAAGATGAGGGAGCAGGAGATCCTATCAAAATATTGCTCAAGGACGCCCTCAAAAAACAAAGGAACACGATGATGGATAACTTTGCACTGATCCTTCAACGACTTCCCACCGGTAGTGCTTCTGCATCTAGCAACCACTTTGGAGGTGTGACTCCCTTTAAGGTACAAGTAAACTTTGAAATTCCATATTTGAGGGTAAAATAGATGTAGATGCCATAGATAGATGGTTGAATCTACTAGAAGGATATTTCTTGGTTCATGACTTTTCTGACCGGGAGAAGATTATTTTTGCACTCCTCAAAGCTACCCCCCATGTCAAGGACTCGTGGGAAACCTACTATGAGAAAAAGGCGTTTGTGCTCAACCTAGTCTCCTAAATTGAGTTCATTAATTGTCAACTAGGGTTGGTAAACTGCTGAAGTGTGGTGCATTATATGTGCCTAGGTATTTGTTTCTCACTACGTTGTGTCTAGTGTTTTTATGATGTTTTTGGGTTTTTATGTTTTTATGTTCACAAGGGAAAGAACTTGATGCTGGTGGAAAGAAGCTACTGGCTAAAAACAGAGTGAAGCCTAAATTATGGATGACAAATGACCAATGCAAATACTGAAACAAAACAAAGCCTAAACTATGGCTAGCAAAATACAAAGCTTGATAATGACTTCAAGGAAATAAATCACAACATGAGATTAACTTGTCCAATTCATTCATTAAAGATGTTTTGGAAGAGCTTGAGAAATGGGCAGTTAAGTGTAAATGAATTTCTCTTAACTAAACAATCAAACAATCAACTTACAATGGTACAACATCTCATCCATGATTAAAGGTCTATTGGAATATATTTGGAAAAGAAAATTTGTAGCACCATAAGATTTCTGTTCTAAACTAGCTTCTAAATCTGTTCTGCAACTCAATTTAACACCACTAGACCTCATTCCAAAAGTTAACGATTTCCTTTTTAGAATGGTCTTTTGAGAAAAGGCTTGTTTGTGAAATGGTAAAAAGGTTGCAAAATACTCTAGGTCTTAGACTGATGCCAACTTCTGTCCAAATGATTATGTATTAATATGAGGTTGGAACAAAAGAAGTTTTGTAAATAATGAAGACCATGGTATTTAAATTTAACAACTAATATGATTTAAAAAAATGCAATGGATGGCAACTTAACTATAGTGCTAATGCAGCGAGCTAAAACTAAACTAGAATGCCACTAGTCTATTTGAAGTACAGTGAACAATGTTGAACTAAAAATCCATTATCAAACTGAAAATGAAATGACAGAGCTGAATCACATGCATTCTACCTCCGGAGTACTATAACTACGTTAACATGCAATTAATCTAAGGAATTCTATAGTCCATCTCGTTCAGTATGAATGATGTTTTGGAAGAGTTTGTGAGAACAAGTATGGTTGTATCATTCAAAGCAATTGAACATAAACACAAGACTGAAAGCAAATATAACTAAAATCCAAGACACCACAGCTACTTCTTACTCATTATTATGATATTTGGAAGAGCTTTGTAAGAGTAATATTGGCTATGCCACTTGGTGTAAACTAGCAGCTAAAACCTACAATACCATAGTTATGCCTTATTCATCATAATGATATTTTGGAAAAGTTTATTAGAGTAAGTTTTAACTGTGATAACTAACAAAAGTAAATGCAACTAAAACCTACACTATCACAGTTGTGCCTTATTATTCATAATGATATTTTGGAAGAGTTGATTAGAGTAAGTTTGGCTGTGATAGTAAATATAAACAAATATGAACATAAGCTTCAGAAATCTACTTAAACTAGAAATAAAAGCGAGACTAAAACACTTATCTATTGTATAAACAAGGCCGCTCAAGAGGCAGGGGCCCTCTACCACCAGAGTAGCACAAAATCTAGTTCAAAATCGACTTAATGCGTTCAAGGAAATACTGCTTCTTTCATTAAAGAGGAATCACCTCAAAACAGAGTATTCTCGGACTTCAAAGATTTAGCAGTCAACCATAAAATCTAACCAAAATCTAACCTTTGTCTCTCGGTTTCCCGAGCATATTTATAGAAAATTTACATAACAGAACTTGAGATAATACAGGGATTGTTGTCTTTCCATATTAAAATCGAACTAGAACTCTAAAGGTGGCATCGTAATATGACAAAGGACATATGGACTGTCCTTGTCCTATTAGGAGTCTATCTCCTAGCTTGAGTTCTCACGTGCATAACCACGTACAGAATTCCGTTCAATCTTCATGGAGAGAAAAAAATGCTGAGGGCATGATGTGGAATACGACCATGTGTGGCTTTCCCTGAGAGGACATCTGGAACCTGCTTAAACATGAAGAAGGCTGCAGAATTGGAAACTAGCTACAGAATGACTACATTCTTTAGCTAGTTTCAGTTCAAAAAGTACTACAATGACACAATCATAAAAACATAGCAAGTTAGCCACGATATTCATTCTTAAAGCAATTTTAACTAATTTCATTGATCATTTGAGCCTGGGATTAATAATGGATAAAAGAAATGGAGTGAAATGTGGTGGAAGAAAGAACATTTTTGGAGCTCAACATACCCCCACTGCTAGATTCTTGCATGTCCTCATGCAACTATTCCATGAACTCAGAGACCTCTGCAAGAACATCCAATCCTCTTCTTCTGCTTTGTCTGGTAGTTAAAGGCCTTCTGGGCTTCCTGATGACTAACTTGAACCTTAAATTGGTAAGTGCCCTGATTAAATTTTTGTTCCTCTTTTTCAACTTTTCATTAGTCTTTTCCACTTTGTCCATTTGTAGAGACAGGGTTGAGTTCATACTGGTTTTTAGTTTAACTTGTTCCCTCAGAATATCATTCTCAGTCCTGATATGTCTATTAAGTACTTCCAGCTCGTACCTATCTCTTCTCAGCATATCTATTTCAGACAGTGGAGGAGTGGGGTTCTGTCTCTACTCTCTGAAGCTTTCCTCTCCAATGTTTCAACATAGTTGTAAATTTCTTGCTGTGCAGGATCAATTTCTGGAACTTCTTCATCAAAATATTCCTCAGCAGGTGTTTCTTCATCTTCTATGTTTATAACCCCAGTTTGTTTAACTTTTGTTTTCTTTAGTATGCCCCTCAGTCTGTGGCTCCTCCTCGGTTGATATGGCCCTTCTCCTTTTTCTCTGGCAACTCTTCTTATGATTCTCTTTTTCTTAAGTTGCTTCTTAATCTGAACTAGTTTTTCAGAGATCATTTCTTCACTACTTTCCTGTATTGTTTTACCAATTTCAGTTTTGGAGGGTCTCCATTTTCTGCTTCTTTTTGTAGGTTCATGTTCAGGTGGAGGTTCCTTTGGTTCCTCAAAGTGATTTCTCACCAAGAAGTTATCCCAATTATCCCCTACTTTGCTCAAATAATGCTCAATCAAAATCTTTACTAAACCATGGTGGTATAAGGTTGTCTCCAGAAATTGAATTCTCTTTTGGACACTTGAAGCCATTTTCTTTAAACTTTGAAGCAAGAAATAGGGCAAATTAAGTTCTTCTAGGAAATGCATTATCAACCTAATATGGTAAACATAGAAAGTACCATATCTACCTTCACAAGTGATGAATTTTTGTAGGATAAGCAACATGTTTCTCCATTTGTTCTTTAATGCAGAACTAGGGATACCCTTTTTAAAAATAGTGACATCCATACCTGGTGACTTGAGTATCTACTTCCATGATTTGTTATGGAATTTTCTGTTCTTAAACCACCTTTCTCCTTGCCTAGGTAGTCCTGTTGCTTCTGCAATAAAAGCTTCTGTGACAGTGAATTTAATATCTCCAACTTCAACTTCGGCCCCATTAAAAGATCTTGCAAAAGTTTTAGTAACTTCTTTGTGGAAGCCACTGAATCTTTCAAGGAATTAAAACCATCCTGCTTGTTGTAAGATTTCTCGGATTTGGGGATAGCCTTCCAAGTATTTAGTGCCAACTGGTTCTGTTCTCACGATGAGGCCCATAACTCTTCTTCAATCTTCAATTCACCATCCTTCTGCTCATGGTGAGAATGGCTGTTAACAAGTTGTTTTTGCTCCCCAAATGTTTCCTCTGTTTCACGGTGACAATGGTTGTTGCAGAATGAAATGGTTAAGAGTCGGTTGCGGGAAGGAGTGATATGGAATGGTTACGGAATGAATTAATGAGGTGAGGTGAAGAAAATAAATCAAAGAGTGAAAAGACCGCGGAGATATTTCAAAAATCATCATTAAATGCTTAGTGACGTGATTAATCCAATCACTTCAGCACTTTAACCGTTTAGATTTTTTTTAAATGATGATCGGATATGAGTTTTGAAATGGTGAAATAGAAGGATTTTTATCCAAAGTTTTGTGGGAGGTTTGTTTGATATGATCAATAAAATTAATCAAAACAACTTTTTGCATTATTCATAGCTAAACTATACTAAATTTTTTCATAATATGTCATTATAATCACTTCATACCTTTGCCTTTGCTTTGATTTTCTTGTGATCTTCATATGCTTTGTTTTCCTCTGAAAATCATTAATTTTTAAGTCTTCATAACCTTCTTGATATTTACTTGTTCATGGATATGCAGGATCATTTTGTTGCAAATCAAATAATTGTTGGTCAGTGCCTTCAGGATCTGTAGCTGCAGAACGCCTATGTGGCTGCAGAAAGTCTGATTAGCTGTAGAATGTCTGTTTGATTGCAGAATGTACCTGTAGAGAAATTTGAAACATGGAATGGAGTGGTTTGGAATGTAAGTGGAATGTTGTATGGAATGAGTGAAGATGGATGATGAAATATGGTATAATGGGATATGTATGAAGTGAATGATGGAGTGGGATGGATCACAACTTATGAAATGGAGTGAAAAAGTGCCCTGCAATTTCTGCTATGTATTATTCAATTGCAGAAAGGAGATCAAACTTAAAGATCTGAAATGGAAATGAAGTGGACCATGGAGTGAGATGGATGAAGTGTGGATGAATGAATGGAAAATGATATGAATGAATGGAATGAAATGAATAAAGTATGGAATGAAATGAATGAAGTATGGAATGAGATGAAGTGAAATGAGATGGATCATAAGTGAAATGGATCTGCACTTATGATTTTGTAATAGCTTCTTGTAAAAAAAACAAAATGGAAAAGTTAGAGTGTTAGAAAGATTCTGATTTTGACTCCATCTTTTCTATATAAACATGCCAATCAGTGATTGGTTTTCATGTCTATACTTCTTTTTTTTTTTCAATAAGTCTAACTTCAGAAAATTTGATTAAGTTGATGAAGAAGAAAGATTCTTCTTCATTAACTTTACATCACTGTTTTCCTGGAACTTCTTGACAAATTCTTCTCTTGAGAGTGGTTTGTGATACAGCTTCAATCTATGACCATTCACAAGAAAAGTGACCTCTTCTTCATCTATTGTCCTAATTTTTATTGCTCCATTGTCAAAAATTCTCACAATTTCATATGGCCCAAGCCAATGTGTTTGAAATTTACCTTGAAAATCCTTGAACTTTGAATCAAACAAGAGAGCCCAGTCACCTTCTTTGAAATTCTTTTCCTTGATGTACTTGTCATGCCATCTAGCCCTCTGCTATTGGACTATACTGGTTTTCTGAACTGCATCTTGTCTGATCTCATCCAATTCATTAATCTGCTCCAATCTATGCTTTTGTGCCTCTGATAGATCAAGTCCTAGCTGAACTGCTATTTTTAAAGTTTGAATCTGGAACTCTATGGGAAACAAAACTTTCTTTCCATAAACAAGTTCATAAGGAGTATGGTTTGTTGTGCTTCTCCATGTAGTTCTATAGGCCCACAAGGCTTCAGGAAGCCTATCTACCCAATCTTTTCTATGTAAATGGACAGTCTTTGTTAGGATCCCTTCAATAACCTTATTAGTAGATTCCACTTGACCATTTTCTTGTGGATGATAAGGAGTAGATTTTCTATGCCTGATTTTGTACCTCTCCATCATTTGTTCCACTAGCCTCGATGTAAATTGAGCTCCTTGATCTGTAACAATTTCCCTTGGGACACCGAAATGAGCAAAAATATCCTCAAAAAGAAAATTAACTACAGATGATTCATTAGAAAAAAGTAATGGCTTGGCCTCCACCCATTTGGTAACATAATCAGTGCAAACTAATATATATCTCTTTTGTCTTGATGGAGGACTAATAGGTCCTACAAAATCCAAAGCCCATTTTTCAAAAGGTTCAATATGTACCTGAGTTTGTAATGGCATCTCACCTGAAGGAGAAGGTTTCCCTACCCTTTGGCAACTGTCACATCTTTTGACATACTCTTTAGCATCTTTAAACAAGGATGGCCAATAATATCCTAAATGAAGGATCTTATAGGCTGTCCTCTTATCAGCAAAGTGTCCGCCACAAGGTTCATCATGACATGCTTTGAGAATCTCAGGCATCTCATCTTCCCAAACACATCTCCTAATGATCAAATCTGGACCTGTCTTGTACAACTCATTAGCAACCCATGAATATTTTGCACTATCATAAATGATTTTTCTTTTATCTCTTGCATTAATTATTGAAGGAAATTTTCCTGAAACTAAATAATTAGCAATGTCAGCAAACCAAGGAGTTTGAGTAGAAATTGCAAAAAGATATTCATCAGGAAATTGATCTTCAACTAGAGTGTCATCTTTGATGTTTTGGAGTCTAGATAGGAAATCAGCTACTGTGTTTTGTTTTCCAGGCCTATCTAGAATGGTAATGTTGAATTCTTGTAAAAGAAATAACTATCTTATAACTCTGCCATTAGTAATTGATTTTTTCATTAAGTATCTAATTGCAGAATGATCTGTGTGAAAAAAAGTTCTTAACCTGTTATATAGTGTCTGAATTTGTTTATGGTATGAATAACAGCTAAAACTCTTTTTCAGTTACAGTATAGTTTAACTCTATAGGAGTCAAATTTTTACTGGTATGGTAGTTGGCATAAGGAATCAGGTCTTTTTGTCCCAATACTGCTCCTAGAGCTGTATCTGAGGCATCTGTTGAAATATGAAAAGGTAACTTTCAGTTAGGTCCCCTTAAAATAGGTGCTTCAGAAATTTTTGTTTTTAGGGTCTCAAAGGCTAACTGGCAATTAGAATTCCATTTGAATTCACAGTCTTTGGTGAGAAATTTAAAGAGTGGGGATGCTATCTTAGTGAAGTTTTCTATAAACCTTCGATAATATCCTGTAAATCCTAGAAAAATCCTAACATCTTTTTGACAACTTGGAATAGATAAGTTAGAGATGACTTCAAATTTTGACTCATCAACTATAATCACATCCCCTGAAATATGATGCCCCAAAACAATACCTTCAGTAAACATCATGAAACATTTCTCATGACTAAGTGAAAGATTTGCTTCTTGACATCTCTTTAAAACTTTTTCCAAGTTTGCTAAAGCTTCTTCAAATGTGTTTCCATAAACTGTGAAATCATCCATATATACCTCTACACAATCATGTATTAGATCTGAGAAAATTCCTAATACTGCCCTTTGGAATGTTGCAGGTGCATTGCATAATCCAAATGGAAATACTCGGTAAGCATAAGTACCCCAAAAACAGGTAAATGTGGTTTTGTCTTGGTCCTCAAGTGCTACTTGAATTTGATTATAACCACTAAACCCATCTAGAAATTAGAAGTACTTTTTGCCAGCTAAGGTATCTAACACATGATATATGAAAGGTAAGGAAAAATGATCTTTAAGAGTAGCTTTGTTTAATTCTTGGTAGTCAATACATACCCTCCATTTACCATTTTTCTTTGGCACAATTACCAAAGGAGAAACCCACTGACTATCTGAAATAGGATAGATAAAGTTGACATTTAACCATTTCTGCAATTCTTCTTTAACAATCTCCCTAAAATTTGGATTCATCCTTCTTTGAGGTTGTCTGATTGGTTTAAAATTTTCCTCTATGTAGATGTGATGAGTGCAAGTCTTAGGAATTATCCATTTCATATCAGTGTACTCCCATGCATATGTAGAAGAATGTCTTTGTAATATCTTGACTAACTCTTCTTGTTGAGATTTTTCTAGGTTCTTGTTTATGTTTAAAGCTTTGCCTGGAAATATCTCACTTGTAGAGCTGCCAAATTTATCCATAGAATGAAGAGACATCTGTCTTGATGAAAAAAACTCAATGTTGGATTCTTCTTGAAATTGGTCATGTTTATGTTCTGAAGAGGATTCAAAGTTTTCTAAAGTATTCAGAATTTGACTATCTTCACTAATTTCTGAAATTGTGAAGAGAGGTTGTAAGTCTTCTTCATCCTCTATCCACTGAGTATCATCTAAATCTGTAATTGTCCTTGCTGGAGGATACAAAGTGAATTTCTTAGTTGAACTACCATCATAGATGTACATATCACCGGATCTACAACTAATGAAAGCATCGGCTGTAGCTAACCAAGGTCTTCCTAATATAATAGGATGCCCTCCTAGATTATTCTTAGGAGTTAGGATCATGAAATCCACAGGGTACTCCTAAGAATCTAGGGACACTGGAATGTCTTCTATTACCCCATCAGGTTTGATCACAGATCTGTCTGCTAATTGTAATAATGTGGGTGTAAAGAGAAGATTAGGAAGTTTCAGTTTATCCATGATTTGTCTACTCATGATATTGATTGCTGCTCCTAAATCAATGAATGTGTTTTGGATCTCAATTCCATTGATGTGAATTTTGACAACTAGATTTCCTGGGTCTAGATACTTTGGAATAGCAATCTTACCCATCATAATGTCTGCTATTTTTCCTGCCAGTTGAATTTTCTTTGTCTCTCTTATTCTTTTTCTTGTTTTCTTCATGCTCAACTCCTTTATTATTTTTTCTAGAATTGGGATTTCCTTGATGGCTTGTAATAATGGAATCTTGATGCAAACATTTCTTAGCTCATCTAGGAAATCATAATTAGGCACCATAATTTGTTTTTCTACACCTCTATCAATTTGTAATCTTTCTGGAAAGGGAGGTGTAGGAGTGGATATTGATGGCTGCTCTAATACAGAATTTGAAATTATTGGTTCTTTTTGTTTTGATTTTTCAATGTTTGGGTCCTGAAAAGATGTGTCTTCTTCAAGACTTTTATTTTCTTGTAGAGAATCTTCCTCAGAGTTGTCTTATTCTTGTATAATCACAGAAGGTTTTCTCCTTTCAAGTATTCTTCTAGACCTAAGTTGAACATCACTAAGGTATAGAGGAGTAATTAAATAAGTTGGAAACTATTGGCCTTCTATCATATATGTGTTCTGAGGATTTTTATTGTTGGGGTTTGGTATAGGTTAAGCAGGCAACTGATTTGATTTTCGAGGAAATGGTAATGGAAGTGGTTGATTTTGATGTTGTGGATTTTGAGGATTTTGTTGTTGAGGAAAATGTGGATAGGGTGGATAGGATGGTGGATACTGATAGTACTGAGAGTATCTTCCATAGGGATTTTGTGCCCCTTGTGCCCAAGCTTGAGATTGATTTTTAAATTGGGGCCAAGGTTGCTGCCAAGAATTCCAATTTGGTGGAGGTTGATTATACATTTGATCATGAAATCCTTGTGTTTGAGGTCCTTGCCAAGGCCTTCTAGAGACAAAATTGAGAGATTCTATGGAACTTGTAGGAATTTCCTCTTGAAAGACAGCTTTAAGACCAGGAAGTGAAGAACAAATCTTGGTCTCATGTTTTTGTGAACAAATGACACAGGTCTCTACAACTTTTGCATCCAAAGGACACTCTCTTAAGGCATGCTTCTTTCTACATCTGGGACAAAAGATTGCTAAAGCATCAGATTCAGCTTTTTGCTTGTTTTGTAACTTAAGGGTGTCTATTTGTTCACTAAGACTCCCTAAGATATCAGATTTGAATTCATCAAGCATATGTCCTATCTCTGCCCTACTTACTGTCCCAGAAGCAGACTTACTTACCCTTGCAAGAGCAGGGTCTCTTGGGCCTTTTATAGTTTTAGATTTCCCTCTTGAAAGGTTGATACATAACTCAGCTATTTCAGGTAATATGAGCTGAGATATATCCCCTTTTCCCATCATGTTAATGATATCCAACCATTCATCCCTAATTGTTTTCAACAAGAGAGCTTTTAAGGTGTCTTGATCTAAGTTTTCCATTTTTGCTCTTTTGATGTTGTAATGAAATCTCTCCAACAAATCTTCCAAGTTTTCATCTTATTTTTGTAACATCTTAAACACTTCCTCCTTATGATTGACTGGCATACAATAATCCAAATACCTCTCTAGAAATGCTTGTTTCATGTCTTCCCATGTCCTAATAGAACCGTTGATCAAACTCATAAACCACTTCAATGCTGCTCCTTTCAATGTTGAAGGAAATAGTTTAAGTTTTTGAGCATCTTGTAAGTAGTCATAAGTTCTACATAGGACTTCAAATTCAAATAGGAAGGTTTCAGGATCTTCAGTTTTAAGTCCATAGAAGTTTGGGAGGACAGAGGGTGAAATGTTTTTCATGGTTGTATTGGTTTCTTCATCTACTATAGGAAACCCAAAAGAGCTTCCCATATCTCTTCTACCTCTTCCTCTACCTCCTTCTCCTTTTGCATCTCTACCTCCTTCTCCTCTACCTCTACCTCTACCCCCTCCAAATAATGTGTGTTCTCCATTAAAGACTCCTCCTCCCCCTTCTTCTGCCATAGTTGATTCTTCTGTGGAAGTGGAAAAGTTTGTGTCTCTAACAGAGGTCCCTCAATCTTCTTTTAAGGCAGGTTCAGTGGAAGGTCTTTCTAATGAAATATCTGATCTTAAGTCCTCTGGGAGTCTAGGATCAATAAAGGATGGATTGTGGGTATGAGTTGGAGGTGTACTGGCTCTTGGTCTGGATGAAACAAGTGGTGTTCTAGGGATCAAGCTTCTGCTGCTGCTTCTTATGAATCTACCCTTTGAGTCTCTCTCTCTATGCATATAATTGTTTTTGGGAGTTAAGAAACAAGGCTACCTAGTTACACTTCCCCGGCAACAGTGCCAAAATGTTTGTGCTCAACCTAGTCTACTAAACTGAGTTCATTAATTGTCAACGAGGGTTGGTAAACTGCTGAAGTGTGGTGCACTATATGTGCCTAGGTATTTGTTTCTCACTACATTGTGTCTAGTGTTTTTATGATGTTTTTAGGTTTTTATGGTTTTATGTTCACAAGGGAAAGAACTAAATGCTAGTGGAAAGAAGCTATTGGCTAAAAACAGAGTGAAGCCTAAATTATGGATGACAAATGACCAATGAAAATACTGAAACAAAACAAACCCTAAACTATGGCTAGCAAAATACAAAGCTTGATAATGAATTCAAGGAAATAAATCACAACATGAGCTTAACTTGTCCAATTCATTCATTAAAGATGTTTTGGAAGAGCTTGAGAAATGGGCAGTTAAGTGTAAATGAAGTTCTCTTAACTAAAAAATCAAACAATCAACTTACAATGGTACAACATCTCATCCATGATTAAAGGTCTATTGGAATATATTTGGAAAATAACATTTGTAGCACCATAAGATTTCTATTCTAAACTAGCTTCTAAATATGTTTTGCAACTCAATTTAACACCACTAGACCTCATTCCAAAAGTTATTGATTTCCTTTTTAGAATGGTCTTTTGAGAAAAGGCTTGTTTGTGAAATGGTAAAAAGGTTGCAAAATACTCTAGGTCTTAGACTAATGCCAACTTCTGTCCAAATGATTATGTATTAATATGAGGTTGGAACAAAATAATTTTTGTAAATAATGAAGACCATGGTATTTAAATTTAACAACTAATATGATTTAAAAAAAAATGCAATGGATGGAAACTAAACTAGAGTGCTAATGCAGCGAGCTAAAAGTAAACTAGAATGCCACTAGTCTATTTGAAGTACAGTGAATAATGTTGAACTAAAAAGCCATTATCAAACTGAAAATGAAATGACAGAGCTGAATCACATGCATTCTACCTCCGGAGTACTATAACTACGTTAACATGCAACTAACCTAAGGAATTCTACAGTCCATCTCGTTCAGTATGAATGATGTTTTGGAAGAGTTTGTGAGAACAATTATGGTTGTATCATTCAAAGAAATTGAACATAAACACAAGAATAAAAGAAAATACAACTAAAATCCAAGACACCATAGCTACTTCTTACTCATTATTATGATATTTTGGAAGAGCTTTGTAAGAGCAAGATTGGCTATGCCACTTGGTGTAAACTAGCAGCGAAAACCTACAATACCACAATTATGCCTTATTCATCATAATGATATTTTGGAAAAGTTTATTAGAGTAAGTTTTAACTGTGATAACTAACAAAAGTAAATGAAACTAAAACCTACACTATCACAGTTGTGCCTTATTCTTCATAATGATATTTTGGAAGAGTTGATTAGAGTAAGTTTGGCTGTGATAGTAAATATAAACAAATATGAACATAAGCTTCAGAAATCTACTTAAAATAGAAATAAAAGCGAGACTAAAACACTTATCTATTGTATAAACAAGGCCGCTCAGGAGGCAGGGGCCCTCTACTACCAGAGTAGCACGAAATCTAGTTCAAAATCGACTCAACACGTTCAAGGAAATACTGCTTCTTTCATTAAAGAGGAATCACCTCAAAACAGAGTATTCTCGGACTTCAAAGATTTAGCAGTCAACCATAAAATCTAACCAAAATCTAACCTTTGTCTCTCGGTTTCTCGAGCATATTTATAGAAAATTTACATAACAGAACTTGAGATAATATAGTGATTACTGTCTTTCCATATTAAAATCAAACTAGAACTCTAAAGGTGGCATCATAATATGACAAAGGACATCTAGACTGTCCTTTTCCTATTAGGAGTCTATCTCCTAGCTTGAGTTCTCACGTGCATAACGACGTACAAAATTCTGTTCGATCTTCATGGAGAGCAACAAATGTTGAGGGAATGACGTGGAATACGACCATTTGTGGCTTTCCCTGAGAGGACATCTGGAACTTGCTTAAACATGAATATGGCTGTAGAATTGGCAACTAGCTACAGAATGTCTGCATTCTGTAGCTAGTTTCAGTTCAAAAAGTACTACAATGACACAATAAAAAAAACATAGCAAGTTAGCCATGATATTAATTCTTAAAGCAATTTTAACTAATTTCATTGATCATTTGAGCCTGGGATTAATAATGGATAAAATAAATGGAGTGGAATGTGGTGGAAGAAAGAACATTATTGGATCTCAACAAAAGGATGAGACAAAATCCTCTCTATTCTCAGTCGTACCCACTTGAATTCTTTCCAAGATGCCATCAAGGAATAATAATATCCTGTGGGGGGCTATGAGGACAAGTAAATACGATGGACCACACTGCAACAACAAAGGGATCAAGATGTGCATGAGCTAATGAATCTATTCCATACCATGTGCACAAAGTTGGGTATCAAAGATTCATAGAAACATTTGGTGCTAAAGTATCATAGTTGTCTTCACAGACACATTCAAGAGGAAATGGAGTTCCTTGACATCTCCTCACTTGGTATGAAATACTGGTATGCTTCCAAGATTGAGAAGAAATTCAAATAGAAGAAGCGAGACTTTGGATCTACGAATCAAAAGCAAGGGAAAGGTGCCCCCAAACCGCTAAAAAAAGGACAAAGCTAAGGCATGGCGGCCCAAGAAAACCTTCCAAAGAAATAAGCAAAGAACAACACTGCGAAGCCAAATAAGAACATGAAAAAGTGGTGTGAGTTCCATAAGAGCTCCACTCACAACACAAGTGAGTGCTGGGCCAAGCAGTCGTTGGTGGCTGAGATGAGGGCTTATGAATCAGATGCATGCTCCAACTCTGAATCAAAACCTGACAAGGTGAATGAAAAAAGGAGGTAGATTATTGATGCAGAGCCCAATGCCACTGTTGCCACTATAAAGATCTAGAAGGAGGAACCAAAAGATCCAGAGGAGGCAAAGTGTCTCTTCCACTCCCAGATGTGGGTAAAGGGTTCCCCACTATGGTTCATTTTTTATAATGGGAGCCAAAAGAACCTCATTTTAGTAGATGTCTTAAAAAGGTTGGGCTTGCCGACCATAACACACCCACAACCATACACCATCGAGTGGCTTCACCAAGGACGGGATCTCCACGTCAATCAGCAGTGTCGCCTTCCCTATAGCATCAATCCCTTCACAGATGAGGTATTGTGTGACATTGCTTCTATTGATGTTTTTGATGTATTATTAGGCCAACCATACTTGTGGAAGCGACATGCTATGTATGAGTCCTGACCTCACGCTATTATTGTTACTATGGGAAATAAAATGTACAGGATACCAGAGGTACCATCGCCTCCCACTATCTCTTTGGTTACTGCAAAACAATAGGTACTTGATCCCACGGATTGACGACCTTTTGGACCAGCTCAAAGGGGAAAAATATTTCAGCAAGATCGACTTGAAGTCTGGGTATCACCAGGTACCAATCAAACCCTCTAATGTGTGGAATATTTCCTTCAAAGCCAAGGACGGCCTTTTCGAAGGGCTCGTCATGCATTTCATATTGAAAAATGCTCCCGCAATCTTCATGAGGTTGATGGATGACATATTGCATCCATTCACCAATCATTTGTAGTTGTATACTTGGATGACATTATTATCTTCAGCCAGACTTGGGAAGAGCACCTCCACCACATTCGAGAAGTCCTCCAAACACTGCGGCAACACAAATTGTGTGCCAATTTGGAGAAGTGCACTTTTGGCATGACCCAAGTTCAATATATGGAATACATTATTGATGAAAGGGTGGTGCATGTGGATCCAGCCAAGATCCAATTCATTCAGGATTGGCCAGCACCAACTACCCTAACAGAGCTTCGCAACTTTCTAGGTCTTGCTAATTTCAAATGCAGGTTCATGTTGGGATTCTCTCATATCACTTGGCCCTTGAGTCAAGTCAGCAAGGGAGGAGCGAAAGAAAAATTATGTTGGTCGAAATCTCAATAGAAGTCATTCATAGAATTGAAACATTTCCTATGTTTTGCCCCAGTGCTCACATTACCAGACCTGCAACAACCATTTGAGATCAAGACACATGCCTCTGACTATACTATTGGGGAATTTCTTACTCAATAGGGGCATCCAGTGGCATATCACAGTGACACATTGTCCGACATAGTTCGAAAGTATCCCATTTATGACAAAGAAATGTATTCCATTGTGCAAGCTTGTAGACAATGGAAGCATTACATTTTTGGGAAAGAGACAATCATCCACACAGACCACCGACCCGTGCAGTTCATACAGACACAAGGGAAGCTGCAGAACGATCACCATCAGAAGTGGTCCACATATCTGCAACAATTTCATTTGAACATCAAGTAAAAGAAGGGTAGCACCAATAATGTTGCATATTTCCTCAACCGACCATCGATTGTGGCCATAACCACCATTCTCAACTCTTGTGGGCATGAGACTTCTGATTGGAAACATCTCTACAAGAGCGATCTAGAATTCAGCCACACATACAAGGCACTCTTGGGAGGTATGCAAGTTCCAAATTTTCACCTCCAAGATTCACTATTATGTCACCTAGGACACCTTTGTGTTCCTTCAAGCGAGCGTGCCAAGATGATATGGGAAGTGCACTACAGTCGAGTCGCTGGGAATTTTGGGGTCGAGAAAATAGTGGTAGTACTACAGAAGTATTTATATTGGCCGAACCTTCGACATGATGTTGGGAAGTACATTAGATCTTGCACTGCTTGCACCATTGCCAAACCGACCATCAAAAAGCAAGGGCTCTATACTCCACTACCTACCCCTAGTCGACCTTGGGAATCCATCTCCATGGATTAAATGTTTGGCCTTCCTTCTACTAAGCATGGAAATGACTGTGTTTTCATGGTCGTCAAAAAATTCTCAAATATGGCCATTATGGCGGCCTGCAAGAAGAATATCACAGCAGAAGCCACTGCTAAACTCTTCTTTGAACGAGTGTGGGTGCACTTTGGGATCCCACAGTGTATCATATCAGATCGTGACAGCAGGTCCCTCAACACATTTTGTTTCAGCCTCTGGTCAATGTTGGACACCAAGCTCACCAAGTCCACAGCTTTCCATCCCCAAACTGATGGCTAGATAGAGGTCGTCAACAAGATGATTGTACACATTCTATGCATGTACAATTCAAAGCATCCATGCATATGGGATGAGAGCCTTCCCTATGTTGAACATAGTTATAACCGGGCTCTACACAACTCAACCAGCCACAACCCCTTTCAGGTGGGCTTGGGATTCCAACCACTATGTCCTGTTGATGTAGCCATACCATTTGCAGCTACTCAGGCCGATTCGGCTCATGTCCAGTCTAAAGATGACAAAGAAAACAACTTCATCGAGTGCACTTAGCACATCCGCTAACAGGTTCACAACATATTGGACAGAGCCAATGCTAAGTACAAGCAACGACATGATCAACATCGGGTGCCACACAACTTCTAGTTGGGCAAAAAAGTGTGGCTACATTTGTAGAAGGAGTGCCTCACTAGACCCCACCGTAAGATTCGTTTGCTCCGATATGGGTCGTACACCATCACCAAGGCTGTGGGGAACAATGCCTTCGAGCTCAGTATTCCACCATTCCTTGGTCTGCACCCAGTATTCAATGTAGACTTCCTTCATCCCTACTTCCCACCTCTATTGGATGCCTCTGACATTGCAGAAGAACTCACACCAAAAGAGTTAAATCCATACTGCATGGAATAGGCCACCACAGACTATATCATGGACATGCAAATCAAGAACACTCGTCGACAGAAGATCCAACTGTATCGGGTTGTCAAAGTTGGCCAACTCCTGCACCAAGGCAAGTGGTTCACTAGGGACCAAGTTCAACAGAATTTTCCTCATCTCATGGAGGAACTCAATGCAATGGGGACCATTGCTTCCTAAGGGGGGAGGAATGATCCAGGTGGATATTGGTGGCCACCTGCCTATTCCACTTGGGGCCCCACCATTGTCTCTTTTAGTTTTTTTCACAACTTACTATTTTTAGTAGTTTTTCGGGTCCTAAACTTCCGGAGCCATTTTGAAGCCCCAAACGGACATAGTATGCTGAAGTTACGTCCCTGGGAAGTTGAAACACCAATTTACCCAAACGGGGCCCATATTTTTAGTTCTTCATCTCCTAGGGTTAGGTTTTTGGACATTTAGAATTATCCATTTTTTCTCCATTATAAATAGGCCCTCGAGCCTCATGGTAATACACTTCAGAGGTTTGTATTCGCCACATCTCTTCTTGGAGATTCGCTACCAGCACCCTAGCTATTTTATTTCCATAATGTTTGTAAGCATATTTCTGTGATTTGATATTAATGAAATGAAGACTTATTTCCACTGTATTTCTATGTTTATGGTTCTTTTCTGTATTCTGTTGCATTCCTGCATAAATCCGAATAAACTAGAGGGGAGACCCATTTGTTGTCTGAAATAGGATAAATGAAATTTACATCTAATAGTTTTTGTAGCTCCTCTTTTACAATATCTTTTAAGTGCAAGTTTAATCTTCGTTGAGGTTGTCTAACGGGACATGTTTCCCTATCGGTATGGATGTGGTGTGTGCATAGTTGTGGGTCTAAAACCTTCATGTCTTGGTAGTCCCACGCAAATGCCCCTTGGTGCTTCTGGAGGAATTTTATGAGTTTTTTTTTTTGGTCATCATCCAAATTGCCATTAATATTCAGAACCTTTCCTGGCTTGATATCAATAGGTATGATGTTACGAACAGTGGTTGTGAAGATATGTTGAGTCTTGAATTTTGTCACAGGATCCTCTTGATCTTCATGATCAAGGAATGTTTTCAACATTTGGCATTTTATATTTTCAGGCGTGGGAGACTGATTCATAAAATTATTGATTACATCATCTTCAGTTTGATCCTTGAATTCAAGAGCTTCTACTAGTGTCAGAGGTGGATGGATGTTTTGCTCCCAATATTTATCTGGATGTTTCTAAATTTTTACCATGGGTAAGCTTGGTTTGACAAGTGGATAGATAATGATATTTTTTATAGGATCTCCTCTAGTGATAGTCATGCTACCTGCTCAGCAGCTTATGTAAGCATCTGCTGTGGCCAGCCAAGGTCGCCCAAGAATCAATGGGTGCCCTTCCATCCTATTTTTTGGATTAATGACTAAAAAATAAAGTAGGTATTCCCATGAGTCCATAGAGACCATGATGTCTTGCACTATTCCTTCCAATTTGATAACAGACCTGTCAGCCAGTTCCAGAAGTGTGGCCATAGTTTCTAAAGTTGATATTCCCATTTTTTCGCAAGCTCCAGTAGTTAGGATGTTAATGTCTACCCCCAGGTCAACAAATTTGTTTGGAAATGAGTGGCCAAATATTTGCACATTTATAATGGGGTTTCTCAGGTCTTCATATTTCACAGGCGATTCCCTACCTAACAACAAGTCAGAGAGCATTCCTACTACATAAATGGTGGGTGCAGCCTTTGTTTTCTTGACTTGTTTTTTTCCACATTATTCTTTGATTGTCTTTGCATAGATGGGAAAATCTTGGATGGCCCAGAGAAGAGGAATTTTGACACAAAGGTTTCTTAATTCCCCCAGGATGTCAAAATCTAGAGTGATTATAGGCCTAGTCAGATTTAATCTTTCGGGAAATGGAGGCAGAGTCACCCTAATTTCTTCAGGTATTTTTTGATCAATTGTTTCCTTATCTTTACCTATTTTTGTTATATTCGTTAAGCTAGGTTCTGTTGAGGTTTTAATTTGGGACTAAGGTGGAGTTGTGGATTCTATAGGTAAGATGGTACATCATGATCTTAACCTCAGTTCATTGCAATATTTCTGTTTGGAATTGGGTTTTGGATTTTCTATGATTCGAATTAGTTGAACCGGTTTGTTATTGGGATTAGGATTGGGTTGGGCTAGAAATTGAGGGCATATGGCAGGCTGCTAGTTATGTTGAACTAGGTAGGGAGCTAGAAACGTAGGTTGATTTTGGGTCCCTGCTCCTATCGGCATATTTTCCATTCTCGTGGGTCACTGCCAATTCCAATTGGTGTTTTGAGTAGGGGGGTTTGGCCACTGGCTTTGATATGGGGAATTTTTCCAATAAGGGGGAGAGAAAGGAAATTTCTGTCAATTATTCCCTGATGGAGGTTGTGTAGGCTAGGGACGTGGCATAGGAAACTCCTGGTTTGGCCAGGTTGGGAAGGAGTTTTGAGTTTGCCAAGTTGTTGCAGGGTTTTTCTTGATAAACTGTGGTGAAGGAAAGTATTGAGGCAGTTCTTGTGGTATGCAAGGTCATGCTTGCCATTTCCGATGTTGATTCATTAAATAGACTAGATCTGTTTCTTCCTCTGCTTCCTTGTAGACGGCTTTCAGCCCGGGAAGTGAAGGACATTGGTCCATGGTATGATCCTTAGTGCAGACAGCGCAAGTCTGAACCATGTCTAAAGGACATTCTCTCTGGCTGTGCTTCTTCTGACATCTTGGAAAAAATATGGCCAGGTTTTCTTATGCTATAGCTTGTTTCTGTTTGGCTTGTAAAATGTCAAGTTGTGTTGTCAAGGTACCCACGATGTCAATTTTAAAATTTTCTAGCAGATTTCCAAATTCTGCTCTGGTTACATTGCCATTGGTCTGCTTAAGGTCTTTCTTCATAGAATCATGCCCAATAGGCCTATTGCATGAGCTAACCTGAGAGCATCTAATACATAAGTAAATAATCTCGTCATATTCTTCCTAGTAAAAATCTCCCTTCCCCATTATGTTAAGCATCTCAACCCATTCTTCCTTCATCCCTTTAAGCATTGTGGCTTTTAAAATGTCCTTGGATAGCGTGGTATATGGGGATATTTGTAAATTGTATTGAAATATTTCTACATATTCTTCTAATGTTTCATTGTATTTTGCAGACATATTGAAGATTTCATATTTTAGATCTCGGGTTTTGTAATAGTCTTGGTATTTGGTAAGAAAAATGTTCTTCATTTGGTCTGAGCTATTTATAGTTCTGTTGACGAGAAAAATTTTCTGGCCAATAGTAGGGGATCTCCCCAGTAGAAAGTCCCAATTATACCTTGAACCGTTTGGAATAGGGATCCCGTCCGGGGTGTGGGTCCAGCTACCACTTAAGTCACCTTCCCTTTGGTCTCAAAAGAACTCGATCGAACCTGCAGACACACACTTATTCACATGATACAAGATACATGGTTGATGCATTAAACACGTATATGACACTATGCATATCGATACAAATAATAAAGCATACACGCCGAAGGAGGTGTTGTTAACAGCACATCTTTGGGGTTATGCTTGTAGGCTATCCTGACCACAAAAGAAAAAGTTCTTTATGGCGAGATTCCCCTTTACCTCCTGAAAGATAAAGTGAAATGCTAATAAATAAATTCATTAACATCCATTAAGCAAGCAATCAAACTGAACATCATTAACACAAGTACAGGAAACCATAATGCATAAATGATGCCATTAAAAGTGCAGTTTCATTAATAAAAAGATGTTTGAAACTGTATATAAATACTCATAGTGTTCGCACAGAAATACACATCAAATCCAAAAGGAGTTTCAACAGGTATATATATTCATATGCAAAAGAGTGTTATGTTTCAATACAATGTTGTATAGCTCTTGAGTCCCAAAAAAAATATCCTTTACATTTTCCCCGGAGGGAGTTTTATAGATCAAAAATTTTCCCTTTGGGCTTCCTGACTCTTCACCTACCTGACTATTGAGTTTCCTTGCAACCCAGAAGGGAACTGCGACCTGCGACCTGGCTGGGCAATGCGACCTGCAACCTGGCTGGGTAGTGAGACCTGCAACCTAACTGGAAAGTGCGACCTGCGACCTGTTTCCAAATGCTACCAGTGATCTACTGTCGTTGGGTTATGAAGATGTGCATGCAATTGTGAGGTTAGGGGCGTCAATATGTTGTCCTTTGAGGAAGTCTTTCCAAGTCTGATAGTCTGCTGCTATGGGAGAAACCAAAGGGACCTCTTCTTTCAGCCGATGCTTACACTCCAAGGCGTTCAGGATTAGAGTCTCCTTCTTCTGTGAGATCTGGTTGGACAGAGAAGCGAGCTTGGTGTAGACCCGAACTGCCATGACAAGAAACTGGCCTAGGTTCTCTTGTGATGCTATGAGGTCGGAAGTGACAGTCGCTTGTTTAATGGGCTTCAAAAATGACTGGATCTCTTGATTCACTTGCTCCCATGTCTCCCCCTCATCCAATGCACTGAGCGATGGAATATGAAGTAAGATGTGCATCAAATCAATGCTGCTGATCAGATGTTCATATGTAGACATAACCTTGTCTAGGTCCTTGGATAGCTTATCCTTGGACTGCATTTTCATACGGATTTGGACTTTGGCGTCTTGCATGTGAATCCAGTCCTTCTTTGGCAGAGGTTCAGGAGCCTGAGGGTATCACACTGTCCAGTCCATCATTCTGTCCAAGGAAACTGAGGCCTCCTTTAGCTGCTCATGCTTTTGCTTAGTCTCAGTTTGTGCTTTCACCAAGGGGGCGACTATTTGTTTTATGGTAAACATTTCCCCATAAACCTGTCTCATGGTATTTTGTAATATATCTACCTCCCTTTGAATGGTAAGCGGCACTTCACTGACAAGGAGAGCTTTATTTCGAAGTTGCTGAACCTCCCCTCTCAATGCCATATTTTCCTATTCTGGCTTTCTCTCCCGCTGCTCTGCTTCCTGTAGTCTATTCTGTAGAGAAACGATCTCTCTACTCATTCTGGTCACATTCTCTTCTGTGGCCACAACGAAGGCTGTGCTAGCCGATGCTATCATCACAGGATTAGTCCTAGTATCAAGGACAATGTCTTTTCCGGTTGCGACTGTGGATGCGGCGGAAGGATTTTACTCGAGGCTTCTTCTTTTCTCCTGTCAGATTTTGAAGGAGAATTGATCGAACGTGAGCCTGGTGAGGTCAAATACCTCATCCTCTTGCCCCTGGGAGGAGCTAAAATTATAGAGCATGGCTCATGTATTGACTAGAGTTACCTCAATGGGAGATACATCGATGTCTTCTAGCATTTCATCCTCTTCTTCTTTCTTCTTCTTTTCCTCATCTTCCCTTCATAGGTGTTCGGCTTCCGCCTTCTCATGTTCTTTCTTCTGCCTGAGCTCTGCTTTTGCTGCTGCTTCTAATTCGGCTTTCATTTTCTGCTTAGCTGTTGCAGCTTGGTCTGCTTTCTTCTGGCAGTCGGCTTCTGCTTTATCTAAATCTTTCTTGAGTTCCTGTTCTGCTGCAGCCAACTCCTATTTTTCCTCCTTTTCCTTCTTGGCCTCCTCGGCTTGCTTCTTCTTCTATTCTGCCCTTAGGCTCTTCTTGTGCTTATCCTCATCCTCTTTTATTTTCTTCTCTCTCTCTTGCTGGGCTTTGGCCTCTATTTATTTCTGTTGAGTAGAGGTACTATGCCCTGTACTAGTTCGAGGCTTCTTAGCTAGAGAGGAAAAAGCACCTCCTAATTCACGACTCCTTTCTTCCAAGGTTTGGTCATCTGGGTCTTCTTAGCCAGAGTCCGCCCCCAGAGAAATTTATCTATCTGCATTGTACCAGTTCCTTATTTCATATTCTCCTGGGCGTTCAGTATGCTGATAGTTCCATTTGAATTTAGCCTTCTTGCAATGTTCAAGTACTATCCTCTCCGGGTTGTATGTTCGGTATTCTAAAGCCCCAAAGCGATAAATTTCCGTCTCTTCTCCCTCTGCCTCTACCTCTCTGAAGTCTTTAACTATGTATGCATCGATAGTGAAGGGTAATGTGGGCCATATCTTCCTCTTACCTTTGGACATGACCCTGGATAAACACGAAGACATTTGGAAACAGACCTCTTGCATGAGCATTCTGTTAGCCACCTATAATATTTGTTATAGAAAAAGGTGGCTAAGACTTTTTAAGCCTTCAAGGAACAAATTTTATTACTAAAAAGTGTTGGTTCTCGAAGACTCTTGAAGGCCTCATGCCTTTCCTTTGTCCAAAACTTCACTGCTGTTCCCTTCAAAACTCAGAAATCCTGCTGATTTCGAAGCCAAATTACTGCTGCAAAGGCCTTTTTTCCCTCCTCCAACTTCAAAACTAACCTTCATTTGCCTCCCTATTTCTCCATAAAATTCCTCTATTTTTCATGAGTTCTCTTCTTCCATTCATGAAAATCCATTTTTATAAGGTTGAAAACTCCTTTTTTCGCCTTATCGGAACCCTCAGATTCTCTTGAAAACCATCGAAAATTCATAAAAATCATATTTTTAATGTATTATAGACTTAAGCCCTCAGGCTAAGTATTTAGCCCCTCCTATTAAAAACCCCAGTCACATTTTTCCCATATGCCCCACGGCCCCACAATCGGGCACCAAGCCATTTTATAATTATTCCTGCCGAAGTTTAAAAACTTTGGTTATATATATAAAACCTCTGTTTATATTATTTTCTCGACATTTTATTATTTTATTAAATTTTCCGCCGGTACAAGGTTTAAATCGTTCCGCACTGTTGATCTGATTTGAAGATCAGAAGGTGCGGAGTCTGTCTCCCAGTGGTCCCCACATTCCACTCACCCCGTCCAAAAACAGCGTGGTATCTATCACACCGCCTTTGGGCGAAGGCGATTTTTTCCTAAACGCTAGTGATTCCATACGCCGTTTGACGCATGTCCTGGGAACTGTTCATAAAACCATCGTCCATTGCGCATTATTGTTCAGATGTGGATGCCCAGTGATATCGCTGTGCACTGTCTGATCTCGGGTGGGTCATCTGACGGCTATCACTTTCCGAAGATGCCCGATGCTTAACGTGGTCCCGACACGCCATCCAGTTAATCTCTGCCATCGATCTGATCTGCAGATGGATGGTCCATATTCCATCGCCCTGATTCCATCGCCCAGTCAACGATTCTCCGTTTTTTACTTTCCCCCTTGCCCTCGACCGTCGATCTCTGCGCGATCGACTGCTCTGATTTAATCTTTCTTCCACCTTCTCTAATTAATCCCGACTGTTGCATGATGCCATCTAATGGCCACGCTTCCTCCACGTATCCTCCGCAGCAATAAACCTATATATGCAGGATTTTTTAATTTTTGTTTGTATTTTGCAGGGTTTAAATGGTTTTTCGCCATTTTTTTCGAAGGCGGAGGATGACGATCCTCCCGCCTTCGATTCAATAAAGAAAATCATCACAGGGTGTTGAAAACATGTTTCATCAGTGTTCCTTCAGGCATTGATGCCATATCGCCCCTGCACAGCCCTGTACATCATAAAAAACCATGAATCGAGCGCAGTCAGAGAGTATTAGTGACGAAGACCAAAATTTATCAGAGCAAAGGATTAAAAGATATATTTTGCGAGGATCATGGCTATGAATGATTATCAAAATCCTAATCCCCGATTTAAAAACACAGTTTAAAGAAATCTGAAGTATTTTAACTGACAGAAACCCTCCACCGCCACAAATTGAGGCAAATTGATCCCTCTAGCTACCACGATCCCACCTGTGCCTCAAAGTATTCAATCAGAGGCTGAATTTATTGATCAAGACCAGATGTATGCCTCGCAACGCAGCTAAAGAGTAAATTCAGCCAAAGAACTGAATGACAGACACCTGCAGAGTTACTTCGACGCCACACAGAGCCTCAGAGGTCAACAAAAGCTCCCACTGAGCTTAATCATTATGTAAAACATTTAATATAGAGGATATGTATGCAAGTTTCTTCATTGAGCCCCTCAAAGGCCAATAAGCCATTTATTCTGTATTGATTGTAATTGAGATATTTTATCAGATCTCACCTCCTCATCCTTCTATATATACTATTGCAGAAGATGAGTGAGGGGTTGGTTGTAGAACTTTGAAATACATTTAAGCTTGAAACTTCTGATTGTAAATAGTGTTCACTGGCCCTTGGAGCTCTGCTTTGTGATAGATTAGTTGGGATGAATAGTGAAGATGATTTCTGAACTGAAACATTGGACCCGAAGACTGTAACTGGTTTGACATCAATAACAAGCTATTTCTTGGGATCCTGGTCTATATTGCTGGTGAAGTGCTTCTTCCTTTGTTATGGTTTTTCTTTCTATGTATGTCATATTTTCCACTCTTCTCTGATAAAGAACAACATTTATAGAGTTAGGACCTACTGTATATTAGTAACCTTCTCTGACTAATAAGCTTTATCTCAATGTTTTCCTCTAAATTGTTTATTTAAGAATAATTTAATACAGCTAAGTAGTTAGGAATGCTGGAGTTCCCTCGTCCTACTGTTTGTCTTAAAAATTGTTTCTTGAAAGTTATTTTCCTTATTTTCTTATTAAAGATGACTATGGAAGATATGGTGTGCCCTGGCCCTAGTTTTTCTCCAAAAGCAGATTCTGAAAGTTTCCCTTGGTCTTGACTGAAAGCAGATTAGGTTTAAAAGCACTTTATCCGATCTTAAGTTTACACTCAGTCTTCTCTTATGTGTTTTCATAATTTCTGAAGGTAATTATATGGATTACTGGATTGTTTTTCAATTAAGCTTCTTCAATACAAACTTTCCCAAGAATTTTATGGTTAGCCCTATTCTTGGTTGGTTTTAAATAGTTACTTAAGAGGCTTTTCTTGTTTGGACTGACTTTAAATCCTTTGTGAAATTATTATCAGTTTCCACCATCTTCAACACTTTATTGTTTCCATTCCATCACTCTAATCTCAATTATCTTGTGATATAGATAACTTGCCCCTTGGATCACTCTTGATGTTGTTGTTCAATTAAAGCCCTGTTATGACTCCATAGCCCAATGGACTAAAAACCAATGTTATATCTATATTTTAACCATAGCCATTTTATCCACTTGCAACTTCTCACCTTTGAAACTTTTTGAACTTAGAGTTTTCTCCTCAAAATAATAATCATGCTCAACCATCCAAAAAGCAAACAAGCCCTTGGCCTTCATAACTAGCCTAATATCATGACCCCAAACTTCAAAGACAAATCCATATTTTCACTTATTGGAGAGATCCCTCTCCAGATTCAGGAGGGCTAGATCCTAGAATCCCAAAGTTGGTTGAAATAATGTTGCTTCTACAGTTTTAGTCTCACTAGTCTGCTAAAATTACAAATTCCTAACATTTCTGGCGACTCCGCTGGGGAACTGAACCCAAAATCATATTTTATTTTTATAAAACCTTGTGAGTTAAAAGTAGCCTTTTCAAGCACTACCAAAGAGTGGTAATCATGGTAAAAAAATTTTGAATCAGTGACAAGCTAGGTAAAACCTAGGATTCTCTTAAGACTTTATCTAACCTTCAAAGATTAGCTAGCTTAGCCATAAGAGTAAACTGTCTTTGTCTCATAACCATAGCTAAGTTTTGAAACAAAGTTAGGATATTCTTAAAAACCATACAACTGAAAAATAACTTAGAAAAACCTAAAAAATATTTCAGATTGGTATCCAATAAACATGGTGGTGGACCATAAAACCTTTTACCTCCTCAGGAGCTAAGAACTTCCA
This sequence comes from Pinus albicaulis, assembly GCA_034641835.2. Lineage (NCBI taxonomy): Eukaryota > Viridiplantae > Streptophyta > Pinopsida > Pinales > Pinaceae > Pinus > Pinus albicaulis. The sequence goes on along the minus strand of CM076578.1, from coordinate 381,697,689 downwards.
CTTGACGACTCCACAATCCTTAGCAGACCTTAAGACTCCACTGGGAAGAACCATCATCATTATAACATCATTCAAACTTAGTTAGAGGACTGTAGGATTAATATTTGTGTAAATAGATTAGTTAACCTTTCAAAGACTGTCATACCTAGTTGAACTTTTCTTGTTTATTTGGGTCTAATAACACAACATAGTGGATCCCAGAAAGATTCACACTAGAGCCTATCTTGACCCAGACCCACCTGAAGTAGTTGATAACCCAGAAGGTATCCTTAGTAATCTTCTAAGATTAATTTGTCAATTGTTTTCAGGCCACCCATGAGAGCTAGTTCAGTTCCTAAAAATCTTTCAGCTCTACAACAATCTCAAGTTGACTTAGTAAATCCATTTAGAACTAGGTCTCTTGGTGATTTAGATCTGTTAGATTTTGAGTCTTCACTATCATCTCCTGAAACAAGTGAACCTCTTGGTAGCAGAGAAACAACAACTCCTGATTTACATTCCCTTCACAACTTAGGTGTCTCTCATCCAAGATCAACTCAGCAGTCTATTCCTGGTCCATCCGCTTCTGCTCACCCTACATCCACTGTTCAAACCACTCCACTTTAGCCCATTGTTCCTGTTGTTAATCCACTCCTTGTAAATCCACCCCCACCACCTATCATGGCAGCATGGTATGCTCCCCTAGTCCTTCCTGTACCATTAGTCAGTATTCCACAGGATTATCAGTCCAAAATTCCATTATATGATGCTAGAAATGCTACAACTGCATCACAACATGTGGATAAGATGTATGACTACTTTGACAGAAATGAAATTGATGATGATTCTTTCAAGCTTAGGTTATTTTATCAGAGCCTAGGGGGAGAAGTAAGAAAATGGTTTAAAGGTTTAGCCCCCCATAGTATTAATGATCTCCAAGCCTTTCATCAAACATTCTTAAAAAAATGGGAAGTAAAGAAAAACCCTCTCCAAGTCCTTTCTGATTACAAGAACCTCCATATAAACATTGGGGAAAGTGTGCAAGCTTATTGCACTAGATTCAATAGTGTGTATAATGCACTTTCCCCGGAACTAAAACCTCCACAAGGCTCAGCTTTAAAAAAATTTCCTGAAGTATTTGACTCTGACATGACCTATCAGCTGAGAGAGAGAGACTTTGCAACTCTTGAAGATATGAAAAGAGGTGCTCTTTCTGTGGAAGTCAACTTAATGGAGAAGAGAGCAAGAATGAAAAATGAAAAGAGAGTGTCCTTTAGAGAGGAATCTGCACCCTCTACCTCCAACTGAAAAATGGATAAAATTATGGAAGAAATGATGAAAGAAATGAGCATAATTAAGAGAGCACAAACAAGCCTAAACCAAAATTCTCCTCAAAATAGGAATCAGAACCAGAATCAGAATTTTAGAAGGAACCAACCTCAGAACAGACCTAGGGAAGATGATCAACAGATCACTCCTCCCTTTCATCAAAATTATGTAAGTGAGGTTGAGGAAACAGATGAGATAACAGAGGGAGATGATGTCAATATTTTTGTGGTAGAAGATGATGACTTTGAGATTCATTATGATAGAAAACAAGGTCTATACACACCTTATGATGACAAAAGAGATGATGATAAATTTTTTTATCAAGACATGGAAAATGTCATCATAGAGTCTCAAAAGGAATATGACCTTAGAAGCAAAACCAGTCAACAGACCCCCAACAACAAAACCTCTGACAAATCTTCACAAAACAACACTACAACCAAGCCTAAAATTGTCAAACAAAAGGATAAAACAGTGGATGTAAATTCTGATAATGTTAAAGAGAAAATACACAAAACAAAGAAGAACAGAGTGCAGACATTAGTAGTACTAACACTTCAGCTAGTACTCCTGTGAAAATGATTTTTTCAAGTATAAATAAAACGAATCAGCAAGCTGATATTGCTGATAGAATGACAGCTAATAAGGCTGAAACCATCACTTTAAAGAGTTAAATTCCTTTCAGCCTGGAGAAGAAAATTTCAAAGATCAAAATATCTGTTCCCTTGACTGAATTAGCTGCCCAACATGTCTATAGAAACCAAATTTTGAAGGCTTTGAAAATAGAAGAAAATGAGGACACAATCAATCTTAATAATGACCAACCAGATTTGATTTTTGGTCCTAAGATTGAAGGTAGATATCAAGAGGGACATGTTCCTCCATTTTATGTGAGTTTAAATGTTCATGACAAAATTTTGCACAACGCCATGCATGATTCCGGGGCTTCTCATAATTTAATGCCAAAAGCTGTAATGGAGAGCATGGGTTTAGAAATCACCAGACCTTACAAAGAACTTTACTCCTTTGATTCCAGCAGAGTAAAATGTTTAGGATTAATCAAAGACCTTTGTGTTAACTTAGCCCAAATTCCAGCCAAATGTTTACTCATGGATATTGTTGTGGCTGATGTGCCCCCAAAATATGGAATGTTATTATCAAGATCTTGGGGGGCTAAGTTACAAGGGACTATGCAAATGGACATGACCTATGCGACTATCCCTATTTTCAACCAAACTAGAAGACTTTACAGGGAGTCCCATATGAAATTCACAGTTACAAGTCAAGAAAAACCACAAAACTCTCCCCTGTATTCTGTAAATACATGCCTTGATTCTGTTATTATGTTTAATGATGAAACACTTGGTGAACAAGTCACTTTATCAGGATTAATGGCCAATAGGGAGGAAGAGGAACACAACGCAGAAGTGTCGAAATAGTTTGTTGTAGTTGAAAACAGTAGCAAACCAAACAAAGGTCTTGAGCTACAAGGCAGATGTCCTTTGCTCTTAAACATTCACAATCAAGAAAAAAACCCTCAAATAAACGCAAATATTGGGGAATCAAAACAAATACAACTAAGCGCTGAGTTTCCACAACAACCTTTGAGCACGTTAGTTGAAGAGGACAGTAACCAGGATGAAACTAAGAAATTTCCTCTATGGAGTATGTATTTTGATGGATCTTGCACTAAGAACAATGCTGGTGTAGGTGTTTGGATTACTAACACTGAAAATAACCACACAGAAAGCATTTCCTACAAATTACACTTTCAGTGTTCCAATAACATAGCAGAATATGAATCCCTACTCTTAGGCTTACACCTATTGAAAAAGTTAGGAGCCAGAAGAATCAATGTGTATGGGGATTCAGAGTTAGTCATTAGGCAGGTCAATGGGGAATATAACACAAATCATCCCAGACTTAGGGCCTACCGAAACGATGTCATGGACCTTTTGAAAACATTCGAGGATTCCAAACTATTTTTTTCCCAAGAAAAAGAAATATTGCGGCCCACAATTTAGCCTTTGCAGCTAGAACATGCTTAACACCATATAACACCAAGGACTGCACAACTCAGATAAAATTTAGACCAGCTGTGCATGATAATGAGAAATATTGGAAGGTGTTTGACAATGACAAACAAATAGAAGACTTCATGCAATTCAGAAATGAATTCGAACTACACAGTTCGGACTTAGATTATGCTACAGACTGCAGTGAAGAAAATTTTCTTAGTGAGGAAGAACCGTCTCCTGAAACTACTAATATAAACCTATTATCTAGCAAACTTGAAAGAAAAAAATAATTGAATGCAGAGTTAGAAACAAAGGAGTTAGAAACTCTGCACTCTAAAAATGAATGTTTGCCTAAAGGTCTGGCCCCTTTAGAAGAGTTGTTCGATTTTAACAATGTGGAAAATAAGCCAAAACTGGAACTTGTGGAGGCTGAAGTGGAAGAGTGTAATATAGGCAGTGAATTTAAACCTATGATGATTAAACTGTCTAAAACTTTACCAGCTCACATTAAACTCAAATACATAGAGTTGTTTAGAGAGTTCTCTGATGTTTTTTCATGGAGTTACGGAGATATTAAATCCTATGACACTGAAATAATACAGCACAAAATTCCCCTCAAAGAAAACCAAAAGACATTCAAACAGAAACTGCGTAGAATAAACCCTGTTCAGTTTCCATTGGTTCATAAGGAGATCATGAAAATGTGTGATGCTGGTATTATTGTCCCTATTAGATACTCTGAGTGGGTTTCTAGTCCGGTGTCTATTAGGAATAAAACTAGAGAGATCAGGCTTTGTATAGACTTTAGAGACTTAAACAAAGCTTCATTAAAAGACAATTACCCTTTACCAAAGATGGATCACATTTTACAAAGGGTGGTAGGGTCTAGAAGAATCTCTTTGTTGGATGGCTATTCAGGGTACAATCAGATCTTAGTTCACCCTACTGACCAATTAAAGACAACCTTTACTACACTATGGGTCACTTTCATATATGTGAAAATTTCCTTTGGTCTAATGAATGCTGGAGAAACTTTTCAAAGAGCCATGGACATAGCATTCTCGGAGGAACTGGGCTTCTTCATCATTATATAACTTGATGATGTCACTTTGTTTTAAAAAATAGATGAAGAGCACTTAGACCATTTAAGAAAATTTTTCGATAAATGCAGAAAGTTTGGAATATCTTTGAACCCTAAGAAAACACTATTTGGTCTCCAAGAAGGTAAACTTCTCGGGCACATTATTTCTGAGGAGGGTATAAAGATAGATCCAAAGAGGATTGAGGCCATATTGCAAATCTCTCACCCTCGAAACCTCAAAGAGTTGCAATATTTCATTGGAAGTATTAAATTTTTTGAGAAGGTTCATCCCCAACTTGGCTGAGCTCCTTAGGAATATCACAAACATGCTAAAAAAGGAGCAAGGGGTAAAATGGACCTTGGAAGCAAAGAAGTCCTTTGAACGGGTGAAACAAGCATTAACCAAAACACTGGTTATTATAAGTCTTGATTTTTCAAAATATTTTTATATCTTTTCATTTGCATCAGAACATACCATAGCTGTTGTCCTTTTATAGAAAAATCCACAAGGACAAGAGCAACCTATTGCATTCTTTAGCAAGGCATTGAGTGATGCCCCTTTGAAGTATAACATTATGGAAAAGAGAGCATTTTCTTTAGTTAAAGCTTTGAAAGATTTTAGAGTGTACATCCTTCACTCACACATCATTGCCTTTGTCCCAAACTCAGTTGTTAAAGACATTCTAACACAGGACCCAGATGGTAAGAGAGGTAAGTGGATTGTTGTTATCCTTGAATATGATTTAGAGATAAAACCCACTAAACTCATCAAATGCCAAGGTCTAGCTAGATTAATGGCTGAATCAAATTTTGAAGTTCTTGATATTAATATGATTAATGCTTTGGATGACCAAGAAGAATTCTCAACTCCTATAGTTGAAGATAATTTTATGAATTCTCCTTGGTATGCTGATATTATTTATGTTTTGCTTAAATTGAATACACCTCCTGGTCTGACAAAAACAAAGGCAAGATTCTTAAAGTTAAAAGTTGTAAACTATTTATTTATAAATAGATGTCTTTATTGGAAAAATGCAAGTGGTATATTGCTTAAATGTTTGCCTGAGTTTGATGCAGATAAGGTTAAACACCAGTTCCACGAAGGAGAGTGTGGAGGTCATTTGTACTGGAAGACAACAGCCAACAAAATTTTGAGGGTTGGTTTCTATTGGCCTACTCTTTTCCATGATGTGCACAAAATGATCATAGCTTGTCATAAGTGTCAAATTTTTGAAGGTAAAAGAAAACTTTTACCCCTACCTCTGCATCCAATTACTGTTGAGGCCCCATTTCAATAGTGGGGACTTGAATTCATAGGAGAAATCCATCCCCCATCTTTTTCCCAGCATAGATGGATTCTCACTGCCACAGACTATTTCACTAAGTGGATAGAAGCCATACCTTGTAGACAGGCCAATGATTTAGTTATTATAAAATTTATGGAGACTAACATTCTCTCCATATTGGGCTGTCCTACCAAGATTATCATTGATAATGCAACAACATTTGGATCAAAGAAAATGGTTGAGTTCTATCATAGATATCACATAACATTGGGGCATTCCATGGCCTATTACCCTCAAGGTAATGGACTTGCAGAATCCTAAAAAAAAAGCTTAGTGAACATAATCAAGAAACTATTGGAGGACAATAAGAAGTCTTGGCACACAAAGCTGGTTCATGCACTTTGGGCTGACAGATTGACTTTGAAGAAATCTATTGGCATGTCACCTTTCCAGCTTGTGTATGGTATTGATGCAATTTTTCCAAACAGCTTTGGGATACCAGTTATGAAGTTGATTCAAGAGTTACAAACGGAAGAAAATGACATGATCAAAAGAATGAACTAGACCATTCATCTTCAGTAAACCAGAGAGGAAGTTTATAATAAAGCATTACAGAAACAGGACATCATTAAAAAGCTTTTTGACAAAAGAACAAAGGCCAGCAATTTCAAGATTGGGGATAAAGTTTTAAAATGGAACTCAAGAAGGGAAGAGAAGGGAAAGCATGTAAAATTTGACCACTTATGGATTGGCCCACTCTATTCAGTCAGCTGCTGGTAACATTTCATTTTTCTTGCAGGAGTTGAATGGAGCAGAATTGTTTGGGGGTCCTGTCAATGGCAGGATGCTTAAGCATTACTTCTCTTGATCCATGTTATGTTTCAAAAGCCTTTTTATCTTTTTTCCACTATAAATATTTCATCCACCATTGCATTCAAAGTTGTAAAAATAAAAAATACAAAAACAAAAGAAAAAGGAAAAGGAAAACAAAAGAGGGCAGATTGTGAAAACAAGAAAGGTACGGCCCCATACCAAAAAAAAAAAAACAAATATGAAAGTGTGCAATATTAAATGCCACTCCTACAAAACACACTTCTAGTTAGTCAAATAGCCTAATCTTGACTAATTAGTTTTAAATTTTCTGCTGATAGGATAGTAAATTCAATTTATCAAACTGTTTAATCTTGGCTTATCAGTGGATAGATTAGGATAGAAATGAAAGGTTCAAACATGTTCAAAACCTGAACCTAAGTTTCCAAAAAGAGATGACTCAAATCTGTTTCTTTTTCTGAGTCAAAAACATGTAAATCTGGTTCTAATTAACTCAAAATCTGAACCAGAGAAACAAAGAAGGAACAGCTCAAACAAAGGTCAAAACAGAGCTGTAAAAAGAGAAGGCAATACTTTGAACTTTCAGATCCTAAGCCTTCCATTTTGTTTTAAATTTTCTGCAAAATAAATTTCTATGTGCAGCTTGTTTTTATGCCATAGATCACAGCAAGTCAAACAGCTTAATCTTGACTTTACTGTTTTTAAATTTATGTTTTAGAATTTAGAGAATAAAATCTGTTGGACAGTTTAATCCCAACAGATTGATAGAATAGGTAGAGAATCATATGGGCTCAACTGTTTAATCTGAGTCCATGGAGAAATAAGGAGTAGAAATAGAGTAGATTTCCTGCTTTCAAAAGAATAAAATATTGTGAAAAGAGTTTGCCAATCCAAGTGCACTCTAATGAAGAAAAAATGTTAGATCAGTAGGATTGGGTAGGTAGAAAGTTTGTATTGATGAAGATCCATTATTTTTATGGTTGCTAATATGTTTTCAGAGAAAGTCATCTCAGCAAAGGAAAAGCAGCCCAATGGATCAAGCACAGGTCAGCCTCGTAGAGAACATAATGGATGTGGCACAGGTCAGCCTCCCAGAGAATGTAAGTCTGAAGTTCTTGATGCCTTCAAGAAGGCACCATCCCCAAGTGGAGCCACTGTTAGCCACCTATAATATTTGTTATAGAAAAAGGTGGCTAAGAATTTTTGAGCCTTCAAGGAACAAATTTTATTACTAAAAAGTGTTGGCTCTTGAAGACTCTTGAAGGCCTCATGCCTTTCCTCTATCCAAAACTTCATTGTTGTTTCCCTTCACAACTCATAAATCCTGTTGATTTCCAAGCCAGATTATTGTTGCAAAGGCCTTTTTTCCCTCCTCCCACTTCAAAACTAACCTTCATTTGCCTCCCTATTTCTCCATAAAATTCCTCTATTTTTCATGAGTTCCCTTCTTCCATTCATGAAAATCCATTTTTATAAGGTTGAAAACTCCTTTTTTCGCCTTATCGGAACCCTCAAATTCTCTTGAAAACCATTGAAAATTCATAAAAATCATATTTTTAATGTATTATAGACTTAAGCCCTTGGGCTAAGTCTTTAGCCCCTCCTCTTAAAAACCCCGGTCACATTTTTCCCATATGCCCCATGGCCCCGCAATCGGGCGCCAAGTCATTTTATAATTATTCCCACCGAAGTTTAAAAAATTTGGCTATATATATAAAACCTCTATTTATATTATTTTCCTGATGTTTTATTATTTTATTAAATTTTCCGCCAGCACAAGTTTTAAATCATTCCGCACCGTCGATCTGATTTGAAGATCGCACGATGCGAAGTCCGTCTCTCGGTGGTCCCCACATTCCACTCACCCCGTCCAAAAACCACGTGGTATCTATCGCACCGCCTTTGGGTGAAGGCGATTTTTTCCCAAACGCCAGCGATTCCATACGCCGTTTGACGCGTATCCTGGGCACTGTTCATAAAACCGCCGACCATCGCGCATTATTGTTCGGACGTTGATGCCCAGTGATATCGCTGTGCACCATCCGATCTCGGGCAGGTCATCTGACTGCTATCGCTCGCCGAAGATGCTTGATGCTTAACGTGGTCCCGGCGCACCATCCATTTAATCTTCGCCGTCAATCTGATCTGCAGATCGATGGTCCATATTCCATCACCCTGATTCCGTCGCCCTGTCAACGATTCTCCATTTTTGACTTTCCCCCTTGCTCTCGACCGTCGATCTCTGTGCGATCGACGGCTCTGATTTAATCTTTCTTCCACCTTCTCTGATCGATCCCAACCATTGGATGATGCCATCCAATGGCCACACTTCCTCCACGTATCCTCCACAGCAATAAACCTATATACGCAGGATTTTTTAATGTTTGTTTGTATTTTGCAGGGTTTAAATGGTTTTTCGCCATTTTTTTTCGAAGGAGGAGGATGCCGATCCTCCCGCCTTCGATTCACCAAAAAAAATCATCACAGGGTGTTGACAACACGTTTCATCAGTGTTCCTTCAGGCATTGATGCCATATCGCCCCTGCGCAGCCCTGTACATTAGAAAAAACCATGAATCAGGCGCAGTCAGAGAGTATCAATGACGAAGACCAAAATTTATCGGAGCAAAGGATTAAAAGATAGATTTTGCGGGGATCACGGCTAAGAATGATTATCAAAAGCATAATCCTCGATTTAAAAACAAAGTTTAAAGAAATCTAAAGTATTTTAACTGACAGAAACCCTCCACTGCCACAAATTGAGGCAAATTGATCCCTCTAGCTACCACGATGCCACCTGTGCCTCAAATTATTCAATCAGAGGCCGAAGTTATTGATCAAGACCAGATGTCTGCCTCACAATGCAGCTAAAGAGTAAATTCGGCCAAAGAACTGAATGGCATACACCTATAGAGTTACTTCGACGCCACACAGAGCCTCAGAGTTCAACAAAATCTCCCACCGAGCTTAATCATTATGTAAAACATTTAATATAGAGGATATGTATGTAAATTTATTCATTAAGCCCCTCAAAGGCCAATAAGCCATTTATTCTGTATTGACTGTAATTGAGATCTTTTATCAGATCTCACCTCCTCATCCTTCTATATATACTACTGTAGAAGATGAGTGAGGGGTTGGTTGTAGAACTTTGAAATACATTTAAGCTTGAAACTTTTGATTGTAAATAGTGTTCACTGGCCCTTGGAGCTTTTCTTTGTGATAGATTAGTTGGGCTGAATAGTGAAGATGATTGTTGAACTGAAACATTGGACCCGAACACTGTAACTGGTTTGACATCAATAACAAGTTGTTTCTTGGGATCTTGGTCTATATTGCTGGTGAAGTGCTTCTTTCTTTGTTATGGTTTTTCTTTCTATGTATGTCATATTGTCCACTTTTCTTTGATAAAGAACATCATTTATAGAGTTAGGACTTACTGTATATCAGTAACCTTCTCTGACTAATAAGCTTTATCTCAATGTTTTCCTCTAAATTGTTTATTTAAGAATGATTTAATATAGCTAAGCAGTTAGGAATGCTAGAGTTCCCTCGTCCTACAGTTTGTCTTAAACATTGTTTCTTGAAAGTTATTGTCCTTATTTTCTTATTAAAGATGAATATGGAAAATATGGTGTGCCCTGGCCCTAGTTTTTATCCAAAAGCAAATTCTGAAAGTTTCCCTTGGTGTTGACTGAAAGCAGATTAGGTTTGAAAGCACTTAATCCGATCTTAAGTTTACACTCTGTCTTCTCTTATGTGTTTTCATACTTTCTGAAGGTAATTATGTGGATTACTGGATTGTTTGTCAATTAAGCTTCTTTAATACAAACTTTCCTAAGAAGTTTATGGTTAGCCCTGTTCTTGGTTGGTTTTAAACAATTACTTAAGAGGCTTTTCTTATTTGGACTGAATTTAAATCCTTTGTGAAATTATTATTAGTTTCCACCATCTCCAACACTTTATTGTTTCCATTCCATCACTCTAATCTCAATAATATTGTGATATAGATGACTTTCCCCTTGGATTACTCTTGATTTTGTTGTTCAATTAAAGCCCTGTTATGACTCCATAGCCCAATGGACTAAAAACCAGTGCTATATCTATATTTTAGCCATAGCCGTTTTATCCACTTGAAACTTCTCACCTTTGAAACCTTTTGCACTTAGAACTTTCTCCTCAAAATAATAATCATGCTCAACCATCCAAAAAACAAACAAACCCTTGGCCTTCATAACTAGCCTAATATCATGATCCAAAACTTCAAAGACAAATCCATATTTGCACTTATTGGAGAGATCCCTCTCAGGATTCAGGAGGGCTAGATCCTAGAATCCCAAAGTTGGTTGAAATAATGTTGCTTCTTCAGTTTTAGTCTCACTAATCTGCTAAAATTACAGATTCCTAACACATTCTATTTGTAACAAAACGAGGCATAGCATGTGGTGCCCTGAATGAGCCAAAGACTCGGATGAATGTATATTCGGCGAAAGGGAACCAATGCGCCACTTTTCTTAGTGTCTCTATGGCTCGCCAAGACATGCAAGGAGCATCTTGGCCAAATAATTTTCTGTATAGAGAGGGGATGAACACTTGGGAGATCGACTCTATGTATTATTTATACCTAGATTCCTAAAACACCTTGGTTTGTAGATGAATTGCACGGGTCTGTTTGGGATCCCTGTTATGTACCCATCCCTCAAAGTGCAACCTCGAATAGACGACATCAAATAAATAAGAGGCCATATAGAATTCAGAAGGCATTCCTTCATCTCGTACTAATGCCGAGGATAAATTTGTATGAATCTAGGTCATCAATATTTTAGCCCAGTTGAAGCGGGTGCCGTGCACTATGACGTACTCCATGAGAGTCGCCCATGTGCCATTGAATGTAGTGGCATCTGGGCGCCCGTACAGTATGAAAATCATGGCAGCCACTAATTTATATATTTTCCTAAGGCTCGCCACTGGATATTCCTGGTCTTTCTTGACCTTAAACTTCTCAGGCTCCTCCCACCATGGCCTTATAGTGTCAAATATATGAACTGCATGCGCGAGGGCCCATTCTTCTGTGAATTCTACTTCTCGCTCAGGAAAAGAGTAATAAACATGGGCGTCTGAGCCTTTGAGCGTTGCGAAAGCCTTGCCCTCGTTGTCTCTGGTCACGAATTTCTTGGGATCCATTTTCTGTATAATCCAATCTATCATCTCTCGGCACGGGAATATGGCCGGGTGAGCACCTGCGAGATGTAACTTGGACCTCTTGACCTGTAAGTATATCTCCTGATCCGAGAGGTCTTCTGGGAATTCTGTCTTAGCGAACTCTTGGTACACTTGGTACCAGTATATGTTGTCCCCTTTGGCAAATGTGCAAAGGGTATCTCTGTATATAGGGGGTAGGGACATTGGCATGTCCATCTATACATCTTCCACTTCTAAGTGCTTGTCTTTCTTCTGGGACACTGGAGGTCCCATGTCGCTGGAATCTGAGAGGACATGTATACACTCCAAGTCTGCTTCAAATTCACCTGTCATATTCATGAAAGAATCCCAAGATAAGAATGATGCCATGATGATACAAGACCAACTACAGTTTATAAATTATTTCAACTGGGACACATGTAGATCTGAATAAGTGGCCTACTAGGTTGCCGGTGTTATTTCCTAAATCTACCTCAGGCTGAAAAAGGCAGAGTTCAGGGTAACATCAAACCACGCTCAGTCTGGTAGCTAGCCCTACCAGAATAGGAGAGGGCTCTCTCCGGGTCAATCTCAGCAAAAAGTAATCAATAGGGCTTGAGATGACCGAAATAAAAGCTAATTTTAGGCTAGGTATATAAGTGAAGGAGTTTGATTGTGTTCTTGGGGTTTTTTGTTGGATCAAAGGGAAAGGCAATTTTGGGTGTGGGGATTAGGCCTAGTTTTTGCAGAATTTTGATTGGGGAAAGGAAGGAAATATTTTTGATGCTTTATATTGAGTGAATGGATGGATAAAAATGGTGAGGAGCTAAAGAGGGCAAGAGGATCTCAAGAGTCCTCCTCAAACAGATGAAAACATGAAAAACTAAACAAAAATGAAGGCAGAGCAAAGTAAACCAATGAATTATTCCTTTATAACTTGTTTGTTCAGTTTAAGAAGAAAGGAGAATGAAAATGGTACACATAGAAATCAGTGAAATTATAGATACATAGAGGAAAAAACCATCAAAACACAGAGCCACAAGGATCCCAAAGAGGGCTGCAAACCCTAGTCTATTCCTTTGCCAAAATTGCATAATGTAATGTACAATGAAAATGCTAGCAATCCCAAATGTCCAACCTTGAGAATGGCTAAGAAAATACATCATATAGACAAGCCTAACCCATTCCCATGCCTCTAGGGGTCGAGCTCATCATTCTAGGAGATGTTTCAACCATATCTAAACTAGGAACTAGAAAATAGGCAATGAAACAACTTGCCTCTATATGCTAGGAAATTGATCCATTCACTTACATTTCACCTTTTGGTGAATGAATCTTATAGAATGAGTAAAAGTGTGCCCAAATTACATCATGAACATGAAATTACATCAAGTTACATCAAAAATTACATGAGAAAGTGAAACTGGCCAAAACTAGGTGAAATTCTGAGCTGCTGAGTGAAAAATAGGCCAAAATTCTCTATGTGTCGTGCCCAAAATCTCTATGCGTAGCACAACTTTGGAGTTGATTTTGAGGCACTTCCCGAAGTCCAAATTGATCACATGATAGCTCATTGGAAATCCATGACTGACTACTTTCCAACCCAAGTAGAATTTCTAGATTTGGTGTCCATTTTCCCCTCCAAATGTTCAATCTCCCAACACTGCTTCCTGTGCGTGCAAAAAGTGGCAGAAAGGCCAGTTTTAAGGTGTTTTTGACCCTTTAGGCAACCCAGAACTTGATGAAATCCTTAGGTAATGCATAGAAATACATAAATTTTCATGAAAAACTCAGAAATGTAAAGTTTTCCCCCTGAAGTGCTGCCAATTATAAGTGCACGCCAAGTGGCGCTACGCGTCGGGCAAAAAATCCTGTTTTGTGACCAAAAAATTCAAAATTGACAAAAAAATTTCCAAATTCATTAAAATTTGGGCTGTAGGTCCCTGATCAAATGCTATGCTCAGCCAAAGAAACTTCAGCCAAGATTTGGAGCCTATCATGTCATTTACGACGTTTCATTGCCCTCCTTAGCCTCGCTTTCAAGATCTTGATCTTTGCTTTGCAAACATGTGTGTGTGCCCAATAATGGTTCCTCATATGTCTGAGCATGTTATTCTCCTTATTTTCCTTTTCCAATAGCTTCTCAAGATGAATTTTGACTCTCTCAAGCCAAGTCTCTCTATCGGCCTCAATCTCCCGCTCAATAGATGTCATCTTGAATGGGTTTCTTCGGGCAACTTGTCGGTTCTCACGGATGATTTGATCCTTCAACTGCTTGTTGCGTTGCTCCAGATATTTTATGATCCACTGAGCTCTCTACAGCTTGTAATTCAATGTGTCGATCTCAACTTTCTGCTCCTAAATGAACTCTCTTAGTTTTGAGCTTGGAGAGCTCAAATCCACATCAATCAACATGAAATCAGTATCCTGGCCTCTTGAAGGGCCCTCTTCCTGCATAGGCCTCTTTCCTCTGTCCTGTAGCTATACCTGTGCTGATGACGATGGCAACAAGACCCCTTCCACCCCGAGTGGAGATAGTACTTGTCGGGCTGCTACAAATAATGCTCTCGTGCCTCTCTGATAAGTGACGTACTGGCACACTGATAGGCTCTATCTCAGGACCTTAAAACTGATGTGAAGGCTCACCTCCATCATGAAAAATCTCCGGAGGAAGCTAGGGGGCTGTGAATAAGTCACGGGAAATGAAATATTCCCATGCAATGCCCTGTAATCCGAGCTGATGTACCACAATGATCTTAATGAGCACATAATGGTAAATGCTGTTGTACTGCTGCTCGGGAGTCTTCTTCTGCACGAGAGTGGTCATCCTCTCGATGTTTCGGCACATGAAGTACGGGATGTTCATCATCCTCACTCTCATGAAATGCATCAGTAATCTGATGTGGTATGCATAGAGGCGTGAGAACCGGCCCTCACAACTGAAGTATCGAATAATGAGTCTCATTAAAGGCGCATAGGAATCCTTCAGAAACCGGAATGGAAATACCCTGATGAGCTGTCTCACATAGCTAGGCCTAATGTATGGCTTGTAATGCACTCTGTCCACCTATTGTCTCTTGTTCCACTCCTCACCTACATTCGGTATTCATGTTGCCTCAGAAATGGTTTCTGGTGTCAAGGTGAAATTTACACTAGCGAGAGTAACTTGACCATTTCGCAAATGTAAAACAAACAACCTGGCTAACTCCTGATGATGCTGAATCTGAGCAGTCCTCTCACAATACTAGTAGCATGACTGCTCTCAGAAACATGCCATGGCAAGTGGGCAGGCCTACAACTGACTCAAAGAGGTTGGCTCTTATCTCACATGTTTGCCACCTTTACGAGGCCTTCTCGGTACATGAAGCTCTGTGGTAGAATCACTGTCTTACTCATAAGATGAATTTGTGTCCGTCATGGTGTTGCAAGGTATATGTCAAGTGTATGTTTGGTTTGTTGAAAATGATCAATTGGTGCCTTTGTTTCAATTGCCAAAATATGCCAAGTAGGAAGGGACTGTATAAGAAGGGACTGTGGTAAATAAGGACAGTGGGTATAGTGGAATGTGGGAAAAATATGTTTCAATCAAGTGAAGTTTACACTGTGAAAAAAGTCACTTAATTATGTTTGGGGACTTTGGAAATTAAGAAATTTTTGCAAATGATATGGGAAAGTGATAGTGATAGGGAATGATAGGGTTTAGGGATAGGGATAAATGGGAATGAGTGACTTGGGATTATAAGGGAATAGGGATTGAAAATGATGATATTACAATGATGAGAAACACAGGTGAAAAATGGAATGGGAGTGTTTTAGCACCAAAGTCAAGTTTTAACACCCAAATTCAAACCCTAGGAGCAATTTTTCACCAAATGATAGGGTTTGTAATTTCACCAATCAAACTCTTATATCCTCCCCTCCAAACAAAACCAAACACAAACTAATAGCAATGGAAAGGTCAATCGAACTTACTCGGAGAAAAATAAATTGAGTCGTTTTGATTTTTGGAAGCAGTGATGAGAATTTTTGCTTGACAGCTCTGTGCACCACGCGCACAACCCAGTGCACCGCGCCTTGTGAGTGCGCTGCACACGTTCAAGAAAAACACTGCGAATGGAATTTCTATGTGCCGCGACCTCCTTGTGTGCCGCACCTTCTCCCAACGCGCCGCGCAACAACTCCCATACATAGTCCAACCTCAAACCACCGACTTCGCTTCTCCACTATATTCCCTTGGGTCTTTGACAACTTCTTGCGTGCAAATGACATTTGAATGGTGAAAATATCTTGTATAGCCATGGATTTTTATTTTTGTTTTGAAAAAACCCACTTTCTTATGTTTTGGCTTTGACACTTTTCACTTTCTAATACAAACTCGGTTTTTGTTTCCATTTTGACTTTTTTTGACTTGAATGACAAAAATTTTGACAATTTTTTGCAGAGATGACTGGCATGACTTTTGGCAAAGGCAACCAGGGCTGCGCCTGAAGATTTTGACAACTAAAAAACTTTGAAAAATATACATGGCATTTATTACAAAAGATGAAATGACGATTTTTCTTCAAAACAGAGTTTTGAAGAAAATTCAAGATCTTACATTATGACGATGAAATTTTCGAAATGAAAACTTACTTTGAACCTCCCTCTGGCCTGCTGGCATTATTGGACACTTTGAAGACAAAGTTTGCGAAACCCTAGAGCTAATGACTGAGATGACTCTTCGTTGTCTAAGAGACCAAAACAGGACTGCAAATGACTTTAAAATTTATTTTGATAAATAGACACGGACCAGCAGGTACATGACATGAGGGACATGAGTGACAAAACCCTTCCGTCAGAAGATGGATGCTCCTAATGGAATGCAAATGACTAAACTAAATGAGACACCTAAAAATGAAATGCAACAAAAGAGATTTTGATCTCTGACGGAGGGATGGACAGACCGACTCTAACATTGGCTCCAATGGGGATGGTAGCTCCTTGGAGGTGCCAAGAACTACAGATCTTTGGAAAGCAGACAGTGCCTTCGTCCATTGGGCTATGGAGTCCACAATTTGACAAATCAACACAAGACTGTTGACTAATTTATTGACTGAAAATTTGACTCAAACTAACTCAACTTTGAAACTGAAATGACTGAAAAAACCGACTCGACAAACTCAAACCAAAACTGAAGTCCTTCTTTAGAATTATAGCCTTCACTTCAGGCCCCAAACTGAAGAAAAGATCACAGCACACACTTGCAATGAAACTGAAATAAATGGTATGTACAATGAAAATGTAATCAGCAGAAAACATCTTAGAAATGGTACTGCTTGAGCAACCAACCATTGACCAGCCCTCCTGGACAATATTCCCTGTTCATATCCTTCAGAAGAAAAGCATTCTGGCCCCGATATGCAGCAATTTTAAAGGGTCCTTTCCAGAGATTTTTGAACTTACCGTGCTTACCCTTTTCCTCATTTCTAGCATCCCATTTCAGCACCACTTCTTCTAGTTGAAATTTGTCCGCCTTTGCTTTTTTGTCATAGATTTTCTTGATTCTCTCCTGCAGCTTGAATGTGTTTTGAAAAACTTCTTCCCTCATCTGCTGTAAATGGATCATTTGAGTTATTCGTCTCTGCATATGATCTTCTTCACTGCCAGCTTCCAGTAGAAGTTTGACCACCGAAACCTCGAGAGAGGTAGGAAACATTGTATCAACTCCATAAACTAACTCAAAGGGGGACATACCAATGGATTTCTTCTAACTCACTCGATCTGCCCATAGTGCATTGACCAGCTTCTTATGCCAACTCTTCTTGTTTATTTCCAACAACTTTTTAATGATGTTGACCAAAGATTTGTTGGAAGACTCCACCAATCCATTGCCTTGCAGATGATAAGCAGTTGAGTGTCCCAAAATGATTTTATACTTGTCACAAAACTCAATCATCTTTTTTTATTTGAAAGTTGCTGCGTTATCAATGATCAACTTATTCGGGCAACCAAAATGAGACAAAATGTTATTCTCAAGGAAAGAAATTATTACCGAATCCATAGCTTGCCTGGTGGGAACTTCTTCAATCCATTTCGTGAAATAATCTATCACTGTTAGGATCCATCTATGCCGACCTGAAGAAGCAGGATGAATTTCACCAATGAAATCCAAACCCCACTACTGAAAAGGAGCACTCACCTCAATGGGCTTAAGCGGAAAAGACTGTAATTTCTGTCTTCCTTCAAGAATCTGACACTCATGGTAGCTTTTGACAGTCTTATACACATCAACAAAAATTTCCAGCCAATAATATCCCGCTCTCAAAATCTTATTGGTCATTGTCTTCCAAAAAAGGTGACCGCCACAATCCCCTCTGTGAAAATCTTCCATAACCCGCTTTGCTTCTTCTTCCACCAAACAATTCAGCAAAACACCCCTGGGATCTTTTCAATAAAGTGAATTATTCAAAACACAAAACATATCAGCCTTCAACTTCAGAGTTCTAGTTTTGTTTCTAGCCATGCCGGGTGGTGGTGACAAATTTTGAAGCACATATACAATATCTGAATACCAAGAAGATGTCACAAAAATTTCTGATACCTGAACTGATGAACTTTCCTCATTCTCCTCGAACATAGCAGCAATAAGATTGATCTCCAAAGCGTGCAAATTCGATTCAGCCATTAGCTTTTCCAGCCCTTGTCCTTTGATAAGTTTTGTGGGCTTTATCTCCACATCATACTCCAACAAAGCAACAATCCATCGGCCCAGTCTTCCTTCCGGATCTGTTTTCACTAAAACATCCTTTAAAGCAGTGTTAGGAACATAAGCAATAATATGAGAATGCAGAATATATATGCGAAAATCTTTCAATGCTTTCACAAGTGCAAGAGATTTCTTTTCAATGATGTTATATTTCAAGGCTGCATCTCTTATAGTACGGCTAAAAAAAGCAATTTGTTTTTCATGTCCATCTCTTTTCTGCATTAATACTACTACCATAGTATGCTTCGAAGCAAATGATAACAAGATAAACTCCTGAGTATAATCCAGACTGATAAAAACCGAAGCTGATGAAAGAACCAACTTTACTAGATTGAAATATTTTACTGCCTCCTCACTCCACTTTACTGCATTGTCTTTCTTAAGCATGTCTGTAATCTCTCTTAGATGTTCAGTGAGGTTAGGCACAAAGCAGCATAAAAATTTCATCTTACCATTGAAAGATTGAATCTCCTTCTTGTTCCGGGGAAGATCAATTTTATGAATAGCTTCAACTCATGCTGGGTCAATACTGATGCCATATTTTGAGATAATATGACCAAGAAGTTTGCCCTTATCCATGGAAAACAAACTCTTTTTTGGATTGAGTGACACGCCATACTTTCTGCATCGCTGAAAAAAAAAATTTAGATGGTAAAGGTGCTCTTCATCAGAATTGGAAAAGACCGTCAAATCATCAAGATACACAACAAGGAAAACATCTTTCTCATTCGCAAAGGCCATTTCCATTCCACCCTAAAATGTCACACCAGCATTCTTCAAACCAAAAGGCATTTTAGCGTAATGGAAAGTTCCCCATGGAGTGGTGAACGCAGTTTAGTTTCTATCATCCTCATGGACCAGAATTTGGCTATACCCGGAATAACCATTGAGTAGTGACATACGAGATGCTCCAACTACTCGCTGCAATATGTGATCCATTTTGGGTAATGGATAATTTTCTTTCAAAGAAACCTTGTTCAAATTCCTAAAATCAATGCACAAACGAATCTCACCTGTATTTTTGCGAACAAGCACCAAATTGGAAATCCAATCTGAAAATGTTATAGGAATAAAGATACCAGCCTTGTATAATCTATTCACCTCTTTCTCAATTGAGGGCAACAACTTTGGATATATCCTTCTCAACTTCTGCTTGAAATGCTTTTGATTTGGCTTAATAGGAATGGTGTGCTGAATTATATTGGTATCATACGTCTTTAAATCTAAATAATCCCAAGCGAAAACATCAGCAAAAGAAGAAAAAAAACTCACATATTTTTCTTTTACCTCTGGTGGCAATGCTTTAGACAACTTCACCATATTTGGATTCTCAGCAGATCCAATGTTCACGTCTTCAACTCCCTTTTCCGTTGGCTGCAAGGTTGGTTTTCTAGCTATGTCATCTTGATCAAAAAGTTCTTCTAAAGGTATCAAACCCTTAAGAATGACATTATCTTTCAGCTGCAACACTTCCATCTGATTTATTTGCACATCAGCCTCACCATCATCATTTTCCATGTCAATTGAAGTCTCTTTGAATTTGCCTTTGTTCTACAGAAATTCATCAATCTCATAATCATATTGGAATACCTGCCAATGCCTTTGGTTGTCCGGGACAGTTGGACAATGTTTCACATGGATTTCGAACTTGTTACTTGAGTTCATTGGAATCTTCAAATTACTAGCTGCCTTAGCAAGAGCATCCACAATACCATTTTGAATACGAGGGATACAAGTCAAAGTATAGTCTGAAAAAAACTTTAAGATATTAAGAACAACATTTCGATAAGCCTGCATTCGAGGATGCTTAGTTTGATACTCACCCTTCACTTTCTTAATTACCAACTCGGAGTCGCCATACACTGCAATTCTCTTAGCTTTCAAATTTCTAAGTATTTTCAGACCAGCAATCAAAGCTTCATATTCTGCTTCATTATTCGAACAATCAAATGCTAATTTGTAAGAACAAACTCTCACATTACTAGGTACCTTGGGGCGGAAAAAGGACTGCATACCCAAATGCCGATTCCAGCACCATCACTCCCAACGGCACCATCGAAATCCATAGTCCATAAACCATTTTCATCTTCTTCCAAGTGCTGAAATTTAGTTTGCTTTGTTATTTCTGCTTGTTGTCCCTCAACTTTCTGCTACTTTTGGAAGGCTGATTTCTCAGCGAAATTTTCAAGTTCTTGTCTCTCTTTCATCAAAAATTCTCTGAAATTTTTTGTGATCTCCGGAATGTCCTCTGCTTCAACTAACTAACTATATATATCATTGAAACTATCTGAATACAAAACAAAAGACTCTAAATCTGTATGAACATAATTAATCAGATGATTTACCGGTTTCTCCTTGCCAGTGATCATATACTTCATTTTCTTCTCCCGATATAATCTTCTCATCTGACCGAACACAGGAATGGTAGCATAGGAGAAATTGAGTTGCAATGTTCCCTTCAATTTCACTCCCCAAGATCTGGAAAGAAGCATGCCAAATCTAGGAGGAATGTCAGCCACAACCACATCCATCAAAACATTCTTCGTCAGAATCTGATCTAAACTTACCACCAAATCTTTAATAAGCCCAATGCATCTTACTCTGCTGGAATCAAAAGAATACAGATCATGATACTTCCGAGTGATATCCAATCCCAATTTCTCCATAATCGCCCTCGGCATGAGATTATGGGAAGCTCCAGAATCAAACATGGCATTATGCAACACAAACACATGCAATCTGAGACTGATATAAAAAGGGGGCACATCGCTATCGGGAGAATCACTATCCAATGATGGACCAAAGATCAACTCAGGCTGATCATCTTCCACATTCACCATATCAGACATTGGATTGAAATTCAAAATTTTAGATACTTGACCCTTGTAGCTGCTAGTTCTCATTAACTCAGTCAAAGGAATGGAAAGTTTTAACTTAGCAATCTCACCTTCTAAGCTAAAAGCCAAAGTATTTTCTACCTCTTTGACTCGAGCATCCTTCTTTTCAGATTTCTCCCTCGATACAATTGGCTAATTTGATCTTTCACTTGCTGATGGAGACTTGCTAGTAGTAGGATCAGCTACATCTTTTCCCTTCTTTTGTGCAATGGCTGCATCATTATTTGGTGCTGCAACTTCTTTTCTCTTTTGGATTGGGTTGATAGGCACATCTCTATTTCTAAGTGAATATTATTTCTACTAGGTGGACAAAGCATTCATATAAACTCTCTAATAGTCATCCAACTCTTCCTCAAGAGCTGTCTCATTTGCCAAGATAAAATCCTCATCATTTTGTACAGCTGAACTTTCTACATACTCCTCATCTTTGGTGATAAATTTTGGCATGTCATCAGGTGTAAAAAAGTGATTTTATTCTCCTATTACATTGTCTTCATCATCTGATTCAGGGCCAACAAAATTCTGCTGTAAAGGAGTCTTTACCTGCTGTTGTGCTGGCGGTTCTGGTGCTCGCTGCTCTCATTGTTTGATCCTGAATTGTGGTTGTTGTTGTCCACGGAAGTTGGGATTTCTGATCTGTGGTTCAGGATTATCAAGTGTCAATATTTCAAACATCTTTTCCATCTTGCGAAGTAGTTGATCTGAAGTAGAAGCTTCTTCCTTCATCACGATTTTCTTCTCTGCTCTTAATCTAGCTCTCTTGTCATTCAGAGTAGCTTCAACACTCACTGCAATTTTCTGCATCTCCTCCAAAGTGGGCGGATCTCTTTCTCGTAATGAATAGGCCATGTTTGGATCAAAACCATCTAGAAACTTAAGCAAATCTGACTTCTTAGATGGCCTTAAATCATCAATAATTGCATTATAAACCGCATTGAATCTGATACAATAGTCTTGGACTGACTCACCTACGTTGCGCTTGATCTTGGTATATTCAGAAGTGATTTGAAGAGGATATTTCTTTACTTCCCACCAATCTAATAATTGTCTCTGCAGCTCGGCCAATGTAGCAATACTTCTAGGCTACAAAGCTCTGAACCACTTATGTACTTCACCTCCAAAGGTTTGCACAAACAATCTCATGGTCACGTTTTCTTCATCAATTTCATGAAGATCAAAGAATTCTGCCATTCTATCAATATGATGTTGAGCAGGAACACTCTGAGGAGTACCATCAAACAATGGGATTTTACTTTGATAATTAGTGGGCATAGCATCCAAGTTTGGAGGCAAGACAAGGGGTGCGAATCTAGCAGCCATTGCTCTTGGTGGATTTATGATCTGTCTTGGAGAAAAGGGTGGAGTAGGAGCAGTAGATGTATGAGGTGTATGTGGTGGGGATGGAGGAGAAACTACTGCAGATTGTTGATCAGAAATAGATGGTTGCACGGGAATAGTAGGAATGAAAGGAAGCTGGGTATGAACTTGTGAATCAGAAGTAACTGCTGATGGCCCAAGATTTTGAGATGCAGACTCTATAAACTCAGGAATATTTGTTGTGAAAAGTTTTGAATATTCAAGATGTAACTGTCAATGGATCTATTAGCTTGTTCAATTTCAAGATACTTGATAAACTCGGGATTTATGACAGTAGAAGCAATCGCACTTTCAGACTTAGTCTCAAACAACGACAACTCAAATTGCTCGTCAAATTCAATATCTTCAAGATATTCAAACACAACGGGACATGAATGAGATTTTAAAAGAGGAATCACGAGAATTTCTCTACGAAGGATTCTTGAAATCAGATTAGGATTCTCATACACTGGAGGTGGATCGGGATCCGGATTTGCTCTAGTATGTCTTCTGGAAGCCAGCATGTTGAATTAATTTCAAAATCAAAGGGAAAAAACCAACTTGTTCAGCCTATCAAATTCTAGACTCATCATCCAAAATTCCATAATTATCTAATATACTGGGGCAATTCACAAGTCAAGTGTCACGTTTACAAGCTAGACCGGAGATTGACTGAAGCAACGTTTATCTACTTTCGCTGATGCAAAGCAAGAGCGTTTCGAAGGCTACCTGGCATAACTTCAGGCTTCGTATGTAGCTTATAAAACAAATAACATCAAAAAGCAAACCAATTTTTCCCCAGTGGAGTCGCCACTATGTTATTGCCTAAATCTACCTCAGGTTGAAAAAGGCAGAGTTCAGGGTAACATCAAACCAAGCTCAGTCTGGTAGCTAGCCCTACCATAACAGGAGAGGGCTCTCTCCGGGTCAATCTCAGCAAAAAGTAATCAATAGGGCTTGAGATGACCGAAATAAAAGATAATTTTAGGCTAGGTATATAAGTGAAGGATTTTGATTGTGTTCTTGGGTTTTTTTGTTGGATCAAAGGGAAAGGCAGTTTTGGGTGTGGGGATTAGACCTAGTTTTTGTAGAATTCTGATTGGGGCAAGGAAGGAAATTGTTTTGATGCTTTATATTGAGTGAATGGATGGATCAGAATGGTGAGGAGCTGAAGAGGGCAAGAGGATCTCAAGATTCCTCCTCAAACAGATGAAAACATGAAAAACTAAACAAAAATGAAGGCATAGCAAAGTAAACCAATGAATTCTACCTTTATAACTTTTTTTTTTTAGTTTAAGAAGAAAGGAGAATGAAAATGGTACACATAAACATCAGTGAACTTACAAATACATGGAGGAAAATACCATCAAAATAGAGATCCACAAGGATCCCAAAGAGGGCTACAAACCCTGGTCTATTCCTTTGCCAAAATTGCAGAATGTAATGTACAATGAAAATGCTAGCAATCCCAAATGTCCAACCCTGAAAATGGCTGAGAAAATACATCATATAGACAAACCTAACCATTCCCATGCCTCTAGGGGTTGATCTCATCATTCTAGGAGTTGTTTCAACCATATCTAAACTAGGAACTAGAAAATAGGCAATGAAACAACTTGCCTCTATATGCTAGGAAACTGATCCATTCAGTTACATTTCACCTTTTGGTGAATGAATATTCTAGAATGAGTAAAAGTGTGCCCAAATTACATCATTAACATGAAATTACATCAAGTTACATCAAATATTACATGAGAAAGTGAAACTCGCCAAAATTAAGCGAAATTCTGAGCTACTGAGTGAAAAATAGGCCAAAATTCTCTATGCGCCGCGCCCAAAATCTCTATGCATAGCACAACTTTGGAGCTGATTTTGAGGCACTTCCCAAAGTCAAAATTGAGCTCATGATAGCCCGTTGGAAATCCCCGCCTGTCTACTTTCCAAACCAAGTGGAATTTATAGTTTTGGTGTCCATTTTCCCCTCCAAAAGTTCAATCTCCCAACACTGCTTCCTGTGGGTGCAAAAAGTGGCAGAAAGGCCATTTTTAGGGTGTTTTTGACCCTTTAGGCAACCCAAAAATTGATTAAATCCTTAGGTAATCCATATAAATACATAAATTTTCATGAAAAACTCATAAATGTAAAGTTTTCCCCTGAAGTACTGCCAATTATAAGCGCGCGCCAAGTGGCGCTACACGTCGGGCAGAAAAACCTATTTTGTGACCAAAAAATTCAAAATTGACAAAAAAATTTACGAATTCCTTGAAATTTTGGCTGTAGGTCCTTGATCAAATTCTATGCTCAGCCAAAGAAGCTTTAGCCAAGATTTGGAGCCTATCATGTCTTTTACGACGTTTCAGTGCCCTCCTTAGCCTCGCTTTCAAGATCTTGATCTTTGCTTCGCAAACATGTGTGCGTGCCCAATAATGGTTCTTCATATGTCTGAGCTTGTTCTTCTCCTTATTTTCCTTCTCCAATAGCTTCTCAAGATTAATGTTGACTCTCTCAAGCCAAGTCTCTCTATCGGCCTCAATCTCCCTCTCAATAGATGTCATCTCGGATGGGCTTCTTCGGGCAGCTTGTCGGTTCTCACGGATGCTTTGATCCTCCAACTACTTGTTGCGCTACTCCAGATAGTTTATGATCCACTGAGCTCTCTGCAGCTTGTCATTCAATGTGTCGATCTCAACTTTCTTCTCTTGAGTGATCTCTCTCAGTTTTGAGCTTGGAGAGCTCAAATCCACATCAATCAACATGAAATCAGTATCCTGGCCTCCTGAAGGGCCCTCCTCCTGCATAGGCCTCTTTCCTCTATCCTGCACCTATACCTGTGCTGATGACGATGAAAACGAGACCCCTTCCACCTCGGGTGGAGATAGTACTCATCGGGCTGCTTCAAATAATGCTCTCGTGACTCTCTGATAAGTGACATACTGGCACACTGATAGGCTCTGTCTTGGGACCTTCAAACTGATGTGAAGGCTCACCTGCATCATGAAAAATCTCCAGAGGAAGCTGGGGGGCTGTGAAGAAGTCACGAGAAATGAAATATTCCCATGCAATGCCCTACAATCCGAGCTGATGTACCACAATGATCTTAATGAGCGCGTAATGGTAAATGTTGTTGTACTGCTGCTCGGGAGTCTTCTTCTGCATGAGAGTGGTTATCCTCTCAATGTTTTAGCACATAAAGTATGGGATGTTCATCATCCTCACTCTCATGAAATGCATCAGTAATCTGATGTGGTATGCATAGAGGCGTGAGAACCAGCCCTCACAACTAAAGTATCGAATAATGAGTCTCATCAAAGGCGTATAGGAATCCTTCAGAAACCAGAATGGGAATACCCTGCTGAGCTGTCTCACATAGCTAGGCCTAATGTATGGCTTGCAATGCACTTTTTCCACATGATGTCTCTTGTTCCACTCCTCACCTACATTCGGTATTCTTGTTGCCTGAGAAATGGTTTCTGGTGTCAAGGTAAAATTTACACCAGCGAGAGTAACCTGACCATCTCGCAAATGTAAAACAAACAACTGGGCTAACTCCTGATGATGCTGAATCTGAGCAATCCTCTCACAATACTGGTAGCTACCTCAGGCTGAAAAAGGCAGAGTTCAGGGTAACATCAAACCACG
Organism: Pinus albicaulis; assembly: GCA_034641835.2. Taxonomy (NCBI): domain Eukaryota; kingdom Viridiplantae; phylum Streptophyta; class Pinopsida; order Pinales; family Pinaceae; genus Pinus; species Pinus albicaulis. The sequence goes on along the minus strand of CM076578.1, from coordinate 381,671,348 downwards.
CTCAGTCTGGTAGCTAGCCCTACCAGAATAGGAGAGGGCTCTCTCTGGGTCAATCTCAGCAAAAAGTAATCAATAGGGCTTGAGATGACCGAAATAAAAGCTAATTTTAGGCTAGGTATATAAGTGAAGGAGTTTGATTGTGTTCTTGGGGTTTTTTGTTGGATCAAAGGGAAAGGCAATTTTGGGTGTGGGGATTAGGCCTAGTTTTTGCAGAATTTTGATTGAGGAAAGGAAGGAAATATTTTTGATGCTTTATATTGAGTGAATGGATGGATAAAAATGGTGAGGAGCTAAAGAGGGCAAGAGGATCTCAAGATTCCTCCTCAAACAGATGAAAACATGAAAAACTAAACAAAAATGAAGGCAGAGCAAAGTAAACCAATGAATTCTACCTTTATAACTTGTTTGTTCAGTTTAAGAAGAAAGGAGAATGAAAATGGTACACATAGAAATCAGTGAAATTACAGATACATAGAGGAAAACACCATCAAAACACAGAGCCACAAGGATCCCAAAGAGGGCTGCAAACCCTAGTCTATTCCTTTGCCAAAATTGCATAATGTAATGTACAATGAAAATGCTAGCAATCCCAAATGTCCAACCTTGAAAATGGCTAAGAAAATACATCATATAGAAAAGCCTAACCCATTCCCATGCCTCTAGGGGTCGAGCTCATCATTCTAGGAGATTTTTCAACCATATCTAAACTAGGAACTAGAAAATAGGCAATGAAACAACTTGCCTCTATATGCTAGGAAACTGATCCATTCACTTACATTTCACCTTTTGGTGAATGAATCTTCTAGAATGAGTAAAAGTGTGCCAAAATTACATCATGAACATTAAATTACATCAAGGTACATCAAAAATTACATGAGAAAGTGAAACTGGCCAAAACTAGGTGAAATTCTGAGCTGCTGAGTGAAAAATAGGCCAAAATTCTCTATGTGTCGTGCCCAAAATCTCTATGCGTAGCACAATTTTGGAGTTGATTTTGAGGCACTTCCCGAAGTCCAAATTGATCTCATGATAGCTCATTGGAAATCCATGACTGACCACTTTCCAACCCAAGTGGAATTTCTAGATTTGGTGTCCATTTTCCCCTCCAAAAGTTCAATCTCCCAACACTACTTCCTGTGGGTGCAAAAAGTGGCAGAAAGGCCATTTTTAAGGTGTTTTTGACCCTTTAGGCAACCCAGAACTTGATGAAATCCTTAGGTAATGCATAGAAATACAAAAATTTTCATGAAAAACTCAGAAATGTAAAGTTTTCCCCCTGAAGTGCTACCAATTATAAGTGCGCGCAAAGTGGCGCTACGCGTCGGGCAGAAAAACCTGTTTTGTGACCAAAAAATTCAAAATTGACAAAAAAATTTCCAAATTCATTGAAATTTGGGCTGTAGGTCCCTGATCAAATTCTATGCCCAGCCAAAGAAACTTCAGCCAAGATTTGGAGCCTATCATGTCTTTTACGACGTTCCAGTGCCCTCCTTAGCCTCGCTTTCAAGATCTTGATCTTTGCTTTGCAAACATGTGTGCGTGCCCAATAATGGTTCCTCATATGTCTGAGCATGTTATTCTCCTTATTTTCCTTTTCCAATAGCTTCTCAAGATGAATGTTGACTCTCTCAAGCCAAGTCTCTCTATCGGCCTCAATCTCCCGCTCAATAGATGTCATATCGGATGGGTTTCTTCGGGCAACTTGTCGGTTCTCACGGATGATTTGATCCTTCAACTACTTGTTGCGTTGCTCCAGATAGTTTATGATCCGCTGAGCTCTCTACAGCTTGTCATTCAATGTGTCGATCTCAGCTTTCTGCTCCTAAATGATCTCTCTCAGTTTTGAGCTTGGAGAGCTCAAATCCACATCAATCAACATGAAATCAGTATCCTGGTCTCCTGAAGGGCCCTCTTCCTACATAGGTCTCTTTCCTCTATCCTGTAGCTATACCTGTGCTGATGACGATGGCAACGAGACCCCTTCCACCCCGGGTGGAGATAGTACTCGTCGGGCGGCTGCAAATAATGCTCTCGTGCCTCTCTGATAAGTGACGTACTGGCACACTGATAGGCTCTGTCTCAGGACCTTCAAACTGATGTGAAGGCTCACCTCCATCATGAACAATCTCTGGAGGAAGCTGGGGGGCTGTGAAGAAGTCACAGGAAATGAAATATTCCCATGCAATGCCCTGCAATCCAAGCTGATGTACCACAATGATCTTAATGAGCACATAATGGTAAATGCTGTTGTACTGCTGCTCGGGAGTCTTCTTCTGCGCGAGAGTGGTCATCCTCTCAATGTTTCGGCACATGAAGTATGGGATGTTCATCATCCTCACTCTCGTGAAATGCATCAGTAATCTTATGTGGTATGCATAGAGGCGTGAGAACCGACCCTCACAACTGAAGTATTGAATAATGAGTCTCATCAAAGGCGCATAGGAATCCTTCAGAAACCGGAATGGAAATACCCTGATGAGCTGTCTCACATAGCTAGGCCTGATGTATGGATTGTAATGCACTCTGTCCACCTATTTTCTCTTGTTCCACTCCTCACCTACATTAAGTATTCATGTTGCTTGAGAAATGGTTTCTGGTGTCAAGGTGAAATTTACACTAGCGAGAGTAACCTGACCGTTTCAAAAATGTAAAACAAACAACCTGGCTAACTCCTGATGATGTTGAATCTGAGCAGTCCTCTCACAATACTGGTAGCATGACTGCTCTCGGAAACATGCCATGGCAAGTGGGCAGGCCTGCAACTGACTCAAAGAGGTGGGATCTTCTCTCACATGTTTGCCACCTTTACGAGGCCTTCTCGGTACATGAAGCTCTGTGGTAGAATCACTGTCTTACTCATAAGATGAATTTGTGTCTGTCATGGTGTTGCAAGGTATATGTCAAGTGTATGTTTGGTTTGTTGAAAATGATCAATTGGTGCCTTTGTTTCAATTTCCAAAATATGCCAAGTAGGAAGGGACTGTATAGGAAGGGATTGTGGTAAATAAGGACAGTGGGTATAGTGGAATGTGGGAAAAATATGTTTCAATCAAGTGAAGTTTACACTGTGAAAAAAGTCACTTAATTATGTTTGGGGACTTTTGGATTTGGGGACTTTGGAAATTAAGAACTTTTTGCAAATGATATGGGAAAGTGATAGTGATAGGGAATGATAGGGTTTACGGATAGGGATAAATGGGAATGAGTGACTTGGGATTATAAGGGAATAGGGATTGAAAATGATGATATTACAATGATGAGAAACACAGGTGAAAAATGGAATGGGAGTGTTTTAGCACCAAAGTCAAGTTTTAACACCCAAATTCAAACCCTAGGAGCAGTTTTTCACCAAATGATAGGGTTTGTAATTTCACCAATCAAACTCTTATATCCTCCCCTCCAAAAAACACCAAACACAAACTAATAGCAATGGAAAGGTCAATCGAACTTACTCGGAGCAAAAGAAATTGAGTTGTTTTGATTTTTGGAAGCAGTGATGAGAATTTTTGCTTGACAGCTCTGTGCGCCATGCGCAAAACCCAGTGCACCACGCCTTGTGAGTGCGCTGCACACGTTCAAGAAAAAAACTGCGAATGGCGGTTCTATGCGCCGCGACCTCCTTGTGCGCCACACCTTCTCCCAACGCGCCGCACAACAACTCCCATACACAGTCCAGCCTCAAACCACCGACTTCGCTTCTCCACTATATTCCCTTGGGTCTTTGACAACTTCTTGCATGAAAATGACATTTGAATGGTGAAAATATCTTGTATAGCCATGGATTTTTATTTTTGTTTTGAAAAAACCCACTTTCTTATGTTTTGGCTTTGACACTTTTCACTTTCTAATACAAACTCTGTTTTTGTTTCCATTTTGACTTTTTTTGACTTGAATGACAAAACTTTTGACAATTGTTTGGAGGGATGACCGGCATGAATTTTGGCAAAGGCGACCTGGGCTGCGCCTGAAGATTTTGACAACTGAAAAAATTTGAAAAATATACATGGCATTTATTACAAAAGACGAAATGACGATTTTTCTTCAAAACAGAGTTTTGAAGAAAAGTCAAGATCTTACATTATGACGATGAAATTTTCGAAATGAAAACTTACTTTGAACCTCCCTCTGGCCTGCTAGCATTATTGGACACTTTGAAGACAAAATTTTTGAAACCCTAGACCTAATGACTGAGATGACTCTTTGCTATCTAAGAGACCAAAAAAGGACTGCAAATGACTTTAAAATTGATTTTGATAAATAGACACGGACCAGCAGGTACATGAAATGAGGGACATGAGGGAAAAAACCCTTCCGTCAGAAGATGGATGCTTCTAATGGAATGAAAATGACTAAACTGAATGAGACACCTAAAAATGAAATGCAACAAAAGAGATTTTGATCTCTGATGGAGGGATGGACAGACCGACTCTAACATCGGGGTCGCAGGTTGTAAGGAAATGGCTAAGGTGCGACCTTGCGACCTTGCGACTAGGTCGCAGGGTCGCGGGGTCACAGGTTGTGAAAAAACGATGAAGATGCGACCTTGCGACCTTGCGACTAGTTCGCGGGGTCGTGCGGTCGCAAATTGTGGGAAAAAAGAGGAAATGCGACCTTGCGACTGAGTCGCGGGGTCGCGAGGTCACAAGTTGCAGAAAAATGGAAGGGATGCGACCTTGCGACTAGGTCACAAGGTCGGGGGGTCGTAAGTTGCGGGAAAATGGAGAGAATGCGACCTTGCGACCTAGCGACTAGGTCGCGGGGTCGCGGAGTCGCAAGTCACGCTAGGGCTTACTGGGGTTTTGGGCGCGCACGGCGTGGAGTTGTGTTTCTCTTTAACTTGAAAAATAAAAGGCTAAATGGGTCTAGACAGAGTCAAGGGATAGATTTTGGAGCAGGATATAGGCCATGAGAGGCTAGATGAGAAACTGTGATGTGTTGGGCAAGTGGGGTGAAAGCTGGAATCAGAAGAAAAACCCTAAGAAATAAACAAAAAAAATGGCTGAGGCAAAGGGAAATTTAAAGGCTGAGGAATGCAGGGATTAGGAAAGAATGATAAAAAAGGAAACAAAAGGAGTAAAACGGCAACTTACCTGGGAAAATCACGCTTCAGTCGACCTGTCAGAGCCGTTTTTTCTATCCGCTGCATATGCAAAATGCGACCTAGCGATCTCCAATATATAAAAAGGTCGCACGTGCGGGCCATTAATGAGGTCGCAAGGTCACATGTCGAGGTGATGCAAGGGGAATGTGACCTCACGACCTTGTGACCTGGTGACCTCAGGGTCACGGGGTCTCAAGGTCGCGAGGTTGCGGTTTTCCACAGATTTTAAGATTTGCGACTCAACGACTTAGTATTCCTGACTTTTTACTTAACTTTTCTTTGTGCTCAAGGGGCTCCAAAATTTTTTAAAGTGGGTGTTTTCTTTCGAAGGTGTTGTAGAGGCTACAAAAAATGGCGATTCACTGGTCGAACTCAGAGTCTTTGTCTATGGTTAGCCTTGGAGGGGGGAGGGAGGGGCCTTCGCTAGCTATTCCTTTTACCTTAAGGTCAACATTGCCTAGCTTTTTTGCACGTTGTGGGGTTGCTTGGCCTGCGGGCTTGTTCGGGTGCTGGTTAACCGAATTTCACTCCTTCAGGTTTCTAGACCGAAAGGGTTGGAGAACTCCAGGTAGCTACAGGGTCCAATACGATTATTTTGTCCTCATTGTGTTGCTCCGCTGCCAGCAAACCTCTCGGTCCCGGCGAAGTCACTGCCTAGGAGTCATGAATGTTGCTTCACTGCCAACGAGCCTGGTCAGTACCCTGGCGGAGTCGTTACATCACCTCTCTACGTAGGAAGCCTTTCTCAATTCTTTACCCTTTATTAGTGTGCTATTGCACTTATTTTGAATGTTCTTGGGGCACTTATTTAAATGTGCTCGTGGAACTTATTTGAGATGGGAAATTTTTTTCCTTGGCGGATGAGGGATCCCAACTTATTTTACTTACAGAGAGGTTGCTCCTGATCTGATATGAGGACTTTGGTTTTTCCTAGATGCCTTGACGCAACCTAGAGTAACTCTGTTCCCTTCCGATCTAGTTACCGTTGTATCACATTTTCTTTTGCAGACACCCTCTCAAACTTGCTAGGTGGGCTCCCTACGCTTGATGGTTTGAGCTAGGTCACGTGCTACCTGTGGGTGCCAATTAAAAGCAAGATTTTACCACCTTTTTGTCTATCAAGAAAGTCCTCCCATCAGCATAGAACCTGTTGCAGTGTGCCAATTGCGTGGCTCCGACAAGTCCTTTTGTTTTTTTATACTAATTTTTTTTTTGACAAAAGGAGTGAAAGCGGAAACTATGGTACAAGGATAAGATAGCCCTCTAAGGGCTGATAAGTGAAGTAATGTTTGAGGTCATGCCCGTTTACTGGGAGGACCTCGAATCTTCCCTCAAGAGCTTGTAGTCTAAATTTGTGGGAACCTAATTTCTCCTTAACTTGGAAAGGACCTGTCCATAGTGCTTGGAAGTTGGAGTGTTTTCCCTTTTCTTCGTGAGCTTTATCCCACTTTAGGACTAGGTCACCTATCTCAAATTTTTATTCCCTATGGATTTTCTATCAAACCATCTCTTGATTTGGCTTTGGTGGATGGCGAAATTTTCCCGGGTTTTTTGTATTTCTTCCTTCAGCTTCAGTAGGGTGTCGATCCGAGTCTGCAAGGTGGGGCATGGGGTACCATGACATTCTTGGGATAGCTGAAGGGCAGGGAGAGATAAATGGGGAGGAATAACAACTTCTTTTCCATACACGAGAAAATACGGAGAGGTGCCTAGGGAGGACTTGGGCGCGACACGGTTGGCCCAAAGAGCGTTGTGCCAGTTGCGCTGGTGGGACAGCAGGGTCTTCTTAATGATGCGGATAAGATTTTTATTAGTTGACTTAGCTAACCCATTTCCATGGGGATAATAATTTTCAGAATGTTTAAGAACAATACCGTTTTCCAGAGAAAAATCATATAATTTAAAAGATGAAAAGTAAGTTGCATTATCAAAAACCAAGGAAGTTGGAATGCCAAACCTGGTGATGATGGAATGAGTGACGAATTCTATTACCTGTTGATCATTGATTTGGCATAAAGGTGCTGCTTCGACCCACCTGGTGAAATAATCAGTAGCAGTAAGAATATATCGGTGTTGCTTGGAGGAGTGAGGTATGATTTTACCAATGACATCCAAACCCCATTGTTGAAAGGGTTCCTCAACTGCTACTGATAGTAGGGGAGCGTCTGGCCGCACCTCCCGGTTTGCGAATTTCTAGCACTGAGTGCATTTCTGGGAGTATGCATGCTCATTTCTAAAAAGGGTTGGCCAGTAGTATCCTGCATGCATTATCTTGTGGGCAGTGGTATTTCCTACAAAATGACCTCCAGCTGGTCCGTCGTGCAGCTCGGTCAAGATTTTCTATGTGTCATCATGTTCCAAGCAGTGTAGCAGGACTCCATCGTAATGTTTCTTGAAAAGCTTACCCTGGATCAATTGGTAAGATGTAGCTTTGAGTCTTATCGCGCATTTCTGTTGGGCAGTTAGAGCAGGGTCTAGGATGCCCTGGGCTAAGTATCCCGAAATGTTAGAGTACTGAGAAGGAATTCTCTACTAAGGCACGTGGTCACTCTGATACATGTCGATTTCCTGTTCCCAACACTCTCTTCAACCCCATGTGAACTTGTAGCCTCCGCACCCATTTGGCATAATCCTTGTCCTTTAACGGTGTGTGATGGTTTAAACTCTAAATCATACTATTGTAGGCACGCCACCCAGTTGCCTCGCCTCTCGCCTAGCTCATGCTGCACAAACAATGAGCGGACAACTGGGTGGGGGACAAAAACCGTGACATGGTTTTTCAAGATGTAGGGCATGAAATGCTTGACTGCTTTGTAGACTGCATAGGCTTACTTTTCGATTTCAGGGTAGTTCAATTCATCTCCTTTTAAACCAGTACTCATGAATGAAATAGGTCATTCATCATTGTTGCCATCTTTCTGCATGAGGACAGTTGCAAGTGATGAACTTGAAGCAAAAGTATACAAGATAAATCCTCTGCTAAAATCTGGACTTTGGAGGGATGGCGCTTCAACTATAGCCTGTTTGATTTTGTCGAAGGCCTCCTTCTCTGGAAAATTCCATTTGAACACTGAATTCTTTTTTATCATCCCCTGCAAAGGCCTGACTATCTGGGAGAAATCCGATATGAATTTACGGACAAAAATTATTTTCCCCAGGAAAGATTGCATTGCTTTTTTACTGCTCGGGGGGGGGGGAGAATCTGGAAAATGGATTTTGCCCGCTCTGGATCTACAACAATGCCTTGCTTAGTTAAAATGTGGCCCAGCAAATTTCCTTCTGCCATAGCGAAAACACTCTTCTTCGAGTTGAGTGAAATCCCATACTTCCTACACCTCTCAAAGATCTGCTTGAGGTGGCATAAATGATCGCCCCAGTGTTTTGAAAACATAGTGACATATTCCAAATAGACTACCACGCTCTGCCCTATCAAACCATGGAAAGCTATATCCATGGCCCATTGGAAAGTTTCCCCCGTGTTTATCAATCCAAAAGGCATGCGTCTGAAAGTGAACGTTCCCCATTTGGTCCGAATGGTAGTTTTCAATCTGTCCAGCTCAGCTACCAACACCTGGTTGTAACCAGAGAACCCATCCAATAAGGATAACATCTCGGATCTAGACACAGCTTGCAATATTTTTTCCATAGGTGGCATCGGGTAATTGTCTTTATTTGAGGCCCGATTCAAATTATGGAAATCCACACATAAGCAGATCTCGCCAGAATTCTTCCGTACCGGGACCAAATTTCACACCCATGTGGACTGACAAACTTTGAAGATGATGCGTGCATCCAAAATCTTCTTAAGTTCTTTCAGAATCATCGGTTCCAAAGTAGGATGCACTTTTCTGAGCTTCTGTTGGAATGGCTTCACGCCTTCCTTCATGGGTATCACGTGCTGAATAATCCGAGTATCGTACGTACGTAAATCATCATACGTCCAAGAAAATACATCTCGATACTTCCAAAATAATTGGGTGAAGGCCTGCGTCTCTTCGTCAGTACAGTCCTTCCCAAGGTCAATGCACTTCGGGTTCTCATTTGATCCCAAGTTCACTTACCGATGTGCCAAGATGGAAATTTGTACTTTGGTATTTGGGGGGCCGCGGAATAGGTTTTGCAGATCGAAGAAATTTTCAAGTGACACTATCCCCTTGGGCATGGGGTTCTCCTTGCGTTTTTCATTCTCTTCCTGCAAAGCTTGGTCATGATCTGCCTCATCAATTACCACGTCTTTGAATACTTCAGTGTTGAGCATAAATTCCAATATATGTTGATCATCATCAAAAATGCGTAAATTAGTAATATTATCTGGCACAGACGGTCTATATATAACTTCAATAGAAAAGCCATCCCTCAAAGGGGTAAATCTAGCAGCAGCATTAGCCAGAGTATCAGCTACTGCATTTTGCATTCTAAGAACAGATTTGATTCCAAACGCATCGAAAGCAGAAATAAGACACCATACCTCTTTTTGATAAGCTTTTAAATGCAGAGACAAACAATGAATGGTATTGTGTACCTACCGAGTAATGACCTCGGAGTCTCTAATGACTTGTAAGCACCTTACCTTTAAATCTAGTGCCTTCTTGAGTCAGAGGATCAAAGCTTCCTATTTAGTAGTGTTGTTAGTGCACTGAAACTCTAGCCAACACGAAATCAAGAACTTGTTCTTCTGAGGGTCCAATAAGATGCAGCCCGCACCAGCCCCATCATGGGTCTTGGAACCATCATAGTACAGGGTCCACACATCATTTTATGGCTCCTTCGGGGTTGTAGGTTGGGGAGGGATTTCGGTTTCGTGTGAGACAGGAGTGGCTTGGTCTTCTGTGACAAGAGTGAGTTTAGACTGGATCTCAGGGTCTATTGGAGACTGAGGAGGATGGTAACATCTGAAAATGGCCTCCAAGAAGCACATGCCAAGCTCCTCCTGGGAAAAACTGATGGGTTCATTAGTAGGTTTATATGGTTTAATTTCAACCCTGATTTGGTTATTCTAGCCCTTGTAAGGCAGCCACAGGTGGGACTAGTCGGTGGAAAAATACCCTTGCAACTTGCTGGACTAGTCTCTGCTAAGTAATAGGCCATAGGCTTTAGGGATGTCAAAAACCACAATGTCAATACATTGGTGGACTCTAGAATCGGATGAAAGACGGATGATGACGTTCAACTCTCCTACAACTGGTACCTGCGATCTGTCAAGTTGGATGATCCTCATGTCAGTTTTATCCGGGAAGATGTTCAACTTCTTACAAACAGATAGGGGCATGACGTTCGTGGACACGTCGGAGTCAACTAGGCAGTTATGGACGTTGAAGTTAAAAATCTCAAAAGATAAAAAGAAGGGAGGAGTAGATCCCCTGGAATTTGCATTGATGGCATTCATAATAGACTGAACACTAGGACTAGCTTGTGCGGATGTATTTCTCACAGGCTTAGTAGTTGAGGTATTGGCGAAGGCTTTAAGAATGAGTTCTCGTTGATTCGTGATGCGGGCAAGCTCGTAGAGGGAGATGTTAGCTCTAGTTTTCTTCATGTCCTCTACAATGTTATAAGCAGAATCAGATTGAGGACAGGGCTTGGTAGTGGTTTTGGGGGACCCCACCGGGAGCTTGCTCTTTTGATTTGCCCGAGTGTTGTTATTGGTGGGATTCTTAGGGGCAGCTTGTTGTTCATTTCCCGAGGGCAGAATTTTTCTTAAGAAAGCCCTTTTCTTCTCCTCAAAGGAAGGTTCGGGGACCGGTCCCTTGCTCCTAAGGCTGTAGTTTCTTACGAGTTGGGCCTTAGGATTGTCTGCCATGTTGATATCAGTGACGGTAAGATTGTTGTCCCCACGTATAATGTCAAATGCAAGAACTGAGGACCCTGGTTCCTCATCTGGGGGCAAATCTTCATCGTGGTCGGAAAAATCATCCTCCCCCGCATCCCCTGGGGTTTGATCATCTAGAAGCTGTTTACTACTACAGTCATGCTACCAATCCATTGCGGGCACGCTTTTTCAGAGTGGGCAGCCTGGTGGAAAGAACAGAAGTTATCTTTTCCTATTTCTTCCACATTGAGAACAGTGTTCGGGTTAGACGAAGGTCAGCTGGTGTTGGGGTTTCTCTTTCTGAAAAAGGGCTTGGGTGCTTTGGTAGTCGTGGATTATATAACCTTTCTCTTGAGGTCAGAGACTTCATTTGTCAATAGCTTGAGGGTCTTTGCTATACTCTCAAAGTCGAAAGCATCCGTATCCTTATCCGTGGTTTTTTTTGTGGAGGACTGACCTTTCTTCGTGATTGGTTTGTGGTCATCTCTCCCCTCGTGTTCGATGGCTCCTATAGAAATCATGTCTCTTTCTACAGCGAGTTAAACTGCCTAGTTTGCTGCAAGGGTGGGCCGAGCTTCGCGTTTTATGAAGACATCGATATCCCTGGGGAGAGCTTTTGTATAGTAGTCTATGGTAATAGAGTCGTCCAACGCTAGGTTGGGGGGAAAATTTTGCAGTATGGTGGAAAAGCGTTGGTTGAAGTCTCTAACCTTCTCTTTCTTATGGAACTTAATGGTGCTTAACTCTGTGAGGAGCATGGAAGGGGTTTTTTCCTCTGAAAATTTCTGCAAGAATGCGCGACAGAACTGGTCCCATGACGTAATGGAGGCACTTGGGAGGGAGAGGTACCAGGTGGCCGCTTTTTTTTCAAGAGTGTGAAGAAATAGGTGGCAAGCAACGTCATCTGTTTGAACCCTCATGATTTGCGGGGAAAGATAGAATTTGCTTATATGATCCTCGGCCAAGGTACCTTTCTCAGGATCAAACTTGGGGAGATGCTTCTCAGGGTGCCTAGGCAGGTCGTGGAGGGGGGCCAAAATATCTAATCGGGACTGGGCCATCTAGGCAAGTGGTTGCACTCTCCTAGCATGCTGGTGGTGCCTGATCTCAGACTCAAATTCAATCCCTGTACCTGACACTGATGCTTCTCCCTCATGGCGAGAGTGTTCATCTTGATATCCCTCACAGTTGGCCATGTCTCTGAGATATCCCCAATTGTGGATAGGCAGCCTATTTGGGTTTGGGCAGCGGTGGTTGGCACGGTGTCCTTGGCCATGACCTCTACCTCCTCTACCTCCAATCCTGCGGCCTCTGTTCCCCTCACCTTAATTTTTGCGGGCTCTATTTCCCTCGCCTTCATTTCTATGGGTTCTATTTCCCTCACCCTCATTCCTGCGGGGTATATTTCCCCCGCCTTCGTTCCCTTGGCCTCTGTCTCTATCACCATCCCCAGGTGGGGGGTGTGTCTGGTTGTTGTTATGTTGGGCTTGGTTGGGCTGAGGGTCAGGGAAAGATTCAGTTGTACCAAATTCCTCCTCTTCGCCCACTTGGAGCTTGGGAATCGGTTCATCACCCTAAACAGTGGTGGCGAGGTCTTCAACCATGAGATTCACCAACTGGGGTATGGTACTCACTAGGGCACCATTACGAGTGATGTTTTCAGTAGGGGTCCTAGTATGGGTCAAGAAACTCATGATTGGGGCATATCGCAAATCCCTGATGAAATTGCGAGCAGCTGGGCGCAAGGCTCTCAACTGCTCTCTGGTGATTTCATAATATGGAACCTCCTCCCCTGGAATATCTTCCAATGGGAGAGGGATAGTATTGTCATTTATGACCTCCCCATGAGGAGTTTGTGATAGAATGTTAGTTGTATGCTGGGAGGATGCCATCAGCCCTCCTTCTAACGCCAATTCTATTAATGCAAAAAAATTTCCAGCCAAGAGTAGGGGATCTCGCCGATAGAAAATTACAATTAGACCTTGAACCGTTTGGAATAGGGATCCCATCTGGGGTGTGGGTCCGGCTATCGCTTAAGTCACCTTCCCTTCGGTCTCAAAAGAACTCGATCAAACCTGTGGACACACACTTATTCACATGATACAAGATACATGGTTGATGCATTAAACACGTATATGACACTATGCGTAGCGAGACAAATAATAAAGCATACACGTCGAAGGAGGTGTTGCTAACAACACATCTTTGGGGTTATGCTTGTAGGCTATCCTGACCACAAAAGAAATAGTTCTCTATGGCGAGATGCCCCTTTACTTCCTGTAAGATAAAATGAAATGCTAATAAAAAAATTCATTAACATCCATTAAGCAAGCAATCAAACTGAACATCATTAACACAAGTACAGGAAAACATAATGCATAAATGATGCCATTAAAAGTGTAGTTTCATTAATCAAAAGATGTTTGAGACTGTATATAAATACTCATAGTGTTCGCACAACAAAACACATCAGATCCAAAAGGAGTTTCAACAGGTATCTTTATTCATATGCAAAAGAGTGTTATCTTTCAATACAATGCTGTATAGCTCTTGAGTCCTGTTGTGGACAATTTTGTCACCCCCTAGAGACAGCCTAGAGTTGCCATAGACCAGTGCCTAGGACATCTTAATATAGCAAGGAGTTTTTCATATAGCTTGGGTTGTCAATCCAAAAACTCACTTACTATCTCTTGTTTGAACAAAGAAATTAGATTAGAATGGGACCAATCCCTCTCAGAAGCTGATACAAGGATAAGAATAGTGTAGGAACATCAGGAAAAATTTCAATACAAAGGCATCAGACAGTTAAGAGACAACTTACTGCAAAGAGGGCCAGTTCAGATAATATATCACAGAAATAAATTATCAAGAAGTGAGTGAAGTGAAGAATATAATCAAGAGGATATTAGTTAACATGAGACTGATACCCAGATACACAACAGAACCACATAAGGGCATATTAATTTATGAATCCTTATATGACAATGGCGTTTTAAAAGCACCCTCCTCAAGTAACTAATATAGCAGAACATATGGATGAAGTGAACATGGAACAGTATATCATGACTAGGCCTATTTAAAGCGCTTGACTAATTCCAGAAAGGGCATCAACAAGGATGAATCCTTACTGCAAATTAGTGAGCCACTCGCATTCTAGAACATGATACAAGAAGATAAATAGCATGAAATGAGATATTGTATTAACACATAAGAGAAAATTACATACTGTGAGATACCAAAGACCAGAATCCTCATTACAGTTATAACTCCTCCTCACTGAGACCCTACGGGCTCTGAGCTTTCATATAGAAATATTACAGAATGTATACAAAAGCCTTTTCACTGCACAGTTTGGTGATAGAAATCTGGAACCCTTACAATGTCTTCTTTTCGGGCTTTTATAGAAAAGATAGAGAATTCTAGAGAAGGAGGTAGATGGAGTACATTTAATGACTCAATTTGAATAAAATGGCGAAAAACATTCGCGCCCACACTATGAATGACTAACTATAAATGACTGTACTTTACAAATCACCTCCAGAAATAAATGCTGAGGAGGAAAATCTCCTAATGAACAAGACACAAAATAATAAAATATACGATGTTCTGCCATCCACTGAGGAAAAAATTTGCTGCCGTGAGATCTTGAGATTATTTGTAATTAAGCAAAGTGCCCTCGGACCTTTAACCTTGAATTTAAATTTTGGATTTTTTAATACAGGTTGATATGTCTCTTGATTTTCTCTGGAGGGTTCTGTAGATTCATATCTTTTTTTTCTTGAATGATGGTCATTTCACACACCTACCCTCAGCTTCCCTCTTGAATTTCTTCCTCGGAAACAGTCAAGGGCAATGCTCCTGATTTCCGCGTACAAAGCAGCAAATTATGATGGATCATCGACCGCGGCAAACCTGCAAAAACACGAACTATTTTAAGAAAAACCAGACAGGGATGGGGACGGGGACGATGGAGACATGGTCAACTGGGAAGAACACGAAGAGTGGCGGAGGAGAAACAATGGAGGCTTTGATTAAGCAGATGGAGTGCGACTTCTCCATGTGAAACAGTTTGAACGTGAGGAATGAATAAGAACGAAGGGTATGAATGAAAACACATGCATATATATATATATATATGACAGGGGAAATATCTTAGACGCGCGGGATTAAAACACGTGGATGTACGGGGGACAGGTGGGAAGGCGACGCGGCAGTGGAGTCAACAGATGGGGAGACTGGATTCTGGGCCGTCGGATTGCAAACACAGATCAACGGCTGGAAGTTGATGGGAGCAGTGCGGTGGTGGGCCTCGGAACACAGTGGACACGAGTTAATGGGTGAGCAAGTTTAGAGGATATCCGCCGTTGGATGGAGATCAGCAGATCCAACGGCGCGGGTGGATTCCACTGCCCGGCCATGGTTCAATCTTTAACGCGCGGGAAAGCGGTTTTTAGGGCCCGTACCAAAGACACGCGGCGTGTTTTAAATGGAATCATTGGCATTTGGTTTAAAACCGCCGGCTCGGTGAAAGTGGTGCGGGATTTACCACCGATTTTGGCAATTCGTACAGGCGCGGGGACCACCACATAAAACAAACGCCGCTCCTTTGATTGAACTCGATCGGACGGCTACAATTGCACCCGAAACATAAAACAATAAGCTCCCTTTCCTTTTGGCTTGTGGTTTTCGGGCTCGGGTCATGTGATGACGACAGGAAAAGGGGCTAAGGCCCTGGGGCTTCGGCTCAATATAATTTTAATAGCGGGTTTTTAACCTTTGGATAATGTATTTTTGAGCGGAAAAGGTGGCGATGAGCGCAATATGAAGGTTTTTGATCACGAAAGATATTTGGAACAAATCTAAAAGGAACTAGTGGTCAAAATTTAAATGGAGGAGGGAATATGCACAACATCGGCTCCATCTGGGGACGGCATGGTCGTCCTTGGGCATGTCGAGAACACGCAGACCACTGAATATTTCACTCTATTTTTCAATTCCCCTGCGCTTCTTCTTCAGGTAATTGCCAGCATCCTTTCTCTATGAAAATAAAAACTAAAACAACTTATATACAATATAATACAGTTAGGCATTCCCAACCTGGGTCAGAATTGAAAGTATGGCTTGAGAAATTTGCCATTCACAGGGGCGTCCAGCAGATCACCCTGTAGGTTTTCTAACATAAAAGTATTATTGCCCCCTTGATTCACAATTTTGAATGGGCCAAACCATAATGGATCAAATTTAGCATGCTTGCCTTTCTCTGCTCTTCGAACATCCCATCTAAGAACCAGGTCTCCAATTTGGAATTTTCTGTCTTTCGCATGCCGATCAAACACATTCTTCATTTTCTCCTGATATTCTATCAATCTCTGATTTACCTGGTTTCGTGTTTCCTCCAATTCAACCAATTGATTAATCCTTCTGGTCATGTCATCTGGCTCTTCCTGGCTTTCCTGCATAAAACGTGCTACCGGCAACGCCAATTGCACAGGAAACACAGCTGCTCACCCATACACCAGCTCATAGGGAGACTTCCCTGTTGCTCTCTTGCTGGTTATTCTATTTTCCCACAGAGCAAATTTTAATTGAGAGTCCCAATTCTTCTGATTCTCACTGATTGTTTTCTTCAAGGCCCTCACCAGGGTTTTATTAGAAGACTCTGCTAGGCCATTTCCCTGTGGATAATAAGCAGTAGAGTGAGTCAATATGATATTATATCGTTGGCAGAAATCTACAAACCTGGCAGATTTGAAAGCTTGTGCATTTTCAGTTACGATCCTAGCAGGACAACCAAACCTAGATATGATATTTTCCTCCATAAACTTAATTATCACAGTATCTGTAGCATTTCTTGTAGGTATGGCTTCCACCCACTTTGTAAAATAATCTGTGGCTGTTAGTATCCATTTATATTGGCCACTTGATGGGGGATGTATCTCTCCTATAAAATCTAATCCCCATTTCTGAAATGGTTCATTTACATGAATAGGAATCAAGGGCAAAGCTGTTGATTTCTGTCTTTCTGCAAACCTTTGACACTTGTCACATGCTCTGACCCAAGAAAAAGCATCTGTAAATAGTTTTGGCCAGTAAAAACCAGCCTTCAGGATTTTATGAGTTGTAGCCCTCCAGCTGTAATGTCCTCCACATATTCCCTCATGAGATTCTGTCATTATACTTTCTACTTCATTTTCTGTGAGGCATAATAGTAATATACCTGAAGGGTCTCTCCAATATAGTTGTCCATTAGCAATTATATACTTTTGGGATTTCATTCTTATAGCGCTGTATTTTACCTTGTCACAAATTGGAGGACAACTAAGTGTTAAAAGATATTCAACTATTTATTTATACCAAGGACTAGTTAGATATTTCATGTGTACCTTTTAAGTGGCCATCTCCAGTCCTTGCTGTTCTTCTCCTTTCTCAGATTCTTCATTTGCTATCATGGAAAGATTAATGCCCAAAGCTTGATGATTTGATTCAGATAACATCTTAGCAAGTCCCCGTCCTTTAATTAGCTTAGTAGGCCTTATGTCCAAATCATACTCCTGTATTTTTGCAATCCATCTTCTCCTCTTACCTTCGCTATCCCCCTAAACAAGAATGTCTTTGACCGCTTCTGTGGGAACATATGCAGTAATGTGAGATTGAAAAAAATAGGTTCTAAAAGCTTTAAGGGACTTTACTAGGGCATACACCTACTTCTCCAATATATTATATTTCAATTCAGCATCATGAAATACTTGGCTGAAGAAAGCTATAGGCTGTTCGTATCCTTCTTCATTCTTCTGTAATAATACTCCAGCAATTGTATGAGGTGAAGCAAATGAAAAGATCATAAATGGCTTGTTGTAATCTGGTCCAGCTAGCACAGGGGCTTCATCAAATTCCTGTTTTATCCTTGTGAATGCATCTCTAGAATCCTGGGACCATCTTACCTCATTCTCCTTCTTCATCATATCAGTTATATGCCTAACTATCTCAGCATAGTTAGGAATAAACCTTCTTAGAAAATTAATTCGGCCTAAAAACACCTGTAATTCCTTCTTATTCCTAGGTAAAGGAATACTGTTTATCACTTCAACTCTCTTAGGGTCAATTTTCACACCATCTTTAGTTACAATGTGCCCTAAGAGCTTTCCTTCATCTAGTGCAAATAAAGATTTTTGAGGGTTGAGGGATAGGCCATACCTTCTGCATTTTTCAAAAGTTTTTCTTAAATGCTCAATATGCTCATCATCATTCTTTGAAAACACTGTGATATCATCAAGATATACCACCAAAAACTTGTCCTGCTCTCCAACAAAGGCTATGTCCATTGCCCTCTGAAAATTAGCTCCTGCATTAATTAATCCAAATGGCATCCTGGCATACATAAATGTTCCCCATGGTGTAGTGAATGCAGTTTTCTTCTGATCTTCGGGGAACACAGCTACCTAATTATAACCGGAAAAAACCATCCATCATTGACATCTTGGATGCTCCTACCACTTTCTGCAGGATGCGGTCCATCTTAGGCAGTGGATAATTATCCTTTAGAGATGCTCTATTTAAATTCCTGAAATCCACACACAGCCTTATTTCTCCATTTTTCTTTCGAACAGGAACAAGGTTTGCTACCCATTCAGAATATCTCAATGGCACAATTATTTTGGCCTTCAGTAGCTTCTTGATTTCTTTTTCAATAGAGGGAAGCATCAGAGGATTTATCTGTCTGAGCTTCTGCTTATAAGGCTTTGCATCTTCCCTCAAAGGAATTTTATGTTGCATTATATTAACATCAAAAGTTTTTAGGTCCTGATAGGACCATGCAAATACATCTTTATAAGATTGAAACAACTTCAAATATTTTTCTTTATATTCTTCTGGGACTCTTTTAGATAATTTTACAATTTTGGGATCAGCATAAGTACCCAGATTCAAATCTCCCACTTGATCTTCTTCTGTCACCTTGTTTGGCTGCAATGGAATATCATCTTTGTTAAATAGTCTTTCTAGAGGCACCAGACCTCTAGGTATAACATTTCCTTTCAGCTGCAGCACCTTATTTCCTGCTATTCTTTCTTCCCATCTGTTTTCTGCAATATTTTCAACTTCTTCCTCCTCATTATCATCAATCTCCATATTGGAGAATTCTCCCACTGTCTCCATGAATCTCTTCATCTGCTCATCATCTTCAAATACCTGCCAATGCTTTATATTATCTGGAATGGATGGTTTGTAATGTACCTCCAATTCGTATCTTAAAAGTGGATTCTCAGGAGGACGGAATGTGCTGACAGCTACAGCAAGAGAATCTGCTATTATGTTTTGCTCCCGGGGCATGAAATGTATATTAAATGTTGAGAAGAAATTCTCTAGCATGTCCCATAATTCATTTCTGTAAGCTTTCAGCCGTGGGTTCTTTGTTTGACATTGATTTTGGATCTGTCTTACCACCAGCTCAGAGTCTCCCATTACTTTTAAACATTGGATGCCCATGTTTCTAGTTGTCTGCAAACCCAATAAGAGTGCTTCATATTCAGCTACATTGTTGGTAGCCTCATATTCCAATTTAAAGGACAGTGGCACCCATTTTCCTGTAGGAGAGATTAATAGCACCCCAGCTCCATTGCCTTCCCTTGAATTTTCTCCATCAAAATGCAAAGTCCAAATTCCTGATTCCTGATCTTCTTTAGGCTGCTCAGCTTGAATTCGACCAAAAAGGGGCTCATGAGCATAATTTTTATTTTCTTCTAACATCAGACATGAAAAATCTCCCTCTTTGTTATAAACCGGTGAATTCTCTGAGCAGTCAGCCTTAGTTACCATTTTAACAAATCTAGTCTCCCTGTATAACCTCCTCTCCTGGCCTCCAAAGACTGGGACAGTAGCATATGTTAAATCCAATTTGATTGACCCACCAATTTTTGTACCCCAGGACCTTGACAGTAACATGCCAAAGCGAGCTGGGATATCGGCAACCACAATGTCCATGACCACACTCTTTGCTGGGATTTGGGCCAAGTTAACCACTAAATATTTAATCATTCCCAAGCATTTAACTCTTTTAGAATCGAATGAATAAAGGTCTTTATAAGGCCTTGTAATTTTCAGTCCTAGTTGTTCCATGACTGATAGAGGCATAAGATTATGGGAAGCCCCAGAATCTAACATACAATTGTGTAATAGCAGGTCATGAATAACTAGGGACACATAAAAGGGAGGAGTAGAAGGATCTATCTCCTCAACATGTGGGCCAAAGACTACCATGGGTCTTTCTTCTTGAAGGTTTAGAATGTTAGGTACAATTGGTATTTCAGGAGGAAGTATAAAAGAAGTAACTTGAGACTGATATACAGGCTGTTTCAATAATTCAGTCAGGGGGACAAGAATCTTAATTTTCTCAAGTTCTTTTTGCATATTGAAAGCAGATGGGGGATTTTCTATCACTACTTCTTTTGGCTCTTTATTTTCAGTTAAAGATTTAATTTCTTTTGACACTGGCTCAGCATTAGGAGGAATGACTACTTTAGAAGAAGAATGAGTCTGATCATTAGGCTGCAAGGGAGTATTTAGAGGACCCTTACCTTTTTCCATGTTTCTCTTTGTTGTTGATCCCTTCTGAGCAGATGCTTCTTTCTGAGGTGGCTCCTCTTCTTGATCCCGATTTCTGGTCCTCTTCCTTGAAGACCTGAGATCATATTTGACATTAAATTGCGCTTGCATGAAATCAGAAAATTGCTTACAATAATGGTCAATCTCTGCTTCTTCTTCTTCTTCTTGCAATGGGCATTCCATATCATCATTATTTGAAAAAGCCAGATTTGAATCTTCTAATCCATAAGCTACATCTCCAGTGGAGTCATCTGCTGGTCCTTCCAAGTACAAAGGATGTGGTACCTGATCTTGTTGCTCCTTTGCTTCTCTTGGCAATATCTGCAACGGTGGTCTTCTATACTGGGGATTGTATCCTCTATTTGGAGTATTATAGGAGTTCTTGGGAGCTGCATTTTTAGCTTCTAGTTCAAGCTTGACCATCTTCTTTATCATCTTGCTTATTTCATCCATCTTGTCTGAATCCTTTTCTTGATTAGAGGTGGAAACCTCTTCTTTGCCTCTCCTCCTAGTATCTTGTTCAACTTTACCTTTTAATTTCCCAGTGGAGGCAAAGTTTGCTTCCAACTCTAGAGCATCTGACTGAGCATAATCTAAAGTGGCAGGTTTTCTTTCTCTTAGTGAGAATCCAAAATCGAAATCAAAGGCTGCTATGAAAATTATCTTGGCAGCAGCTTCATGGGGCTTCATTTCAGGAGGCAGGCTCAAATACAATTTGTTAAATCTTTTAATAAACTCTGATACCCCTTCATTCTATTTCTTCTTCATAGTATTAAACTCAGTAAGACACTGACCATGATCTTTCTTTTCTCCCCACTTCCTGAGAAAAGTATTCTCCATCTGGTCCCAGGTGGTAACAGAATGATTTCCCAATGTCTTGAACCATTTTCTGGCTTCCCCTTCCAAAGACTGCACAAACAATCTCAAGACCACATCCAAATGTTCAACATTTAAGTTTTCTGCAAAAGAGCAGAAAGTCTCGAGATGTTTCTGACCATCAATTTCATTTTCACCATTAAATCTCAGCAGTATCTTCAAATAATCCTGTGGCATATCATTCAGCACTTGGGGTAAGGCCAGTGGGGCATATTTGTTCAATAGAAATGCAGGGACATTGGCCATTGGAGGAGGTGGGGGTTGTACAACAGTCTGAGATATAAATGAAGGGAGAGGAGTAGGAGGAAGTGGAGTATGAATAACAATGGGAATATATTGCACAGAAGCCTGAGGTGTGGATGGGAATAGTTCACGATTAACAGCAACTACTTCTATGACTTCTTTGATTTCCTCAGCCTTGGGAGTAGGATGAGAATATTCTTCAATCCAGGTATTTCCTCTACGTGGAGTTTCTGAGTAAAACTCGGGATTTTCTGTTCTGATCTCTTGAGAAGAAGAGGGCGGATAATCTTCAATGGAATATTCAGGGTTTTCAGCACAAACTGACATCCTCTCCTTCCAAACTCTTTTATGAATGATCTTCTCTGGGTCAGACATGTATGGTGTTTTCGACTGAGATGTATCTGACCTCAAATGTGGCTTGCGAGGATCCAGGACTTCCAATAAATTTATCAAATGAAAGCAGTGGAGTCACCAAGGTGAGAGATACGCAACTCTTCAACTCTCCGTGCTCACCTAATTAGAGAGTGAAAGTAATTTGTCGAGGCCCAGGGAAACTGATATTCTTGAATTCGGTCCCCGGCAACGGCGCTAGAAAGATGTTGTGGACAATTTTGTCACCCCCTAGAGACAGCCTAGAGTTGCCATAGACTAGTGCCTAGGAAATCTTAATATAGCAAGGAGTTTTTCATATAGCTTGGGTTGTCAATCCAAAAACTCACTTACTATCTCTTTTTTGAACAAAGAAATTAGATTAGAATGGGACCAATCCCTCTCAGAAGCTGATACAAGGATAAGAATAGTGTAGGAACATCAGGCAAAATTTCAATACAAAGGCATCAGACAGTTAAGAGACAACTTACTGCAAAGAGGGCCAGTTCAGATAATATATCACAGAAATCAATTATCAGGAAGTGAGTGCAGTGAATAATATAATCAAGAGGATATTAGTTAACATGAGACTGATACCCAGATACACAATAGAACCACATAAGGGCATATTAATTTATGAATCCTTACATGAAAATGGCATTTTAAAAGCACCCTCCTCAAGTAACTAATATAGCAGAACATATGGATGAAGTGAACATGGAACAGTATATCATGACTAGGCCTATTTAAAGCGCTTGACTAATTCTAGAAAGGGCATCAACAAGGATGAATCCTTACTGCAAATTAGTGAGCCACTCGCATTCTAGAACATGATACAAGAAGATAAATAGCATGAAATGAGATATTTTATTAACACATAAGATAAAATTACATACTGTGAGATACCAAAGACCAGAATCCTCATTACAGTTATAACTCCTCCTCACTGAGACCCTATGGGCTCTGAGTCTTCATACAGAAATATTACAGAATGTATACAAAAGCCTTTTCACTGCACAGTTTGATGATAGAAATCTGGAACCCTTACAATGTCTTCTTTTTGGGTTTTTATAGAGAAGATAGAGAATTCTAGAGAAGGAGGTAGATGGAGTACATTTAATGACTCAATTTGAATAAAATGGCGGAAAACATTCGCGCCCACACTGTGAATGACTAACTATAAATGACTGTACTTTACAAATCACCTCCAGAAATAAATGCTGAGGAGGAAAATCTTCTAATGAACAAGACACAAAATAATAAAATATACGATCTTCTGCCATCCGCTGAGGAAAAAATCTGCTGCCGTGAGATCTTGAGATTATTTGTAATTAAGCAAAGTGCCCTCAGACCTTTAACCTTGAATTTAAATTTCGGATTTTTTAATACAGGTCGATATGTCTCTTTGTTTTCTCTGGAGGGTTCTATAGATTCATATCTTTGTTTTCTTTAATGATGTTCATTTCACACACCTACCCTCAGCTTCCCTCTTGAATTTCTTCCTTGGAAATAGTCAAGGGCAATGCTCCTGATTTCCGCGTACAAAGCAGCAAATTATGATGGATCATCGACCGCGATAAACCTGCAAAAACACGAACTATTTTAAGAAAAACCAGACAGGGATGGGGACGGGGACAATGGAGACATGGTCAACTGGGAAGAACATGAAGAGTGGCGGAGGAGAAACAATGGAGGCTTTGATTAAGCGGATGGAGTGCGACTTCTCCATGTGAAACAGTTTGAACGTGAGGAATGAATAAGAACGAAGGGTATGAATGAAAACACACGCATATATATATATGACAGGGGAAATATCTTAGACGCGCGGGAGTAAAACACGTGGATGTACGGGGGACAGGTCGGAAGGTGATGTGGCAGCGGAGTCAACAGACTGGGAGACTGGATTCTGGGCCGTCGGATTGCAAACACAGATCAACGGCTGGAAGTTGATGGGAGCAGCACAATGGTGGGCCACAGGACATGACGAACATGAGATAACAGGCGAGCAGCTTCAGAGGATATCCGTTTTCAGATTGAGGCCAGCAGATCTAACGGTGCGGGTGAGTTCCGCTGCCCGACCTTCGTACAGACTTTAACGCGCGGGAAATCGGTTTTTAGGGCCCGTACCCAAGACACGCGACGCGTTTTTAATGGAATCGCTGCCCTCATGGTAAATACCGCGAGCTCGGTGGAAGTGGTGCGGGATTTACCGCCGGTTTTCTGCGCATGGGGCCCACCACGTAGAACGATCGCCGCTCCTTTGATTGGACTCGATCGGACGGTCATGATTATGCCCGAAAGCCTTTAATGTTAAGCTCCCTACCCTTTGGCACATTAATTCACGCTCGGGTCATATGGTAGCTAAAGCATGGGGGGCTAAGATCTTAGAATTGGGCCCGATAAATTTAAATTATCGGTTTTTGACCTTTGTAGAGCGGAATTTTGGGTGGAAAAGGTGGCGATGAGCGCAATATGGAGGTTTTTGATCATGAAAGATATTTGGAACAGATCTAAAAGGAACTGGTGGTCAAAATTTAAATGGAGGATGGAATATGCACAACAAGTCCCAAAAAAAAGATCCTTTACATTTTCCTCGGAGGGAGTTTTATAGATCAAAAATTTTCCCTTTGGGTTTCCTGACTCTTCGCCTGCCTGACTTTTGAGTTGCCTTGCGACCCGGAAGGGAACTGCGACCTGCGACCTGGCTGGGCAATGCGACCTTGACCTAGCTAGGCAGTGTGACCTGCGACCTGACTAGGAAGTGCAACCTACGACCTATTTCCAAATGCTACCAGTGATCTACTGCTGCCGGGTTATGAATATGTGCGTGCAATTGTGAGGTCAGGGGCATCAATATATTGTCCTTTGAGGAAGTCTTACCAAGTCTGATAGTCTGCTGCTATGGGAGAAACCAAAGGGACCTCTTCTTTCAGTCGATGCATACACTCCAAGGTGTTTGGGATTAGATTCTCCTTCTTCTATGATATCTGGTTGGACAGAGAAGCGAGCTTGGTGTAGACCCAAACTGGCGTGACAAGAAACTGGCCCAGGTTCTCTCATGATGCTGTGAGGTCGGAAGTGGCAACTGCTTGTTTAATGGGCTGCAAAAATGACTGGATCTCTTGATTTGCTTGCTCCCATGTCTTCCCCTCGTCCAATGCGCCCAACGATGGAATATTATGTAAGATGTGCATCAAATCGATGCCGCTAATCAGATGTTCGTATGCAGACATAACCTTGTCTAGGTCCTTGGATAACTTATCCTTGGACTGCATTTTCATACGGATTTGGACTTTGGCATCTTGCGTGTGAATCGAGTCCTTCTTTGGCATATGTTCAGGAGCCTGAGGGTACCACTCTGTCCAGTCCATCATTCTGTCCAAAGTAGCGGAGGCCTCCTTCAGCTGCTCCTGCTTTTACTTAGTCTCAGTTTGGGCTTTCACCAAGGGGGCGAATGTTTGTTTTATGGTAAACATTTCCCCATAAACCTGTATCATGGTAGTTTCTAATATATCGACCTCCCTTTGAATGGTAAGCGACACTTCATTGAAAAGGAGCGCTTTCTTTCGGAGTTGTTGAACCTCCTCTCTCAATGTTGTCTTTTCCTATTCTACCTTTCTCTCCTGCTGCTCTGCTTCCTGTATTCTATTCTGTAGAGAAATGATCTCTCTACTCATTCTGGTCACATTCTCTTCTATGGCCGCAACGAAGGCTATGCTAGCCGATTCTATCATCACGGGATTAGTCCTAGTATCAAGGACTATGTCTTTTCCGGTTGCGACCATGGATGCGGCGGAAGGATTTTGCGCCATGCTTATTCTTTTCTCTTGTCGTATTTTGAAGGAGAATTGATCGAACATGAGCCTGGTGAGGTCAAATACCTCCTCCTCTTGCCCCTGGGAGGAGCTGACATCAGAGAGCATGGCTTTTGTACTGACTAGAGGTACCTCAAGGGGATATACCTCGATGTCTTCTAGCATTTCATCCTCTTCTTCTTTATTCTTCTTTTCCTCCTCTTCCCTTCGTAGGCGTTTGGATTTTGCCTTCTCATGTTCTTTCTTCTGCCTGAGCTCTGCTTCTACCGCTGCTTCTAATTTGGCTTTCCTTTTCCGCTCAGCACCTTGGCCGAATAATTTTCTGTATAGAGCAGGGATGAACACTTGGGAGATTGGCTCTATGTCTTGTTTATACCTGGATTCCCAAAACACCTTGGTTTGTAGATGGATTGCACGGGTATGTTTGGGATCCCAGTTATGTACCCATCCCTCAAAGTGCAACCTCGAACAGATGGCATCCAATAAATAAGAGGCCATATAGAATTCAGAAGGCATTCCTTCATCTGGTACTAATGCCGAGGATAAATTTGTATGAATGGAGGTCATCAATATGTTAGCCCAGTTGAAGTGGGTGTCGTGCACTGTGACGTACTCCATGAGAGTTTCCCATGTGCCATTGAAGGTAGTGGCATCTGGGCGCCCGTATAGTCTGCAAAGCATGGTAGCCACTAATTTATATACTTTCTTGAGGCTCACCACTAGACATTCCTGGTGTTTCTTGACCTTAAACTTCTCAGGCTCCTCCCACCATGGCCTTATAGTGTCAACTATAGGAACTGCATGCGCGAGGGCCCATTCTTCTGTGAAGTCTTATTCTCGCTCAGGCAAAGAGTAATAAACATGGGCGTCTGAGCCTTTGAGTGTTGTGAAAGCCTTGCCCTTGCTGTCTATGATCACGAACTTCTTGGGATCCATTTTCTGTATAATCCAATCTATCATCTCTGGGCACGGGAATATGGCCAGGATAGCACCTGCGAGATGTAGCGTGGACCTCTTGACCTGTAAGTATATCTCCCGATCCGGGAGGTCTTTTGGGAATTCCGTCTTAGCGAAATCTTGGTACACTTGGTACCAACGCATGCTGTCCCCTTTGGAAAATGTGCAAATGGTATCTCTGTATATAAGGGGCGGGGACATTGGCATGTCCATCTCTACATCTTCCACTGCCAAGTGCTTGTCTTTCTTCCGGGACACTGGAGGTCCCATGTCACTGGAATATGAGAGGACAGGTATACACTCCAAGTCTGCTTCGAATTCACCTGTCATATTCATGAAGGAATCCCAATATAAGAATGATGCCATGATGATACAAGACCAACTAAAGGTTATCAATTATTTCAACTGGGACACAGGCAGAGCTGAATAAGTGGCCTACTAGGTCGCAGGGTCGCAGGTTGTAAGAAAATGGCCAAGGTGTGACCTTGTGACCTTGCGACTAGGTCGCAGGGTCGCAGCGTCGCGGGTTGTGAAAAAATGATGAAGATGTGACCCTACGACCTTGCGACTGGGTCGCAGGGTCGCGGGGCCGCAAATTGCGGGAAAAAAGTGGAAATGCGACCTTGCAACCTTGCGACTGAGTCGCGGAGTCGCGAGGTCGCAATTTGCAGAAAAATGGAAGGGATGTGACCTTGTGAACTTGTGACTAGGTCGCGGGGTTGCGGGGTCGCAAGTTGCGGGAAAATGGAGAGAATGCGACCTTGTGACCTAGTGACTAGGTCGCGGGGTCGCGGAGTCGCAAGTCACGCTAGGGCTTGCTGGGGTTTTGGGCGCGCACAACGTGGAGTTGTTTTTCTCTTTAACTGGAAAAATACAAGGCTAAATGGGTCCAGAAAGAGTCAAGGGATAAATTTTGGAGCAGGATACAAGCCATGAGAGGCTGGATGAGAAACTGTGATGAGTTGGGCAAGTGGGGTGAAAGTTGGAATCAAAAGAAAAACCATAAGCAATAAACAAAAAAAACGGCTGAGGCAAAGGGAAATTTAAAGGCTGAGGAATGCAGGGATTAGGCAAGAATAATAAAAAAGGAAACAACAGGAGGAAAACGACAACTTACTCAGGAAAATCGCACTTCAATCGACCTTTCAGAGCCATTTTTTCTATCCGCTGCATATGCAAAATGTGACCTAGCGACCTCCAATATATAAAAAGGTCACACGTGCGGGCCATTAATGAGGTCGCAAGGTCGCATGTCGAGGTGGTGTGAGGGGAATGCGACTTCACGACCTTGCGACCTGGCGACCTCAGGGTCGCAGGGTCGCAATGTCGCGGGGTCACAGTTTTCTACAGATTTTAAGATTTGCAACTCAGCGACTTAGTCTCCCTGACCTTTTTACTTAAATTTTCTTTGTGCTCAAGGGGCTCTAAAATTTTTTAAAGTGGGGGTTTTTCTTGGAGGGTGTTGTAGAGGCTATAACAAGTTCGCCCACCTAATCCCATGAACCAATGTAGCGCAGTTCCTTTTAAGGTAGAGGGAAATAGTTTTAGTTTCTAGGTATCGATGGTGTAGTCATATCCTCTGCATAAGACATCAAATTCAAATAGGAATGCATCAGGATATTCTGTGGTTAACCCATGAAAGGTGGGAATGTTGTGCAAGGGGATGGCTTTCATAGGGACATTGACAGCATGATCAACAATAGGGTATTATAATGTTGATGTCTGCCTCTGATTCTGATTTTAATTATTTTCCATCTGATCAAAGAGGTGCTAGAAATATTCAGTAATTTCTTGATCTGGAGGAGTAATTGTAATAGGCTTGGGAGGTGAATGAGGTGGGGGTTTTACAACACTTCCCTAATCTGGGATCCTAAGTACATATGTTTCGATCACTCCTTTAGGGGACTTTGGTTCTGATATTTCTATGTGAATTCCTCCACTAGTTTCTCCCCCTCCTTCTTGTAGGTTGCAAGAGCCTCCCTCTTTTGAAGGGTCAGTGCCTATATGATCGGCAGTCTACAGGCTTCGCTCAGACCCCTCTATCTCACTGTGAATCTTGGCGTAGGCTACAGATGGTGGGGCTGTTGCCTGAGAGAGTGTATTAGGACTTTGAATGGAAACAGTTATGGGTCCTATAGATGCCTGAGATTCATATTTCTTAATGATTTTGTCTATATATGTTGTTCCTCCAAGGATCACCGTTCCTTTGGATTGTGAGGATGTTTGCGAATGATTTCATATTCTTTCTATCTTTTTCTTCCTAGCCATAAAACAACAGCACCTATCTTATGATTCTTTTCATGACTTGTTGGTAAGCGGGCTAGAGGGCAAGCATGTTGCTTGCTGGTACACAGGTTCTTACCTCTCATTTTCAATACCCAATTATTCACAGGAATGAAGAAAGATGAATAAAGGAGATGAATCTTAACACTCTCCTCGGAAACTGTTATTATGAATCTTTATTTGAAGTGTATGAAAAAATACCACTTTAGCTACGCATAACTTATAGCCCTAACAACATAAATGTCTGCTATCTTCAGATATGCAATTAGATGATCAAGACAAATGCTGCAAAAATATAGATCTATGCATTAGAAGACATTAAACAATAGAAAAATAAGATTTACTCCATATATCCAATAGACAAGACAAGAATATATCCAATGAATATTTTTATTAATCGCACCTTGGAGGAAAACACAAGAGGGTGTTCCCTGTTCTCCTCAATGGGATGGGTTCTTGTGAGTCCTCAGCACTTCAGATTTAGAACTTCTCTCTCTTGATGGTGTAGAAAACCCAGAAAAAAATGGAAAAGTATGGCTATGATTATGGATCAATAGCCAGACCAAGTTTTGAGATCTAGAGTGATCTTTAGGCAAAAAAAGGTGACAAATGAATGGGAAAACCCTTCTATTTATAACAAAATATTGAGTTAGTCTAGATCTTGGTGCATAATTAAAATATTATTAACCAAATCTAGATCCAAATTTTGTGGAATATTTTATTATATTTTTTGGAGGGAAAAGGTATTTGACTTGACCCAAATCCCATTATTTGTAAATAATAAATAAATAAATGATTTATTTATTATTTTAAGGATGTGATTAAGTAATAATAAATAAATAAATGATTTATTTATCATTTTAACGATATGGTTGAGTAATAATCAAATAAATAATGATTTATTTAATTATTTAAGGATGAATTAGTCATATTTAACAAAAATATTATTTAAATAAGATTTAAACAATTATTACTAGAAAATAATAAGATAAATAATGATTTATCTAATTAATTTCCTTGTTTTGGGTGAAATATAACTAGAAATATTAACTAAACTATTGTTTAACTAATTATTTCTTGAGGAAAATCAAACAAATGTATATTTATTTAATTTTTTCTTATGGGGTTTCCTGTTTAGACCATAAACAACTTAATAAAGGTGATTTACTAAGTTAGTTTCATAGTGAAAGAAATTTTACTTGGAGTAAAATTGGTCTTACATGATGTACTTGGGTCCATCTACTGATAATAGGTTAGATGACCAAAAAATGGTGTAATAGAAATGGCGCCAAAATTTTGGGACGCACAGAGATGGCTTATTATCGACAACTCTAGTGCTTTCTCATTTAATTATAAACCCGAGGTAAGTGTTCTTATTTCAAGAGTGTTGGCACAATATATGCGAGTGAGGTTGTCTAATAGTTACTCCTTGTTACTTATGAGGAATAATTTGCTAACTTTCTAATTTCACTTATCCTAACGAGGGGTGGCTTGGATTGATTTTTAACCTAAGATTGAGTAGCAAGATTGAGCAGATATCTAATTGAATTAAACAATAGTGTAAATGAACTAAACAATAATCAAGAAGCATTTGAATTGAATTAAACAACAGTCTAAATAAACCGAATGACAATGGAATTGAATTTAACAACAGTCTAACTAAACCAAACAGCAATGGAATTAAATTGAACAACAGTCTAACTAAAATGAAAAACAATGGAATTGAATTGAACAACAGTCTAACTAACTGAACAAAAATAGAATTGAATTGAACAACAGTCTAACTAACTGAACAGTAATGGAACAACAATATAATTGAAGCAAATTAAATGAATTTTACAACAATTATTTATGTAATTTTGCAATGGAATTCTCTTTATGAATTAATTAATCGACATTGATCGACGGTTGAGCGCTTCATTGTGCTAAAATAGTAATGCAATCCATAAAGAAAGATAACATCGAAATCAGCTTATTCTACGATCTATAACTCAAGTGAAATGGTATTGGAAGAACTGGAACCATCTACTGATGATGAAGCATTGTCATAAGCCAGAAAATATGATTGCGATTACCCTAATTCAAGAACGCGATTGCTAACAATCCTGAAGAAAGAGAAATTGTAACTTTATTGAATGGAAATATACTTTACAACTGCATCAGATACTTAAGCATTGGTTCTGCAACTATGCAGAGTATGAGAATTTGCAAGGAAATTCTAGGGTTTGGGCCCAGACCACCAGAAGCTCTAGCACAGTAAAAAATTCAAAATATTATTGTTCAAAGCTCTATATTACATCCAATGATGTTACAAAAATACAATTAGATAGGTTGGCTCTGATGCGTCAATTTCATAATGAATTTCCTATCCTTTCTCTGACTCCCTTTTCTTGTTCATCCTTCTTCCTTTTAAAGGTGATTTTGAAAATGAGAAAGTATTTCCCAAGCGACAGCCCATTGTGCGTGGCTATCGTTTGAGTTCTTGGGCTTTAATTCATCTATCTGCCTTCTACCAGTTGCTGGGAGTTACCCAAATCTCATATGTTTACACCCGTTTGTTAGCTTATGTTTCCTATTGGTCCAGCCACTATGCCTTCCTGCATGTGAAGATAAGAGAAGTCAAGTTTCTGTTATAAAAACATCCTTTTCATCATTAGCCTAATTTTTCAAGTTTTCATAATATTTTCTCTCTTTATTGTTAATATGAAGAGGAACTCCCCCAAGATTGTAACATAATTTGAAGTAATTATAGGGTAAGAACATACCTTAATTTGGCCCCAACAGTTGGGATGAGCATCATTCTAGTGACGAGTCATTTACACAAGGATGTGTTTGTATTGAATCAGTGACTGACTTAGCTACGATGTGTGCCATGGCGATGATATTTTTCCTGACAAGGTCATTGTCGCTCAATAGGGCAGTGAGTCCTAATCTTGGTGTCTTGCACTCGCTACGGGCCGGTCACTTTTATGACTGGGTGCGCCATGTTTATGATGACATGGTGTCACAACTAGGGAAGGTCCGAGGGGGGCTCAAAATTCTTCACCTATTCTAGAATTGTATGTAGTATCATGTTTGAGAGGGTGGTGATACTTAGACCCTTTGTGCCAGTGCCCCTAGGTCCTCATAGGGATCCTCAGATGTGGTAGTGGGTGCCCATGATGCCTTGTGGCAGAGGAGGGGAGGTTGGTTGCTACTGGGATGTGACCATTGAGGCGTGGTTCCAGGAAAATCCTCAAATTTTTTTAGAATATCCCTACTCAGGGATGGACTTTCAAGGGGACCTAGATATGGGTCTTCCGAACGGTTATGCATGGGATCCCATAGGTATGACCTTTGGTTTTTATGCATTTTTTAGGATTTTATGATGTGTATATTTAGATGTCTTTTATGGTTACACTAACGCTATCTTAGTTTCTCTTGTAGATGTGGGATTGATGGGGCATCATCTTTCCTGCTTGATGGGGCATCAAATGCTAAGGAGGGGCTCATGTGGGGCTGCTCAAGCCCAGGTGGGGGGGCACGTAGGTGGTGTTGGCCCTTTAGGGGAAGGTAGAAGTGTTGCCATTGTTAGGGGGGATACTACCCTTCTTTCTCGCACTGAGGAAGTTGAGGCTTGGGCATCGACAGTCGAGGAGCAGCTAACTACTGCTAAGGCTCAGGTCCAAGCAATGGATGCTTGTGTAGAAGATTTCGCTTACCCATGGATTCAGCTAGAGAAGTTGACCTGGGTGATGCCGAACTAGGGGTTCGTTGATGACTTGGATGACATGTGGCTTAAGACACTAATGGCTTGAGAGAGGGTGCATCACCCAAATTTGCGCCGCATAGCACTTGCAGTTTTGGTTGTTGCACCTGTAATAGAACAGGGTGCAGCTGTGGGTCTGGAGGACCCACCTAGTGGAGCTCATCCCTATATATTTTGTATGTTTAGGGAAAACACTTGATATGAGGATGCTTCCCTATTTTTTGATGACATGTAGAAATATTTTTTGACTAAAATTATGGTCTGGGACATGACTCATATACTATGACTGATATATTTTTTGATGTATATATGAGAGATGTATATTTTTGAAGCTCTGATGATGATTCTATGGCTATTTTTTGGTTTTAATTAATGGATTTTATTTACCTGTTATGGATATCTATGTTTTCATTTTTTTCTTTTTTTATTGATGATGGTTTATACAAGATGGATTCTAGTCTAGGATGTGCTTAGTTATGTGATCAGTTGTTTGGTTTTGATTTCATGATATATGTGTGAATGTAATATGATCAAACTGACGACTTAATATTTTTGCATGCAAATACTTCGTAAATAGTTGTGAATTCCATACTTCAAAATATTCTTTTAACTGTGATACCACTAACTAGGAATCAAGGTAGACATGTAGATGGTGAATGCCTTAGTTGGAGGCATCGCTTAGTAGCCCGATGAGTGCATCATATTCCACTTGATTATTGGTAGTTGATCTGATACATACTCTGTTGGTGAAGAATGGTGATTGGTTAGGATAAAATATGGCCTAGCTTGCTACTGGTAGATTTTTTGACCATCATGAGGCTCCATTTGCGAATCCAAAATAGTGGATGGGGGTACGGTCCATCTATGACACCAAAGATTTTGTTTAGAAAAAGTCCTCGATGATTGTGATCATCTTAAAAAATTATGCTACATGCATCTTATTTCTATGGCTGAGACCTCCTACTCTTACGGGTGAAATTTTTTGAGCTAGATCCCATTGATGGGGTTATCTAGGCATGTACCATCGGGCTCTGACAAGATGTATGCCCCCTTTAGGAGGAAATGTTGTATGATGTAAGGACCTTTCCATAATGTTTCTAACTTACATTGTCATAAGGCTTATTTTTCAACATTGTAGCGGAGGACTAACTCTCCCTCAGT
Organism: Pinus albicaulis; assembly: GCA_034641835.2. Lineage (NCBI taxonomy): Eukaryota > Viridiplantae > Streptophyta > Pinopsida > Pinales > Pinaceae > Pinus > Pinus albicaulis. The sequence continues at coordinate 381,637,386 of CM076578.1, read as the reverse complement.
AAATGAATGAGGGGTGATGTTGCTATCAAATGATGCTTTTACCCATTTTTTATGTGACTCATTATGTTGGAGCGACTCTGTCGATTTTCATCGGTGATTTATAACTGCCCCAACGGTTCTTATAAAGGCTACATATTATCAAGGAGTTTGATGGCTACGTGTAAGTTGGGGATTTTGCGTTCGATGGGAATCACGGATTCTACCTCGCACACTAGTTGGAAAGTTGTGAATCTTGTTGAGGTTTTAACTATTGTGCGATATGCCCAAGGGTAAAACAATCCATATGGTGCCAGTTAGTTTTATGGTTATTCACCATACATTGTAACTTTTTTTAAGCACTTTGTTGACAGCTTCTACCTATCCATTGGACTGAGGGTAGTATGGTGACGCGAATTCATGTATGAATCCTAGATGATGAGACAAATCCTGGAATATTTTTTTTTCGAAATGCTTTCCGTGATCTGAGACTAACTCTTTAGGCACACCAAATCGAGCGATGACATGGTTGAATAGAAACCATGCAGCATTTTTTGCCATGTTTTCGTATGTGGGAATGGCTTCTGCCCAGTTGGTAAAATATTTGATAGCTACTATGATGTATTTGTGGTTCCAAGATGAATAAGGGTTGCAAGTCATAAAGAATATTCCCCATTTTCAAAAGGGACCAACTACAATGACCAAGTTTAGAGGAGTAGAAGGTTCTCTTTCCTTGTGGGCAAAGCGTTGGCATCGCTCACATATTTTGACTGCTTGAATGCAATCACGAAATAATGTGGGCCAAAATAACCTGCACATAGGAATTTATGGGCAGTAGCCATCCCCAAGAGGTGGCTGTCGCAAGCTCCACTATGACAGTCATTTAGGGCTTTCTTAGCTTGGTCATGTGTGAGGCATCATCATAAGATAGTATCAATGAATCGTCGATAAAAAACATCCCCCATGGGGAGGTATCATGGAGCCTGGTAGCGTATGAGCCTTCTATTGTCATGTGTGAGATTTGGATTGAACTTTTGGGTTTGTAAAAATAAAAGGATATCGTCATAGCATGGATCATCATTCGTCACTAGAAATAGATGTTTTTCTGGTAGTGAGTCGTTGACTGGGGATCCTTTAGTCTTACTTGGGAGGTTAGTGATGAACTTAGCTAAGATCAAATATTTCTTTATCCCGAGGGAGCTAAACTGTGGGATGAATTCTTAGAGTATGACTACCCAGCAATCGTATTTTTGGTTCATCAGATGGAGGGTTAGTAGGTATCTCATGGGGTTGATAGCTTCTACGAATATTGTTGTCCACAGGATAATGTAGTGTCCAAGATTTTGTATTGCGTGTATAAGGGCTAGGAAAGTTTTTTCTTTGGGTTCATATCTTATTATGGAGCCTGATAAGTTTTTACTTGCATAATAAATTACGTGTTCTTTGCCATCAGGTTTGTCTTGGACTAACACCTCGGCTATGGCGCTCTTTCATGCTGACAGGTATAAGGTGTAATCTTTGTCATAATTTGGTGGTTGATCAATAAGGTTGAAGAAAATGTGTCTTTTAGCACCTCAAAATATTGTTGAGCTTGAACATCGCATTTAAATGGGATGTCCTGAAAGAGTAGGCGAAGGAATCCTTGCACACAACTGGCGTAATCTGGGACAAAGAATCTCAAGAAATTGGCTTTCCCCTGCAAGATTTGAATTTTCTTGAGGGTTTTGGGTGGTGGAACCTCTTTGATTTCTTAGACCTTGAGGGGGTCCACTCAAATCCCTTGCTAGGACACAATAAAGCCTAATAGTCAACCTAAGTTGACGCAGAAGATGCATTTGAGATGGTTTAGGCACAGGTTGTAATGTCAACACTTTTGGAATACCAATCGTAAATTTTCTAGATGATCACTTCGCTTCTTGAATTGAATGGTGGGGTCATAAAAGTAAGCTAAGATAAGGTGGCACAGGTCATGAAAGATATAGTTAATCGCTTGCTGGAAGGTGGCTCCAGTATTTTTAAGACTGAATGGAATTACCTTGTATGCAAATGTGCCCCAAGGGGTAGTGAATTTTGTCTTGTACCGATTTGTATGTCAAATTTAAATTTTGTTGTACCCTGATAATTTTTCCATAAAGGACAAGGCCTCTTGACCAACGCAAGATTTAATGAATTGGTCGATGAATGGGGTGGGGTATTTTTCCTTGGGACAAGCCTTGTTCAAATCTTAGAAATTAATATAGAAGTGAATGGTGCCCTATTTTTTCATGACAGGAACAAGGTTGGAAACCCACGATGTGTAATCGATTGGGTAGATAAACCTGGCTTTCTTAAGCTTGTGGATTTCTTGCTTGATCGCTTCTGCCTTAGATGGGTGCAATTGACATTGTTTCTGGCATAGCAGTGGTATGTCAGGCCAGGTGTCAATATGGTGCTCTACGATAGTTAGGCTAAGCCCCGACATTTCCAAGTAATCCCATGTGAATATGTCTTTGTACTCTTGCAATAATTTTTTGTAAGAAACTACTTTGTATGGGGAGCATGCTTCCCCTAGTGAGATTTCTTCGATTTTTATTGGTTTTCTCGAGATATTTACCTTGATGGTCGGTGAAATATTTGACATGTTCCCTTCCTCGAATGCGTCAGGTACCGATATGGGATTTTTGAACCAGTATACCTTATCCAATGGGAAGAATTATTTTGATTTAATGGTGTATATCTATGGGTTCTCTAAGTTGTTAGGACCAAATTTTTTTCTGGAAAAAAAAAAGGACCGGTGATGAATTGCATCCCACTGAGAATCAGGTTCCCTCATGGCCACTAGAATATCTTCGTCTGAATGAAACCAGGCATCTGAGGGGGAGTTGGTTTATGTGAGGTTTTCAGGATATGGTTCGGGCCTAACAGATTTGGTCAACAAATACAAATAGGATTCCCTAGTTGATGTGGTGGAACTAGACGAGGTCGACAGGGTGCAGACTGGTTGAGTTTGCACTGTAGATAGTACAACTACTGTTGTAGTTGTAGTGATCTTGACACCAATGACAGATGATCAGAAAACATGATTCATGGTTCCCATACATGATGAGATGAATTGTATGTGGTGTTGTGTGTTATCACTCAGGTTTTCCTAGAAGTTGTGTAAGAGGAAAGTATACCCGAGGTAACCACAAACCAATCTTTTAGATGCAGAATCTAGCCAATCTGCATCCAGAGAGGGCTCTCTCTTTATGATTTATCTTTGTTTGTGAATGATTTTAGGCTAGTTATAGATGCAAAGTTTGTTTTGGGAAAATGGTGGAATCCACAAACTAAGGGCAAGGTTGAGGGCTTTCAGTCCATTGGGCTATGGAGTCTAAGGATGGTTTTACTGGATTTCTTTTCTGAACACAAGATGGTATTACAGGGCAAGATAGCTAGACAGAGAACAATCCTTAAAATTTAAAGTGGATGGATGGTCTTGAAGGGATGAAAGGCAACTAAGAATCTTTCACCATATTCAAGAGGAAGAAGAGAAATGATTACAAGCAAAGAGCAATGAAGGATTTCTTTGTTACGGTAATCAACAATATTGAATCAGCAAAACATGAGCAATTAAGAATTCATGCTTATAACTAATCCAGAAGAAAACATCGAGAATAATCACAGTTGAAAACAGAGTACAATTAAGCAAATTCTGTTTCAATCCTTTATGTAAACTATTCAGAAACGGATATGATGATAGCATAAACTAATATAAAATTTAAACACAAGGGTTGGAAAACTTATTGAACTGAAGTCCAACACATGAATCCTGCAACAAGTCCAGTGCTTCAAAACGTCATCCAGTAAGCCACAAGTAAATTTGTCCAAAAGCTTTTTATTCCGAAAACCTCAATGTTACAGCAGAGTAATAGAATCCACCCCAAATGTTTTCTTTGGGGATTTATTTATACAAAAATAATCCTAACAATATTACTCTATCCTAGCCAATAATTTAGGCTGACTTAAAGCATATTTACAACAAACAAGAGACACATGGTCTCGAAAATAGAATAATGAGTAACGGCTGATGTGCTGTTCCTTTCTTCATGGACGTGCTAGGGATAAGTGCTCAAAATAGGGCTCTGTGCTGTCCTTTGCGTATTCCTTTGACTTGTTGAATACTTTTTCTTCTCACGGATACTCTTTAATCTTTCATCTGATACTCTTTCATCTGCATTTCTGTTTTTTACCATTTACTCAATAGTAAAGATAAACTTTTATCCTGACAACATTTTTTTACAAAATTTCCAGCATTTCCTTCCACCTCTGATCATCTGGTATCATTGTTCTTCTGAGCTTCCTTAAAGTTTCATCGGCTTCAGTAAGTTTATAAAAAGTGGGCTCGTTTGGAAATAGATATTTTAATTCATGCTCCAGATGAAATAGATTCCTCACTTTTTCATAAATACTCTTCCCAGTTGGTCCTGCAGGTTCTGATGAGCTAGTAGAACCTATATTAGTAGAACCTATAGCTGTATGTTTAGCATGAGTTTTGATTCTTTTCTCATAAGTTTCCAAGTCTACTATTTGATCCTCTGTGAGCATGGGACTTGGCATTTCACTGTCGAGCAGAGCTTGAAACTTTTCTCTCAAAACGTTGATGTCGACCAAAATATCAGTACACTTTCTTTCTAGATTTTGCATGAAAGTTCTCTTTGTGAAAATTCTCTTTGCTTCCAAAACTACGCCTGTTCTGTCATCAATTCCTAGCAATGCTAGCTGTTGTTTTGTTCTGGAATTCAAAAACTGAATGAGCTGCTGGGCTAGCTCTGGCTTGCCTCTTAATTCATGTCTAGTTTTGTTTATTTCCTCTTGGGCTATCTTGACTAACTCATTCTGCTCAAAAATAGCTTGAATGGAAGGCCAAATATCTCTTATTAAATTAATTATGTTGTCCCAAAGAATATCATTTATTTCATTCAGAGGCTTTTCCAGTGTAAGATCTTTTTGCAAAGCCTCAACCAATTTTTCCAACCTTTTTATTTCTCTGAGGTTGTCAGCAACTGTCCTTTTGGATGTGTCATATTTTCCCTCCAATTTTGTTAATTGTAATTTTGCTTCTTGGAGTTCTGTGACCTTTAGCTGCAAACTCTCCATCTGTTTAATCAAATCATCAGAATTCAAATTAGAAATATTCACCTGAGATGATTGTTCCTGTTGTCCTGTAGTACCTGCTGCTGAAGCCTGTTTGAGAATTTCCTGTTCCCGCAATGCCTTTTCCAGCTCCTTCTCGGTTTCATTTAGTCGCTCTGTCAAGTTTAAGAGCAACTCCATCATTTCTTCTTGTGAATTTCCTTTTATTATTTCTTGTGTCTGGGGGTGCCTTGAGGCTGGTATTTTCAACTGTTTTCTCAGTGCAGCTATATCATCCTCTTTCTTTTTTATCAGTGCCTCAATACCTTTAGTGTCTTTGGGATTGTGACCCAAACCAATGATGATCTCTTCTAGAGACTTTATTCTATTGTCCTTGGCCTGTGAGGAGGCCCTCTCAATCTTCAATTGTGCAGTAGTATTATTCAAGGAATCTTGCAGCGTTAAAGCTGCCATGGCTTTGTTGGTGAGAGTAGAATAAACCATTTCCCCGGTTTGTCTATGAAGCTCTATCTGATCCAAGGGATGGATATCTTTTGCTAAAACTTCAAAATTTGTTCTGATGTAATCTGTTGCTGAAGTTGGCTTTGGCACCTGTGCTTTGAAGTGGCTCATTTGCATTTTACCTTGTGACAGATCAAATGCTGACATCAACCTTTGCTGATTGTGAGGAGCCATTTTCATATACTGATCGTAGACCTTCATTTTCAATGGTTCATTCTTTGTTTTGATATTAATGAAGGTTTTCTTTATGTCTCCAGTATCTGTCTTGGGCGGTCTGAAAGAAGATACTTCAGTGCTCAACTGCTTTTGTATCCCTTTCTGGCTTATGTTTGTTTCACTTGCTGTACCTGTTTGCTGACTATCCTCCCTGCCATCATCAAATATTTCATCTATGATCTCTACATCCGGAAGTAGATCAGACTTGTGTTTTTTAGCTTGATAGACTTGTGGGGCTCCTTTTGAAGGTGTGGTATCTGGAGCTGACCTCTTTTTCCCTATTTCCACATTCAGTGGAGTTTGCATCTCGGGAGCTTGGATTTGCTTTGCTGGTGTTTGAGAAGCTTTAGATTGTTCTGGTGTTTTGGAACTCTGTGATTTTTCTGCCATGACCAGGGTTTCAATGACCCGAACTATAGGTTCTTTTCCTTTACCTTTAGGCTCTGCTGCTACTGATGGGCTGTCTTTCTGTATAGCTTGTTGTAGAGTGGCTGTTGAAGATGTGCCAATATAGGGTACCTGCATTTGATCATATGTTTCTAGGTCAAATTTCTTCTCAGCATCTTTCATAAGTTTATTCAATTTGTCAGCTCCACTTCCCTCTTCAACAAGTGTTCCTCTAACCCATTCATCTTTATTTGCATACTGTTCTATGTCAGGAATTCTGTGATGTATATAAGGAGATGACTTATTTTTTAACCTTCTTTCACAAATGAAACCAAAGGGGTCATAAGGGACCCAACGGAAAGATGTATGGAATTTTTTCTCTAATATAAGTTCAGCATCTCTTTCAGCTTCCCTAGAATTGCAAATGAAAGGACCTAACTGGCTTTTGATCCTTAACTGTGCTTTCTTCTTTACATTGCAGAAATGGATTACATCTGAATTGTTCATCCGTCTAAAGTATTCCAAAGCAAAAATTCTCATTGGTACATATCTGGGTAACTTGAATGGATGTAATTCACATCCATAAATCCTGATGACTGTATGGTTTTGGTACAAGTACCAATCCCCAACTTTGTAACTCTTTGACAATTGCAGGGTCTTTCTAATCTCAGTACTAAGCCTGGGGGGAGAAACTCCTGTTAACAAGGTTGTAGCAGGATGTACAAACTGATCAATGAATTCCGAATAAGAGTAGGGAGAATCAGAGGACAAATGAATGATGGGGGACCAAAAAATAACAGACCTGGGATTACCTTTAGCATCAAGTTTCTGAACAGGGAAAGGGAATTTGTCTGAGTGATAGAAAATTATGAGGTGATAGATAACTGAGGAGTACTTGAACACCTTTTCATCATCTAGCCTTAAAAATTGATCATGGATTTTGTTGGCAATGAAGGAAGCATAGTCATACTTAATCTCAGGAGGCTGTCCAGGGGTAAAGATAGATAGCAAAGCCAGAGTTATCTCGTCAACATACTCACTGGTATTAAATCCTAAGACAAAGGATATTACATTCACAATAAGCCTTCCCAATTGATTGAAAAAGTAAAAACCATAGGGGGGAGTCCCTTTTGGCTGATGCTCAGGTAACATGAAGTACTGACACATTGTTTTCAATTTCTCTGGAGTTAACAGTCTGGTTTTCTCAATTAGCCCTTCCATGGATAGAGGTGCTAATTCTTGTTCTGGCTCAAATTGTAACATAGCATTGATAGCCTGAGGTGTTATAGGGAACAAAACACTTTGATCAGGAGCTAATACAGCTCTTTGTATGGGATCATAATTTGCATGACAATAATGAATGATTTCAGGGAAAACGTGGACTGTAGGAATGAAATACCTTGGGAGATTGGATTCCCACAACCCTATAAGATCTTGCCCCTTTGAGTGTTCGTCTCTGCAGCGACAGAAGCTCAAACGGGGACTTTCATCAAAATGCAGGTCTTTTATTTGGAAATCTTCATCTATTAGAGGTAAATAGTCCAAATCTCGGTGGGGAGCATTCAAAGGAGTGACATTTAGAGCAGTTGGGGCCTCCATTTTGGTTCTTGTGGATTCAAAATGGAGGTTTCAGTTTTTTCTTACAGACCGGACGGGATATCTGACAAAGGAGGAAATTGGAACAATGTGCAGGTTTTGGGGGCAAATTTACAGGTTTTAAATCTTCAATGAGGACTCAGAGAGGACTTTTGACCACTTTTTTCAGAGAAAAAACACAGGAAACTAAGCTTAACTTGCAGTCGGGGCGCGGAATGATAAATACCTGTTTTTTAATGGAAACTGGTTCTTCAACAGGTAATGAACAATGGCGGGGACGTTTTTCAATACTGGCGCAGCGGAATTTCGGAGTAATTTGGTGTATTTGCAGTGAAATTTGAAAATTGCAGCGGGAGCTTAGTCTCTTTCGGAAACTAAAAATGACTGAAAAAACGCGAAAAATGGCTTATTTACAAGTCAAAAGGGTTTTTGTCGTTTTCGAGGTGATGACGTCATTTGACGTACGGGGTGACGTAAGGGAGTGGGGTCGGCGGTATTCGGTAAGCGGTAAGCGGTAAGCCCGCACCGCTTTTGGACGAGGGCGGTAAAAAACGCGATGGCAGCGATTCCACAGGACGCTTGCCACGTGGAATGATGAATTTTCAGAAACCGCCCATCCCCCGCTGGTTAACACGCTGGCAAGGGATGGGCAGCGGGATTGATGATCGCCGTTGATCTACGGACGAATGATCCAACGGCTGGAGGAAAGGGAAACTTGTGCGGTTTCAAAAGCGGGCCCATCGGGGTTTAAACAAGTTTTGACGTGTAATCTAATCACCCCGGGGAGAAGTTAATAGGCGGGAATGGTTGTTAATTAGTCCGAATGACTAATTAACCCCGTGATTTTATGAAATGGATTGCAGTGGAGTTTGGCCATATGGGATGCCACGTGGAATGCTGAGTATGGTGGCGCAGGATTCCGTCGTAGTTTATTCTTGTTTTTGGTGTTAAACACATATGTTACGTGTCTAACGCTTTTCTATATATATTTTATTATACGATGAATAAATTAATATAATTAATTCATCATAGGGGCGGAATGTATATATAAGGTTATAGTTTTACCAAAGGGCTTTATAAAGTGGGATATTTATTTTAAATGTGCGGGACTATATATACCTTGGTAAAACATTATAATAAGAGGGTTTTGAGGATATTTATTTAGAAAAGGGAGTTATATGCATAGGAAAAGGGATTTCACTAGGGATTTAATATAATAGAGTTAGGTGTTAATATGAAAAAAGGACAAGGAAAATCAAAACATCTTTGTACATCTAAGAAAGTGAAAACTTATGAAGTAAATTGCACATTTTATCTTCAACACTTAAGCTTAGAATAACAAGTTGTCTTGAGGAATTTTATGGAATGTTGCATCAGTTTCCTAAGTAAAATAGGATTTTACTTATGAAAAAAGTTAAAGATGGAAGATAATCAATGATGGATTATTTCAAGTGCTTAGGTCTTTTGATCATTAGGCCGAGGGTCCGGTCCCTCCAGAAGTCAAGGAAATGCCTTGAGCCCCTTTGATCTCAAATTACCTTAGTACTTTTGGGGAAATTAGTAAAACTCTCGAGGGGGAAAAATGATGAGGGAGGTTAATGAATTTGACTTTGCTTGCTGTGATTTTCCAGTGTATTTCCTGCTTTAGTACTTGTGATGAAAGTAAATGATTAACCAACATGTAGCAGCACCATTCATCATATAACACTTTGCAGCACCATCTACCTACCCTATCTACTTAACACTACCATTTTCTCTTCTTTATTAGGGTGCATTTAGACTTGCAAACCCTTATCAATCTTCTTTTCTTTTACATGGTAAATCTATCTATTTCTACCCTTATTACATCCAAGGGCTCAGATTAAACTGTTGAGCACCTTTTATTCACTCTACCTATCTACTTATCTTCCAAGATTAAACTGTTTGGTCAGATATTTATTCTCTAATCTATAACATGAAATTGAAATATGAGTAAGCCAAGTTTAAACAGTTTGATTTATTCATGAATTGTGGCAAAAGTTTCACAAGCTGCACACAATTGATTTATTACAACAGATGAAAAAGTAGTGGCATTTGGATTTGCACACTTTCCTTGGTCTATTTTTTGCTTGGGGTTCCTTTCTTTCTCTTTTTTACCATTTTTATTCTTTTTTACCCTTTGATCTTTCTTTTAGGGTATACCCTCTTTACATTTTTTAAATTTTTTGATTTTTTGGTTTTTCAAGAATATGGAACACCTTTGCTCAAGTAAGAAGGTTTGAACATATTCCACACTTCCATCAAGACAATCATGAAAGATGAAACCTATTGATATAGGAGGCTAACATTGTGTATTTTCGACATTGGATAGTGGAGGAATTTCCCTTGTGGTGGCTTGTGTGAGAGTAAGCTTATGTTCCTCACATGGCGTACTGACGGTACTCGCACTTTCCTAGATTTGGAAACTACGCTGAGTGCATAGGTGCCTAAATTTTTAAATTAGGGGGCACAACTCTATTTCATGATTGTGACTTGTGCATGTTATCACTCGGATTGAACATCAGGCCTCAAACCACGCTTAGCTAAGTAACTAGCCCTTCTAGGCTAGGAGAGGGCTCTATCCATATAAATTACGGCCGAAATGACTGACGAAAGAAGATATTAGGCTAGGTATAGTAGCTCAGGGTTTTTTATTTTTATTGTGTAAGGTTTTGCTAGATCAAGAGGAGTCAAACATTTAGGGAAAGGAAATTAGGTCAAGATTTGCAGGGTGTTCTATGGGGAAAGGTAGGTATAATGTTTATTACATTAGGGATTCGATGATGGGATGATCAAGATAGGCGAGGAGCTAGAAAGAGCATGGTGAATTGATGATTTCTTTCTAAACTGAAGAAATTAAAAATTATGAATTTTTACCCAAAACAGAGCATAGAAATTATGGATTCTATTCATCTAACTTTAAAACATTCATCTAATACAAATGAAATGATGGATGAAGTAATAAAACATTCTAACATATGAGAAAAAAATAAGAAACTAAAACTAAATACAATACCACATGGATCCCATAAAAATAGCTGCAAATTTGATTAATGTTAAGGCCAAAACTGATACAAATATGTCTCTTGAGATGCCTGTTAGCCACCTATAAAAACTTTCATATCAAATGGTGGCTAAATCATTTTTGAAGCCTTCAAGAAACAAGTTTTATTGCAAAATTTTTAGTTCTTGAAGTCTTATGAAGACATCTTATTCTTTGATTAATCTTCACTGCTGTTTCTCTTTTAAAATCTGAAATTATGTTGTTTTCCTGAAGAAAAGACTGCTGCAAAAACTCCATTTTCCCCTCCTTTCACTCATTATTAACCTTAATTTTTATCCCCTTTTCCCATGAAATTCCTCTTTTTTCCATTATTTCCCTTCTTCCCTACATAAATCCCCTTTTATAATGTTTAAAACTCCTTTTTAAACCTTACCGAAACCCCCAAAATCCTTTGAAAATTCTTGAAAATTCATAAAAAATAGTATTTTTAACTATAGGCCTAAGCCCCTTTAGGCTAAGTCCTAAACTAATTCCCCACCATGAAAATTGGAACTAGAACCAAGCACTAAACCCATATTGTGCTTGTCACATCGGAACAATTGACGAGCGCAAGTCTTTTTGTTACATAAAACTTCCGATGTGATTGGCTCCTTTATATATAAGCCCCGATCCTTTGTTCCCTTTGTAAAACCAACAGCCCCGCAATCCGGTGCTAAACATAATTTGAAACCCCTCCCCGATACAAAATATCCTTTGTATTTCGTAAAAAGTCTGATTTTCTTATGTTTCAAAGGTTTCCGCCGGTTCACGGTTTAAACCAATCTCCACCGTTGATCTTAAACCAATCAACGACCTGCGCAATCTCGCATCGGAGATTTCATTGGGCGCGTTTTAATATTATATTTCCCTTTCTCGATTGGAAATCTCTCGATGGATTCTCAGCCATTGATCTCCCCTACCAGATCCAGATCTGATGGCCCACATCGATCTAATCTTAAGCTCATCCCCCTGCCTGTTGTTAGCCCCCCATAAATTACTTGACAAGCAAGTAGGGGGCTGATTTTTCTTTATGAGCCTTCAAGGAATGAATTTCCCCTAAAAATACATCATCCTTGAAGCCTCTTCATGCTCTCTACCCTTCAATTATTTCCCTCTGCTGTTTACATCTAAAAAGCCTCTCTGTTTGCAAAAGAGTGTGCTCTGAAGGCCTGCATTTGCCCCTTGTATCCCTACAGAATACCCCATTTTGACCCTTTATTCCCCCTTGTCAAAATTCCCCTCTAACCTTTCTAAATCATACCCATACCCTTTAAAACCATTCCTACACCCTTTGTTTAGCCAAATTTCCCCTTCTTCCCTCTATTGTTACCCCTTTTCGGCCTCAAGTTTCATTAAAAAGGGTCGAAAAACCCATACTCTGCACATTGTGGTCTTAGCCCCTTATGGCCCTAGCCCCTTAACCCTTTTCCCCACGTGACCGAATGCCGAAGCCGAGCACTAGCCCAAAGAGTGCTTATCTCATTTGGTTATCGGGAGCAGTTTCCGCCGTTGATCTACACAAATTGGACGACGATCGTGACCCTCGCAACCCCCACTTTTCACAGTCCACCTCTTCAATCGTGCCATCGCTGTCCATTTAGCCATTGATCTGATGGTCCAGAATGCACCTACCCCTATGGTCCCTGCCCGCGCATTATTCTGAAAACCACTAGTTTCTATCGCACCGCCTTCGGGTAGTAGGTGGTATTTGTTTTTTGGGAGTGATTCCATACATCGAGCAACGCGTGGCACCAGTACGGTTGGAAAACCACCCTCCCATCGCACATTAAAGTTCTTCCATAGATGCAGAGTGATATCTTTGTGCGTCGTCCGATCTGGGGCGGGCAATCTAACGACGATCGCTCCACGAAGCTGCGCACGTGATAATCAATGGCCACCGTACCCCTGGCCCACCGTTCATCGCCCTCCAACGCGTTCCCAATCATCAATCTCCTCCTGAGATCGGATGGTCTAGATTCAAACTCAGCCCGCCATTGTACCGTGCCGCCATGTCACTCATTCCACGTGTTTCCGCCCACCCTCCATCTATAGTCATTCAAACGATAATTTTCGCAGGTTTTCATTTAAATCTAATGCACTCCGCCAACTTTCACCATTCTCCACCGTTTGCCGCATTATTCCACCATTTCACTAGCTGCATGACCATTTTCATCATCTACACTGCATCCACCACGCCCATTCATTGTTTTCTTAACTTGTTTTCATATTTTGCAGGGTTTCAGAAAGGCGGAAAACCGCCATGGTTCATATGTATCATTGTAAATGGCGCGTTGTGCAAAGAAAGTTGAAGTTGGAAGCTGGTACTACAAATAAATTTCTGGAAAGATGGCAACAGCATAAACATTATCAAAGAACAGTTAAATCTCCGCGAAAACCTATCCGGCGCCATTAAAGCCCATATCTTGCAGATTACAACATTTATGAAGCGGCAGAGAAATACCAACTAGTGATCAGCAAGTTCAACGTTCAGTATTGAACATATTTGAGCCTTAAACAGTGGTTAAAAGGAAAAACACCAGGTTAGTGACATCATGGATCACACAGAGTGTACAGCACACAGAAAACCATATCATCATGGTTTTCACATCAGCAGAATTGTTTCCCACGAAAGGACAAAGTGCCCATGCAATGTTCAATCTATGCCATGTTTTAGAGAGATTTTCTGCCTTGACAATAGTCCTGGTGCTATCAAAGAATTTGTTTCACAAGTATGGAGGACTTCTCAGCCATTTATTTACCTTGTTATTATTCACCAAAATTACTACAGAGTTCTGCAGCCAAGTACATCAGAGACATACTTGGAGTAAATGAAAGCCTGGACGAAACCCACATCCTCATCCAAAGAACACAAGAGATTAATGCATCAAATTTAAATAGAATGGGTTTCGGCCCTCTTTCTTTTCTGAGTTTTAATGCTGCATTTAGTTCCCACCTACCTCCTCTGCTCATCTTTCAGCTATAAAAACTCATGAGAAAATATTGCAAAGGTTGTTTATCAGTTATCAGAGAATCGCAAGTAGTTTCTTTTGAGACACAGTCACTATGTAAAGTTGTAAGATAGGCTGAGGAAGATGTTTTTAGACTGAGCATTCAGCTATTGGCAATGTTGTACTTGACTGGTATTTCTATTTAATATGACAAGCACATTTCTTTGGATCCTAATCTAAAGCAGCGGTGATGTTTTCCTATCTCTGTGTTTTAATTCATTTCATTTCGTTTCTACTAGCTTGCATCAGAATATTGGCATAGCATTTACCCTTGTTAGGTACCCTATGTTTTTGCTCTCCTCGCCTTTGATGTTTTCTACTAATGTGTGATCTAAGAATTGGTTTCAGTTAATTTAACCAGTGTAGTGGATGTTATTGCCTGCTCTCTGATGTATGAATTAAATGAATCTGTTCTTATATGTTTCTTGTTAATGATTTAGCTGGAAGATTTGGGAACATTGGGGATTAGAGTTAGCCCTACCCACTAGGATCCTTGTGTGACCAGCTTGTCTTTAACTGTGTGTCGTGAATCTATGTTGTCTCCTCCTCTCCTACCATTCCGTATCACTCTATCATCTTTAAGATCCAACGTTTTAGATGACTAGCCCAATTGAAAGCCTGCCTATTGATTAGCAAGAAAATCCTTTCTTTACTCCATTTCTCAATGGTTTTGAATGTTTCGTAGAATATTTCACCTCTGCCTAAACCCTCTTTGCTCATCCTTGTCTTACAATGAACCCTTCTTTCCTGACAACCAACAACCAAACAAACAATCAAACAAACAAACCCTGAGCCTTATAACTAGCCTAAAATTTTAACAATGAGCTTCAAATTCATATACCTTTGACATATCATAGAGAGATCCCTCTCTAGACCCAGGAGGGCTAGATCCTAAGGTCTGAAAGTGGTTTGATGTTGTCTCATATTTTGGTCTTGCCAATCTAGCCAAAACATGGGAACCCCAACATAATGGCGACTCCGCTGGGGACATTCTGAGTTTTTCTCACCTTATACATCATAAGAGCCTTGGAAACATATAATCTCTGGTTAGGTTGGCAGTTAAACACTCCTATTCACACATCAACCTATATACCATTTGTTGTGTTTCCCCCATATTCTTGGACAGAGTCTAGAAAGGGTCAGTTAGCCTCCAGATCTTGCACTCTTTAGAGATGAAATATCTGGTAAAAGCCCTCCCAGTCAATCTCTAGTTAGAGTTTGCTGTGTTGTGAAGATATACTTGAAAAAGGGACATCCCATAGGCACTGTGGTGGGCAATGTACCCTCCAGAAGCATCTTAAAACCTCCACCTGGTGACTCCATAATTCCTAAACGATTTAAAGACTCCACTGATGATCAGTAGGCCTGCTGATTATCTTGGTTTCACACAAGACTCCACTGGGAGACCAAACTCCATAACAACATCAACCACAGTAGAAGTAACAAGTAGGGTTAAGCTACTTGGTTAGAAAACAACATTCTGGCTTCAAGAACAATTCATACAAGAGCTTATCCTAACCCAGACCCACTTGAAATAGTTTACAACCCTGAGAGAATCCTCAAGGGATCCCCTACACCTAAACAGTCAACTATTTTCAGCCACATCCATAGAGCTAACTCTACACCAGAAAAATTTACAACTCTATCAGACCCACTTTTTGACCTAGGCACTCAAAACAGTTTACCAAGAACTAGGTCATTCAGTGTTCTATACCAGCCAGACCTTGAGTCTCCTGTTTCACCACCTCAAGGTGGTAAGCACCTTGGGAATAGATAGACCACTCCATCTACACCTCCTGATATACACTTCATTCAAAATTTGGGGCTAAGTCACCCTAGATATACTCATTAGTCTTCTGCTGGTCACAATATCCCTGTCATCCATATACCAGCTGCCCAAGTCAATCCTTTACCTCATCAAAACATCATCGTGGAAGCCTGGTATGCACCTCTGGTTTTACCCCAGCCTCTAGTACCTTTACCGAATAATTATCAATCAAAGATCCCACACTTCACTACAAAAGAGTCTACCACAGCCCAACACCATGTAGATAGGATGTAAGATTCTTTTGACTATATGGAGATAGATGATGAAACAATCAAAATGAGAATCTTTGCCTAGAGCTTAGAAGGTGATGTGAAGAAATGGTTCAAAGGCCTACCTCCTAATAGTATCCAAGACCTTCCTGCTTTATATAAGACTTTCATAAACAAATGGGAGGTTAAGGCCAACCCTCGCCAACTCCTAGAAAAATATATGAACCTTAAAAGAAATGTAGGAGAGAGTGTCCATGATTACAAAATGAGATTTAACAGCATTTACAATGCTCTTCCTCCACACATGAAACCTCCCCAAGGTATGGCTCTAGTGAAATACCCCGAAGGCTTTGATGCTGACATGGCCTACCAACTTAGGGAGAGAGATTACAACACGTTGGAAGACATGCAAAAAGGAGCAGTGAGTGTAGACGCTAATCTGATTGAGAAAAGAGAAATATTGAGAGCTGAGAAAAGGGTAGCATATAGATATGACAATGTAGCTTCCACGTCTGACCCAAATTATGACCGCATGTCAAAAAACATGGAAAAGATATACCAAATGATGGAAAAAATGGTTGTCACAGTTAGTAACCAAAACATAAACCAAAACCATAACCAAAACCAAAACTTTAGAAGAAACAACGCCACTCCCAACAGACAAAGAGAATCAGATCAGCAAGTTATTCCCCCATTCCAAGAGAACTTTCTTGATGAAGATGAGGGAATCATAGAAGAGTCTACGGGAACCACAATAAACATGTTTGAAACAAAATATTCAATCCATAACTATTACACAGAAGAATATCACTCCCCACCCTCTTATTGGGATGAGGAATGGTTAGAAACTGAGGATTACAGGTTAGGATTTGAAAATGCCATGATGCAGGTCAGAGAACAATATGAACTTAGAAGTAAAAAGAGCCAAGAAACTGCCAAACAAAAAGCTTTTGAGGTCACCACCAACAAAAGACCTGAGAAAACTTATAAAGCAACTATTGAAAGTAACAAATCAGCAGCTGAGAGTTCTGGAAAGAACAAAGAAAAGGACAACCAAAACACTGATACACAAGGTAAAGCAACCAGCAGCACTAGCACTGCAGTTAGTGCTCTTGATAAAACTGTCACAAACACTGTACATAACGAGAATCAGCACACTGATTCAGCCACCAAGGTGGTGACTAACAAAGCAGAGTTGAAAATTCTGAAGAGTCAGTCCACTTTCAATTTGGAGAGTGAGATTGCAAAAATTAAAATCTCTATCCCACTCTCTGAGCTGGCCACTCAGGATGTATATAAAGGCCAAATTTTGAAAGCATTAAATTTATGTGAGAACAGTGACACTGTAAATCTGAGTGATGATCAACATGCCCTTCTGTTTGGTCCAAAGATAGAAGGAAACTTTCAGGAAGGGGTAGTTCCCCATTTTTATATCAGTCTTAATATCCATGATAAGATTCTCCACAATGCAATGCATGATTCTGGGGCGTCACACAACCTGATGCCTAAAGTAGTGATGGAAAGGTTAGGCCTAGAGATAACCCATCCCTATAAAGATCTATATTCATTTGACTCTAGCAGAGTAAAGTGTCTTGGCCTAATCAAATATTTATGTGTGAGCCTTTCCCAGATTCCAGCAAAGTGTATGGTCATGGATGTTGTTGTGGCAGATGTGCCACCCAAGTATGGCATGTTATTGTCAAGATCATGGGGAGCCAAGCTGCAAGGCACAATGCAGATGGATGGGGCCTATGCCACAATCCCAATCTTTGGCCAAGTTAGAAGACTGTACAGAGAGGTACAAATGAAATTTCTGGTCAGTAGCCCCGAGAAGCTTGAAAACTCACCTTTATACTCTGTACATACGGACCTTGACTCCTTCATCCTCTGTAATGATGAATCCTCAGAAGGGTCAAAGTCCCAAAATGGAGATACCAACAAGGAAACAATGCCTATGGACTTTAACGTAATGGCTACTCTATACTCAGAGGAGGAAGACGTAGAAAAATTTGAATAGTGCACTATAAAAAAAGCTTAAAGTGAACCAGAAACAGAATGCAGTCAGCCAACTAGTCACCCCTCTGATTTCCACACACATGATGAAAAAAAAAACGACCCACAGCCTTGTGCAGCTCCTATAATGCTACATGATGGCGAACCCAGCTGTAGGGAAGGGAGTGATGGTAAAACGAAAATTGAACCCTTGTGGGATATGAATTTCGATGGGTCATGCACCAAGAGAACTGCTAGAGCAGGGGTGTGGATATATAACACAGAGAGTGACTATGCAGAGAGTCATGCCTGCAACCTGCACTTCAAATTTAAAAAAAACATTGTAGAGTATGAGGCTCTTATCCTAGGCTTAAATCTGTTGATAAAATTAGGAGCCCGTAGGATAACTGTGCGTGGGGACTCTGAGCTGATCATTAAATAGGTGAATGGTGAATACATAGCGAAACATCCTAGATTGAGAGCTTACAGGAATGACACTATGGATTTATTGAAAACATTTGTTGAATACAAATTAGTGTTTGTTCCTAGGAGTCAAAATGTCATTGCAAACAGATTAGCTTGCCTAGCTAGTTTATACCCTAAGACTCCAAGAGACCAACAAATCATCATTCAGACCAAGTTCAGACCTGTAGTATCGGATAATGAAAAATATTGGTAGGTTTTTGAAGGAGATAAACATATTGAAGATTTCCTGGTGGGAAGGAATGAGTTTTAATTTTCTGATTCAGACCCCAAATCTGACAGTAGCTGCCTAAGTGAAGAGTCCTCAGATGAGGAAGAAACACCCTGTAACATAGAAATAAACTCTTTAAACGAACAGAATGGAAATCCAAATGAAAAATGTGAAAACACAGATAGTGAAGAAGTAGAGGTGCTGCAGGCCAAAGATAAGAACATACCTCGAGGTCTAGCACCTTTAGAAGACCTTTTTGACTTTGATGATGTAGCAAAAAAGCCCGCTATAGAGCATGCAGACTATGATGTCGAGGAATGCAACATAGGCACTGAAGACAAACCCAAGATGATCAAATTGGCTAAGTCCCTGCCTACAAACATGAAAAATAAATACATTGACCTATTCAAGGAATTCATTGATGTGTTTTCTTGGATTTATGAGGACTTAAGGGCCTATGACACAAACATCATACAACATAATATACCCTTGAAAGAAAATCAGAAGTCCTTCAGACAAAAACTTTGCAGAATAAACCCAAAACAATTACCTGCAGTGGAAAAAGAGATTAAGAAGATGTATGAGGCAGGTATAATTGTTCCTGTGAGGTTCTCTAACTGGGTATCAAACCTAGTGGCTGTGAGAAAGAAAACATGGGAGATCAGATTGTGCATTGATTTCAAGAATCTGAATAGAGCCTCGCTCAAGGACAATTACCCTTTGCCAAAAATGGAACATATCCTTCAGAGGGTAGTAGGTTCTAAAATGATCTCCCTGCTAGATGGTTTTTCAGGTTACAACCAAGTCTTAGTAATGCCAGAAGACCAACTCAAGACAGCCTTTACCACCCCATGGGGCACCTTTATGTATGTAAATATGCATTTTGGATTGATGAACATTGGTGCAACCTTCCAAAGAGCGATGGACATAGCTTTTCAGATGAAATAGGACACTTCATTGTCATCTATCTGGATGACATAACAGTCTACTCTAAGACCGAAGAAGAACACCTAAAACATCTAAGGAAAGTGTTCGGAAAATGTAGGAGGTTTGTTCTGTCATTAAATCCCAAAAAGACTGTATTTGGACTGTAGGAAGGTAGACTTCTTGGCCACATTATATCTGAGAAGGGAATTAGGATAGACCCACAAAGATTTGAGGGAATACTACAAATCACACACCCAAGAAACATCAAAGAGTTACATTCCTTCATTGGGAAAAACAATTTCCTAAGGATATTTATTCCCAACTTAGCTGAACACCTTAGAAATATGACTAACATGCTGAAGAAATGTGTTGGAGTTAAGTGGACTGTTGAAGCTAAGAAATATTCTAAATCAGTAAAACTTGCACTCACCCAGGCTCCTATCCTAATCAACCCAGATTTCTCAAAATATTTCCTGATTTTTTCATTTTCCTCCAAGCATACAATAGCTGCAGTTCTACTGCAGAAGAATTCAGAGGGAATGGAACAACCCATTTCTTTCTTCAGCAAAGCGCTCAGGGATGCACCCTTGAAATATGACATAATGGAAAAACAGGCCTACACTTTGATTAGGGCCTTGAAAGACTTTAGGGTGTACATATTACATTCCCACACCATAGCCTATGTGCCAAATATAGTGGTTAAAGACATATTGCCCCAAGACCCAGATGGGAAAAGTGGCAAATGGATTGCTGTGATTTTGGAATACGACCTTGAGATTAAACCCACCAAACTGATCAAAGGTCAGGGCTTAGCCCAACTAATGGCTTAATCAAATCTACAAGCCCTAGACATGAAAATGGTAGATGCCTTGGATGAGCAGCAGGGATTGCCTAATCCCACTGTTGAGGAAAAGTTTCAGAGCTCTCCTTGGTATTCTGACATTCTGTATGTGCTTACACACCTCAATGCCCCTCCTGAACTATCAAAGACCAAAGCCAAATTCTTAAAGTTGAAAGCTAGGAGCTATTGCATATGGAATAACTGCTTATACTGGAAGAATCCAAATGGCCTATTGCTTAAATTTTTGCCTAAAAATGAGGCAGAGAGGATTAAACAAGAAATCCATGCAGGAGAGTGTGGAGGCCACCTGAGCTGGAAGGCTACTGCAAACAAAACACTCAGAGCTAGTTACTATTGACCTACACTTTTCAATGATATCCATAAGATGATAATTGCCTACCACAAATGCCAGATTTTTGAAGGCAAAAGAAAACTCCTCCCGTTACCTCTGCAACCCATCACTGTTGAAGGACCCTTTATGCAATGGGGTGTAGATTTCATAGGGGAAATTCACCCTGCTTCTTCTACACAACAAAAATGGATCCTAACAGCCACAGACTACTTAAATAAGTGGATATAGGCCATACCTACTAGGAATTCCATAGATTTAGTCATCATTAGGTTCCTAGAAGGTGATATCCTCTCTCGGTTTGGCTGCCCAAAGAAAATAATCATTGATAATGCTGCTGCTTTCGGGTCCAAGAAAATGGTTGATTTTTGTCATAGGTATCAAATATCACTTATTCATTCAACTGCCTATTACCCTCAAGGTAATGGACTAGCTGAATCATCGAACAAAAGCCTGGTGACCATCATCAAGAAGCTGTTGGAAGAAAACAAAAAGTCGTGGCATAACAAGTTAGTGCATGCCTTGTGGGCTGACAGGCTTACAACAAAGAAGTCCATTGGCATGTCACCATATCAACTTGTCTATGGGATAGAAGCAGTGTTCCCTACCAGCCTTCGGGTACCAGTGATTAAGCTGGTCCAAGAGATTCAAATAGAAGAAGACAGTATGGTGAGAAGGATAAACCAAACAATTCATCTTCAGCAAACAAGGGAGGAGGTCCATAACAGAGCTATGAAAGTTCAGGAGAATGTAAAGAGGCTATTTGACAAAAGAACCAAAGATGCTAATTTCAAAATTGGAGATAAAGTCCTGAAGTGGGACATAAGGAGAGATGACAAAGGAAAGAACGTCAAGTTTGACAGTTTGTGGCAAGGTCCATACATCATCCAGGCCACTGTGGGTCCAAATGCCTTTTTTCTACAAGAATCAGATGGTACAAAGATGTTTGGGGGTCCTGTCAATGGTAGGATGCTCAAACACTACTTATGATGATTTCCAATTTCCAGTTTCCATCTCCATTGTACATACCATTGCAGTGTTTTGTTTTCAAGAAAAGAGAAAATGTCCCAAAAAAAAAAAAAACAGAGAGAAAAGAGAGGTTCAGACATGCTCAAAACATGAACCTCTGAGGTACAAAATACTAGTTCTAAATGATCAAAACCTGAGCCAAGGAAAGTGAAGATGGCTGGTCTAAACATGACCAAAACCTAGACCAACAGAGAAAAAAGAAGAATCAACTCTAACAAGCCCAAAACCAGAGCTGAAATGAAGAAAGAAAGTGACTCTAACAAGCTCAAAACTGGAGTCAGAAAGAAAGAAGGATACTTCAAGCCTTCACAATTTTGTTTTTATTTTTCTGCAAATTTCTGTCCATGTGCAACTATCTTTATGCCTTGGATAAACAAAAAACTAGACTGTCTAATCCTAGTTTGACTATTTTTAAATTTCTGTTGTAGAATGTAGAGAAGAAATCTGCTGGACAGTTTAATCCCAGCAGATATTATATTAGGTAGAGAAAGATATGAGACCAACAGTCTAATCTGGTCTCATGGAGTAATAAGGGTAGATTTAGAATAGGTTTATTTTATGTTATAAAAATAAATGATGTAAAGGGTCTGCTAGTCCAAATGCACCCTAGAAGAAGAAAAAATACTAGGATTGTAGGATGGGTAGGTAGATTGTTTGGGAAGGTTTTTCTTCTAAATTGATGTCTCCATAATTGTGGCAACTGAAAATCAAAGAAGAATGTGGCTCAATCAGCAGGCATCTGGCCTACTCCAAAGATCATTTCTAATTTCTTGACTCCTTCAAGAAGAAGCCATCCCCATGTGGAGCCACTGTTATCCCCCCATAAATTACTTGACAAGCAAGCAGGGGGATGATTTGTCTTTATGACCCTTCAAGGAATGCATTTCCCCTAAAAACACATCATCCTTGAAGCCTCTTCATGCTCTCTACCCTTCGATTATTTCCCTCTATTGTTTACATCTAAAAAGCCTCTCTGTTTGCAAAAGAGTGTGCTCCGAAGGCCTGCATTTGCCCCTTGTATCCCTGAAAAATACCCCATTTTGACCCTTTATTCCCCCTTGTTAAAATTCCCCTCTAACCTTTCTAAATCATACCCATACCCTTTAAAACCATTCCTACACCCTTTTTTTAGCCAAATTTCGCCTTCTTCCCTCTATTGTTACCCATTTTTGGCCTCAAGTTTCATTAAAAAGGGCCGAAAAACCCATACTCTGCACATTGTGGTCTTAGCCCCCTACGGCCCTATCCCCTTAACCCTTTTTCCCATGTGAATGAACGCCGAAACTGAGCGCTAGCCCAAAGAGCGCTTATCTCATTTGATTATCGGGAGCAGTTTCCGCCGTTGATCTACACAGATTGGACGGTGATCGCGACCCCCGCAACCCCCACTGTTTACAGTCCACCTCTCCGATCGTGCCATTGCTGTCCATTTAGCCGTTGATCTGATGGTCCAGAATGCACCTGCCCCTGTGGTCCCTACCCACACACTATTCCGAAAACCACCGGTTTCTATCGCACCGCCTTCGAGCATTAGGCGGTATTTTTTTTTTGGAAGCGATTCATACATCGAGCAACGCGTGGCACCGGTACAGTTGGAAAACCACCCTCCCATCGCACATTAAAGTTTGTCCATGGACATAGAGCAATATCGCTGTGCGTCATCCGATTTGGGGTGGGCAATCTAACGACGATCGCTCCACGAAGCTGTGCACGCGATAATCGATGGGCACCGTACCCCTGGCCCACCGTTCATCGCCCTCCGACGCGTTCCCAGCCATCAATCTCCTCCTGAGATCGGATGGTCTAGATTAAAACTCAACCCACCATTGTACCATGCTGCCACATCTCTCATTCCACGTGTTTCCACCCGCCCTCCATATATAGTCATTCAAATGATAATTTTTGCAGGTTTTCATTTAAATCTAATGCACTCCACCAAATTTCACCATTCTCCACCATTTGCCGCATTATTCCACCATTTCACCAGCTGCACGGCCATTTTCATCATCCGCACTACATCCACCATGCCCATTCATTGTTTTCTTAATTTTTTTCGTATTTTGCAGGGTTTCAAAAAGGCAGAAAACCACCATGGTTCATATGTATCATTGTAAATGGCGCATTGTGTAGAGAAAGTTGAAGTTGGAAGCTAGTACTACAAATAAATGTCTGGAAAGATGGCAACAGCATAAATATTATCAAAGGACAGTTCAATCTCCGCGAAAACCTATCTGGCACCATTAAAGCCCAGATCTTGTAGATTACGACATTTATGAAGCGGCAGAGAAATACGAGCTAGTGATCAGCAAGTTCAATGTTCAGTATTGAAGATATTTAAGCCTTAAATAGTGGTTTAGAGGCAAAGCACCCGGTTAGCGACATCATGGATCACACAGAGGGTACAGCACACAGAAAACCATATCATCGGGGTTTTCACATCAGCAGAATGTTTTCCCATGAAAGGACAAAGTGCCCATGCAGTGTTCAATCAATGCCGTGTTCTAGAGAGATTTTCTGCCCTGAAAAACAATCCTTGTGCTATCAAAGCATTTGTCTCACAAGTATGGAGGACTTCTCAACCATTTATTTACCTTGTTATTATTCACCAAAAGTACTACCGAGTTCTGCAGCCAAGTACGTCAGAGACATACTTGGAGTAAATGAAAGCCTAGACGAAACCCACATCCTCATCCAAAGAACACCAGAGATTAATGCATCAAATTTAAACATAATGGGTTTCGGCCCTCTTTATTTTTTGAGTTTTAATGCTGCATTTAGTTCCCATCTACCTCCTCTGCTCATCTTTCAACTATAAAAATTCATGAGAAAATATTGCAAAGGTTGTTGTTCAGTTATCAGAGAATCACAAGTAGTTTGTTTTGAGACACAGTCCCTGTGTAAAGTTGTAAGATAGGCTGAGGAAGATGTTTTCAGACTGAGTATTCAGCTGTTGGCAATGATGTACTTGACTGGTATTTCTATTTAATATGACAAGCGCATTTCTTTGGATCCTGATCTAAAGCAGTGGTGATGTTTTCCTATCTCTGTGTTTTAATTAATTTCATTTCGTTTCTACTGGCTTGCATAAAAATATTGGCATAGGATTTACCCTTGTTAGGTACCCTATGTTTTTGCTCTCCTTGCCTTTGATTTTTTCTGCTAATGTGTGATCTAAGAATTGGTTTCAGTTAATTTAACCAGTGTAGTGGATGTTATTGCCTTCTCTCTGATGTATGAATTAAATGAATCTATTCTTATATGTTTCTTGTTAAGGATTTAGCTGGAAGATTTGGGAACACTGGGGATTAGAGTTATCCCTGCCCACTAGGATCCTTGTGCAACCAGCTGGTCTTTAACTGTGTGTCCTGAATCTGTGTTGTCTCCTCCTCTCCTACCATTCCATATCACTCTATCATCTTTAAGATCCAACGTTTTAGATGACTAGCCCAATTGAAATCCTGCCTATTGATTAGTAAGAAAATCATTTCCTGACTCCATTGCCCAATGGTTTTGAATGTTTCCTGGAATATTTCACCTCTGCATAAACCCTCTTTTCTCATCCTTATCTTACATTGAACCCTTCTTTCCTGACAACCAACAACCAAACAAACAATAAAAAAAACAAACCCTGAGCCTTATAACTAGCCTAACATTTTAACATTGAGCTTCAACGTCATATACCTTTGACATATCATAGAGAGATGCCTCTCTGGACCCAAGAGGGCTAGATCCTGAGGTATGAAAGTGGTTTGATGTTGTCTCATCTTTTTGTCTTGCCAATCTGGCCAAAACATGGGAACCCCAACACCTGTGACCTCCTCCGATTAATTCCCTGTTGTTGATCTGGCCCTCAGATCAACAATCCACATATAATCACATCGAATATTTTCATTATGCATTTCCTCTCTCCTCCTCTGATCGCAAGACCTCCGATTTCATTTGGGCTGTCCATTGCATACCATCCGACGGCCCAGATTGAAGCCCGCGACCTTGGTTAAATTCATGAACCCCGCTTTATAATGTTTTTCAGTGAATCTCTGTCGTTGATCTTTGCAGATCAACAGCTCACACTGACCCTTTTCTCTGCCTCATATTTTATTTTATTTAACCTCGAGATTTTATCTGGACCGTTCATTTCTCTCATTCGACGGTCCAGATTCATCCTGATAGGCCCAACTCCTTTGGGTCCTACCTTTCTCTAGATCCAATCTTCGTTTTCCATTCCCTGATCAGATGGTCCAAATTAAAACCACCTTACATGCTTCCGCTCGTGCATCTATCCTCCATCACACTCTCTCGCAACCGTCCGATCTAAAGCCCCAGATCTGACGGATTACGCGTAGTTTTGCGTAACTTTATGCTCGAAGGTTAATGATTTAAATTCATGCAGTATAGGAGGTTTTGAAATTCCATGTGTCAGTCTCTAACAAATATCGTGTTCGAAAAGTTAAAACCTCCTTCCTCACATTTTGTTACGCAAAACCAATGGTTTTTAATGTCGAAACCACCCTTCCCATTCGTGTTGTATTTTCTCATATTTGATCTTCGTTCATTGCTCTCTGTAGATCAACGACTCGCATTCAATATTTCTTTTGAACTATCACCCTCCGCCATCCTCCAAGGGATTTCATAGATCAACCTTAGCTGTTGATCTCTGAGGCCGATTTCATCCGATGACCCAGAATTCTTTCAGAAACTCGAAATTTCGTTTTAACCTTTTTCCTCATCCAAAGGTTATTTAACCTGTTTCCTTTGTATTTTCCCCAATTTATTATAAATGTGACCACTTTGCATTATATTATCCTGATTGATCCCGACCGTTGATCTCTGCAGATCAATGGCCTTCACTTAATCTCCCCACCGTTTGTTCCAACCACCTTCCTTTTTAAAACCTCCGCGTGCAATCCTCATCGTTGGATGTTTTCATATAATAGCTACGATCTAATCTCAGCCTCCAAAGCAGTTAAACCAAAAATATGCAGGATTTTCTAACTTTTCTTGTTTTGCAGGTTTTAATAGTTTTTTCAAAAATTTTAAAAAGAAATTGAAGGCCGGGATGATGATCCCCCAAGCCTTTATGCATCAAAGAGATCTTTACGCCGAGGTTAGATATCATTTTTTATTCAATGCCTCATGAGCACTGACACCATTAAGAGCCCCTATAATGCCTGCACATCAACAATACATAGCAAAGCTAAGTTAAATAGAGAGTATCAGTGTGAAAGGATCCCACCATAGCAAAGATGAAGAATTGAAGGTTGTTTACACAGTTTTGAGGGATTACGGTCTGAATCGACCATCTAAAGCCTAATCCACTCAATTAAACACCGTTTGAAGAACATAAGATAGATTTAGGCCTAATTAAGCCTAAAACACAAAATCAAATCAAATTAACAGTGCTTAAAGAAAAGCAATAATATCTACCAAGTTGAGAAGCCTCCCCTACCACATCAGAGGCTAATTGAATCCTCTCAGCTACCAAATGCCACCTACAGCCTCAAAGCATTCAAAAGAGGCATATTAATTGCCATAACAGAAGATATTATCCAAAATATAGCTGAACAGTTATTTCGAATCAAAGAAAACAATTTAAACTATCAGCAGAGTTATTACAAGGATAACACAGAGCCTTAAAGTCAACAAAATATTCCCAGCGAGATTAATACTTAATGTAAGCCAATTAATATAGAGAAATATTTGAAATCCTCTTCATTGAGCCCCTCAAAGGCTGAGAAGCATTAAATTGTATTAATTGAGCCTGTAGATCTTTTCTCTCATTCGACCTCCTCATTTTTTCTATAAAATCTTCTTGAGGAGCTCATTGTAAAGGGTTGGTTGGAGAACTTTGAAATATATTTGTGCTCGAAATTTTCTACATGTAAATAGTGTTTAGAGGATCTCAAATCTCTATTTGTAATCAAATAAGTTAGGCTGAGAAGAGAAGATGATTGTTGAACTGAAACATTGGACTTGAAGAATGTAATTGGATTGACATCAATATACAAGTTGATTCTTGGGATCTTGGTCTATATCACTGGTGAAGTGCTTCTTTTTGTGTTATTGTTTTCCTTTCATGTATGCCATTTTGTCCATTTATTCTCTGATAAAGAACAACAAGAATAGAGTTAGGATTTACTATTTACAGTACCCTTCTCTAATTGATAAGCTTTATCTCAATGTTTTCCTCCAAATTGTGTGTTTAAGAATGATTCAATATGGTCCAAGCAGTTAGGAATGCTGGTATTCCCTCATCCTACTGTCTAAACTAAACATTGTTCTTTAACATTATTTTCATTATTTACTCAGTAAAGTTAGACTATAAAAGTTTATGGTTTGCCCCGTCTTCTAGTTCTTTCTTCAAAGGTAATTATGAAAGTTTCCCTAAGAGTATGCTGAAAGCAGTTTATATTTAAAAGTATCTTATCTGATCTTAGGCTGCACTTTGTTTTTCTTATCTATTTTCATCTCTTTTGAAAGTAATTATGTATATTACTGGATTGTTTGTCTGTTGAGTTAGCTTTAATACGAACTTGTCCAAAGAAGTCTATGGTTAGCCCTGTCCTTTGGTTGGTTTTAAAAAGTTACTTAAAAGGATTTTCTTGTTTGGACAAACTTCAACACTTTTATTTTTCCATTCCATCATTTAATCTCAAAGATCTTGTGATATAGATGAATTTCCCCTTGGACCACTCTTGAAATTGTTGCATAATTAAACCCTTTTATGACTCCATAGCGTAATGGACTAAAAGCCAACGTCATATCTATCCTATTAGTCAAATATTGTTCTGATTGCTTGCAACTTCACATCTTTGGAACTCTTGCATTTTAGGACTTTCCAATCAACTAAAATCATGCTCAACCATCCAAAAACAAACAAAAAACCTTGTTCTTCATAACTAGCCTAATATCGTATTTCAAGCCTTAAAGATAAATAAATCTTTGCACTTATAGAGAGATTCCTCTCTGGATTCAGGAGGGCTAGATCCTAGAATCCCAAAGTGGTTCAAGTGTTCTCTCTGTAGTTTGTATTTTCCAATCTTGGAAATTATAGGGAGCTAACATTTCTGGCGACTCGAATGGGGAGTTTTGAGTGATTTTCATTTTTAGGTAATCATAGGATATCAGAAATCCCTTTGATTCAAGAATATTGTTTAGTGAGTACAAACAGCCTTCTTCAAGCACTACCAAGAAAATGGTAATCGTAATGAAACTTGTTTGAATCAGTGACAAACTAAGGAAACCTTAGGATTCTCATAAGAACTTATCAAACCTTGAAGGATCAACTATCTTAGCCATAGGAGTAGACTATATTTGTCTCATCACCATAGCTAAGTTTTGAAACAAATTTAGGACACCCTTAGAACCCATAGGACTGAAAAAACTCAGAAAACCCAAAAATATTTCAAGATTGGTATTCAAATAAACATGGTGGTGGACTATAAAACCTTTTACCTCCAAAAGAGCTAAAATTTTCCACCTGGTGACTCCAAAATCCTAAACAGACCTTAAGACTCCACTGGGAAGACCCATTATCATCATAACATCATAAAAACTTAGTTAAAAGGCTTTAGGATTAAATTTTTCTTGTTTAAACAGATCAGTTAGCCTCTTAAATATTTTCATATTTGGTTAAACTTTTCTTGTTGACTTGAATCTGAAAAACACATCATAGTGGCTCCTAGAAAGATTTATACTAGAGCCTATCCTGACCCAAACTCTCCTGAGATAGTTGATAACCCTAAAATAATCCTTAGGAAGTGACCTCCTGAGGTTAAATCTTCAACTGTTTTCAGATCACCCTTTAGAGCTAATTCTGTTCCTCAAAACCTTGCAGCTCTACAACAATGACAAGTTGACTTAAGAAATCCATTTATAACTAGGTCTCTTGATGATTTAGATTAGCTAGATTCAAAGTCTTCACTTTCATCCCTAGATAGAAGTGAATATCTTGGTAGTAGAGAAACTACACCACATGATTTACATTTCCTACATAATTTTGGTGTATCTCATCAAGATCATCTCAACAATCTATTGCTGGTCCATCCACATTTTTTCTTCATACATCCACTATCCAAACCACTACACTGCAGCCCACTTTCCCTCTTGTTAATCCACCTCTTGTAAATCCACCCCCACCACTTATCATGGCAACATGATATGCCGCGTTGGTCCTTCCTTTACCATTAGTCAATATTCCATAGGAATACCAGTACAAGATACCATTGTATGATGCCAGTAATGCTACTAATACTTCAGAACATGTGGACAAGATGAATGACTACTTTGACAGAAATGAAATTGATGATGAAACTATCAAACTTAGATTATTTTCTCAGAGTTTAGGGGGAGAAGTAAGAAAACGGTTTAAAGGCTTAACCCCTCACAATATTAATGATCTCCAAGCCTTCCATCAGTTATTATTAAACACATGGGAAGTGAAGAGAAACCCTCTCCAAATACTTTCGAACTACAGTAACCTCCACAAAAACACTAGGGAAAGTGTACAAGCCTATTGCACTAGATTTAATAGTGTGTATAATGCACTTCCACCAGACTTAAAACCTCCACAAGGCTCAGCTTTAAACAATTTTCCTGAAGGATTTGATCTTGAAATGGCCTATCAGCTAAGAGAGAGAGATCCTTTAACTCTTGAAGATATGCAAAAAGGAGCTCTTGCTGTGGAAGTAAATCTAATGGAGAAAAGAGCAAGAATGAAGAATGAGAAGAAAGTATCCTTTAGAGAGGAATCTATACCTTCCACATCTAGTTCAAAGATGGAGATAATTACGGAGGAGATGATGAAAAATATGAGCATACTTGAGAGAGCATAAGCTATTCAAAACCAAAAAGCTCCTCAAATCAGAAATCAAAAACAAAATCAGAAATTTAGGAGAAACCAACCTCAGAATAGACCAAGGGAGGATGATCAATAGATCACTCTTCCTTTTCATCAAAACTATGTAAGTGAGGTTGAAGAAACGGATGAAAAAACAGAGGAAGATGATATCAACATGCTGGGAGTAGACAATGATGATTTTGAAGTTCATTATGATAGAAAACAAGGTCTATACACACCCTATGATGACAAGAGAACAAAAGATGAATATTACTATCAGGAAATGGAAAATGTCATCATAGAAACCACAAAGGAATATTACCTTAGGAGTAAAAGAAATCAAGTGTTGG
The DNA here is from genome assembly GCA_034641835.2 of Pinus albicaulis. Classification (NCBI taxonomy): domain Eukaryota; kingdom Viridiplantae; phylum Streptophyta; class Pinopsida; order Pinales; family Pinaceae; genus Pinus; species Pinus albicaulis. The sequence continues at coordinate 381,606,471 of CM076578.1, read as the reverse complement.
GTATGTGTTATATTCTTTCCATGACTAAGCACGCGCAGGGGAAACATCAAGGAGTTACAATATTTCATTGGAAAGATTAATTTCTTGAGAAGGTTCATACCCAACTTGGCTGAGCTCCTTAGAAACATTACAAACATGCTTAAAAAGGAGCAAGGGGTAAAATGGACCTTGGAAGAAAAGAATTCCTTTGAACTGGTGAAATAAGCATTAACCAAAACACTAGTTCTAATAAGTCTTGATTTTTCAAAATATTTTATATTTTTTTCATTTGCATTAGAACATACAATAGCTTTTGTCCTTTTACAAAAAAATCCACAAGGACAAGAGCAGCCTATTGCATTCTTTAGCAAGGCTTTGAGGGATACCCCTTTGAAGTATAACATTATGGAAAAGAAAGCCTTTGCTTTGGTTAAGGCTTTAAAAGACTTCAGAGTATACATCATTCACTCACACATCATTGCCTTTGTCCCAAATTCAGTTGTGAAAGACATTCTAACACAAGACCCAGATGGTAAGAGAGGTAAGTGGATAGCTGTTATTCTTGAATATGATTTAGAGATAAAGCCCACTAAACTCATTAAAGGCCAAGGTCTAGGTAGATTAATGGCTGAATCAAATTAGCTCTTGATATTAATATGATAAATGCTTTGGATGATCAAGAGGAAATCTCAACTCCCATTATTGAAGATCATTTTATGAATTCCTCTTGGTATGTTGATATTCTTTACATTTTTCTTAATTTGAACACACCTCCTGGTTTATCAAAAACAAAGGCAAGGTTTCTAAAGTTAAAAGTTGTAAACTATTTCATTATAGATAAATGTCTTTATTGGAAAAATTCAAGTGGGATATTGCTTAAATGTTTGCCTAAGTATGATTCAGAGAAGGTTAAGCACGAGTTCCATGAAGGATAATGTGGAGGCCACCTATTCTAGAAGACAACAACCAACAAAATCCTAAGGGCTGGTTATTATTGGCCCACTCTTTTTATTGATGTGCACAAGATGATCATTGCCTGTCATAAATGCCAACTTTTTGAAGGAAAAAGGAAGCTGCTACCCTTACCTCTTCATCCAATCACTGTTGAAGCCCCTTTTCAGCAGTGGGGACTTGACTTCATAGGAGAAATCCATCCACCATCCTCTGCCCAGCATAGATGGATTCTCACTGCCACAGACTACTTCACCAAATGGATATAATCCATCCCTTGTAGGCAATCCAATGATTCTGTCATTATAAAATTCATGGAGACAAATATTCTCTTTATATGTGGTTTTCCTACCAAGATCATCATTGATAATGAAACAACATTTGGATCCAAGAAAATGGTTGAATTCTGTCACAAATATCAAATAACATTTGGTCATTCCATGGCCTATTACCCTCAAGGTAATGGACTTGTAGAATCTTCAAACAAAATTTTGGTGAACATAATCAAGAAGCTGTTGGAATACAACAAGAAGTCTTAGCACACAAAGCTTGTTCATGCACTTTGGGCTGACAGATTGAAATTGAAGAAATCTATTGGCATGTCACCTTACCAGCTTGTGTATGGTACAAATGCAATTTTTCCTACCAGCCTTGGTGCACTAGTTATGAAGTTGGTTCAAGAGGTTCATTCTGAAGACAATGACATGATCAGAAGGATAAATCAGACTATTCACCTTCAGCAAACCAGAGAGGAGGTATATAAAAAATTATTGCAAAAGAAGGACAACATCAAAAATCTTTTTGACAGAAGAAAAAAGACCAACAATTTCAATGTTGGGGACAAAGTTTTAAAGTGGGACTCAAGGAGAGAAGACAAGGGCAAGCATGGGAAATTTGACAACTTATGGCTTTTTTCTTGCAGGAGTTGAATGGAGCTAAACTATTTGGGGGTCCTGTCAATGACAGGATGTTCAAACATTACTTCTCTTGAACCATGTCATGTTCTGAAAGCCTTTTTATCTTTTTTCTCATTATAAATATTTCACCCATCAATACATTCAAAGTTAGAAAAATAAAAAATACAAAAACAATAGAAGAAAGAAAAGAGGGCAGAATGTAAAAACAATAAAGGTACAGCCCCATACCAAAAAAGAGAAACAAAGTCTGAAAGTGTGCAAGCTCAAATTCCACTCCTAAAAACACACTTCTAGTTAGTCATACAGCCTAATCATGACTAATTAGTTTTAAATTGACTACTGATAGGTTAGTGAATTCGATTTGCCAGACAGTTTAATCTTGGCTTATTAGTTAGGTAGATTAGGCTAGAAATTAAAGGTGCAAACAAGCTCAAAATATGAACCTAAGCTTCCAAACAAGAATGACTCAAATATGTTTAAATTTCTGAGTCAAAATAGAGGTAAAACTGGTTCTAATCAACACAAAATCTGAACTAGAGAACAAGCAAATAATAGCTCAAACAGAGCTGAAAAAAGATGAAGGAAGTGCTTAGAACTTTCAGATCTTAAGCCTTCCATTTTGATCTAAATTTCTGAAAAATAATATCTATGTGCAGCTTGTTTTTTTTTTTATGCCATAGATCAACATCAAGTTAGACTATTCAATCCTAACTTGTATGCTTTTAAATTTCTGTTTTAGAAATTAGTGAATAAAAACCTATTAGACTGTTTAATCCTAACAGATTAGTAGATTAGGTAGAGAAACATATGGACTCAACTATTTAATATAAGTTCATGGAGAAATAAGAAGTAGAAATAGATTATATTTTTTACTTTCAAAAGAATAAAATGTTGTCAAAAGAGTTTGCCAATCCAAGTGCACTCTAAAGAAGAAAAAATGTTAGATCAGTAGGATTGGGTAGGTAGAAAGCTTGTGTTGATGAAAATCCATTATTTTTCATGGCTGCTAATATTTTCAGAGAAAAAGAAGATCATTCAAATGAAGAAAATGCAGCCCAATGGATAAGGCACTGGTCGACCTCCAGAGAATGCAAGTCTGAATTTCTTGATGCCTTCAAGAAGGCACCATCCCCAAGTGGAGCCACTATTAGCCACCCATAAAATTCGTTATATCAAAAGGTGGATAAATCATTTTTGGAGCCTTCAAGAAACAATTTTTATTGCTAAAAAGTGTTATCTCTTGAAGGGTCATGAAGACATCATGCCCTTTGTTTAATCTTCACTGCTATTTCCCTCGCGAAATGATGAAAATCTACTATTTTCAGAAGAAAAAACTACTGCAAAAATCCCTATTTTCCCTCATTTTAACCTTCTTCTCACTTCAATTTAACCTCCATTTTTACCCCTTTATTCCCCATGGAATTCCTCTATTTTCCATTTATTCCCCTTTCCCCTTCATGAAAATCTTTTTACAAGGTTTGAAACTCACTTTTGAACCTTACCAAAACCCCCAAATCCATCAAAAATCCTTGGAAAAAACATAAAAATACACATTTTTTTATTAAGGCTTAAACCCCTTTAGGCTAAGACCAAAACCACTTCCCCACATATGCCCTAGCACTAGAACCAAGTGCTAAGCCCTTTCGGCGCTTATCACATTGGACAAATCGGCCCGCGCAATTCTATTTATTTCGTTAAAGCCTCCGATGTGATTAGCCCTTTGTTTATAAGCCTCGAGCCTTTTTTCCACTTCATATAGCCCTTGGGCCTGCAATCAGGCACCTAACACATTGCAAAAAAATATTCTCAATTGCTATTTTCCTTTGTAAAACATAAAAACCCCTTTTTCCTATGTTTTACACTAAACACGCTGATACAATGTTTTTACAATGAAAACCGTTGATCTTAGGAACCGATCAATGGTGAATAGGATCTCGCATCGGAGGTTTGTTAATGTTTAGATTGAAAAGCCCGACCCTTCCTCCCGATTCCAATTGGCACCTTGCATATAAAGCCCCGGTCCCGTTCACTTGTTCATATATCCAAAGGCCCCTGCAGACGGGTGCCAAACCTCATTTATATAACCCACCCCGACACCATTATACCTTTGTTTTTAATTAAATTTTTCCTTTTTATATTATAATGTGGTCCTGCTCTCTCATTGGTCAGAGCCCTTCTCCACTGTTGATCTTGGGCGAATCCGATGGCTAGTGCTGTATCACATCAGAGTTTTTCATTGGTGTGTTAAATATTTTACTATGCCACCCCTGATTGGTCACCTTTCGATCCGTTCTCCACCATTGATCTGATCTATAGATTGACGACTCACAATCAATCACTTCGGCACTCCCATGTTCATTGCCCCGCCAATTTCCAAAGCCCCGATTGCATCTGGGCCGTCCACCTGTCAACATTCGACTGTCTAGATCTTCCCTCCCGACCTTGGTTAAAAAAACATGCAGCCCTGCTTTATAATTTTTTCCAAGAATATCTCAGCTGTTGATCTCTGCAGATCAACGGCTCAGATTTAACCTTTCTATGCCTTGTATATTATTTCATTTAACCCCAGTTTCAATCCTGATCGTTGATCCTTTACATTTGATGGCCCATATTAACCCCGACAAGCCTGACCCCTGTGGGTCCTGCCTCCCTCCAGGTTTGATCTTAGCTGTCCATCATTGATCCAATGGCTCAGAACAAAACCGCCCCACCTACTATGACCTACGCATCATATCAATATCGCGTTCACTGCCCACCATCAGATCTGAGACCCCAAATCCAATGGTTGACGCGCGTTTTCATCTAAATTCCAGCGCGAAGGTTAATTTCCCATGAGCTATGTGATATGGGTGGTATTCAGATTCCACGTGTCAACTTCTAATGCATATCGTGTTCAAAAAGGTGAAACCACCTTTCTCCCATTTCGCTACACGATACTGCCTATTTTGCATCCAAAACCACCTTCCCTCATTTTTGTTGTGTTCTATCATGTTTCGTATTCGCCGTTGATATTTATATATAAACGGCCAACATTCAATATCTCCCTTATACTATCGCCCTCTAACTTTTGCAAGGGCCTTCGTATATCATTCTCCACTGTTGATCTCATGGGTCCATCTCATCCGACAGCCCACGAACATCTGCAAAACCCTGATTTTCATTACAACATTTTCCCCCCTCCAAAGGGATTTTTTGCCTATTTTCCTTATGTTTCGTCCATTTCTTTATAAAGCAACCTTTCTCCATTATATTTCCTGGGTCGCTCCTGACCGTTGATCTCTGCAAGATCAATGGCTCTGATATAATTTTCCACTTCTTATTCATCAACCGCTCTTCTTTTGACTTCTACGCACGATCTCCACCATTGGATGCTGCCATCCAACGACCATGCTCCTAACCACGACCTCCAAAGCATTTTTTACCAAATATGAAGGATTTATTAATCATTTCTTGTTCTGTGCAGGACTTTAAAAGTTTTTCAAATATTTTAAAAGAAAATAGAAGGTCGAGAGTGATGACTCTCCAGGCCTTTGATTATCAAAGAAATCTTTTGGCAAAGGTTCCAATCAAGGTTTACTAGAGCATCATGAGCACCAATATTATTATGAACCCTATGCGGTACCTGCACATCAACAAGACATAGTAAGATTAAATCAAATCAAAGAGTATCAGTGTTGAAGACCTAGCCACAGCAGAACAGAAGATTAAAAATTAATTCCACAGTTTAATGGATTACGGCTAAGATCGAAAATCAAAAGCCTAGTCCACTAAATTAACCATGTTTAAAGAAAATCAATAATCTCTATCAGACAAAGGATGCCTCCACTACCACATCAGAGGCTAATTGATTCCTCTCAGCTACATAATGCCACCTGTAGCCTCAAAGCATTCGAAAAAGGCCGAGTTATGATCAGAAAATAAGATATTTTCCTCAATGCAGCCAAATAGTTAATTCAACCAAAGGAACTTAATGCAAAAAATATCAACAGAGTTATTACAACATGACACAGAGCCTTAAAGTCAACAAATGCTCCCATCGAGCTTAATTCTTAATGTGAAACATTTAATACAGAGGACATATCTGTAAACTTCTCCATCGAGCCCCTCAAAGGCCGAGAAGTATTAAATCTATATTAATTGAACCTTGAAGATATTTTATCAGATCCCACATCCTCATTTCTTCTATAAATACTCCTGTAGAAGATGAAACAATGTTGGTTGCAGAACTTTGAAATATACTTGTGCTCAAATTTTCTACCTGTAAATAGTGTTCAAAGGCTCTTGAAGCTCTGTTTGTGATAGAATAGTTAGGCTGAGAAGTGAAGATGATTGCTGAACTGAAACATTGAAACTAAAGACTGTAACTGGTTTGACATCAATAACAAGCTGTTTCTTGGGATCCTGGTCTATATCACTGGTGAAGTGCTCCTTTCTGTGTAATTATTTTCCTTTTGTGTATGCAAATTTTTCCATTAATTCTCTGATAAAGAAAAACAAGCATAGAGTTAGGACCTACTCTTTACAGTACCCTTCTCTGACTGATAAGCTTCATCTCAATGTTTTCCTCCAAATTTTTTATTTAAGAATGATTCAATAAAGTTTAAACAGTTAGGAATTTTGGTGTTCCCTCGTCCTAATGTTTGCTTTAAACATTATTCTTGAATGTTATTTTCATTATCTTCTTAGTAAAGTTACACTAGAAAAGTGATGGTGTGCCCTGTTTTCTAGTTTCTATCTCCAAAGGTGAATTTTGAAAGTTTCCCTAAGTGTTTGTTGAAAGCAGACTAGGTTTAAAAGTACCTTATCTGATCTTAAGTTGCATTTTGTTTCTCTTATGTGTTTTCATACTTTCTAAAGGTAATTATGCAGATAACTAGATTTTTTTCTATTGATTTGCTTTAATATGAACTTGCCCAAGAAATTTATGTTGAGTCTTGTTCTTGTTTGGTTTTAAATAGTTACTTAAGAGGCTTTTTTTGTTTGGACTGACTATAAATCCTTGTTGAAATTATTATCATTTTCCACCCTTCCAACGCTTTTATTGTTTCCTTTCCTTCATTTTATCTCAAAATATCTTTTGATATAGATGACTTTCCCCTTGGATAACTCTTGAAGTTGTTGCTAAATTAAAGCCCTATTATGACTCCATAGCCCAATGGACTAAAAACCAGCGTTATATCTATTTTTTTAGCCAAATCTTGTTCTTATTACTTGCAACTTCACACCTTTGAAACTCTTTCCATTTAGGACTTTCCACTCAAATAATAATCATGCTCAACCATCCAAAATAAACAAAAACCCTTAGACTTCATAACTAGCCTAATATCATTACCCAAAAGCTTTAAATATAAATCCATCTTTGCACTTATTGGAGAGATCCCTCTCCAGATTCAGGAGGGCTAGATCCTAGAATCCAAAAGTGGTTGAAATAGTGTTCTCTCTGCAGTTTGACTTTGCCAATCTTGAAAGTTACAGGGAGCTAACATGCTCCATGACCTCCTTCCATCTGTTAAAATGCTATTGAAGGAACCAAGCTCTGATACCAATTGTTGGAAATACTGAGAGGGAGGGTGAATCAATATTCCTTTAAATTAGTATTATTATTAATCTATCAGAGCATTATTTAATCTTCAATTATTATCAGTGTTTTTACAATGATAGAAGTAAACAAAAGGAACACAAATGCACACAGTTTTTAAGGTGGAAACCCTCTTTAGGACAAAAACCACCTAAATTATTTTCGAATAATTCTTTAAGATTCAACTCCGATTGAAAATTAAGCTCCAACTTCCTAGAATATAGAAAAGAATTCTTCTGCAGCTCCCACTGGATGGCTGATCCAACGCCTGAGATTTTTTAGTAGTCAATTGAATGGATGCCCCAACACCCAATGAGCTACAACTAACCCTAGCACCACCCTAGCACCACCCTACCACCCTAAATTTTTCAAAGGCTTGATCATTTTGGTGACTTCATGCACTAGCCTAAAACCACCATACCACCCTATATAAGAATAAAATAATAATGGACTCTTGTACCGAGGAAAATGGTCCACTTTACAATGATATAGAATGATGTAGAAGAAGAAGACACACTAGAACATAACCCCAACTATGACACGATCACCTAATGATGATCCTAGACCTTCTGACACTGCCTCTTCAACTCTTGGCAGATAGACACTTGTACAATTTTTACAATGATGCATTACAATGACTTAGTACAATGATACCTATACAATGACTGTATGCAGTGTTTCCCACTTGAAGACTTCATGTGGTGAACTTCTTGCTGCTGTTCTGCACCTTTATTTCTTCTCTTGTCATACTACCCTCTTTTTCACCTTGCTTTTTTTTTCTACCCTAGAAAGTTTGGTCCTTTGCAACCCTTGACAACACATGATCTAGCTTTTTCTTACCTTCTAGGATCTCGATATTGAATCTGGTGTGTCTCTGTTATTTCAGATCCCAAATATGTGATTTTTGGTCTGGTAGTAGTCCTCTGAGTCTTCTTTCCAATTCGACAGGTCTGACCAAATTTGGATTCTTCAAGGGAGAGTTATGCCCAATCTCTCACAATGCCCTAATTATGGACTAGTTTAGTAGAGCGAATTTGTATGGTGTGCCACGTGTCATTGTTTCTTCATTCGGCTCCTAAATTGATACAGTGAAAACTAAATTTCGTTCACTATCTACCAGTATTTACATAAATCCAAACCAATACTCAGAGATAGAGTTATGAAAATTTTCTCAAGGTAACTTATTTGAGATGAAGTTCAGGAGCCTGCAAAAAACCTGAATTCCACAGATCATATCTCAGAAAATATTGTGCACCTTGATAAAAAAATTTACAGGAGATTCCTCAGGATTTTGACTTTGCCTCATAAAAATTTCAGCCTTTGACACTTCGTAAAAAAATAATTATAGCGCAAATGCCATGATGACCTGCTTCAAGCAGCGAAATCCTTTCATGAGGAGGATATGAGGATACCAATTTATATAAATTCTTAGGTTGAGAGGGTATTCAAAAAGTGAACGTGGGAGGGATTTTAGAAGCTTAAAAATTATTAAATATTTACTTTTCAATGACCCATTTTGCAACCCCATGGGTTTTTAGCCCACTAGTTGTGGTTAAAAACTTCAAACATGAATGTCTCTCAAACCGTGAAGAATTACATGGCATGCCATATATCAACGGAAATATCTCGACAAGTAGAAATCATAAAACATATTCTTGACCTAGAATATAGTAATTTGGTAGGTCAAAATTACCATGAAATATCAGGGTAGCCCCTGGTGATTCTTGGGTTGACATCAATGAAAACCACTAATTGATAATCTCCCCCTTTGGCATTGATGGTAACACAAGTACTCCCCCTGCGATCATGACACCTCTTCCTACAACATTCTCTCCCCCTTTGACATCAATGGCAAAGAGTAACTCCCCCTGTCACATAACCATCCTGCGGACCTCTACACACTTCCACTCCCCCTTTAGTTTATGAATAAGGAAAATTAAATGAGAACTTGGGAGAATCCCAAGCTTCTGGCAAAGATATTCAAATGCTTCACGAGTACTCTTACAATCATCAACGCTTCTTGCCCAATCTACATCTGTAAAGGCTTGAATAATGAGATTGTTAGCCTTGGGATACCCCAAGACATATTATGTTGTTCCTTTTAGATATCGAAGAATTCTTTTGATGATGATAATATGTGATTCTTTTGGTGCTGCTTGGAATCTTGCTACTTGTCCAAATTATTGCATAACATCTGGTCGAGAGGTTGTTACATACAGAAGACTACCAATCATAGATCTCTACAACCTTTGATCCACATCCTTAGATGAGTCATCTATGCTCAATTTGCAACCTGTTAGCCACCCATAAATTATGTCATATCAGGTGGTGGCTAAATGATGTTGGATAGCCTTCAAGAAAAAATTTCATTGCCAAAATTGTTGATGCTTAAAGTCTTTTGATAATATCATATCCTTTGGATAATCGTCACTGCTTTTCCCCTTTTCAACTCAGAAATTTTGCTGTCATTACATGAAGAAAAACTGTTGCAAGCACCATTTCCCTCTTTCTCCCTTCTTCCAAAACTGACCTCATCTTTGCTTTCTTTTCCCTTGAAAAACCCTCATTTTCATGTTTTTCCCCTTTCCCTTCATTAAAACCCCCTTGATAAGGTTTAAGAATTTTTCTTAGCCTTACCAAAAACCCAAAAGCCCCTTGAAAACCATTAAAAATCCATAAAAATACATTGTTTATGACTTAAGCCCCCTTGGGCTAAGTCTTTAACCTGCCCTTCCATATGTCTTGGTGCCAGAACCAAGCGTTGATCCTCTAAGCGCTTATCGCGTTGCCCAATTTCTATTTAGCCCCCTTCTTTAAACCCCCAGTCATATATTTCTCCATATAACCCATGACCCCGCAGTCGGGCGCCAAGCCACATTATAAATTAATATCAACCTTCGGTTATATTATTTTTTCGATCTTTATTTTTATAAACTTTCCACCGGTATGAAAACCCCAGTCAATCTCCACCATCGATCTGATCTGTAGATCGACGGTGCAGAGTCTATAACCCTGGTGGTCCCTGCCTTCCACTTACCGATTGGAAAAAATGCGTGGATTTCATCGCACCACTTCCGAGCGCACGGCAGTTTCTTCCATTTCGCAACGATTCCATACGCTGGCCGACACTTGTCCTGGGCACTGTTCACAAAACCGCCGTCCATCGCGCGTTAAAGTTCGGACGTGGACCCGGCGCGATATTGATGACCACCATCCGATCTGAGGCTACCCATCCGACGGTGATCACTCACCAAAGATGCCCAACAGTTAACGTGGACCCGGCGCGATATTTAACAGATCTTCGCCGTCGATCTGATCTGTAGATCAACGACCCACCTTCCATAGCCCTGATTCCTCGTCCAGTCAGCATTTCCGAACCTGGGGACTTTGTTCAACATATTTTTATTAACAAATTTGATGTCCAGGCATGTTTCTAAGGTTCATGGATGCCTATTCTCCGCCGTTGATCGCGTAGGCCGCTCTCATCTGACGGCCCACAATCGTCCCGACTCCTGACATTGATTTTCGACCATTTTTTCCCAAAACAAAGGTTTTAAACCATTTTTCCCATTTTTATTTTATTTTTATAAATAACGTGACCCCTTCACATTGTTTAGTCACCATCACTCCCGACCGTTGATCTCTGTGCGATCAACGGTCCGGATTTAATCTCCTCTTCCGCTCTCCTTTGACCTCCTCTAAATCAATCTCGACCGTTGGATGATGCCATCCAACGGATGTGTTTCCTCCACATGCCTTCTGAAGCAGTTAGCCCATGCACGCAGGATTTTATAATATTTATTTGTATTTTACAGGGTTAAATGTTTTTCTTGCCATTTTATGAAGAAAATTCAGAAGCAGAGGGTGAGGATCCCCCTGCCTTTGTCTCGTTAGAATTAATCATTCGTAGGTTTAAAACTCCACGTTTTATCAGTATTTCATGAAGCATTGATGCCTTATCACCCCTGCGTGGCCTTATACACCAGAAAAACACCATGAGTCGAGCACAATTAAAGAGTATCAATGCCGAAGACAAAATACATCTGAACAAAAGGATTAAAGACAGGTCTATAGGGATTACGTCTAAAGAATGGTTTATTAAAAGCCTAATCCCCAATTAGAACACAGTTAAAGGAAAATCAAAGTGCTTTATCAGATAAAAAGTCTCCACCTCCACAGTTGAGGCAAATTGATTCCTCCCAGCTACTGAAATGACACATGTGCATCAAAGTATTCAATCAAAGGCCGAAGTTATTGATCAAGACCAGATGTCTGCCTCGCAATGCAGCCAAAGGATAAAATATGCATGAAAAATTAATGTAAAAAATATCAGCAGAGTTACTTTGACACCATACAAAGCCTCAAAGTTCAGAAATATCTCCCTCTGAGCTTAAATCTTTGTGTAAAGTATTTAAAATAGAAGACACCTATGTAAGTTTTTTCATTAAGCCCCCCAAAGGCCAAGAAGATATTAAGTCTGTATTAATTGTATTTGGAGATCTTTTATCAGATCTCACCTCCTCATTCTTCTATATATACTACTGCAGAAGATGAGTGAGGGGTTGGTTGATCACTAGTTGTAATATTGGAACTCTCTGAAATAATACGTAATATGTTGAAGTTGAAGAAGAAATTGAAGTCTTGGACGTCTTGATCATGTTGTTGCATGTTTGTTCTTGAGAAGGCTCTATCATTGGATCCATGGGCTTGGCTGTTGGTGAAGTATTCTAAATTTTTTAATGTTTTCTCCTGTTTTCATTCTGTTCCATAATTTCTTACTATAGTAGGTTGAAATTTTTAGGCTAAGAAATGACTCCTGGAAGCACCTTAGACCTATTCATCCTTCACTGTTTTATTTTTTCTTCTACTGAAGTATTTTAGAGTCTTTAACCTCTCTCTTTAGTCTTCATGCTTGTTTATTTCCTTAATAGTTCGAATAGTTGGTTTCAACATGATTTATGGTTCTCCCTGCTTGTCTGCTGCCACTTTAAAACTGTTATTGAAGTCTCCCTTTGAAGTTTTCTGTTTACAGTGAGTCAAGGAGGTTTGTTCCGATATTTCCCTTTGTCCTTACTTAAACAGTTTTCTCAAAGGTGTTTATAGTTGTAATCATAGATGTGTTAGGTGTTCCCTCTTCTATGACTGCAATTATCAGTGAATATTTCATGTTTTCTAAGTCATTTAAAATAAAATCTTTGAGGAAATAGGGTGTTCCACGAATCTTAGGTTTCATTTTAAAAGTTGTTTTGAAATCATTATTTGCTTAAAGCTGTGATTTGTAGAATTCATGGTTAGCCCTGTCTATCAAAAAGCTCTTTATTGTTCAATTTTGTTTTCAAATTCCATTTGTCGAGAATCAAAACTCTCTTTTCAAATCATTGATGTCCATCTCATTTTAAAAACCAAAGGGTCCTGTGGCCAAGTTATATTTGCCCTCTGATATCCCATATCCATTGATGAGTATGTCATGACCTATTTTTGACTCCATTGCCCAATGAACCATATGTTTCTCCATTCTATATATCTTTCCTAGACCTTTCATGTTCTGTTGTATCAATTCAACCAAACAAACAAACGCCTGCACTTAATAACTAGTATAAAACCAATACTCAAAGCACACAAGATAAACCTTTACAAACAAACATTTGAGAGATCCCTCTCTGAGAACAGGAGGAATAGATCTTGTAACTCTAAATATTGGTTCTAATGTTTCCTTGTCTTTTGATTTGCTAAACTATCAAAACACGGGACACCAACATAATGGCGATCATGGTGGGACACTGAGTAAAATATTTAAAATTAAACACTCACTGTCTAGTATAACATAAGTAACCTTCTTCAAGCACTACCAAGCATAATGGTAATCATGATAGGACCTTTTGAATCAGTGAAAAACTAAGTAACCCTTAGGATTCTCATAAAGCCTTATCAAACCTTGAAGATTTCAGTTACCAAGCCATAAGAGTGAACTTTGTACGATTTGACACCCTAGCTAAGTGTTAGGTCAGATTTAGCACACTCTCATAACGTATAAAACTAGAATAACTCAGAAAAACCCAAAAAACATTTAAGTTTTTCTTCAAAAATAAACATGGTGGTGGAACCATCCAATATCTTACCTTTATAAAATCTAAAAGGTTCACACCTGGCGACTCCACTAGCCCCAGTAGTCCTTTTACTCATATAGGTTCCTTGGTCTCTTTAGGACCGTGTTAACCAACTTTGAAGAAGTTTAGAAGCCTAGTCCCATACTAGATAAAAACATCCTGAGAGGCAAAACTCCCAAAAAGAGTCCCTAAAACCTCAACCTCTCTCATTTTTTGAAAAGCAGTCTGGATTCACATAGGATCAACACTAGATCCCATCCAGACCCAAATCCTCCGTTAATTGTTGACAATCCTGAGAGACTTCTGTGGCAGACTTCTAACTCTGGAAATTCAGCTGCTAATAGGACCCTCTTAAGAACAAATTCTGTCCCTGAAAACCTTGTTGTCTTAGAGGATTTACACTTTGATTTACATCATACAAAGAACATCTTTAGAACTAGATCTCAAGGTGACTTAAATCAAACTGACCTTGATATTGCAGATTTGCAACAAAGCTTCAGTAGAGAAGCCTCACCTTCCACTCCTCCTGACTCCCAACTTCTTCATCACTTTAGTCTTTTCCATAACGAGTCTGCTCAAAATCAGTTTGTTGGCCCAAGTATTTCTTCCACTCCAATTCATACTACCATTGTTCAAAACACTCCTATTCAACCCACTTTCACTCTTGTAAATCCACCCTTATTTCCAGGGATGGCGACATGGTATGCCCCATTAGTGTTACCACAACCTCTACTTCCCTTACCAAATGATTACCAATCCAAAATCCCTCACTTCACTGGAAAAGAGTCTACAACAGCTCAACATCATGTAGATAGGATGGAATATGCCTTTGATTACATGGAGATAGAAGATGAAACTGTGAAGATGAGGATATTCGCCCAAAGTTTAGGAGGAGATGTAAATAAATGGTTTAAAAACTTACCTCCAAATAACATAAATGATCTCCCTGCTTTGCATCAAACATTTATCAACAAATGGGAACTCAAAAGGAACCCTCTCCAAATACTAGCAGAGTATAGCAGCCTCAAGAGAAATAAAGGGGAGAGTGTCCATGATTACTGCACTAGGTTCAATAGCGTTTACAATGCTCTCCCACCTCACATGAAACCTCCCCAAGGCATCGCCTTGGTAAGGTATCCCGAAGGCCTTGATGCTAAAATGACTTATGAATTAAGAGTGAGAGATTACTTAACCTTGGAAGACATGCATAAAGGAGCTTTGATTGTAGAAGCAAACATAATTGAGAAAATAAATAGGTTGATATTAGAGAAGAGGGTAACTTATAGTGATGACCTACCACCCTCAACCTCAGCTTCTGACACAGAAATTGACAACCTAGTGAAGGTGATGGAAAGGATGCTTGAAAAAATCAATTTAAATGAGACACTGCCACCAAGAGAACCTCAAAACAATCAAAATAGAAATAGAAATCAGAATTATAGGAGAGAAAACAATCAAGATAAGCAAAATGAAAGAAACCAACTGATTAGACCTCCCTTCCAACAAAACTATGTATATCAATATGAGGAAGATAGGGAGTTGGAAAGGTTGGAAGAATCTCATGTAAACTTGATTGGATCAGACAGTGGAGATGATGTTTTCCTCACTGAGGAAGAACAAGATTTCTTCTCTTATGATCAAAATACAAACACCTATGAAGACTCTCATGACTATATATTGGGTTTTTAAAATACAATCATGGAGGTACACAAACAATATGATCTTAGGAGAAAGGGAAGCATAGATAATTCAAAAGATAAGAACACTAGCATTGTTGTCAGGAAAAACGTAGAAAACCAGCCCAAAAAGACAGCAGAGAAAACCAACATTCTGGCCAAGAAGCCAGACTTAAACAAAGATAAAGGTGTCCAGCCAAATGTTGAACAGAGTACCCCTAGCATTTCGGCTAGTAGTCCTAACAAAACTGTCCTAATTACCAGTCCAAACAATGTTCAACAAATCAAAGTTTTTGAAAGGAATTCAATTGAAAGGCCAGATGTAAATATCAACAAGTCAATCATTCCTTTCAGCCTTGAGGGAGAGATTGCCAAAATAAAAATTTCCATTCCCCTACCTAAACTAGTAACCCAAGAAGTGTACAAAAACCAAGTGTTGAAAGCTTTGAACTTAGGAAGTGATACTAACACCTTGAACCTAATAGATGATAAACCTGAGTTTTTATTTGGTCTTGAAGTTGAAGCAAAATACCAAGAAGGGGTTGTCCCTCCCTTCTATGTTAGCTTTAACATACATGAGAAAATTTTACACAATGCCATGTTAGATTCAGGAGCTTCACACAATATAATGCCCAATGTGGTAATGGAGAGCTTAGGCTTAGAGATTACTAAACCATACAAATATTTGTATTCATTTGACTCAAGCCGAGTCGAATGTTTGGGTTTAATCACAGATTTATGTGTTAATCTAGCTCAGATCCCTGCTAAGAGTCTAGTTATGGACATATTTATAGCTGACATTCCCCCTAAGTATGGCATGCTCTTATCAAGATCTTGGGGAGCCACACTTCAGGGAAGCCTTCAAATGGACATGTCTTATGCCACCATCCCTGTTTTTAACCAAAACAGAAGACTATACAGTGAATCTCACATGAAGTACATGGTGAGAAACCTAGACAAGCCAAACAACACTCCAATCTATTCTACTCAATCAAGTTTAGATTCCTTTATCTTGTGTAACGAAGATGAAATCACCCAACCAGATAAGGAAAACATGCACCCAATCACTTCACTAGAACAATCAAATCTTCCCTTCAATCAAATTCAAAACATTGACAATCAACAACAACAAGAAAATGAAAATGAGGTAGATGTACTTTGTACAATAAACTTTGATGGATCTTGTAATAAAAAAAGTGCAGGAGCAGGTGTGTGGATTCGAAATACAAATCAAATTTTTTCATACAAATTGAATTTCCCATGCACTAACAATATCACTGAGTATGAAGCCCTTCTCCTAGGCTTACAATTGCTTAAACACTTAAGAGCCCAAAGGATATCTATCCTAGGGGATTCTGAACTTATCATAAAACAAATCAAAGGAGAATACTCAGCTAGAAATCCAAGACTTAGGGAATATCGAAATGTTGCCCTTGATCTATTAAAGACCTTTGAAAAGTATGAACTTATTTTTATTCCAAGAGCACTAAATCATCTAGCAAATGAACTCGCTTTCAATGTCAACAATTTCCAGATACCTAAGATAAATGAACAACTCCGTGTCAAAGTAAAATACAGGCCTACTGTACCTGATAATGAGGATCACTGGCAAGTTTTTGATTCTGACAAACACATAGATGGTTTCTTGAAATCAAAAAATGATTTCAGCATACCAATATCAGAGATCAGCCATAAATAAAACTATTTGTATATTGAACAAATCCCAGAAGTTGAAATGACGTATTCTATTGATATAAATCATTGTGAGAATCCTTTTGAAGTAGAGGTAATTGATAACGCATACCAAGAAGACTTGGAACTTTTACAATGCAAAAATGACCAAATTCCAAGAGGTCTCACACCTTTAGAACACCTTTTTGATTTTAATGATGTAGCCAAAGAACCAAGAATAAAGCCTATGGAAACAAATACAAAAGAGCATACCATAGGCAGTCTAGTAGAACCTAAGATGATCAAACTATCTAGCACTCTCCCGACTCATATAAAAATGCAATACATAGAGCTGTTCAAAGAGTTCAAAGATTTGTTTGCTTGGGAATACAAAGACTTGAAATCATATGATACCAACATCATCTAGCACAAGATTCCCTTAAAAGAAAATCAAAATCCTTTCAAGCAAAAATTAAGGAGAATAAATCCTCTCTTACTGCCTCTAGTTAAGGCAGAGATTGAAAAAATGCATGATGATGGGATCATAGTACCCGTTAGATTTTCGGAATGGGTATCAAACTTAGTTTCTGTTAGAAAGAAAACAAGGGAAATTAGGCTCTGTATTGACTTCAGAAATTTAAATAGAGCCTATTTAAAAGACAACTACCCCTTACCCAAGATGTACCATATAATTCAAAGGGTAGTTGGGTCAAGAAGGATATCCCTCTTAGATGGGTTCTGGGTTACAACCAGGTGTTAGTACTCCCAAGTGATCAGATCAAAAATTCCTTTACCTCACCTTGGGGCACCTTCATGTATGTCAAAATGCCTTTCGAATTGATGAATGCAGAGGCCACCTTCCAAAGGGCCATGGACATAGCATTTTCTGAAGACATTGGCTATTTTATAATCATTTACCTTGATGACATAACCGTTTTCTCAAAAATTGATGAAGAACATTTGATTCACCTGAGAAAAGTTTTCGAGAAGTGTAGGAAATTTGGCTTATCATTGAATCCCAAGAAGACACTCTTTGGTCTCCAATAAGGTAAAATTCTTGGCCATATAATTTCAGAAGAGGGAATTAGAATAGATCCTACAAGGATAGATGGCATATTGCAGATCAACCATCCAAGAGGCCTAAAAGAATTACAATATTTCATTGGAAAGATTAATTTTCTAAGGAGGTTTATTCCTAACCTCACTAAGCTATTAAAAAACATTACAAACATGCTTAAGAAATATGTCAGTGTAAAATGGACTTTACCAGCTAAACAATCATTCGAACTGGTCAAACAAGCTCTTACTCAAACACTAGTCTTGACTAGTCCAAATTTTACCAAAGACTTTTACATCTTTTCTTTTGCATCTGAACATACAATAGCTGCAGTCTTACTTCAAAAGAATGATTTGGGGCAGGAACAACCAATATCTTTCTTTATTAGGGCCTTAAGAGATGTCCCTCTCAAATATAATATCATGGATAAGCAAGCCTTAGCATTAGTAAAAGCTTTAAAAGACTTCAGAGTCTATATTTTACACTCTCACATAATTGGTTTTGTTCCACATACTGTTGTTAAGGACATTCTAAGTTAAGACCCTGATGGTAAAAGGGGAAAATAGATTGCAACTATTCCTAAATATGACTTAGAAATCAGGCCCACCAAACTAGTTAAAGGGAAAGGATTAGCAAAACTTATGGCTGAGTCTAACTTCCAAGCACTAGACATCAATATGGTAGATGTGTTGGAAGAAATAGAAGAATATTCTGCTTCTTTTATTGAAGAAATATTTTTGAATTCTCCTTGGTATGCTGACATTATTTATGTGCTTTTATATTTAAATGCCCCCCCTTCTTTTTCTAAAACTAAAGCTAGATTCTTTAAACAAAGGGCTTTGAGTTTTTGCATCCTAGATGGGGTGTTATATTGGAAAAATGTTGTTGGAATTTTAATTAAATGTTTACTTGAAGATGATGCAAGGAAAATAATGCATGATTTGCATGACGGAGAATGTGGAGGACACCTCTACTGGAAGGCCACAGCAAAAAAAATTCTTAGATCAAGTTAATATTGGCCTACCCTTTTCCCAGACACTCAGAAGTTGGTCATGTCTTGCCATAAGTGTAAAATCTTTGATGGCAAAAGAAAACTCCTTCCCTTACCCTGACATCCTATCAAAGTGGAGGCACCTTTTCAACAATGGGGGTTGGACTTCATTAGGGAAATCCATCCATCCTCCTCAGCTCAACATAAGTGGATCCTCACAGCCACTGACTTCTTTACCAAGTGGATAGAAGCTATACCCTCCAGAAATTCTAATGACTCTGTCATAATCAAGTTTCTTGAAACAAATATCCTATCTAGATTTGGTTGTCCCAGAAAAATCATAACAGACAATGCTGCTGCTTTTAAATCTAAAAATATGGTTGACTTCTGTTACAAATATCACATAACCTTGGGCCATTCCATTTCTTACTATCCCCAAGGAAATGGATTACCTGAATCTTCTAACAAAAGCCTCATCAATATCATTAAAAAGTTGTTGGAACAGAATCAGAAATCATGGCACAGTAAACTGGTTCATGCCTTATGGGCTGATAGGTTAACTACAAAGAAGTCGATAAATATGTCCCCCTATCAGCTAGTCTATGGTATGGACGTAGTTTTTCCCACATCATTAGGAGTTCCAGTCATGAAACTCCTTCAAGAAGTGCAGATTGAAGAAAATGACATGCATAGGAGAATCAATCAAACCATTCATTTGCAGAAAACCAGAGAAGAAGTTTATGGAAGAACACAGTTAATCCAAGAAAACAACAAGAAACTGTTTGACAAAAGGACTAAGGCAAACAATTTCCAAGTTGGAAATTTTGTTCTTAAATGGGATTCAAGAAGAGAAGAGAAGGGAAAACATGGAAAGTTTGAGAACTTGTGGAAAGGTCCATATATTATTCATGCTGAGAGGGGTCACAATGCATTTTTCCTGAAAGCATTGAATGGAGAGGATCTCTATGGAGGTCCTGTCAATGGCAGAATGCTCAAGCATTACTTCTGCCAAGAATCATAAGTTCAAAGAATTCTATTTTTTCAGTGTAAATATCATAGTATAAACATTGCATTCAAAGTTATAAAAAAAAAAGAAAAAATACAAAAACAAAGAAAAGAGAGAAAAGAGGGCAGACTGTGAAAAAAAGAAAGGTATAGCCCCATACCAAAAAAGAGAAACAAATCTGAAAGTGTGCAAGCTCAAATGCCACTTCTAAAGAACACACTTATAGTTAGTCAAACTGCCTAATCTTGACTAATTAACTTTAAATTTTCTGCCGATAGGATAGTAAATTCGATTTGCCAAACTATTTAATCTTGGCTTATCAGTAGATAATTTAGGATAGAAATTAAATGTTCAAATATTCTCAAAAGTGGAACCTAAAGTTTCAAAGAGAAAATGACTCAAAACTGTTTAAATTTCTGGGTCAAAAGATGTAAATCTGGTTTTAAATAGCTCAAAATCTGAACCAGAGAATAAGAAAGCATACAGCTCAAGAAGAGTCAAAACAAAGTTGTGAAAAGAGGAAGGAAATGCTTTGAAATCAGATCTTATCCCTTCCATTTTTTGATTTAATTTTATGCAAAATAAATGTCTATGTGCAACTTGTTTTTATGCCATAGATCACAGCAAGTCAAACAGCTTAATCTTGACTTGATTGTTTTTAAATTTTTTTGTTTTAGAAATTAGAGAAATGAAATATGTTGGACAGTTTAATCCCAGCAGATAATAGATTAGGTAGAGAATCATCTGAACTCAATTGTTTAATCTGAGTTCAGGGAGAAATAAGGAGTAGAAATAGATTAGATCTCCTGCTTTCAAAAGAATAAAATTTTGTGAAAGGGTTTTCCAATCCAAGTGCACTCTAAATGAAGAAAAAATGTTAGATCAGTAGGATTGGGTAGGTAGACAGGTTGTATTGATGAAGTTCCATTTTTAATCCATGAATGCTAATATGTTTTAGAGAAAAAGAAGATCATCCATAGAAAGGAAGGCAACCTAATGGATGAGGCAACTAATCAACCTCCCAGATAATTCAAGTCTAAAATTCTTGATGCCTTCAAAAAGGCACCATCCCCAAGTGGAGCCACTGTTAGCCACCCATAAATTCTGTCATATCAGGTGGTGCCTAAATGATGTTGGATAGCCTTCAAGAAACAATTTCATTGCCAAAATTGCTGATGCTTAAATTATTTTGATAATATCCTATCCTTTGGATAATCGTCACTGCTTTTCCCCTTTTCAACTCAGAAATTCTACTGTCATTACATGAAGAAAAACTGTTGCAAGCACCATTTCCCTCTTTCTCCCTTCTTGCAAAACTGACCTCATCTTTGCTTTCTTTTCCCATGAAAAACCCTCATTTTCATGTTTTTCCCCTTTCCCTTCATTAAAACCCCCTTGATAAGGTTTAAGACTTTTTCTTAGCCTTACCGAAAACCCTAAAGCCCCTTGAAAACCATTAAAAATCCATAAAAATACATTTTTTTATGACTTAAGGCCCCTTGGGCTAAGTCTTTAACCCACCCTTCCATATGTCTTGGTGCCAGAACCAAGCGCTGATCCTCTAAGTGCTTATCGCTTTGCCCAATTGCTATTTAGCTCTCTTCTTTAAACCCCCGGTCATATATTTCTCCATATAACCCACGGCCCCGCAGTCAGGCGCCAAGCCCAATTATAAATTAATATCAACCTTCGGTTATATTAATTTTTCGATCTTTATTTTTATAAACTTTCCGCTGGTACGAAAACCCCAATCAATCTCCACCGTCGATTTGATCTACAGATCGACGACGCGGAGTCTATCACCCCGGTGGTCCTTGCCATCCACTTACCGATTGGAAAAACTGGGCGGATTTCATCTCACCACTTCCGAGCGCGTGGCGGTTTCTTCCATTTCGCCGATTCCATACGCTGGCCGACACGTGTTCTGGGCACTATTCACAAAACCGCCGTCCATCGCGCGTTAAAGTTCGGACGTGGACCCGACACGATATTGACGACCACCGTCCGATCTGAGGCCGTCCATCCGATGGCAATCGCTCACTGAAGATGCCTAACAGTTAACATGGACCCGACGCAATATTTAACAGATCTTCGCCATTGATCTGATCTGCAGATCGACGACCCACCTTCCATAGCACTGATTCCTTGTCCAGTCAGCATTTTTGGACCCGAGGACTTTGTTCAACATAGTTTTATTAAAAAATTTGATGTCTGAGCATGTTTCTAAGGTTCATGGACGCCTGTTCTTCGCCATTGATTGTGTAGGCCGCTCTCATCCGACGACCCACGATCGTCCCAACTCCCGACATTGATTTTCGACCATTTTTTCCCGAAACAAAGGTTTTAAACCATTTTTCCCATTTTTATTTTATTTTTATAAATAACGTGACCCCTTCACATTGTTTAGTCACCCTCGCTCCCGACCGTTGATCTCTATGCGATCAACGGTCCCGATTTAATCTCCTCTTCCGCTCTCCTTTGACCTCCTCTAAATCAATCTCGACCATTGGATGATGCCATCCAATGGCCATGTTTCCTCCACATGCCTTCTAAAGAATTTAGCCCATGCACACAGGATTTTATAATATTTAGTTTTATTTTGCAAGGTTAAATGTTTTTCTTGCCATTTTCTAAAGAAAATTCAGAAGCAGAGGGTGACGATCCCCCTGCCTTCGTCTCGTCAGAAGAAATCATTCGCAGGTTTAAAACTCCACGTTTTATCAGTATTTTATGAAGCATTGATGCCTTATCACCCCTACACGACCCTGTACACCAGAAAAACACCATGAGTCGAGCACACTTAGAGAGTATCAGTGTTGAAGACAAAATACATCAGAACAAAAGGATTAAAGACAGGTCTATAGGGATTACGTCTAAAGAATGGTTTATTAAAAGCCTAATCCCCAATTAGAGCACAGTTGAAGGAAAATCAAAGTGTTTCATCAGACAGAAAGTCTCCACCGCCACAACTAAGGAAAATTGATTCCTCTCAGCTACTAAAATGACACCTGTGCCTCAAAGTATTCAATCAAAGGTCGAAGTTATTGATCAAGACCAGATGTCTGCCTCACAACGCAGCCAAAGGATAAACTCTGCAGGAAAACTTATGTAAAAAATATCAGCAGAGTTACTTTGACACCATACAAAGCCTCAAAGGTCAGAAAGAGCTCCCTCTGAGCTTAAATCTTTGTGTAAAGAATTTAATACAGAAGACACTTGTGTAAGTTTTTTCATTGAGCCCCCTAAAGGCCAAGAAGCTATTAAGTCTGTATTAATTGTATTTGGAGATCTTTTATCAGATCTCACCTCCTCATTATTCTATATATACTACTGCAGAAGATGAGTGAGGGGTTGGTTGATCACTAGTTGTAATATTGGAACTCTCTAAAATAATACATAATCTGTTGAAGTTGAAGAATAAATTGAAGTCTTGGACGTCCTGATGATGTTGTTGCATGTTTGTTCTTGAGAAGGCTCTATCATTGGATCCATTATCTTGGCTATTGGTGAAGTATTCTAAATTGTTTAATGTTTTCTCCTATTTTCATTCTGTTCCATAATTTATTACTACAGTAGGTTGAAATTTTTAGGCTAATAAATGACTCTTGGAAGCACCTTAGACCTGTTCATCCTTCACTGTTTTATGTTTTCTTCTGCTAAAGTATTTTAGAGTCTTTAACCTCTCTCTTTAGTCTTCATGCTTGTTTATTTCCTTAATAGTTCGAATAGTTGGTTTCAGCATGATTTATGGTTCTCCTTGCTTGTCTGCTACCACTTTAAAACTGTTATTGAAGTCTCCCTTTGAATTTTTCTATTTATAGTGAGTCAAGGAGGTCTGTTCTGATATTTATTTTTGTCCTTACTTAAACAGTTGTCTCAAAGGTATTTATAGTTGTAATCATAGATGTGTTAGGTGTTCCCTCTTCTATGACTGCAATTATCAGTGAATCTTTCATGTTTTCTAAGTCATTTAAAATAAAATATTTGAGGAAATAGGGTGTTCCCCGAATCTTAGGTTTCATTTTAAAAGTTGTTTTGAAATCATTATTTGCTTAAAGTTGTGATTTGTAGAATTCATGGTTAGCCCTGTCTATCAAAAAGCTCTTTATTGTTCAATTGTGTTTTCAAATTCCCTTTGTCGAGAATTAAACCTCTCTTTTCAAAT
This sequence comes from Pinus albicaulis, assembly GCA_034641835.2. Classification (NCBI taxonomy): domain Eukaryota; kingdom Viridiplantae; phylum Streptophyta; class Pinopsida; order Pinales; family Pinaceae; genus Pinus; species Pinus albicaulis. The sequence goes on along the minus strand of CM076578.1, from coordinate 381,582,373 downwards.
AATTGATGTCCATCTCATTTTCAAAACCAAAGGATCCTCTGGCCAAGTTAGATTTTCCCTCTGATATCCCATATCCATTGATGAGTATGTCATGACCTCTTTTTGACTCCATTTCCAAATGAAACATATGTTTCTCTATTCTATATATCTTTCCTAGACCTTTCATGTTCTTCTGTATCAATTCAACCAAACAAAAAAACAAACGCCTGCACTTAATAACTAGTCTAAAACCAATACTCGAAGCACACAAGATAAACCTTTGCAAACAAAAATTTGAGAGATCCCTCTCTGAGAATAGGAGGACTAGATCCTGTAACTCTAAAGATTGGTTTTGATGTTGCCTTGTCTTTTTATTTTCCAAACTATCAAAACATGGGACACCAACACAACCTATTACCATCGGAGTAAGGATGGGTTTGCAATCTTCCATTTTGAATTTCTTGAGAATTCCCTTGATGTACTTGGAATGACATATAAATATTCCTTTCTCTTGCTAAGATATTTGAAGCCCTAAGAAGTATGTCAGCTCACCAAGTAAAGACATCTCAAACTCACTTTGCATCTTTGTAGAAAATTTCTTACTTAGTCGATCATCATTGCTACCAAATATTATATCATCCTATTTAGCTAGTAGACATGCTTTAGTTGCTTCATCCCAAACATATATGTCGTTTGGAGCTCAACTTGTTGTAGCCACAATTTCACCATACCTGCCTCTCTTGATTTCACATTTTTTGGAGTTGAATAGTATTGTGTGTCCTCGATCAGACATTTGTCCAACACCGAGCAAATTATGATTCATGTTTTCAACCAATAGAACATTCTTGGCTAGAGCATATTTGCTTCCGAGAGTGACGCTACCTAATCTTATAATATTTGAAGATCCATCATTTCCAAAGGATCTGTAAATATCTGTATTGGATCTATCTTTTGAGGCACATATCATCCTTAGATCTGTTGTATAACCATTTTCTGTAGCAGATTATTTAAAACAGCTGTAGCAGCCTTCTAGCTTCTTATATATAGTAGTAGCACCTCTTTTGAGGGATTTTTTCCATTGGAGGTTTGTTCTTTCTTATTGTGCATCTTATGGCCCATTTTTTATGCATATTTTTCTATTGTTATAACATATGAAAGGTCTCCATTTTGGCCTCTTGCTTTCATGTAATGTTTTCACTAATATTTCCATGGTTTTTCACTATATTCTTGCTTTTCCCATTTGGTAATATTATAGATTCATTCTAATAATATGGAAGAACAAGTTCAATGTCTCAAAATTGAAGTTGAGGAACAAAAATGTATTGAAGAGTCACTTAAAAAGAAGTTGAAAAAAACTGACCAAGAAATGGAAGCATTAGAATCCAAAGTAGTCTCGCTGCGTAAGGAAGTGAAGAAGGGAAAAAATGTCCAAAACTATGCCAACAACTCAAGGGCATTGGAAGAACTCATAAACAATCAATGATCTTACAATGACAGAACTAGCCTCAATTACAAAGAAGAATAAAAAGCAAGACCTTCTACAACAAAATACAATGAACCTATGAGATCTTACATGCATGTAGACTTCATTGGACAAGATTCACAAGAAAAACCTTGGAAGACAATTCCTCTACGAATATTTCCATCTGGGTATGAACATATTTTTCATGGCTATTGTTATTCATGTGGAAATTTTGGTCATAAAGCTGTAGAATCTCGCATGTACCCTAGGAACTAATACAATTCCAGGAGATTGGTCAAATATGAACCTCCTAGGGCTCAATGAAACATCAATAGATTTTAACATTTAATAAATAATATGGAATGTTACAAATGTTGAAAATTTGGACACATAGCCAGAGACTGCAGACTTGAAAATCCCCATAAATAAGATATGATCTTGCAAACCCTAAGCCCTATCCAATAATAGCACTATTTCCATGCAAATAATCTCCATCTAAAACTGCGTTGTATTTCATTGATGACCACTCCTCCATGAGAACGCTCTTAATTTGGTCAAGGTTGACCCAGTCCAGGTGTTCCAGCCCCCTTTCACACCTAAGGGTGCTCAATTAAGATACCAAGATCTATCCTTTTCACATTGGAATTGATTTATTAATTATTAAGGAGAATTATGGACCTCCATTTTCCTCTTATTCATAAAAAAAAAGCAGCAAAACAAAATTTAATATTCCAACTAGCTCATGGCTAATTGGGAATATTACAGTCCTCCCTTCCCAAATGTTGCTTGTCCTCAAGCAACTGACAAGGTGAGTGTTTCAACTCTTCTTCTCCGTCATTGGTGACACCAAAATGTGATAAGCTTACCTCATAAGCTAGGTTTCTACCAATCCATCCCTCCATGAATTTCTCCTCCAAAGTTATTATGAGATGCAAATAATTCATCCCACACTGAGACAATAGCTCAAATGAAACAGACATGGTTTGCCCACTTTTATCCCTACAACATGTAGCATAATGAACATGGAGAATCTTTCTCCCATAGGGCACATACATTCCTCCCATTATCCCTCCAAACATTCCCATAAAAAGTATAAGTACATCATAGATGTATGGGATCAAAACTAAGTACATGAAAACATAAATTTGTACAAATAAAGGTGGGTCATAGTCCCACATGTGGAACCAGCACAGTAAATGTCCTGAATGCATTAGATAATGGTATGGTAATTGGTTTCCATACCACTTACTTTCTGCCCAAGTCTTCTCACAACAACTGAAAGTGTGAGATATGTTTGGTGCCTTAGGAGTGCACCCACAATGATACAATATATCCCTATGTCCTCCAAGGGAGTGGCCATGTTCAGAAATGTTATGGCCCAAATTTTTCCATGGATTTTATATGGAATAATGCTCCTCCTTGGATCTATGGCCTACATATACATGGTAAAGGAATGCAAGTAATCATAAAATGAAACATCATGTACATAAGCATGTTCCTTACCAAAAATTTTTATCATACAAATGGAGTGGCTCATAGATGGATTCCCTCTCATTATAAAAGAGGAAAGAGGTGGTTGTGATAACTCCTTCATTGATTTATGTCTCTCTTCCAACTCCACATGGTTCATGCATCTTTGAAAATATTGATATAGCTCCCCTTCAACACCTTCTCAAGTGTAGCTCTCCATGATAGTGTTGTAGGCCCTCATGGAATAAGTATGGCTAAAAAGGAAATAATCATAAGCCCTTTGTAGCAAATTTTCCTTGATCTTGGAAGCTCTGGATAAGAATATCCTACCATGATATTAGATGACTTCTTCATGGACTGAATATCCCTATTCATGTAGGTTTTCATCAAGTATCCTGCATGTGAAAATATCCTTGGAATAATCCACCAATAGTTGGGATTTCCAATATGGATCAATCTTCCATAGTGATAGCACTATTGATATATCACAAAGAACATATGTCATATGGTTTCTCTTGTCCTTGACATCTCCCATGCCAAAGGTATATGTTGGAAGGTTGCTAATATCCCCTCCTTTTTTCTCTTCTTGCGTATACTCATGCTCAATTAAAGTTTGAAGCTTTTGGAAGTTAGTCTCCCATGGGAGGATATCATCTATCCAAAACTTCCTAAGTTTAGCCAAAGCATGCATGTGTGGCCACCATATTATATCATGCATGGAAGATTCCTCTTCAAATGAGGGTATCTTCTAAGTCTCCATAGCCAAGGAATGGTCTCCCTGCTCCATGATGGTGTCATCCTCCAATCTTGTAGCATTTCCTCTCAGCACAGTATGGGATGTCAGAGTGGGTAATGATGATAGTGGGAGAATGTATTCCTCCTCCTTGAACCTACCCAATACTCTTAGAATTGTATTATGGTCTTATAATGCTCCCATTCCTCATGGATCTACGAATGGTGCATCATGATGTAAGACATTCTCACCAAATATGGATTAGGTGGTCTCCCACGTGGTTTACCACAACTTAGTGATGTCTCTTTGACCAATCTCACATGCATGATAGATGGAACTACCATACCTCTGCTTCCACTACATAAATCCAATTTTTTTTTTGTGTGGAAGAATCATTACATTTGGGTACCACTCTTAATGATGCAAGAGTCCCTCTAATTGGATAAGTTTCTCCATCCTCACCTCCTGGTGGTGGTGTATCATCTCCTACTATTCTAGTGTTGTGACCCCTCTCTTGTTCTTCTTCATCTTCCTCATCATCGTCTGAGAAAACCTCTATGTAGTGTGCCTTTCCTACTACACATTTATGTTTGGGTGCCCAAGATTCTTGGAATGTGAAGAAAAGCTTCCTCCTCCTCAAATCTCTTCAGACATAATCATCAAGAGGTTTTTTTATTTTGGATCTCATTTCAAAGAGGAGCCTTCTCATATTTTCCCTTTGATGGAAAAGAGGGATTGTGCTAAAAAAATTCCTTTGCTTTTGGCAAGGCATTGTGAAGATATATAGCCCTTTCAATCGCATCTTGAAGGGTAGTGGGCTTGGTAGACTTAACCAACACATGAAGAGGTTCATCTAATCCATCAATGAACATATAGACCCTTATTTTTGTAGATAAATAAGGAACTATAAGAAAAAGTCTAAAAAAGTTAGAAATATAAGTTTCTGGATTACCTGATTGTTTTAGCTTTGAAAGCCCCATGAATGGTGCTTTCGGATCTCTTTTATCAAACCTCTCCACCAGCCTCCTTGTGTACTATGAATATGTAGTCACATTGGCATGACCTAATGTAGACAAGCCAAGGAAGCACCAATCATGTGCTTCACCGTCAAGGTGAAGCGCTGCTATCTGAATGGCCTCAATATCTAGAGCTTTGTTCAACTGGAAGTACATGTCAAGCTTCTATACCCATGATTTGGTAGTACATTTGAATGACCCATCAAATTTGGGTAAGAAGAATCTGCCCATAGCGTGGTGTAGATCATGATTCTGAATCAATCCAACACTTCTATTGTGATGCCTGGGTCTCATATTGTCCTTGATCTGATAAAATTCCTGAAAACTCAAGTGGTCTTTGAATCTATGAGTTTGAGACTCATACTCCATGAAATAGTCTTCAAGGGATTCTTGTTCTTGAAACCCTTCATCTCCCACTGCCAAGAATGTAGGCATTGTATAGCATTGGGAAATTTGTTGATGCTACACTAGTTGATCACTCCAGTGATGAGAAATTTCGGAGTCTTAACCATGTTGAAATCCTTTAGGGTATTCCTTTTATCTATCCATCCTCATCTCCTTCATTTCTCTAGCAATTTCTTGCATAGATTTGAGAAGAATCTTAGGAAACTCTTTCTCTTCATCTTCTCCTCCAGATAAAGGGGTTTTACCCTTGTATTATTTTTCATTTGGATAATCAAACTTCTGGTGTCTTCTTCTTTGATACTCTTCTCTATAACAGTAATATTATCTCCTTATTTATATGGAATTTTGGCTTTTCAAGATGCACAAGCTGTGCCAATATTATGTTCTGATACGACTGTAATATTCCCAAATGGGAAATGTAGGAATATAGTGAAAAACCATGGAAATATCAGTGAAAAAATTACATTAAATCAAGATTCCAATATGAAGGCCTTTCATATGTTATAACAACAGCAAAATATGCATAAATAATGGGCCATAAGATGTACAATAAGAAAGAACAAGCCTCCAATGGAAAAAATCCCTTAAAAGAGGTGCTGCTACTATATATAAGAAGCTGGAAGGCTGCTACAATGTTGTTTTAAAGTCACTGCCATAGAAAATGGTTATAAAAAATATATAAGGCTGATATGTTCCTCAAAATATAGATCAAATACATATTTGAGCACTATACAACCTCCTTTGAAGAACCCCTCTGGGGTTTTCAGAAAAACACCATGTTCAAGATGGGGATCTAGGCCACTAGGGCTGAAGATCCACTGAAAAATATAGATCTGAAAAGTGTGGTTGATATGATATGCAAAATAGAATAGCCTCCTCCAATAGATCCTCTAAATTAAAGGAATATCCCTTTCACTAGAAAACACTCTTTCCAAATGGTGTGCCAAAACACCCTACAACTCCTCCTACAGAAATAACGTAGATATGGACTAAAATTGCACTGTAGGGGTAAATAAATAGTTGGCATGATGCCAATATATAAAAATATGCACAAGGTCCTTCCTTACTATCCTCACAATGGAAAGGAAGCCTCCTCCACTGAAAATAAGTAGTGAGATGACCCAAATATGGTCTCCACTGCTGCAACCTGCAAAACAACTCAACTGTCAACGGGATCTGCGATGTAAATGAAAGATGAAGCTTGTCCTTAAGCCTGATAGTGGAAAATGTAGTACAAGACTCCTCCAAGAGCTTCTCAATGGAATAGGTGGGATTCCCGATCAAGAACACCCAGTTCTAAACAACACTCAATCTCAGCTAAACAACAAGAGAAATATATATGTCTAAATAGACCATATATTCATAAATATCATATACATCAACATAATCAATAATGGCTGCCATACTCTTCCTTAAATAAGATATGAGCTTGAAAACCCTAAGCCCCATCCAATAATAGCATTACTTCCATGCAAAGCATCTCCATCTAAAATTGCACTGTCTTTCATTGATGACCACTCCTCCATGACAGCGTTGTTGATTTGGTCAAGGTTGACCTAGTCAAGGTGTTCCAGATCCTTTTCACACCTAGGGGTGCTCAATTAAGCTACCAAGATCTATCCTTTTCACATTTTCATTGATTTATTCATTATTAAGGAGAATTATGGACCTCCATTTTCCTCTTATTCATAAAACAAAAGTAGCAAAAAAAAATTTAACATTCCAACAAGCTCATGGCTAATTGGGAATATTACAGAATCTTCTCAGCCTTGAGTGCTTTTATAAGCTTGATTGCCTCCTTAGAAAATTATTCTATGGTAAACCCTTCATCTTTGTTGTTTGATACATATTGTTTATTATGCTTAGCCATAAACAATAATCTCTCATTGGCTTCTTCTTCATTTTCACTCTATTCATCGGATGATGAGATATCTTCTTTTTCTTCACACTTTCAGGTGCAGGTCTTTGCCTTTGAAGGTTTTTTGTCCTTATTTTTTTTCTCTGATGGATCAGAATCAGTTTCTAGATGTGAAGTACCCTCTTCTTCATCAAGTCTCATTTCATATGGTATGAGAACTCCGTGTAATTCCTCTTTGCTAAGTTTCTCCAAATTTTCACTATATTTTAAGACCGATACTTTTGGGTTGAATCTTCGTGGTAACGTTCTAAGAATATTTCATATAATAGTATTCTCATCAATAGGTTCTCCCAATCCTTCCAGAGTGTTGGTTATTTGATTACCATGTTGGAATTATGCAGTAATGTTGCCATGTTATTTCATTCTGAGTTGCTCAAATTTTTCTCTGTAGATTTGAATCTTTACTTCTTTGAAATTTGAGTCACTTGCATATATATTCTCAAGCTTGTCCCATACATTTTTGGCGATTTTACAACACAACACATTATGATAAGAAAATTCAATAAGTCTAATGATAATAATATTTTTTTCTTTTGCATCATTTACCAAATTCTTCTTACCTTGTTCATCCACGATTGATGTAAATCCATTTTGACCAGTGTCCCATACTTCGTAACCTTGCGCCTAAGAGATAGACCTCCATTCTCCCTTTCTAGAGTGCATAATTATTTTCATTGAACAGAGGTACACCATTCTTGGTATGCTCCATGACCTCCTTCCAGCCGTTAAATTGCTATTGAAGGAACCAAGCTCTGATACCAATTGTTGGAAATAGTGAGAGGGGGGGTGAACCAGTATTCCTTTCAATTAGTATTATTATTAGTCTTTCATAGCATTAGTTAATCTTCGATTATTATCAATGTTTGTACAATGATAGCAGTAAAAAAAAGGAATACAAATGCACACATTTTTTAAGGTGGAAACCCACTCTGATACGAAAACCACCTGAATTATTTTCTAATAATTCTTTAATATTCAACTCCAATCGAAAATAAAGCTCCAACTTCCTAGAATCTAGAAAAGTATTCTTCTCTAGCTCCCACTGGATGGATGCTACAACGCCTGAGATTCTTTAGTATTCAACTGAATGGATGCCCCAACACCCAATGAGATAAAACTAATCCTAGCACCACCCTACCGATCTGTAGTTTTCGTAGGCTTGATCATGTTGGTAACTTCATGCACCATCCTAGCACCACCCTACCACCCTATAAATGAATAAAAGAAGAATGGACTCTTGTACCAGGGAAAAACAATCCACTTTACAATGATATAGAATGATGTAGAATAAGAAAACACCCTAGACCATAACCCAAACTATGACACAACCACCTAATGATGATCCTAGACCTCCCGACACTACCTCTTCAACTCTTGGTAGATGGACACTTGTACCATTTTTACAATGATTCTTTACAATGACTTAGTACAATGATACCTTTACAATGTTTGTATGTAGTGATTCCCACTTGAAGACTTCATGTGGTGAACTTCTTGCTATTGTTTTGCACCTTGATTGTTGCTCTTGTCATGCTATGCTCTGCTACACCTTTCCTTTCTTTGCTGCCCTAGAAAGTCTGGTCCTTTGAAACCCTTGACAACACATGATCTAGCTTTTTCTTGCCTTCTAGGATCTCGATATTGAATCTGGTGTATCTCTGTTATTTAAAATCCCCAATATGTGAGTTTTGGTCCTATATTAGTCCTCTAAGTCTTATTCTTAATGCCACAGGTCTGACCCAATTTGTATTATTCAAGAGAGAGTTATGCCCAATATCTCACAATGCCCTAATTATGGACTAGTTCAGTAGAGCGATCTTGTATGGTGTGCAACTGTCTATGTTTTTTCATTCAGATATGAAATTGATACATATAAAATTAAATTTTGTGCACTATATACAACTTTTTATGGAATTCCAATCCGATACTCAGAGAGAGTTATGAATATTTTTGCAAGGTCGCTTCTTTGAGATGAAGTTTAGGAACCTGAAAAACACTGACTTCCACATATCATATCTCCACAAATATTGCGCACCTTGATCCGAAATTTTTACAAGAGCTTCCTCAAGATTTCAGCTTCTCCTCATAAAAATTTCAGCTTTTTACCCTTCGTAAAAAAATTTTATTGCAAAAATTCCACGATGACCTATTTCAGCTAGCGAAATCCTTACATGAGGAGGATATGATGATCACAATTTATATAAATGCTTAGGTTGATAGGGTATTCAACAAGTGAACGTGGGAGGGATTTTAGGAGCTTAAAAATGATTAATTATTAGCTTTTCAATGAACCAGGCCACAACCCCATGGGGTTTTATCCCACTAACTGGGGTTATAAAATTCAAACATGAATATCTCTCAGACCGTGAAGAAGTAGATGGCATGACATATATCAAAGGAAACATCTCGACAAGTAGAAACCATCAAAGATATTCTTGACCCAAAATATAGTAATTTGGTAGGTAAAAATTACCATGCAATATCGAGGTAGCCCCTGGTGCTACTTGGGTTGACATCAATGGAAACCACTTATAAAAAATCTCCCCCTTTGGCATTGACGGCAACAAAAGTAATCCCCCTGTGATAATGACACCTCTTCCTACAAAATTCTCTCCCCCTTTGACATAAATGGAAAAGAGTAACTTCCCTTGACTCACAACCATCCTGCGGACCTGTACACACTTCCACTCCCCTTTTATTTTTATGAATAAGGAGAATCTAATGAGAACTTGGGAGAATCTCAAGCTTCCAACGAAGATATTCAAATGATTCACGAGTACTCTTACAATCATCAATGCTTCCTTCCCAATTAGCATCTGTAAAGGCTTGAATAATGAGATTGTTACCCTTGGGATACCACAAGCCATATTTTGTTGTTACTTTTAGAAATAAAAGGATTATTTTGACGGCGATAATATGTGATTCTTTTGGTGTTGCTTGGAATCTTGATACTTGTTCAACTTCTTGCATAACATCTAGTTAGGAGGTTGTTATATATAAAATAAGTCCAATCATAGATTTGTACAACCTCCGATCCACATCCTTAGATGAGTCGTCTATGCTCAATTTTCAACCTGTTACCATCGGAGTAAGGATGGGTTTGAAATCATCCATTTTTAATTTCTTGAGCATTTCCTTGATGTACTTGGCTTGACATATAAATATTCCTTTCTCTTGTTGAGATATTTGAAGCCCTAAGAAGTATGTCATCTCACCAAGTAAAGACATCTCGATCTCACTTTGCATCTTTGTAGCAAAGTTCTCACTTAGTCGATCATCATTGCTACCAAATATTATAGAATCCTTTTTAGCTAGTAGACGTGCTTTAGTTGCTTCGTTGAGAACATATATGTCGTTTGCAGCTCGACTTGTTGTAGCCACAATTTCACCATACCTGGCTCTCCTGATTTCACATTTTGTGGAGTAAAATAGTATTATGTGTCCTTGATCACACATTTGTCCAACACTGAGAAAATTTTGATTCATGTTTTCAACCAATAAAACATTCTTGGCTAGAGCATATTTTCTTCTGAGAGTGACGTTACCTAATCTTATAACATTTGAAGATCCATCATTTCCAAAGGACATGGTTCTATCCTTCTTCTCTTTCATAGATACAAATTTCTTTTTACCTCCAGTCATATGCAATGAGCAACCGGTATCAACATACCACACATCTTTGTTGTTTTGAGCCTTGAGAGCAAGAGCGCAATTATCAGTCTTCTTCTTCTTCCATGTTTGTACCTTCTGTGGCTTCGAAGATTCTTCTGCAAGATTTTCAAGTCTACGATCTCTGGCTATGTGTCCAAATTTTTGACATTTGTAACATTCAATATTATGTATTAAATTTTCAAATCTATTGATGTTTAGTTGAGCCCTAGGAGGTTCATATTTGACAGATCTTCTGGAATTGTATTGGTTCCTAGGGTACGTGTGACATTCTACAACTTATGACCAAAATTTCCACATGAATAACAATAGCCATGAAATATATGTTGGTACCTGGATGGAAATATTCGTCGAGGAATTGTCTTCCAAGGTTGTTCTTGCAAATATTATCGAATGAAGTCTACATGCATGTCAGATCTCATAGGTTCATTGTATTTTGTTGTAGAAGGTCCTACTTCTTCTTTTTTATTTGTAACTGAGGCCAGTTTTTTCGTTGTAAGATCATTTATTTTTGATGAGTTATTCCAATTTCCTTGAGTTGTTGCCATAGTTTTGGACAGTTTTTCCCTTCTTCACTATCTTGCGTAGCGAAACTACTCTGGCTTCTAATGCTTCCCTTTCTTGGTCGCTTTCTTCCAACTTATTTTTAAGTGAGTCTTCAATACATTTGTGTTATTCAAATTCAATTTTGAGACCTTGAACTTGTTCTTCAAGAGTATTGGAAAAAATATTCTCATCCTTAAGTTCTTTTATAAGCTTGATTGCCTCTTCAAAAAATTGTTCTATGGTCAACCCTTCATCTTCGTTGTTTGATACCTCTTTTTTATTTTTATTAACCATAAACAATACTCTCTCATTGGCTTCTTCTTAATTTTCACTGTATTCATCAGATGGTGAGATATATTCTTTTTCTTCACACTTGCAGGTGCAGGTCTTTGCCTTTAAAGGTTGTTTTTCCTATTGGTTTTCTTAGATGCAACGAACGCAGTTTCTAGGTGAGAAGTACCCTCTTCTTCATCAAATCTCATTTCATATGCTATTAGAACTCCATGTAATTCCTCTTTGCTAAGTTTTGCCACATTTTCAGTATATTCTGAGATCGATACCGTTGGGTTGAATCCTCCTGGTAACGTTCTAAGAATATTTAATATAATAGTCTTCTCATCAACAGGCTCTCCCAATCCTTTAAGAGTGTTTCATCAACGTGTTAGAATTATGCAGCAATGTTGCCATATTCTTTCATTTTGAGTTGCTCAAATTTTTCTCTGTAGATTTGAATCTTTTCTTCTTTGATAGTTGAGTCACTTGCATATATATTCTCAGGCTTTTCGCATACATTTTTGGTAGTTTTTGTAATATCCCAAAAGGGAATGCAGCAGTACTTGAACACAATTGCAGTGTAAATCAGCTCACAATATGTGAAAGGAACATCTAACCATAAAATGAATGCTCATTAGCAACAATATTTCCTATAACTCATTCCAAAGTGAGGAAATGCAACAATATACGGCATAAAAATATTATTTACAGATAATTATGCTATAAATGTGAGAAATGGGACTTGGATTCCTTATTTTATATAGTATACATGTCACATATAGAATGAGATCAAAATAAAATCACTCTAGCCAAGCTAAACAAATCTCCCAGTTCAAATATGGCTTAAAAATGCCCAAATCCCATGACTTATGGACTGCAGAAATGACTGAAGAAAATACACCGTAATTATGAGAGGGTTTTTATAGAAATATGCTATAAACAACATATCTAGAGTTTATTTAGCCCAAACTCAGAGAAAAATAGAGATCTAGCCTCTTTTACATAATGTGATGATAACCCAGTAAGGGTTTCTTGAGAGAATGAGTATACAAGAGTAGATATTAAAAAATGCATTTATACTATAGCTATGTAAATAGATATCTGAATAATAAAAGAAATAGAATAATATTTTTATACAATCCTTCCAGGAGAAGGGTTGGCCCTTTCCCCAAGGAACAAGCTCAAGATTAAGGGTCTTGACCCTGCTATTGCAACACAGAGAGAAATGGCACAGTTCCTGCAAAGGACTACACTGTAGGAGATGAAAAGTACATTGGCCACATGCCAAGATCTGAAATGAAGCTATGGGACTCCCTCACTGATCTCCCAGAGAAATAAAGGCTTCCTTCTCTGAAACACAAGTACAGGAAGTGGTGTTGTGGACCTTCCACTGTAACACCCTGCAACACAATGTTATGCTCTACAGAAATAAAGTTGTGGCTGAAGGAGGATGCTTGGCCTCAATCCTGAATGTGGAAAAATAAAGTACAATGCTCCACCAAGAGGCCTCTCAAGGTAGGAGAAGGAATTCCTAAACAAGAATGCCTTGTGCTAAACATCACTGCAACTCTGCTAAACAGCAAGAGAATGAAAAATAATCATGCAGACCATATATCAATAATCATCAAGCTAACAATTATATTCCTTATAAGCTATGTGAGGCTCCTCACCTTGGGTCCCACCAATTAGGGTTTCGACATGTACATGATCAATCTCCCTCCAAAACTGCGTTGTATCTCCATTAAGGCCACTCTCCCTTAACAATGTTGCTTGATTTGGTCAAAGTTGACCTCTTCAACCTCCTTCATCCATTTTCACACCCAAGTGTCTTCAATCCAGCTTTCATATGTCTATCTAATTTGATCTTTTTTCACATTGAGCTATTTACATTGGTGATCCACTCCTCTTCATGCATGTTATTTACTTGGTCAAACTTGACTTTGTCCACATGAAAAAGTCCCTTTTCACACACGAGGGTGTGAAATCCAACTACTACAATGATCCCCTTTCATACCAAGAGGATTTTTATGTTGATTTAAGTTAATTATGGGTCTCCTCCCCCATTTATTCATCTACTAGGTGTAAAAATAAAAAATTAATATTCCTATTAGATGCATGCTAATGTAGGAATATTACAGTCCTACCCTCCAAAATGTTGCTTTTCCTCAAGAAAATACAAGGATATAACTGAGGAATTTCCTCTCCTCCTCCTGTAGCATCCTCATATGAAGAAAATATCCAAGGAATATGATTTTGTCTCAACAATTAATCTCCATAGTGCCCTTCCCAAGCATGCAAGCTAGCATTTGGTGAGCATCCCAAATAGTCGTCATCATGAAAAGGTGAAATAATCAAGGAGGAAACTATGAGTTGTCTAGAGGCCCTCTCAAGGCATAGAGACTAAAATTTTTTGGGACCTATCAATCCCATGTAAAAACTCCATCCCCATGCTATCATCCATACAAGATGAGTCACCCTCCAACATGGAAACTCATGAAAGATCACCTCCACCTCGGGCTTCTGTAATGTAGGTGGGCTGAATAACTGAACATGGTAGAAAAAATGGCCTACCCCACATTGTCTTACTCTCCACTTGTGATAAGTGTAGAGAATATATTGATCTTGGGATGTAATAAGGTTTCCCTCAAGTGGTGGGAAGAAGATTATATCTCCGAAGATCCTTTCTCTCATGTCATGAATCATGCTGGCCCAAATCATCCCATCCAAAATGAATGGCACATCAACACCATTTGGAAACCAAATCAGAAAAATGATGAAGGTTATATGTAATTTTGCATGATACCAATGGTTTATCAAGTGGATACAGCAAAGTCTTCCCAACTGCTGCTTGAGAACATCATGTGGCAAGTTGTCTTCCAATGATTTACTAGTTGTGCCTATTTTCTCATTTACTATGTGGTAGTTATCAGCAATATATATCAGCTGAGCACAATCAAAACAAAGATACACTTGCCCAAAGTTATGTAGAGATGGGTTATCATCATTATAAAGGTTGGCCCTAAATTACCATGAAACCTAAGAATAATCTTGCTCTCATGTGGAGAAATGCACTGCCTATAGATGGTGAGAAGATATAAATACTGAATGGAACAATAAATAAAAACAAAGATGTATTTCTCACCATGCATAGTGAGTAAGCTAAAAGTGAGGTCCATGGATGAGTCCTCCCATGAGAATCTCCTCATAAAAATCTTCAAAGAGAAAGGATGCATACTCCCCTTGGAACACCCCATCAAAAGACACCTACTCCTAAGTGACAGCACTGTTGGCCTTAGTGATAAGGCTCTTGTCACTCCATGACTTTTCTCTTTGAAATTCCACATGCCAAAGCCATCCACTATCATGCTTCTATGTGAGGAAATCTTATTCTTAAGTGGAATCACCTCCTTATCCTTCAATGTTCAAGGGTAGCCTCTTTTCACCTTGAATGTGCCATATATTCTTCCTAAAATATCATGATGAGTATGGAGAAATTTCAGCCCATACTCTCCCAATAGTAAGCATAGCAACAAGGACTCTTGCTGCCTTCTTGCATTATCAAAATCAAAATCATGGAGCAACAATACAATGATGGACATGTGAGATGTCTCATCCACATAGTACAAACAAGCTCCCTTATGCCACATCATGTGGGAGTTATCCTTCCTCCCAAACCAAAGTACATATATGAGATACATCTCAACCAGAAATATAGATATATATATATATATATATATATATATATATACACACATGAGACATGCCTCAAACAAGATTAAACACATGGACATAAAATTTGACATGTGATGTCCAAACTCTCTTCTTAACAACCAAAGCAACCATGCCTTCTTATTATGCATCCTATCATTGAGACATAAGGCATGATACAAGAAAATATGAATCTTTGGGTAGTAACCATATTAACCCAAGAGAAACTAGTGCAAACATGCTTCTTGCTGGCCTGTATCATAGATCTGCAAGTAGTTTGGAAACACCTTGCTCCATACTATCATCCACTCATCCCAATGTGGGTGATGGATCTCATTCTGTAAATACTTGGTATCTTCCCATGGTATGACACCAACCTCCTCAAATATTTGAAGAAATTTTCACTTCATGAAATGTTGAATTGCACCTCCAATGTGATCTCTTGATGATACCTCCTCCTCATGCATGGCCTTCCAAAACCAATGGGGATCTGCTGCAAGGAGAAGTCTCTCTTTTAGTTGTGGCATGCTCATTGAGAAAGTGTCATATAGAGAGGAGAAAATATTTCTCATCTCAAGATGTCTACCTTCTTTTATTTCTTCCTTCATTGCTTCCTCAATTAAGCTAACATCTAAATGCTCCCATGAGGAATGGGTCCTTCTTTCTTCACTGCTACTCTTGGACAGCGCAGTGCAACTTTGCTACTCTAGATTAGTAGTAAGTGATGATCCTAGGTCATGCAACAACAGATTTCGACAATCCTCTAAAATATTTGTTGTAATAATAGAAAGTGTAAATTCAATCATACCTTGATAGGCTTTGGGAACACCTTGTATGACTGCAAGAGTTCCTTCTTCTACTATGTTGTCTCCCTCAAATACTGATGTTGAAGGCTAATCCTCCAAGGTTGTGAAAATGCTGATACAAGTCTCCTAAAGTGGTGGTGAGAGCTCCTCCCTTTCTGATTTTTCTTCATCAAATCTCTTGATCACCCTCTGAGTGAAATCCACAAAATTAGATACTTTTGCATGACTTACGTGATTGAACCGCCAAGTTCTTTCTTTGCCCTTCATGTGTAGCGCTAAAATCTTTACTACTTATCTCTCTACCACTGGATGTAGTAGAAAGAATGCTTCAAGTCTTCTTTCCATAGCCTTACCTACAGATGTCCCATCAAAAATGGACAATAGAAACCTATTGCCCTTGATTTCTCCCTTGTTGTAGGGTCTCCTCTCTTCCTCTAGTTGAATGAATTGTAGGAAGGCTAGAGTCTCCTTGAAGGCTCTAGGTTGATACTTGTACTCGACAAGGTATTCAATTAGAATCTAATGATCCAAGTGTCCTCCATGCTTCTTTTCTTATCCTTTATGATAATAGGAAGTGTATGGTCCTTCCTCTTTTTGAAACCCTCTAGGAGTTTCTTGGCATCTCTTCTCCTTCCTTTGATTAACCTCCCGAGAGAGGTTCTTTCTGGATCTAAAAAGTGATGAGAGTAAACTCATTCTCTCCCTAATTCTAATCTTTTCTCCTTCTCTTTATTCTTCTGATAGCTGGAACTCACAGGCTGAGCCAAAGATCATGCTCTGATACCACTATAATATCACAAAAGGGAATGCAGCAATAATTGAACACAATTGTAGGGTAAATAAGCTCATAATATGTGAAAGGAAAATCTAACCATCAAATGAATGCTCAACAACAATAATATTTCCTATAAACTCATTCCAAAGTGAGGAAATGCAACAATATAGGGCATAAAAATGTTATTTACAGAGAATTACGTTATAACTGTGAGAAATGGGACTTGGATCCCTTATTTTATACAATATACATCTCACATATAGAATGGGATAAAAAAAAAATCACTCCATCCAAGCTAAACAGATCTCCCGGTTCAAATATGGCTTAAAAATGCCCAAATCCCATGACTTATGGAATGCAGAAATGACTAAAGAATACAACGTAATTATGAGAGGTTTTATGCAGTAATATGTTATAAACAACAGATCTAAATTTTATTTATCCCAAACTCAGAGAAAAATAGAGATGTAGCCTCTTTTACACAATGTGAAGATAATCCAGTAAGGGTTTCTTGAGAGAATTAATATACAAGAGTAGATCTGTAGATCTAGATCTGAAACAACACAATTATACTACAGCTCTGCAAATAGATAGCTGAATAATACAAGAAATAGAAGAGGATGTTTTATACAATCCTTTCGGGAGAAGGGTTGGCTCTTTTCCCAAGGAATAAGCTCAAGATCAAGGGTCTTGACCCTACTACTGCAACACAAAGAGAAATGGCACAGTTCCTGCAAAGGACTGCGCTGTAGGAGATGAAAATTACATTGGCCACATGCCAAGATCTAAAATGAAGCTCTGGGACTCCCTCACTGATCTCCCTGAGAAATAAAGGCTTCCTCCTCTGAAACACAAGTACAAGAAGTGGTGTTGTGGACCTTCCACTGCAACACCCTACAACACAATGTTATGCTTTGCATAAATAACACTGTGGATGAAGGAGGATTCTTGGTCTCAAGCCTGAATGTGGAAAATTGAAGTACAATGGTCCTCTAAGAGGCCTCCCAAGGTAGGAGAAGGAATTCCTAAATAGGAATTCCTTGTGCTAAACAGCACTGTAGCTCTGCTAAACAGCAAGAGAATGCAAAATAGTCATGCAGACTATTAGCCACCTATGAAATTTTTGTCAAGAAAAAAGGTAGCTAAATTTTTTTATGAGCCTTCAAGAGACACATTTCCTATGAAAATCTCTCATCCTTGAAGCCTCTGTCTGTTCATTCCCTTTTAAAATATCTCCACTGTTGTTTCTATCCAAAAAGCCTCATTGTCTGTGAAAAAATTATGCTTTAAAGAGCCTTCATCTGCCCTTGTATCTCTGCAAAATGCCCCATATTCGCCTTTTTTCCCCTTTGAAAAATTTCCCCTTTAACCTCAAAAATCCCTCCTAAGTTTTCCAAACCATCAAATTATTCCTTTTAAACCAAGTGAAATCCTTTCATTTGATTGCAACTCCCTTTTTCCCCCAACCGAAAGCCTAATTTTAGCCTTAACAGCTCTGTTTTTGGCTAAAAAACCCATATTTTACTATATGATAGGCTTAGCCCCCTTCGGCCTAGCCCCCTAACCACTTCCCCTCCACAAGCCCAAGCACTAAGACCAAGCACTAAAGCATAAGGCGTTTATTGCAATCGGAGAGATGATCGAGAACACATTCCTGTGTTAAAACGAAAAACTCCGATGCGATAGTGTATTTGTTTGATGAACCTCGGGAGTGGTCTCTGTCGTTGATCTTAAAAGATCTGACAGTCTCCGCAAATCTCACATCACGCCCATCACACTCCTTGGTAAATCCTCCGATGACCTTCTCCACCGTCGATTCACCTTTTAATCCGACGAACATCGCATCCTCGCTTTGATCACAATCACAAAGTTTAAACTGTGACATCCTCCGTCCCTCCCAATTGTGATCCTCCGACATGATCCTGGCTGTTGAATCCACAAGAAAAAATGGCCATGATTCGTCCTCATTCCATCATGTGTCCCCCGATTGGGCTCCTCTGATCCAATCACAGTGATCGATCTCTCATAGATCTGACGGTCCAAAGCCAATCGCACCATCACTCATCGGAGTTTTGGCCCTCCCATCACTCCCCTCCGATTAGATCGCAGCCGTCCATCCTTGATAGTCTAACGACTCAATTTTCCCCCTTCCCACTAACCATTTTCTCCACCTGTGTATCTCTCTCCAGATCTTGATCATCCGTCACATATGATTGGACGGTCCACAGTGAGACCATCGTCTGTTGACCCCACCTTTACCAATCGCGCACCTCCTTAGATTGCGCTCCATCTCCCGCCATCAAATATCACAGGCCCAGATCCAACGGTCCACATCCATATCGCGCATATTTCACGTCCGATGTTTAATGCATAAAATTTACGCGATATGGGTGGTTTTCCAGAGACACGTGTTAGCTAAAGACCCATATCGCGTTGAAAAAGTGAAAAAAGTCTTTCAGCCTTTCTACCGCGCGAAACCAGCAATTTTTTATCCCAAAACCACTTCCCCACTTCATCGCCTAGAGCCTCACCTGCAAACCTCGACCGTTGATCTCTGCTAATCAACGACCCTCATTGCATCTTGCGTAACACTCATTATTTCTCATCACGAAACCACAACATTGTAGCGTACCATCTCGACCATCGATCTCCTCCTGAGATCTGATGTTCCTAATTGAATCGCCCACCGCCCATGACCGGGTCCCATCATATCTGCCCATTTCATATGTTTTCCATGCATTTTCTATGTATTTCATTCAAAGGCCCGAACCTTGGCTTTTGCATTAAATGTCATATCATTCCACCAACATTAGAAATTTAATGTTTTACGTTAACGTTTATTGCATTACACCCAACTTTTTAAATTCATTTCATTAGCCCATCTTCGCCGTCGATCATCGCCACAGATATGATCGGACGGTCCACATGCATTTCTCCACCAAACCTTCATCAACTGCATTTTTCATCATAATTCTATATTTTTCCACCATTCACCTTGCATCCACCATTGCCTCCATGTGGCGCTACCATCATCACAGCATTCCACTGCGGCCATCTTCCCCCCATGCATGGATTTCTTAAACATGTTTGTGTTTTTTTGCAAGTTACAGGCAGTGAACTCCGCCATTGCTCATAGTCATTGTTATAGTGGCACATAGCGCAGAGAAGGCTAATTTCAGAGCATGATATTGCAGAATAATGCTTGGAAAGGTTACTAAATGAAAATATTTCATTAAAGGATAGAGTTTAACTCTATGAGACCTCTCCCACATCATTAAAGCTCAATTTTCACTAACAGAGACAGTAATGAAGCGGTAAAGAGTATTAGTGCATAAATCAGAAAAGATCGAAGAACTTAAGCTCTGATTCATTGTTCGAACGGAAATTGTACCAGATTGAAGACCTCACGATAAATGCAGAAGGCCTAAAGAGGCCTATAGCACAGAAAACAATATTGACAATGTTTCACATCAGCAGAAGTTTCCTCCCAAGAAAGGACACAACACCCATACTGTTTTATTCCACATTGTGTCCCCGAGAAGATTTTCACCCTAACAACAGTCCTAATTCCACCAAAGCATTTGTTACACAGTATGGTAGACCTCGTAGTCATTTATCTGCTTTTTTTTTATTCACCAAAGTATTGCATAGTGTTACAGCCAAAGTACACCAAGAACATACCTGGAGTAAATTTCAGCCTGTCGAAGACCACTCTTTCATCCAAAGAGTACCAGAAATCAATGCATAGATATTAAAATAGAATGGGCCTCGACCCTTTTCTTCTACTTTGTTTCAATGTTACATTTAGTGTTTTGCCTACCTCCTCTACCTCTCTTTCAACTATAAAACTCATGAAGAAACTCATTGTAAAGGTTTTTGATCAGATATCTGTGAATTGTAAGTTGTTTCTCTCGAGATAAGTTCTCTTTGTAAAGTTGTAAGATACTAAGATGGGCTGAGGAAGATGTTTTTAGACTGAATATCAAGTTGTTGGCAATGTTGTACATGAATGGTGTTGCTCTTTAAATTGACAAGCACATTTCTTTGGATCTTGGTTTAAAGCAGCGGTGATGTTTTTCTATCTCTGTCTCTATTTTCCTTTGTAATTCATCATATTTCATTTCCTCTGGTACGCATCAAAAATCTGGTTTAGGATATACCCTCGCATGGTACCCTAAGCTTTTTCTCTCCCTACCTTCGATGTTTTCTACTGATTGTATTATCTGGGTACTGATTCAAGCTAATTTAACCAGTGTAGTGGATAATATTTACTGCTAGCTGATGTATGAATTAATGAATCTATCCTTAGATGTTCTTGTTGGGTTTTAATTGAAATAATTGGGATACTGGGAGTTTCGAATGTTGATTCTATCTCACTAGGGTCACTTTCAATTAATTGAACCTTTATAAGTTCTCTTAAGTTGGGTGTCGAAGCATTTAGAGCTTAAAGTCTCTCTCTACTCTCAGGCTTTCACCTTTGTGTTTAAATCTTTAATGTTTCCTTTGTCTGAAGAGTTAACCTTTAGGAGTTGGATCACAGGTTTCTAGTGGCATGCCCTGTCCCTGGATTTGTCTCCTAAGCAGTCATCTTGGAGGTTTCCTTGGTATTTCACCTTCTTTCCATCATTTCATGTCACACTATCATCTTTAAGATCCAATGCGTTAGATGACTAGCCCAATTGAAAGCCTGCATGTTGAATAGCAAGTAAACCCTTTCCTGACTCCATTTCCCAATGGTCTTGATTGTTATCTGAATCTCTCCCTTTACCTAAAATCCTCTTTGTTCATCCTTGTCTTGTACTGAAACCTTCCTTCTTGGTTCCCAACAACCAAACAATTAAACAAACAAACAAACCCATGCCTATAACTAGTCTAAAACCTTAAAATAGAGCTTCAAAGACATATACCTTTGCCTATACAGAGAGATCCCTCTCTAGACCTAGGAGGGCTAGATCTTGAGGTCTGAGAGTGGTTCTAATGTTGTCTCGTCTTTTGGTATTGCCAAATTTGCCAAAACATAGGAACCCCAACATAATGATGACTCCACTAGGGAACTTTGAGTAAGACACACCTTTAAACACTCAAAGAAGACCATAGTAGCCTTATTTTGGTGGTTAATCACTGTGGTGGATAGTATACCTTCTTGAAACATCATAAACCTTCCACCTGGTGACTCCATAGTTCCTTAAGGATTAAAGACTCCACTGGGAGACCTGCCTCCATAACAACATCAGCCATACTAGAAGTAACAAGTAGGATTAAGAGGTTTTGTTTGAAGACAACATTTTAGCTTCAAGAACCAGTCACACAAGAGCTTATCCTAACCCAAACCAACCTGGAATAGTTGAAAAACCCGAGAGCATTCTCAAGAAAGCTCCTACACCTAGAATACAAACTATCTCTAGACATATCCATCAAGCTAACTCTGCACCAAAAGACTTTATAGTTCTATCAGACCCTCTGTTTGACTTAGATTTTTGAAACAGTCTACCCAGAACTAGGTCATTCAGTACTCTAGACCAACTCGACCTTGAGCTCCCTGGTTCACCATCTCACAGTGGTCAACACAGTAGGGATAGAGAGACCCCTCCATCTACACCTCCCGATATCCATTTCATTCAAAACTTGGGGCTCTGCCATCCTAAATCTTCTCAACAGACTTCTGCTGGTCCTAGTATCCCTGTCATTCACATACCTATTGCATAAGAAATTTTTTTAACTCATCAAAACATCATTATGGCAGCTTGGTATGCACCTCTGGTATTACCTCAGCCTCTAGTGCCTCTACCCAATGATTATCAATAAAATATCCCACACTTCACTACAAAATAGTCTACCACAGCTCAGTACCATGTAGACAAGATGGAAGATTCCTTTGACTATATGGAGACAGATGATGAGACAGTAAAAATGGGAATCTTTGCCCAGAGTTTGGGAGGTGATGTGAAGAAATGGTTTAAGGGCCTACCTCCTAATAGTATCCAGGATCTTCCCTCCTTATATCAGACCTTCATAAACAAATGGGAGGTCAAGGCCAATCCTCTCCAAATCCTAGCAGAATACAAGAACCCTAAAAGAAATGTAGGAGAGAGTGTCCATGACTACTCTAAGAGGTTTAATAGTGTTTACAACGCTCTTCCTCCACATATGAAACCTCCCCAAGGTATGGCCTTAGTGAAATACCTTGAAGGTTTTGATGCTGATATGGCCTGCCAGCTTAGGGAGAGAGATTACAACACATTGGAAGATATGTAAAAGGGAGCAGTGAGTGTTGAGGCTAACTTGATTGAGAAGAAAGCCAGAATGAGGGCTGAGAAAAGGGTAACATATAGGGATGATGCTGTAGCTTCCACATCTGACCCCAAGTATGACCATCTAGCCAAAAATTTGGAAAAACTACAACAAATTATGGAAAAAATGGTTGTCTCAGTCAGTAATCAGAACAAAAACCAAAATTATAACCAGAACTAGAACTTTAGGAGAAACAATACTAATCCCAATAGGCAAAGAGATTTGGATCAGCAAGTTATTCCCCCATTTCAGGAGAACTTTCTTGACGAAGATGAGAGAATCATAGAAGAGTCTGAGGGAAACATAATAAATATGTTTGAAATTGAAAACTCAATCCACAACTGTTCCACAGAAGAAGATCAACCCTCACCCTTATATTGGGATGAGGAAAGATTAGAATCTGAGGATTACAGGCTCAGGTTTGAAAATGCTATCATGCAGGTCAGAGAACAATATGAACTTAGAAGCAAAAAGAACTTCGACAAATCCAAACCAAAATCTTCTGAGATTACTATTAAGAAAAGGTCTGAGAAAACTTATAAATTAACTGCTGAAAGTAGCAAGTCAGCAGCTGAAAGTTCTGGGAAGAACAAAGAAAAGGAAAACCAAAATACCGAAAAATAGAGTCAACCAACTAGTAGCACTAGCACTGCAGTTAGTGCTCCTGATAAAACAGTCCCTAACACTGTACATAGTGATAATTTGCACACTGATTTAGCCACTAAGATAGTGGCTAACAAAACAGAGTTGAGTATCACAAAGAGTCAATCCACCTTCAATTTGGAGAGTGAGATTGAAAAAATTAAAATCTCTGTCCCACTCACTGAGCTAGCCACTTAGGATGTATATAAAAGCCAAATTTTGAAAGCTCTAAATCTAGGTGAAAATAGTGACACTGTCAATCTGAGTGATGATCAACCGGCCCTTCTGTTTGATCCAAAGATAGAAGGGAAATTTCAGGAAGGAGTAGTACCTCCTTTTTATATCAATCTCAATATCCATGACAAGATCCTTCACAATGCAATGCGGGGCCTCACACAACATAATCCCTAAGGTAGTTATGGAGATTTTAGGCCTAGAGATAACCCATCCCTATAAGGACTTATATTCATTTGACTCTAGCAGGGTAAAGTGCCTTGGCCTGGTCAAATATTTGTGTGTGAACTTGACCCAGATCCCATCAAAATGTATGGTTATGGATGTTTTGGTGGCGGATGTGCCACCTAAGTATGGGATGCTATTATGAAGGTCATGGGGAGCCAAGATACAGGGTACCATGCATATGGATGGGGCATATGCCACGATCCCTGTCTTTAGCCAGCTTAAGAGACTGTATAGGGAGGCACAAATGAAATTCTAGGTTAGCAACCTTGAAAATCCTGAAAATTCACCTCTGTACTCTGTACACACAGATCTGGACTCCTTTACCCTTTGCAATGATGAATCCATAGAAGAGCCAGAACCAGAAAACAGAGATTCAAACAATGAAACAGAGCCCATAGATTTTAACATAATGGCCACTCTGGACTTAGAAAAAAATGAAGAAGAATCCTCTGGACAGTGCACTGAAGCTCAAACTCAGAGTGAACAAGAAACAAAATGCAAACATCTAGCTAGTCACCTCTCTGAAGCCCATACACCACATGAAGAACAAAACCCTCCACACCACAACGCGGACACCATATTACAACATAACAATGAGGATAGTGTTGGGGAGGAAGACACTGATAAACACAAAAACGATCCCGTATGGGAAATTAATTTCGATGGGTCCTGTACTAGAAAGACTATAGGAGCGGGAGTGTGGTTACATAACACTGAGAGTGACTATGTCAAGAGTCATGCCTTCAATCTGAACTTGAAGTGTACAAAAATTATCACTGAATATGAGGCTCTTATCCTAGGCCCGAATTTACTGAGAAAACTAGGAGCCCGTAGGATATTTGTGCATGGAGACTCTGAGTTAATCATAAAACAAGTGAACAGAGAATACACAGCAAAACACCCTAGGTTGAGAGCGTACATGAATGATGCCTTGGATTTATTTAAGACCTTTATAGAGTATAAACTGGTGTTTGTTCCTAAGAGATAGAACATAATTGCGAATGGATTAGCTTGCATAGCTAGTTCATATCATAAGCCTCCCAGCGACAAAAAAATCATCATTCAGAAAAAATATAGGCCTACAGTGCCTGATAATGAGAAATATTGGTAGGTCTTTGAGGGTGACAAGCAGATTGAGGATTTCCTGTTTGGCAGGAATGAGTTTGAATTCTTGGATTCAGACTCTAAATTTGATGATAGCTTCCTAAGTGAAGAGCCTTCCGACGAGGAAAAACCACCCCATAACATCGAAATAAACACTTTAAATGAACATATTGAAAATACAACCGAAAAATATAAGAATGCAGATAAAGAGGAAATAGAGGTGTTGCAGGTGAAATATAAGAACATACCCCGAGGTCTGGCACCTTTAGAGGATCTTTTTTATTTTGATGATGTAGCGAAAAAACCCACCATAGAGCACTCAGACTTTGACATCGAGGAATGCAACATAGGCACTGAATACAAGCCTAAGATGATAAAATTGGCTAAGTCCTTGCCCGCTGACATGAAAAATAAATACATTGACTTGTTCAAAGAATTAATTGATGTGTTTGCTTGGAGCTACGAGGACTTAAGGGCCTACGACACGAACATTATATAGCACAAAATACCTTTGAAAGAAAACCAAAAACCCTTTAGACATAAACTTCGCAGAATTAACCCAAAACAACTGCCTGCAGTTGAAAAGGAAATAAAGAAGATGTACGAGGTAGGAATAATAGTTCTTGTGAGGTTCTTTGATTGGGTCTCGAACCTAGTGGCTTTGAGAAAGAAAATAGGTGAGATCAGACTATGCATTGATTTCAAGAACCTTAACAGAGCCTCGCTCAAATACAATTACCCTTTGCCAAAGATGGAACACATTCTTCAGAGGGTAGTAGGCTCAAAAAGGATCTCCCTGTTAGATGGATTTTCGAGTTATAACCAAGTTTTATTACTCCCAGAAGATCAACTCAAGACCGCCTTCACCACCCCATGGGGCACTTTTATGTACGTAAAAATTCCTTTTGGACTGATGAACGCTGGCGTGACCTTCCAACGAGCTATGGACATAGATTTTTCAGATGAAATAGGGCACATCATTGTTATCTATGTAGATGACATAACAGTCTATTCCAAGATTAATGAGGAGCACCTAAAACATCTGAGAAGAGTTTTTGAAAAATGTAGAAGGTTCGGTCTGTCATTAAATCCCAAAAAGACTGTATTCGAGCTGTAAGAAGGTAAGAGTCTCGACCACATTATATCTGAGAAGGGAATTAAGATAGACCCACAGAGGGTTGAGGGAATACTACAGATCACAAACCCAAGAAACATTAAAGAGTTACAATCCTTTATTGGGAAAATTAACTTCCTAAGGAGGTTTATTCCCAACTTAGCTGAGCACCTCAGGAATATGATTAACATGCTGAAGAAAGGTGTAGGAGTTAAGTGGAATGTAGAGGCTAAAAAATATTTTGAATCAATTAAACTTGCACTCACCCGGGCTCCTGTCCTAATCAGCCTAGATTTCTCAAAATATTTCTTGATATTTTTGTTTGCCTCCTAACATACAGTGGTTGCAGTTCTACTGCAGAAAAATCTAGAGGGAATGGAACAGCCTATTGCTTTTTTTAGCAAGGCTCTGAGGGATGCACCCTTGAAATATAACATAATGAAAAAATAGGCCTATGCCTTGGTGAAGGCTTTGAAGGACTTTAGGGTGTATATAATGCATTCTCACATCATAGCCTACGTGCCAAACATAGTGGTTAAAGACATTTTGTCCCAATATCCTGATGGAAAGAGGGGAAAATGGATTGTTGTAATATTAGAATATGACTTGGAAATCAAACCCACGAAACTAATCAAAATGCAGGGCTTAGCTCAGCTAATGGTTGAATCAAATTTACAAGCCCTTCAAATTAACATGGTGGATGCCTTGGATGAACAGGAAGGATTGTCCGATCCTACTGTTGAAGAACAATTTCAAAACTCTCCTTGGTATTCTGATATCCTGTATGTGCTCACAAACCTCAATGCCCCTCCTGAACTATCAAAGATTAAGGCCTGATTCCTAAAGCTAAAAGCCAGAAACTATTGCATACTGAATGAATGCTTATACTGGAAAAATGCAAATGGTCTATTGCTTAAATGTTTGCCTAAAACTGAAGCAGAGAGGGTTAAACAGGAGTTCCATGAAGGAGAGTGTGGAGGCCACTTAAAATGGAAAGCCGCTGCTAAAAAAATACTCAGAGCTGGCTATTACTGGCCTACACTTTTCAATTACATACACAAAATGATAATTTCTTGTCACAAATGCCAGATTTTCGAAGGCAAGAGAAAGCTCCTCCCTTTACCCTTACAACCGATTACTGTTGAGGGTACCTTTTTGAAATGAGGCCTAGATTTCATAGGGAAAATACACCCTGCTTCTTCTGCACAACACAAGTGGATCCTTACAGCTACAGATTACTTCACGAAGTGGATTGATGTTAGGAATTTACCATAGAAATAAAAAAAAATATTTTACTAAGAGAAATAAACATAAAGAACCTGTTGGGGTTCCCATGTTTTGGCTAGGTTAGCAAGACCAAAAGATGAGACAACATCAGAACCACTTTAGACCTTAGAATCTACCCCTCCTGGGTCCAATGAGGGATCTCTCTATATAAGCAAAGGGTTTTATGTATTTGAAAGCTCTATGTTTGAGATATTAGGTTAGTTATAGGCATAGGGTTTGTTTGTTTGATTTTGGTTGGTTGTTGGGAATCAGGAAGAAGGGTTCAGTATAAGACAAGGTTGAGCAAAGAGGATTCTAGGCAAAGGAAAGATTCTCAGGGAACATTCAAGACCATTGGGTAATGGAGTTGGGAAAGGGTTTACTTGCTAGTCAATATGCAGGCTTTTAGTTGGGCTAGTCATCTAAAGCATTGGAACTTAACATGATAGTGTGACATGAAATGGTGAGATAGAAGGGGAAAGCAAGAAAACCTCCAAGGTGACCTTTCAGCAGTTAGATCCAGGGACAGGACATGCCATGAACAGCCTGTGATCCAAAACCTGAAAGGTAAACTCTTCAGAAAAGAAACATTAAATATTTGGAACATAAAGTTGAAAACACGAAATCGGAGAGAGACTTTGAACTCTCGATGCTTAAACAATCTCGAGGAACTTCAAAAATTCAATTGGCTAAAAATGATCTAGTGGGGAAAGAAACCAGTTCTAGACCTGCCGAGTGTTCCCAATTCATTCAATTAAGAAATCCTAACAAGAACATCTAAAAATGATTTCATTAATTCATACATCGGCTAGAAATATATAGGGCGTGAAATTTGAATAGCGATATATTATTCAGAGATTCTCATGATCACGCACTATTTTAGCTTCATGCAATATAGAATCTATTCTACCATTGATCATTACATGCGGAAATAAAATCAATTGCATGTGCACATTAAAACCATAAACAATCACACATATGAACACATTATTTCATGGGAAAGCTTAAAGATGAAAACCCCAACTATCTGTATATTATATGTCATATATATCATGTAACAATCATTGTACAAAGCTACTCACAAGCTCTCAGCACAACCCCAAATTGCTACACACTAATCAAGCTAGATCTAGCAAAACACATGCTCCAATATCTGCCACCTGATAGCCAGCCTCTGATGCGTAATCAATGTTGTAGGATGGCTCATTCAATAAAATAAACCACCTGGATTGTACTTTTCAATCCTCATGGGCTCCTCCAAAAACTGGTTGTTGAAAATATGCAACAGTATAGTCACAACTGATAGTTAACCTACCCTTTCACCTATCTCTGCACTGGTCTCCACTGAAACTGTCCATGCACTGAAGTTAACTGATGTATTATTTAGTTGATTAATGAGTTTATAATTAGTGAATTAATTAATAATTAATTCACACCACTCACCTAATTGTGTCAAATTAGTTAAACTAGATACAAATAGCTCCAACTATGTTTAGATTGGATAAAAGTGAATCTGACTCCACTAACCACCACCGATCAACTCCACAAAACTACTGTCACATGAGTTCTATTTGATATCGTATGTCTCATAACCCTAGGAATAGCGTCAATTCCTTTTTGTCGACTGCGTACTTAAATATGTGCACTTAACTGAAGTGCTCCAAGAGAATAAGATAATGTTTATAGTCCAAATATTATTAAGAGCTAATAATATTCGACATATCTAATTTTAGACTGGAAATCTAAAAATAGATTCTGCCCAATATGTCTAAAAATAGAAGTCCATCTATTTTTTTCTGACTTGACCAACCATCCACAAATATCATCTTGCAACTCATAGAACATGATCCATATGTCTAAAAATAGACTTGCACCAAAAATAGCCTGCGAGCCCACTTAGTGAAGGTGACTCTTTTCACTAAGCTCATCATCTTGTTGCAATCTCAACACTCCCTCTCAACAAGATAAGGATTATTTGCAACCCCTATCCTACCCCTGTGCTATTCGAATTTGCTCCTGGTGAGCACCTTCGTCAAGATATCAGCATCCTAATCCTCCGTGGGAATGTATGAAAGTAACATGATCTTCTGCTACACACAATCTCTGATATGATGATACTGATCCGTGAATCCATGCCGCCTCAACTCATCCTCCTATTTGTACCATGATCCATATCCCGATGTGCCTCTGAGATATCTCAATACATGCTTTCTTGCATTCTAGTAGAGCTTGGTAGGCTTAAACATAGCTTGTGAAAGCTAGTTCACAACATAGCATATGTCAGGTCGTGTATTGAACAGATACATAAGTGACCCCACCAACTGTCGATAAACAGTGGCATCCACTACCTCCACCGAAGTAGCATCCTCCTTCCTCCAACCACTAGGAAGAGGAGTGTCGATAGGCTTGCAGCCATGCATGTTGAACTTCTCCAGTATCTCCCGGGCATACTTGCCTTGAGACACAAACAATCCATCACTGCATTGCCAAATTTCCAATCCCAGGAAATAATGAAGGAGGCCCAAGTCCTTCATCTCAAACTCCTTTGCAAGATCAGCCTTGCATGAGTGTATCAACAGTTCATCACCCATCAAAATCAAATCATCTACATAAAGTACAATGATCAGCAACTTACCTTCCACCAAAATCTGGTATAGGTTAGGATCCACCTCACTCTTGGAGAATCCATGTTCGGTGAAATAACTATCTATCCATGTGTACCAAGCATGAGGTGCTTGTTTCAACCCATACAACGCTCTCTTGAGCCTACACACATGTGACTCGCTCTTGAATATCTCGAAACCTTCAGGCTGCTCTATGTACACCTCCTCCTCAATGACTCCATTGAGGAACACAATCTTCACATCCATCTGATGAATGTGCCACCCCATCTACACTGAGAGAGAAAGAATCATCTGTATGGAAGAATACCTTGCAACAGGTGCAAAGGTTTCCTCATAATCGATCCCCTCAATCTGTGAAAAGCCTCGGGCAACAAATATTTCCTTGTACTTATCCACACTCCCGTCAGCTGCTTGCATCACTTTGTAGATCCATCTCGAACCCACCACTGATTTCCCTTCCAGCCTCGGGACAATCTCCCATGCACTGTTTCTGACAATCAAATCATACTCTTCCACCATGGCATCTACCCATGCAGGATTCTCCACAGCTTCCTTGAAAGAGGATGGCTCTGTCATGATACACTTGCTCATAAGAGCCATGTATCCAGTATACCGATCAAGTGACTGTCTCTGTCTGCACTGTGATGAAGGTGCTCCTACAACCCTCTCTACATCTTGAGCCAGTTGCTCAGCTTCTGTAGTGTGCTTCCGCCCTCTGATGGTTGGCGCTGCTTGAGTGGTCTCTTCCACTCCATGAACCTCATCTTGTGGCTGATCCACATCCTGAGACTCATCCTTAGGAACTAATAGCTCCTCATATTCATGCAAGTGTGGCTCCCTCTCAAGCGAACACTTCATGGATTTCTCCTCATGAAATTTGATATCTCGTCGCACAACAGTCTTGTGACTGTATGGAAAATACACACGATAGTTGTGGGGTGTATCAGTGTACCCCATAAATATCCCAACCTCTGCAGTCGGCTCCAGCTTCTTCCTGGCATCCTTCATCACATGAATGTAAACAGGTGAACCAAAAATCCTAAAATGGGAAATATCAGGCCTCTTACCAGAAAATGCCTCCTTAGGTGTACTCATGCCAAGTATCCTGTGAGGACAACGGTTCTGCACATATACTACAGTATTGCATGCCTGAGCCCACAAGTGTATGGGAAGGACCTGATCATGCAACATTGCCCATGCAGCACCCATGATCGTTCTTTTCTTCCACTCAGCAACCCCATTCTGCTGTGGGTTATGAGGTGCTATGAGCTCTCTTCAAATTCCTTCTACGCTGCAAAAGTCCTTGAATTCGCTAGAGATGAATTCACCACCGTTGTCACTCCTAAGAGCCTTCACCTGCTTCGCCGATTCTTTCTCAACTAGTGCCTTGAACTCAAAGAACTTTGAGTATGTCTTGCTCTTCATCTGCATGAAGAAGATCCAGCACTTACGAGAAAAATCATCAACAAATATCACATAATACCTGTGCTTTGCTGTCGAAGCTACTGAGAAAGGTCCACACACGTCTGTGTGAATTCTCTCAAGGATCGTCATGGTGCGACTATCCTTCTTGTGAAAGGTGGCTTTCACAAATTTTCCCAAGGTACATCCCTTGCACTGATCTGACTGCGCAAGAGTACCCTTAGGAAGCCCAGTAGAAATCTGCTGCAGTATCTTCAAAGCTCCATGGTGAAGGTGGCCCAATCTCTGGTGCTGCAACTCGCCATCATCCCAGCTCACCACTCCTTCTGCCTTGCCTGCCATTGCTGCGCAACCATCTACCTGCAATTGATAAAGGTTCTTAACTTGAACCCCTATCCTTTGGGTCTCACCAGTTGCTTTACTGCGCATGAAATCCTTTCCCTCGCTAAAGACAACATCATATCCCTTATCTTCTAACATCGCCACAGAGATCAAATTCTTCTTCAATCCTGGAAAATGCATCACTTCCTTCAATACAAAGGGTTTACCAGACTCCCTCTCAAAGGAAATGGTACTGATACCGGTTGCACTATATCTACCATCATCGCCCATATCGATGCGCACTCCAAGATCTTTCTCATCATGTGAAAATATGCACCACTGTCAAGAACCCACATTGAACCCGTCATACTTGAGACCAAGCATGTGATCGCGGAAAATCACTGAGAAATGGATGCAAAAGGCCTCCTTGGGCTTGCACTTCCAACAAATCCCGCGATTTTTCTTCTTCTGCGGACAATTTGTGGCATAATGTCCGTGTTGGTGATAGTGAAAGCACTTCACCTTGGACATGTCTTGCTTCTTGCCTTTCGCACCGGAATGAGAAGCTTTCTTGCTCTTCCCCTTATTTTCTTTGGCAGCCAAAGTGCAATTTTCTTTATCAGATGCCTTTGATGAAGATCTGTCTCTGGTATTCCGCCTTATCTCCTCTTGCACAAGATCCGACCAAAGTCGCTCCCATCCTGGAAATTTCTCCTGACCATTGACAGAATCCTGATAGGCATGCCAACTCTTCAGAAGACCAAGGAGAGCCAAGCTCACCAATTCCTCATCATCAACAGTCACCCCCACACTTCCCAGCTCATCCCTGCATTGGATGAACTTCGTGAGGTACTTGGGCATACTGTTGCCTTTCTCCATCTTTATGTTCCTGAGTTTATCCTTGAGCGCCAACTTCCTCTGGTCGCTCTTGCTTTGAAATAAATCTGTTAAAGCTTTCCACATCAAGAATGGAGAAGCCTTACCATGAAGGCTGGACACTATGTGATCCTTCACACCTTCCAACAGAATCCTTCGACACTTTGTTGTCTTCTTTTGCCATGCGTCAAGTACGGCAACATCACTAGAAGTAGGCTTTGGAATTTTTGCATCTATGAACTCCTTCAACCCATTGTCATCCAGCACCGCCTCCATCCTGTCCTTCCATGCAATATAATTCGAGCTGCCCTCAAGGGCATACTCCAATCGCAATCCGTTGAAAGACATCTCAACTTCAACACCAAGAAAACACTGCTGCAAATTCGAATTCCACCAGCTCAAAACTCAACCGCTTCAATGTTTTGCAATTGCTCCAATGATCAATATCGCTCTGATACCATGTAGAAATTTGAATAACTGATATGTTATTCACCGAGATTCTCCTGATCACACACCATTTTAACTTCATGCACAACACAGAATCTCTTCTACCATTGATCATTAATTGCGGAAATAAAAACAATCGCATGCGCACATTAAAACCATAAACAATCACACATATGAACACAGTATTTCATGGGAAAGCTTAAAGTTGAAAACCCCCAACTATCTGTATATTATATGTCATAGAGATCATGTAACAATCATTGTACAAAGCTCCTCACAAGCTCTCAGCACAACCTCCAATTGCTACACACTAATCAAGCTAGATCTAGCAAAACACATGCTCCAATCTTTGCCACTTGATAGCCAGCCTCTATTGCGTAATCAATGTTGTAGGATGGCTCATTAAATAACATAAACCACTTGGCTTGTACTGCGCAATCCTCATGGGCTCCTCCAATCACTGGTAGTTGCAAATATGCAACAGTATAGTCACAACTGATAGTTAACCTGCTCTTTCACCTATCTCTGCACTGGTCTCCACTGAAACTGTCCATGCACTGAAGTTAACTGATGCATTCTTTATTTGATTAATGAGTTTATAATTAGTGAATTAATTAATAATTAATTCACACCACTCTCACTAATTGTATCAATTATTTAAACTGAATACAAATAGCTCAACTATGTTTAGATTAGTTAAACTGAATACAACTCCACTAACTTCCTCAATCAACTCCACCAAACTCTGTCACATGAGTTCTAACTGAAGTATCCATGCAATAGCTCCACTTAACCCCTAGGAATAGCATAATTCCTTCTGTCAGCTCCTGTGCCACATCTGTGCACTTAACTGAAGTGCTCCAAGAGAATAAGATAATGTTTATAGTCCAAATATTATTAAGAGCTAATAATATTCGACATATCTATTTTTAGACTGGAAATCTAAAAATAGATTCCGCCAAATATGTCTAAAAATAGAAGTCCATCTATTTTTTTCCGACTTGAACAACCATCCACAAATAGCATCCTGTAACTCATAGAACATGATCCATATGTCTAAAAATAGACATAGTCTAAAAATAGACTTGCGCCAAAGATAGCCTGCGGGCCCACTTAGTGAAGGCGACTCTTTTCACTAAGCTCATCATCTTGTTGCAATATCAACAAAGACCACTACACTGGTTAAATTAACTGAAAACAATCCTCAGATAACACATACAGCAGAAAAAATTGAAGGCAAGGAGAGCAGAAACATAGGGTACCTAACAAGGGTAAATTCTATGCCAGATTTTTGATGCAAGCTAGTAGAAATGAAATGAAATGGACTGCTAGTTAACAAATACAGAGATAGAAAAACTTCACTGCTTCTTTAAATCAGGATCCAAAAAAAATGTGCTTGTCATATCAAAGAGCAACACCAATCATGTACAACATTTCCAACAGCTTGAATACTCAGACTGAGAATATCTACCTCAGCCTATCTTACAATTTTACACAGAGACTATGTCTCAAAAGAAACAACTTGCAATTCTCTGATAACAGATCAACAACAACCTTCATAATGAGTTTCTTCATGAAATTTATAGCTCAAGTGGAGCAGGGAAGGTAGATGGAAAACTAAATGCAGCATTAAAATCAAAAAAGGAAGAAGGGTGAGGCCTTATTCTATTTTAAATTCTGGGCATTTATCTCTGGTACTCTTTAGATGAAAGAGTGGTCTTCGTCAGGCTTCCATTTACTCCAGGTATGTCTCTGATGTACTTGTGGTAGCACTCTGGTGAATTGAAAAAAAGGGTAGAATACTGATGCTAAGGTCTGCCATACTGTGTAAAAAATTCTTCTGATAGCATAGGACTGTTGTCAGGGCTAGAATTTCCTCAAGAACACGGTATAGAATGGATATAGTATGGGCACCTCGTCCTTTGTGGAAAGAACATTCTGCTGAGGTGAAAACCCGGTACTATCATTTTCTATTCGCTGGACCTTCTGTGTGATCCGTGATGTCTTCGATATGGTGCTCTGCCTTAAAATCATTGGATTAAGGCTCAAAATCTTCAATGACAGACCTTAAACACTCTGTTTTCCCACTAATACTCTTAGCTGCTCCATGATTGCCTCTGTCAATGAAATCTGCGCTTTAATGGCTCTGGGGAAGGTTTTACAGAGTCTAAACTCTGTTCTTTTAATGTGAGCCCTGTCATAGCATCTTCTCAGGACTTTCTTCATGATTTCAATCTCTGAACATGGTATTCCTTGCATTCCTGGCCACTATAACCATGACTGTGAACATGGCAGTCGTCCACCGACCATACCCTGCAAAACACACAAAAATCATCAAGAAATCCAGGCTAGAGGGGGATGGATGCTTTGATGGCCTGCGGAATGATGATGGAACTATGGAGGATTGGCGAAAAATGCAGTGGAAGGCTTGCAAAATGGTGGTGCAGCATGGTGGAAATAGTGGGAATGAATGCAAAATGATGGAAAAAACAGGGAAATGGACTAATTTTAGACTAGGGGTGGCAGAAAACACATGGAAAAAACCTGGAGGAAAGGTGGCGCAATATCAAGAAAATGGGAGAAAGCGATGAAAATGGGTGACGTGGAGTACTGGCGTTGGGACCGCTCAAAAATGGGGGCGATCCAATCTGGACCGTCCGATCTCAGGAGGGGATTGACGACTGAAAATGCATTGGAGGGTGACAAATGGTGGGCCAGGGGTGTATTTTCCTTGGGCTAACTCCCGCGCAGCTTCGTGGCATGACGACCATTGGATGGGCCACTCTAGATCGAATGACGTACGTGCATATCTCGCTGGTCAAATGCCGAAATTTAACGCACGATGGGGGGTGGTTTTTAAACAGTGCTCGGTGCCACGTGTCCTGCGGTGAGTGGAATTTCTCCGAAACAAAAAATACTGCCCGCCCTCCGAAGGCGGTGTGATGGAAATTGGTGGTTTTGGAATAGGGCGCGGCTGCAAGGACCACAGGGGCGGGTGAAAAACAGACCGTCGATCCGTGGGTCAGATCGACGGTGGACAAGCGATCGGAGGAGTGAACGGGGTGGGCCATAGGTGCGATGGAGGTTTGCGAATGCCGTCAAATCTATAAATATTGACGGTTAATATTGCGCCCGATATCCATCCGCGATAAGCGCTCTCCATGCTAGCGCTTGGTTCTAGTGCCCAGGTCAAGTGGAGAAAAGGTTGAGGGGGCTAGGGCCGAAAGGTGGTAAGCCTACATATATGGAGAATATGGTTTTTGGCCCCTTTTTTAGTGCATTTTAAGGCCAATAAAGGGTAACGATAGGGAAAAAAGGGGAAATTAAACCACACCAGGGGTGTGTGTAGGATTTAGAGGGGATTTTGGGATGATTTAGAAGGACTAAGGGAGGGATTTTGGGGTGAAAAGGAGGCTTTGAAAAAGGTGAAAAGGTTTGAAATGAATAATTCTGCAGGGGTACAAGGGGAAAATGAAGGCCTTTAGGAGCACAATTTGTCATAATCATTGAGGCTTATTGAATTAAGAACAACAGAAGGAAATAATCAAAGGGCAGAGAGCAGAAAAAGGCTTCAAGGATGATGTGTTTTCAGGAGAAATGCATTCCTTGAAGGCTCATAAAAAAAATTAGCCCCTTGCTTGCTTGTCAAGGAATTTATAGGGGGCTAACAGTGGCTCCACATGGGGATGGCTTCTTCTTGAAGGAGTCAAGAATTTAGAAAATTATCTTTGGTGTAGGCCAGATGCCTACTGCTTGAGCCACCTTTCTTCTTTGATTTTCAGCTGCCACAATTGTGAAGACATCAATTTAGCAGAAAAAATCTCCCAAACAATCTACCTACCCATTCCTACAATCCTACCATTTTCTCTTCCAGGGTGAATTTGAACTAGCAGACCCTTCAGATCATTTTTTTTTTTTTAACAAACAAGGGAATGAACCTATTATATTTCTACCCTTATTACTCCATGAGACCATATTAAACTATTGGCCTCACATGTTTCTCTACCTAATCTAATATCCACTGGGATTAAACTGTCCAGCAGATTTCTTCTCTATATTCTACAACAGAAATTTAAAAAAAGTCAAACTAGGATTA
Source organism: Pinus albicaulis (assembly GCA_034641835.2). Classification (NCBI taxonomy): domain Eukaryota; kingdom Viridiplantae; phylum Streptophyta; class Pinopsida; order Pinales; family Pinaceae; genus Pinus; species Pinus albicaulis. The sequence goes on along the minus strand of CM076578.1, from coordinate 381,544,948 downwards.
GACAGTCTAGTTTGCTATAGATCGAAGGCATAAAGACAGTTGCACATGGACAGAAATTTGCAGAAAATTGGAAACAAAATCTCGAAGTCTTGAGATCTGAAATTTTGAAGTATCCTTCTTTCTTTTTTGACTCAAGTTTTGAGCTTGTTAGAGTCACTTTCTCTTCTTCATTCAGCTCTAGCTTTGGGCTGTTTAGAGCTGATCTTCTTCCTTTGTTGCTGGTTCAGATTTTGAACATGTTAGAACCAACTATTTTACTTCTTTGGCTCAGGTTTTGATCATATTAGAGCCAATCCTTTGCATTTCTAAGGTTCATGTCTTGAGCGTGTCTGAAACATTCCCTTCTCTATATTTTTTGGAACATTTTCTATTTCTCTTGAAAACATATCATAAAAATGGTATATACAATGGAAATGGAGACTGGAAATTGGAAATCAGTAGAAGTAGTGTTTGAGCATCCTACCATTGACAGGACCCCCAACCAGCTCTATACCATCTGGTTCTTGTAGAAAAAATGCATTTGGACCCACAGTGGCTTGGATGATGTATGGACCCTGCCACAAACTGTCAAACTTGGCATGCTCTCCTTTGTCCTCTCTCCTTGAGTCCCACTTCAAAACTTTATCTCCAATTTTGAAATCAGAAGCTTTGGTTCATTTGTAAAATATCCTCTTTATATTTTCCTGAACCTTTACAGCTCTGTTATAAACCTCTTCCCTTGTTTTTTGGAGATGAATTTTTTGGTTTATCCTTCTCAACATGCTATCTTCTTCTGTCTGGATTTCTTGGACAAGTTTGATCACTGGTACCCCAGGTTGGTAGGAAACACTACTTCTGTTCCATAGACAAGCTGATATGGTGACGTGCCAATGGATTTCTTTGTTGTAAGCCTGTTAGCCCACAGGGCCTACACTAACTTGTTATGCCATGAATTTTTTTTCTCTTCCAACAACATTTTGATGATGGTCACCAGGCTCTTGTTTGATTATTCAACTAATCCATTAGATTCTGGGTAATAGGCAGTTGAATGACCGAGTGCTATTCGATATCTATGAAAAAAATAAACCATTTTCTTGGATCCAAAAGCAGCATCATTATCAATGATTATTTTTCTTGGGCAACCAAACCGGGAGAGGATATGGCCTTATAGGAACCTAATGATGACTAAATCTATGGCATTCCTAGTAGGTATAGCCTCTATCCACTTAGTGAAGTAGTCTATGGTTGTTAAGATCCATTTGCGTTGTGCAGAAGAAGCAGGGTGAATTTCTCCTATGAAATCTAGGCCCCATTGCATAAAGGGACCTTCAATAGTGATGGGTTGTAGAGGTAAGGGGAGGAGCTTTCTTTTGCCTTAAAAAATTTGGCATTTGTGACAGGAAATTATCATCTTATGGATATCATTGAAGAGTGTGGGCCACTAGTAGCTAGCTCTGAGTATTTTTTTAGCAGTGGCTTTCCAGTTCAGGTGACCACCACACTCTCCTGCATGGAAATCTTGTTTAATCCTTTCTGCTTTAGACTCAGGCAAAAATTTAAGCAATAGGCCATTTGTACTCTTCTAGTATAATCATTCATTCATTATGCAATAGTTTCTGGCTTTAAGCTTCAGGAATCTGGCCTTGGTCTTCGAAATTTCAGGAGGGCATTGAGGTGTGTGAGCACGTAGAGAATGTCAGAATACCATGGAGAGTTTTGAAATTTCTCCTTAATAGTGGGATCAAGAAATCCCTCCTACTCATCCAAGGCATCTACCATGTTTATGTCAAGGGCTTGCAAATTTGATTTAGCCATTAGTTGAGCTAAGACCTGACCTTTGATTAGTTTTGTGGGTTTTATCTCAAGGTCATATTATAAGATTACAACAATCCATTTGCCCCTTTTCCCATCTGGGTCTTGGGACAAGATGTCTTTAACCACTATATTTGGTACATAGGCTATGGTGTGGGAATGTAGTATGTACACCCTAAAGTATTTCAAGGCCTTAACCAAAGCATAGGCCTGTTTTTCCATTATGCTGTATTTCAAGGGTGCATCCCTCAATGCTTTGCTGAAAAAAGAGATGGGTTGTTCCATTCTCTTTGGATTTTTCTGCAATAGAACTACAGCCACTGTATCCTAAGAGGCAAATGAAAAAATCAAGAAATATTTTGAGAAATCTGGGTTGATTAGGACAGGAGCCTGGGTGAGTGCAAGTTTAACTGATTCAAAATATTTCTTAGCCCCAACAGTCCACTTAACTCCTACACCTTTCCTTAACATGTTAGTCATATTCCTAAGGTGTTCAACTAAGTTGGGAATAAATCTCCTGAGGAAGTTGATTTTCCCAATGAAGGACAGTAACTCTTTGATGTTTCTAGGGTGTGTGATTAGTAGTATTCCCTCAACTCTTTGTGGGTCTATCTTAATCCCTTTCTCAGATATGATGTGACCAAGAAGCTTACGTTCTTGCAGCCCAAATATAGTCTTTTTAGGATTAAATGATAGGCCGAACCTTCTACATTTTTGAAACACTATTCTCAGATGTTCTAGGTGTTCTTCTTCAGTCTTGGAATAAACTGTTATGTCATCTAGGTAGATGACAATGAAGTGTCCTATTTCATCTGAAAAGGCTATGTCCATTGTTCTTTGGAAGGTGGCACCAGCGTTCATCAGTCCAAAGGGAATTTTTACATACATAAAGGTGCCCCGTAGAGTGGTAAAAGTTGTTTTGAGTTGGTCTTCTGGGAGTACTAAAACCTGGTTGTAACTTGAAAAACCGTCTAACAGGGAGATCCTTTTTGAGCCTACTACTTTCTGAAGAATGTGTTCCATCCTTGGCAAAGGGTAGTTGTCTTTGAGTGAGGCTCTATTAAGATTCCTTAAATCAATACACAGCCTAATCTCACATGTTTTCTTTCTCACAGCCACTAGGTTTGAGACCCAATTAGAGAACCTCATAGGAACTATTATGCCTGCTTCATACATCTTCTTAATCTCTTTTTCAACTGTAGGCAATTGTTTTGGGTTTATTCTACGGAGTTTCTATCTGAAGGGCTTCTAATTTTCTTTCAGAGGTATTTTGTGATGTATGATTTTTGTGTCATAGGCCTTTACGTCCTCATAGTTCCAGGCAAACACATCAATGAATTCCTCGAATAGGTCAATGTATTTATTTTTTATGTTTACAAGAAGGGACTTAGCCAATTTGATCATCTTGGGTTTATCTTCCGTGCCTATGTTGCATTCCTCAACATCAGAGTCTGCATGTTCTATAGTGGGATTTTTTGCTACATCATCAAAGTCAAAAAGGTCCTATAAAGGTGCCTGACCTTGAGGTATGTTCTTATCTTTGGTCTGCAGCACCTCTACTTCCTCACTATCTGCATTTTCACATTTTTCGTTTGGATTTCCAATTTGTTCATTTAAAGTATTTATTTCTATGTTACAGGGTGGTATTTCCTCCTCTGAGGACTCTTCATTTAGGCAACTATCATCAGATTTCGAGTCTGGATCAGAAAACTCAAACCCGTTCCTGCCTACCAGGAAATCTTCAATCTGCTTATCTCCTTCAAAAACCTGCCAATATTTTTTGTTGTCTAGAACTACAGGTCTGAATTTTGTTTGAATGATGATTTGTTGGTCACTGGGAGGTTTGTGATACGAACTAGCCATGCAGGCTAATCCATTTGCAATTGTGTTCTGACTCCTAGGGACAAACACGAGTTCATATTCTACAAAGGTTTTCAATAGATCCATAACATCATTATTGTATGCTCTTAGCCTAGGATGTTTCACTGTGTATTCACCATTCACTTGTTTAATGATTAGCTCAGAGTCCCCATGCACGGCTATCCTATGAGCTCCTAATCTTTTCAACAAATTTAAGCCTAGAATCAAAGCCTCATACTCTGCGATATTGTTTGTACATTTGAAGTGCAGATTACAGGCATGGCTCTCTGCGTAGTCACTCTTTGTGTTATGTATCCACAGTCCCGCTCCTGCATTTCTCTAGGTGCATGACCCATCGAAGTTCATTTCCCATAAGGGTTGTCTCTCGAGCTTATCATCGTTTTGTTCTTGGTGTGGTGTATGAGCTTGTGAAGGGTGACTAATCAGTTGACTACATCGTATCTCTGGCTCACTCTGAGTTTCATTTTTAGTGCACTTCCCATAGGTTTCAACATCATTTTCTTTAGGGTCTAGAGTAGCCATTATTTCAAAGTCTATGGGCTCTGTTTCATGGTTTGTATCTCTATTTTTTAATTCTGACCCATGTATGGATTCATCATTACAAAGGATGAAGGAATCAAGATCTATGTGTACAGAGTATAAAGGTGAATTTTTAGGCTTTTCGGGGCTACTGACCAGGAATTTAATTTGTGCCTCTCTATACAGTCTTCTAAGTTGGCTGAAGACAGGGATTGTGGCATAAGCCCCATCCATCTGCATTGTACCTTGCAGCTTGGCTCCCCATGATCTTGATAATAACATGCCATACTTAGGTGGCACATCTGCCACCACAACATCCATGACCATGCATTTAGCTAGAATCTGGGTTAGGCTTACACATAAATCTTTAATCAGGCCAAGACACTTTACTCTGCTAGAGTCAAATGAATATAGGTCTTTATAGGGACGGGTTACCTCTAGGCCTAATATTTCCATAACTATCTGAGGCATCAGGTTGTGTGAGGCCCCAGAGTCATGCATTGCATTGTGGAGGATCTTATCATGGATATTGAGACTTATATAAAAAGGAGGTACTACCCCTTCTTGAAATCTCCCTTCTCTCTTGGGACCAAACAGAAGGGCGGGTTGATCATCACTCAAATTGACCATGTCACTGTTCTCACCAAATTTTAATGCTTTCAAAATTTTGCCTTTATATACATCCTAAGCGGCCAACTCAGAGAGTGGTACAAAGATCTTAATTTTCGCAATCTCACTCTCCAAATTGAAAGTGGACTGACTCTTTGGAACGTTCAACTCTGTTTTTTTACCCACCACATTAGTGGTAGAATCAGTGGGCTGATTCTCACTATGTACAGGCTCAAGAATTTTTTTATCAGGAGCACTAACTGCAATGTTAGTGCTTCTAGTTGGTTGACTTTGCTTTTCAGTGTTTTGGTCATATGTCTCTTTGCTTTTCCCAGAACTCTCAGCTGCTTATTTGTCACTTCCAGCAGCTTCTTTAGAAGTTTTCTTAGGCCTTTTCTTGATGGTGATCTCAGAATTTTTGGGTTCAGAATTTTCTAAGCTCTTTTTTCTTCTGAGTTCATACTATTCTATAACCTGCATGATGGCATCTTCAAATCCAAGTCTGTAATCTTCAGATTCCAACCCTTCCTCATTCCAATATGAGGGTGAGGGCTGATGTTCTTCCATGGAATAGCTGTGGATTGAGTTCTCTACTTCAAACATGTTTATTGTGTTCCCCTTAGACTCTTCTATGATTCCCTCATCTTCATCAAGAAATTTCTCTTGGAATGGGGGAATAACTTGCTGATCTGATTCTCTTTGTCTGTTGGGAGTGGTGTTGTTTCTTCTAAAGTTTTGGTTCTGGTTAGGATTCTAGTTTTTGTTCTGATTGCTAATTGTGACAACCATTTTTTCCATCATTTGCTGTAGTCTTTCCATGTTTTTAGATAAACATTCGTAATTGGGGTCAGATGTGGAAGCTACATTTTCATCTCTATATGTCACCCTTTTCTCGGCTCTCAATCTTGCTTTTTTCTCAATCAGGTTAGCTTCTACACTCACTGCCCCCTTTTTCATATCTTCCAATGTGTTGTAATCACTCTCCCTAAGTTGGTAGGCCATGTCATCATCAAAGCCTTCAATATATTTCACTAGAGCCATACCTTAAGGAGGTTTCATGTGTTGAGGAAGAGCATTATAAACGTTATTAAACCTTGCTCTCTCCTAAATTTCTTTTTAGGTTCTTGTATTCTGCTAGGATTTGGAGAGGGTTGGCCTTAACTTCCCATTTTTTTATGAAGGTATAATATAAAGCAGGAAGATCTTGGATACTATTAGGAGGTAGGCCTTTGAACCATTTATTCACATCACCTCCTAAGCTCTGGGCAAAGATTCTCATTTTGATTGTATCATAATCTATTTCCATGTAATCAAAAGAAACTTCCATCCTATCTACATGGTGTTGAGCTGAGGTAGATTCTTTTGTGGTGAAGTGTGGGATATTTGATTGATAATCATTGGGTAAAGGCAATAGAGGCTAGGGTAAAACCAGAGGTGCCTACCAGGCGGCCATGATGATGTTCCGAGGAGGTAAGGTGCTAGCTTGAGAAGCTAGTATATGGATGACAGAGATATTAGGACTAGCAGAAGTCTGTTGAACTGATCTAGGGTGGCAGAGCCCCAAGTTTTGAATGAAGTGAAAATCAGGAGGAGTAGATGGGGGGGTCTGTCTATCCATAGTGTGTTTACCACTTTGAGGGGGTGAATCAGGAAGCTGAAGGTGTGGTTGGTCTAGATAATTGAATGACCTCTTTCTAGGTACATTGTTTTGAGAGTCTAGGTCAAAAAGAGGGTCTGATAGAGATGTAAAGTCTTCCGGTGTAGAGTTGGCTCTATGGATGTGGCTAGAAATAGTTGGTCTTATAGTTGCAGGAGATATCTTGAGGATGCTCTCAGGGTTATCAACTATTTTAGGGGGTTCTGGGTTAGGGAAATCTCTTGTGTGAATGGTTCTTGAAGCCAGAATGTTGTTTTCTAACCAAGCAGCTTAACCCTACTTGTTACTTATATTATGGTTGATGTTGTTATGGAGGTTGGTCTCCCAATGGAGTCTTATGTGAACCAAGATAATCAGCAGGCCTATTGATCAGCAGTGGAGTCTTTGATCTTTAAGGATCTACGGAGTCGCCGAGTGGAGGGTTTAGGATGCTTCTGGGGGTACACTATCTACCACAGTGCTTATGAGATGTCCCCTTTCAAGGATATCTCGAAAACAAAACAATAATCTAACCAGAGATTGGTTGGGAGGGATTTTACCAGATATGTCACCTTTGAAAGAGTGTGAGATCTGGAGGCTACCTAGCCCTTTCCAGACTCTGTCTAAGAGTGTAGGAGACACAACAAGAAGATATAGCAGTTAAGGGTATTTCAAAGTTCCTGCCCCAGTCGAGTCACCATTATGTTGGGGTTCCCATGTTTTGGCCAGGTTGGCAAGACCAAAATATGAGACAACATCAGAACCACTTTAGACCTTAGGATCTCGCCCTCTTGGGTCCAGAGAGGGATCTCTCTATATAAGCAAAGGGTTTTATGTCTTTGAAATCTCTATGTTTGAGATATTAGGCTAGTTATAGGCACAGGGTTTGTTTGTTTGATTTTGGTTGGTTGTTGGGAATCAGGAAGAAGGGTTCAGTATAATACAAGGCTGAGCAAAGAGGATTCTAGGAAAAGGAAATATCCTCAGGGAAAATTCAAGACCATTAGGAAATGGAGTTAGGAAAGGGTTTAATTGCTACTCAATATGCAGGCTTTTAGTTGGGCTAGTCATGTAAAGCATTGGATCTTAAGATGATAGTGTAACATGAAATGGTGAGATAGAAGGGGAAAGTGAGAAAACCTCCGAGGTGACCTTTCAGTAGTTAGATCCAGGGACAGGACATGCCATGAACAGCCTATGATCCAAAACTTGAAAGGTAAACTCTTCAGACAAGAAACATTAAATATTTGGAACATAAATTTGAAAACCTGAGATCAGAGAGAGACTTTGAACTCTCAATGCTTCCGCTCCCAGCTCAAGGGAACTTGAAAAATTCAATTTAATGAAAAGGATCCTAGTGGGGCAGAGACAGAGTTCTAGACATCCCAGTGCCCCAAATTCATACAATTAAATCCTAACAAGAACATCTAAAGATAGATTTCGTTAATTCATACATCAGCTAGCAATATATCAGACCACTACACTGGTTAAATTAACTGAAAACAATCCTCAGATAACACATACAGCAGAAAACATTGAAGGCAAGGAGAGAAGAAACATAGGGTACCTAACAAAGGTAAATCCTATGCCAGATTTCTGATGCAATCTAGTAGAAATGAAATGAAATGGACTGCTAGTTAACAAATACAAAGATAGAATAACGTCACCGCTGCTTTAAATCAGGATCCAAAAAATATGTGCTTGTCATATCAAAGAGCAACACCAGTCATGTACAAAATTTCCAACAGCTTCAATACTCATACTAAGAAGATCTCCCTCGGCCTATCTTACAATTTTACACAGAGACTATGTCTTAAAAGAAACAGCTTGCAATTCTATGATAATCGATCAACAACAACCTTCACAATGAGTTTCTTCATGAAATTTATAGCTCAAGTGGAGCAGGGAAGGTAGATGGAAAACTAAATGCAGCATTAAACTCAAAAGAGGAAGAAGGTCGAGACCTTATTCTGTTTTAAATTCTAGGCATTTATCTCTGGTACTCTTTGGATGAAAGAGTGGTCTTCGTCAGGCTTCCATTTACTCCAGGTATGTCTCTGATGTACTTTTTGTAGCACTTTGGTGAATTAAACAAAAAGGTAGAATAATGACGCTAGGGTATTCCATACTGTGTAACAAATATTTTTGATAGCATAGGACTGTTGTCAGGGCTGGCATTTCCTCAGGAACACGATATAGAATGGAGATAGTATGGGCACCTCATCCTTTGTGGAAAGAACATTTTGTTGATGTGAAAACCCGGTACTATAATTTTCTATGCGTTGGACCTTCTGTGTGTTCTTTGATGTCTTATATCTAGTGCTCTGCCTTAAAATCATTGGATTAAGGCTCAAAATCTTCAATGACAGGCTTTAAACAATCTATTTTCCCACTAATAGTCTTAGCTGCTCCATGATTTCCTCTATCAGTGAAATCTGCGCTTTAATGGCTCTCGAGAAGGTTTTACAGAGTCTAAACTCCGTTATTTTAATGTGAGCCCTGTTATAACGTCTTCTCAGGCCTTTCTTCATGATTTCGATCTCTAAACATGGTCCTCCTTGCATTCCTGGCCACTGTAACCGTGACTGTGAACATGCCGGTCGTCCACCAACTGTACCCTGCAAAACACACAAAAATCGTCAAGAAATGCATGTTGGAGGGGGATCGATGCTTTGATGGCCTACGAAATGATGATGTAATTGTGGAGGATTGGCGAAAAATGCAGTGGAAGGCTTGCAGAATGGTGGTGAAACACGGTGGAAATAGTGGGAATGAATGCAAAATGACAATAAAAATAGGGAAATGGACTAATTGTAGACCAGGGGTGGCAAAGAACACATGGCGAAAACCTGGAGGACAGGTGGCGCAATATCAAGAAAATGGGAGAAAGCGATGAAAATGGGTGACGTGGAGTATTGGCGGCGAGACCGGTCAAAAACAAGGGCGATCTAATCTGGACTGTCCGATCTCAGGAGGGGATCGACGGCTGAAAATGCATCGGAGGGCGACATATGGTTGGCTAGGGGTGTATTTTCCTTGGGCTAACTCCCGTGCATCTTCGTGGCGCGACGACCGTTGGATGGGCCACTCTAGATTTAACGGTGTACATGCATATCGCACCAGTCAAACACCGAACTTTAACGCGTGATGGGGGGCGATTTTTAAATAGTGCTCGGTGCCATATGTTCTGCAGTGAGTGGAATCGCTCCGAAACGAAAAATACCGCCTGCCCTCTGAAGTAAGTGCGATGGAAACCGATAGTTTTCGAACAGCGCGCGGCTATGGGGACCACATGGGCGGGTGAAAAACGAACCGTCAATTTGCGGGTCAGATCAACGGTGGACAGGCGATCAAAGGAGTGAATGGGGTGGGCCACGGGCGCGATGGAGGTTTGCGAATGCCATCGGATCTGTAAAGATCGACGGTTAATACTGCACCCGATATCCATCTGCAATAAGCGCTCTCCGGGCTAGCGCTTGGTTCTAGTGCCCAGGTCATGTGGAGAAAAGGTTGAGGGGGCTAGGGTCGAAAGGTGCTAAACCTACATATATGGAGAATATGGTTTTTGGCCCCATTTTTAGTGCATTTTAAGGCTAATAAAGGGTAACGATAGGGAAAAAAGGGGAAATTAAACCACACCAGGGGTGTGTGTAGGATTTAGAGGGGATTTTGGGATGATTTAGAAGGACTAAGGGAGGGATTTTGGGGTGAAAAGGAGGCTTTGAAAAATGGGAAAAGGGATGAAATGAAGAATTCTGCAGGGGTACAAGGGGAAAATGAAGGCCTTTAGGAGCACAATTTGTCATAATCAGTGAGGCTTATTGACTTAAGAACAGTAGAGGGAAATAATCAAAGGGCAGAGAGAAGGAAAAGACTTCAAGGATGATGTGTTTTCAGGAGAAATCCATTTTTTGAAGGCTCATAAAAAAAATTATCCCCTTGCTTGCTTGTCAAGGAATTTATAGGGGGCTAACAGAACCCAACAACAAATCATAAACATAAACACAAATTTTTATCTAGGAAAACCCCAAACTCCGAGGAAAAACCAAACCAATGAAATTTCTTTAAACACTGGCCAAAACCCTGCCCAATCTGACCAAGTGAGCCTTCACTACTCACCTCCAGGCCTTACATTACAATGAAGTATTCCCAGCCTTTTATAGGCTCTATTACATGCAATACCATGGGCCAAAACCATGGGTGCACAAAACCATGTGCCCCAAAACCACTACTATTTACCCTAGTCAACTTTGACTCTATCCCAAGTCAAGTTTACCTAAAAATTCCCCCCTTAAACTTGACTTGGGATTTCTTGACTAAATCCAACCAAAATTGCTAAGTGAGACAACCCTGCTCACTCTAGCTCTTCCCCCCTCAAATTTTTACCCAAGGTAATTTTTAACTTGACATCCCCCCTATCACCTAGGTTTAACCCAGACTTTACCAGTGATTTACACAGGGGTAGGCATGCCATACCAGGTCTTACAGTAGTATGCCCATTTACATGTAATAAAAATTAACTTCATTATAACACATACATATATATATATATATATATATATATATATATATATATATATATATATATATATATATATATATATATAATTTTTTTTTCAAACTGGTTCTTGCTTAGGCTTGTACATATGACATCAATGTCCATATAAAAAGAACCCATCTACCGGATTACATGGGTCACCAGCCTCTGTAACCGCTAGTCCTTTAGGAGTTCTCTTTAGATACATGGTTCTTCAATTAATTAATCCACGTGCAAACATCCTCTCATCTCTGAATTTCTCGAACCAACTTCTTATCACTGCTAGTCACCAGATCCGGGTTGTGGCAACACCATTGTTCTCTTTATCCATTGAGAAACCCTCCATGGAATTCCCCATGGAATCAATCAATTGGATATTTCCTATTTCCTAGAAACACCATGCTTCGTATGGCCAGATCTGCAAAAGGATGCATTGATTTCTCCATTCACAGGCCAATAAAACCCTTGGCTGCAAAAGTGTCACTTTGAAGAAAAATATGGCTCTGATACCATTTGTTAGGAATTTACCGCAGAAATAATAAATATTTTACTGTGAGAAATAAACATAAAGAACCCAACAACAAATCATAAACATAAACACAGATGTTTATCCAGGAAAAACCCAATCAATGAAATTTCATTAAACATTGGCCAAAACCCTGGCCAATCCGACCAAGTGAGCCTTCACTGCTCACCTCTAGGCCTTACATTACAATGAAGTATTCCCAGCCTTTAATAGGCTCCATTACATGCAATACCATGGGCCAAAACCATGGGTGCACAAAACCATGTGCCCCAAAACCACTATTATTTACCCTAGTCAACTTTGACTCTATCCCGAGTCAAGTTTACCTAAAAATAGAGGCCATGCTCTCTAGGAGTGCCACAGATTGTGTGATCATTAAGTTCCTAGAAGACCACATCCTCTCTAGATTTGGTTGTCCAAGAAAAATAATCACTGATAACGCTGTTGCTTTTGGATCTAAGAAAATGACTGATTTTTGTCACAGGTACCAAATAGCACTCGGTCACTCAACTGCTTATTACCCACAAGGTAATGAGTTAGCTGAATCATCAAGCAAAATCTTGGTGACGATTATCAAAATTCTTCTTGAAGAGAATAACAAGTCATGGCATAACAAGTTAGTGCATGTTTTGTGGGCTGATAGGCTTACAACAAAGAATTCCATTGGCATGTGACCATATCAACTTGTGTATGGAATGGAGGCAGTATTTCCAACCAGCCTTGGGTTACCATGATTAAACTAGTCCAAGAAATTCAGAAAAAAGAGGACAATATGGTAAGGAGGATAAACCAAACAATTCATCTCCAACATACAAGAGAAGAAGTCTATAACAGAGCTCTGAAGGTTTAGGAAAATATAAAGAATTTATTTGACAAAAGAAAAAAGGCTTCAGACTTTAAAATTGGAGATAAAGTTTTAAGGTGGGACCCTAGGAGAGAGGACAAAGGAAAACACGACAAATTTGACAGTTTGTGGCAGGGTCCTTACATCATCCAGGCCACTGTGGGTCCAAATGCCTTTTTTCTGCAAGAGATTGATGGTATAGATCTGTTTGGGGGTCCTGTCAATGGTAGGATGCTCAAACACTAATACTGCTAATTTCTGATTTCCAGTTGCATTTTCATTGTAGATACCATTGTTGTGTTTTATTTTCAAGAAAAGAGAAAAATGTTTCAAAAAACAGAGAAGGAGAGGTTTAGACATGCTCAAAAATTGGACCTCTGAAGTACGAAATATTGGCTCTAACATGATCAAAACCTGAGCCATATAAATTAAAGGAAGCTGGTTCTAACATGCCCAAAATCTAAACCAGCAAAGGAGAAAAAGGAACCAGCTCCAACAAGCCCAAAACCGGAGCTCAAACGAAGAAGGAAAGTGACTCTAACAAGCTGAAAACTTGAGTCACAAAGAAGAGAAGGATGTTTCAAAGTTTCATATTTCAAGCCTTCGAAATTTTGTCTCCAATTTTCTGCATTTTCAGTCCATGTGCAACTGTATTTATGCCTTGGATACATAGCAAAATATACTGTCTAATCCTAGTTTGACTATTTTTAAATTTCTGTTGTAGAATGTAGAGAAGAAATCTGTTGGACAATTTAATCCCAATAGATATTAGATTTAGTTAGAGAAACATATGAGGCCAACAGTTTAATCTGGTCTCATGGAGTGATAAGGGTAGAATTATATTAGTGTGGTTTTTTTTTCAATAAAGAAAAAAAATGATGAAGCAAGGTCTGCCAATTCAAAAGTACCTTGAAGAAAAATGTTAGGATTGTAGCATGGGTAGGTAGATTGCTTGCGTATGTTTTCTATTGATTTGTCCATCATGTTGGTAACAAATGAATCAAAGAAGAAATATGGTTCGAAGATCAGGCATTTGGCCTACTCCAAATATTTATTTTTTGAATTCTTGACTCCTTCAAGAAGAAGCCATCCCCATGTGGAGCCACTGTTAGCCACCTATGAAATTTTTGTCAAGAAAACAGGTGGCTAAATTGTTTTATGAGCATTCAAGAGACACATTTCCTATGAAAATCTCTCATCCTTGAAGCCTCTGTGTGTTCATTTCCTTTTAAAATATCTCCACTGTTCTTTCTATCAAAAAAGCCTCACTGTCTGTGAATTTTTTTTGCTTTGAAGAGCCTTCATCTGCCCTTGTATCTCTGCAAAATGCCCCATCTTGGCCTTTTCTCCCCTTTGCAAAATTTCCCATTTAACCTCAAAAATCCCTCCTAAATTTCCCAAACCATCAAATTCTTCCTTTTAAACCAAGTGAAATCCTTTCATTTGATTGCAACTCCCTTTTTCCCCCAAATGAAAGCCTAATTTTAGCCTTAAAAGCTATGTTTTTGGCTAAAAACCCCAAATTTTACTATATGACAGGCTTAGCCCCTTTTGGCCTAGCCTACTAACCACTTCCCCTCCATAAGACCAAGTGCTAAGACCAAGCACTAAAGCATAAGGCATTTATCGCAATCAGAGAGATGACCGGGAGCACATTCCTGTGTTAAAATGAAAAACTCTGATGCGATAGTGTATTTGTTCGATGAACCTTGGGAGTGGTCTCTGCCGTCGATCTTAACAGATCTGACGGTCTGTGAAAAGCTCACATTGCACCCGTTTTTAAATCCTCCGATGACCTTCTCCACCGTTGATTCACTTTTTAATCCAATGGCCCTCGTATCCTTGCTCTGATCACAATTGCAAAGTTTAAACTATGCCATCTTCTATCCCTCACGATTGCGATCCTTCGATGCGATCCTGGCCATTTAATCCATAAGAAACAATGGCCAAGATTTGTCCTTATTCCGCCATGTGTCCCCTGATTGGGCTCCTTCGATCCAATCACAGCCATCGATCTCTCATAGATCCGATGGTCCAAAGCCAATCGCACCATCGCTCATCAGAGTTTTGGCCCTCCCATCACTCCCCTCTGATTAGATCGTAGCCTTCCATCCTTGATGATCTAATGGCCTAGTTTTCCCCCTGCCCACTAACCATTTTCTCCACCTGTGTATCTCTCTCTAGATCTCGATCGTCTATCACATATGATCAGACGGTCCACAATGAGACCGTCATCCTTTGACCCCACCTTTACCGATCGCGCACCTCCTTAGATCGCGCTCCATCTCCTACCGTCGGATCTCACGGGCCCAGATCTAATGGTCCACATCCATATCACGGAGATTTCACGTCCAGTTTTTAATGCCTAAAAATTATGCGATATGGGCGGTTTTCCAAAGCCATGTGTCAACTAAAGACCCATATCGCATTGAAAAAGTGAAAACATCCTTTTGGCCTTTTTGTCGTGTGAAACCAGTAGTTTTGTATCCCAAAACCACTTCCCCATTTCATCGCCCGTAGCCTCACCTGCAGACCCTAACCGTTGATCTATGTTGATCAACGACCCCCATTGCATCTCGTGTACCACTCATTATTTCTCATTGCGCAACCACAGCATTGTAAAGAAACATCTTGACCATCAATATCCTCCTAATATCTAACATTCCGAATTGAATTTCCCATCGCCCATGACTGGGTCCCACCATATCAGCCCATTTCATATGTTTTCCATGCATTTTCTGTGTATTTCGTTCAAAGGCCCGGACCTTGGGTTTTGCAGTAAACGTCATATCATTCCGCCAACATTAGAAATTTAATGTTTTACATTAAATTTTATTGCATTACGCCCAAATTTTTAAAGTCATTTCGTTAGCCCATCTCCACTGTTGATCATCACCCCAGATATTATCGGACGGTCCACATGAATTTCTCCACCAAACTTTCATCAGCTGCATTTTTCATCATAATTCTACATTTTTCCACCATTAACCTTGCATCCACCATTGCCTCCATGTGGTTCTGCCATCATCACAACATTCCACTGTGGCCATATTCCCCCCATGCATGGATTTCTTAAACATGTTTGTGTGTTTTTGCAGGTTAGAGGCGGTGAACTCCGCCATTGCTCACAGTCACTGTTATAGTGGCACAGAGTGTGGAGAAGGCTAATTTTAGAGCTTGATATTGTAGAATAATTCTTGGAAAGGTTACTAAATGAAAATATTTCATTAAAGGACAGAGTTTAACTCTGTGAGACCTCTCCAGCATCATTAAAGCTCAATTTTCACTAACAAAGATAGTAATGAAGCGACAAAGAGTATCAGTGGATAAATCAGAAAAGATCAAAGAACTTAAGCTCTAATTCATTGTTCGAAGGGTAGTTGTACCAGATTAAAGACCTCACGATTAATGAAAACGGCCTAAAGAGGCCTATAGCATAGAAAAAAATATTGACAATGTTTCACATCAACAGAAGTTTCCTCCCAAGAAAGGACACAACACCCATACTGTTTTATTCCATATTGTGTCCCCCAGAAGATTTCCACCCTGACAATAGTACTAATGCCACCAAAGAATTTTTTACACAGTATGGTAGACCTCGTACTCATTTATCTTCCTTTTTTTTATTCACCAGAGTACTGCAGAGTGTTACAGCCAAAGTACACCAAGAACATAGTTGGAGTAAATTTCAACCTGTCGAAGACCACTCTTTCATCCAAAGAGTACTAGAAATCAATGCATAGATATTAAAATAGAATGGGCCTTGACCCTCTTCTTCTACTCTATTTTAATGTTACATTTAGTGTTTCTCCTACCTCCTATACCTCTCTTTCAACTATAAAACTCATGAAGAAACTCATTGTAAAGGTTTTTGATTGGATATCTGTGAATTGTAAGTTGTTTCTCTTGAGATATAGTTCTCTGTGTAAAGTTGTAAGATAGGTTGAGGAAGATTTTTTCAGATTGAATATCAAGCTATTGGCAATGTTGTACATGACTGGTGTTGTTCTTTAATATGACAAGCACATTTCTTTGTATCCTAGTTTAAAACAACGGTGATGTTTTTCTATCTCTGTCTCTGTTTTCCTTTGTAATTCATCATATTTCATTTCCTCTGGTACACATCAGAAATTTGGTTTAGGATATACCCTCGCATGGTACCCTAAGCTTCTGCTCTCCCTACCTTCGATGTTTTCTACTGATTGTATTATCTGTGTACTGATTCAAGCTAATTTAACCAGTGTAGTGGCTAATATTTACTGCTAGCTGATGTATGAAATAATGAGTCTGTCCTCAGATGTTCTTGTTGGGTTTTAATTGAAAGAATTGGTATACTGGGAGTTTCGAATGTTGATTCTATCTCACTAGGGTCCCTTTCGATTAATTGAACCTTTCTAAGTTCTCTTAAGTTGGGTGCCGAAGCATTAAGAGTTCAAAGTCTCTCTCTGATCTCAGGCTTTCACCTTTGTGTTTAAATATTTAATGTTTCCTTTGTCTGAATAGTTAACCTTTAGGAGTTGGATCACAGGTGTTTAATGGCATGCCCTATCCCTGGATTTGTCTCCTAAGCGGTCATATTGGAGGTTTCCTTGGTATTTCACCTTCTTTTCATCATTTCATGTCACACTATCATCTTTAAGATCCACTTCTTTAGATGACTAGCCCAATTGAAATTCTGCATGTTGAATAGAAAGTAAACCCTTTCTTGACTCCATTTCCTAATGGTCTCGAGTGTTCTCTAAATCTCTCCCTCTACCTAAAATCCTCTTTTCTCATCCTTGTATTGTATTGAAACCTTCCTTCCTGGTTCCCAACAACCAAACAATTAAACAAAAAAACAAACCCGTGCCTATAACTAGTCTAAAACCTTAAAACAGAACTTCAAAGACATATACCTTTGCCTATACAGAGAGATCCCTCTCTGGACCTAGGAGGGCTAGATCTTGAGGTCTGAAAGTGGTTATGATGTTGTCTCATCTTTTGGTATTGCCAAACTGGCCAAAACATGGGAACCCCAACATAAACCATACATCAATAATAATCAAGCTAACCTCAAATGGCTATCATTTTCTTCCTTATAAGCTATGTGAGGCTTCTCACCTTGGGTCCCACCCATTAGGGTTTCCACATGCACATGATCAATCTCCCTCCAAAAATGCGTTGTATCTCCATTAAGGCCACTCTCCCTTAACAATGCTGCTTCATTTGGTCAAAGTTGACCTCTTCAACTTGCTTCATTGCTTTTCACACCCAAGTGTCTTCAATCTAGCTTTCATATTTTTGTCTAAGCTGATCCTTGTTCACATTGAGCTATTTACATTGGTGATCCACTCCTCTTCATACATGCCATTGACTTGGTCAAACTTGGCTTTGTCCACATGCAAAAGTCCCTTTTCACACATGAGGGTGTGAAATCTAGCTACTACAATTATCCCCTTTCATACCAAGAGGATTTTTATACTGATTTAAGTTAAGCATGGGTCTCCTCCCCCATTTATTCATCTACTAGGTGAAAAAATAAAAAATAAATATATCTATTAGCTGCATGCTAATGTAGGAATATTACAGTTTTACAACCCAACAACTTATGATAAGAAGATTCAATAATTCCACTGATAATAATATTCTTTTCTTTTGCATCATTTACCAAATTCTTCTTACCATGTTCATCCGTGGTTGATGTAAATCCATTTTTAACAGTGTCCCAAATTTTGTAACCTTGCACCAAGAGATAGACTTCCATTCTTCCTTCCTAGAGTGCATAATTATTTTCATTGAACAGAGGTATGCCATTCTTCATATGCTCTATGACATCCTTCCATCTATTAAACTACTATTGAAGGAACCAAGCTCTGATACCAATTTTTGGAAATACTAAGAGGGGGGGGGGAGTTGAATTAGTATTCCTTTCAATTAGTATTATTATTAATCTTTTAGAGCATTAGTTAATCTTCAATTATGATCAGTGTTTGTACAATGATAGCAGTAAACAAAAGAAACACAAATGCACACAGTTTTTAAGGTGGAAACCCTCTCCATAACAAAAACCACCTGAATGATTTTCTAATAATTCTTTAATATTCAACTCCAATTGAAAATAAAGCTCCAACTTCCTAGAATCTAGAAAAGCATTCTTCTCCAGCTCCCACTAGATGGATGCTCCAACACCTGAGATTATTTAGTAGTCAACTGAACAGATTCCCCAACACCCAATGAGCTACAAATCACCCTAGCACCACCCTAATAATATAAATTTTTCATAGGCTTGATCCTATTGGTAACTTCATGCACCAGCCTAGCACCAGCCTACCACCCTATAGACAAATAAAAGAAGAATGGACTCTTGTACCAGGGAAAGTAGTCCACTTTAAAATGATATAGAATGATGTAGAAGAAGAAGACACACTAGACCATAATCCCAACTATGACACAACCACCTAATGATGATCCTAGACCTCTCGACACTGCCTCTTAAACTCTTGGCAGATGGACACAGTACCATTTTTACAATGATGCATTACAATGACTTAGTAAAATGATACCTTTACAATTACTGTATGCAGTGATGCCCACTTGAAGACTTCATGTGGTGAACTTCTTGCTGCTTTTATGCACCTTGATTGCTACTCTTGTCATGCTAAGCTCTGCTGCACCTTTCCTTTATTTTATGCCCTAGAAAGTCTGGTCCTTTACAACCCTTAACAACACATGATCTACCTTTTTCTTGCCTTCTAGGATCTCAATATTGAATCTGGTGTATCTTTGTTATGTCAAATCCCCAATATGTGAGTTTCAATCCTGTAGTATTCCTCTGAGTCTTATTTTAATGCCACAGGTATGAACCAATTTGGATTCTTCAGGGGAGAGTTATGCCCAATATCTCACAATGCCCTAATTATGGATTGGTTTAGTAGATCTAAGTTGTATGGTATGCCACGTGTCACAGTTTCTTCATTCAACTCAAAAATTGATACAACGAAAACAAAATTCTGTGTACTATCCATCACTTTTTACATAATTCCAATCTGATAGTCAGATAGAGAGTTATGATGATTTTCCCAAGGTCACTTCTTTAACATGAAGTTCAGGAGCCTGCAAAAACACTGCATTCCACAGATAATATCTCCGAACCTATTGCGTACCTTGATATGAAATTTTCGTAGGAGTGTTCACAAGATTTTGGCTATGCCTCATAAAAATTTCAGCTTCTGACCCTTCGTAAAAAATAATTTATAGCAAAAATTCCACGGTGACCAATTTTAGGTAGCCAAATCCTTACATGAGGAGGATATGAGGATCACGATTTATATAAATTCTTAGGTTAGGAGGTGTTGACGGGAAAATATATCCGGCCAACAGCAGGGGATCTCCCGGGTAGAAATTCCCAATTAGACCTTGAACCATTTGGAATAGGGATCCCGTCTGGGGTGTGGGTCTGGCTACTGCTTAAGTCTCCTTTCCTTGGGTCTCAAAAGAACTCGATGAACCTGTAGACACACACTTATTCAAACAACACAAGATACATGATTGATGAGTTTAAACACGTATATAACACTCTGCGTAGCAAGGCGGATAATAAGACATGAAACCAAAAGAGATACTGTCAAAAGGATATCATAAGGGTCATTCTTGCATGTTGTTATAGCCATAGAAGAAACAATTCTTTATGGCAGGAAAAACCTTCACTTCCTCAAATGTTTATGATGAAAATACAAATGTCAGTAAACAAAGTTATTAACATTCATTGGGGAAGCATAGATCAAATGAACTTCATTAACACAAGTACATAGAACTATCATGCATGAGTGATGCCATTAAAAACACAGCTTCATTAATCAAAAGATGTTTGAAACTGTAAAAGAAATACTCATAGTGTTTGCACAGCAAAACACATCAGATCCAAAAGGAATTTTGACAAGTATCTGTATTGATGTGCAAAAGAGTGTTATCCTTCTATACAATGCTCTCTAACTCTTTGAGTCCCAAAAAAAAGATCCCTTTACAATCTTCTCGGAGGGAGTTTTATAGACCAAAATTTTCCCTTTGGGCTTCTTGACTTTTCGCCTACCCAACTGTTGAGTTGCCCTGCGACCTGAATGAGAGTTACGACCTGTGACCAAGCTTCAAAGTGCAACCTGCGACTTAACTGTGAAGTGTGACCTGCGACCTGTTGCGAAATGCGACCAGTGACCTACTACCACCTGATCATGAGGATGTGCACACGATCATGAGGTCAGGGGCGTCAACTTGTTGTCCTTTGAGGAATTTCTTCCAAGCATGATAATCTGCTGCTATGGGGGAAATCAAAGGAACTTATTCTCTCAACCGATGTAGACACTCCAAGGCATTTGGGATTAGAATCTCTCTTTTCTGCGTGACCAGGTTGGACAGGGAGGTGAGCTTGGTGTAGATTTAGACTGGTGTGACAAGAAACTTGCCCAGGTTCTCCTGTGATGCTGCAAGATCGGAAGTGGCAGCGGCTTGCTTAATGGGTTGCAAAAATTCTTGGATCTCCTGATCCACCTATTCCCATGTCTTCTCCTCATTCAATGCACCCAGCGATGGAATGTGATGTAGGATGTGCATTGAATCTATGCCACTGATCAGATGCTCGTACGTGGACATCACCTTATCTAGGTCCTTGGATAGCCTATATTTAGACTAAATTTTAATCCGAATCTGGACCTTGGAATCTTGTGTGTGGATCCAGTCTTTCTTTGGCCGGTTTTCAGGAGCCTGGGGGTACCGGACTGTCCAATCTATCATTCTATCCAAGGCGGTTGAGGCTTCCTTCAGTTGCTCGTTCCTCTGCTTGGTTTCTGTTTGGGCTCTCACCAAGGGGGAAAATGTTTGTTTTATAGTAAACATTTCCCCATAGACCTGTCTGACGGTGGCCTCTAATATATCTAACTCCTTTTAGACGACGAGTGGTACTTCATTGATAGGGGCAGATTTACTTTGGAGTTGTTGAATCTCTTCTCTTAATGCTATCTATTCCTGCGCTGCCCTTGCCTCCCTCTGCTCTGCTTCTTGTAACTTATTTTGTAGAGAGAGTATCTCTCTGCTCATTTTTTTTACATTCTCCTCCGTGGCTACGGAGAAAGCTATGTTGGCTGATGCTATCATCACAGGGTTAGTCCTAGTGTCTAAGACTATGTCTTTCTCCATTGCGACCGTGGATGAGGCAGAAGGATTTCGTGCTAGGCATATTATTTTCTCCTATCGGATCTTGAACGAGAACTAATCGTATGTGAGCTTCGTAAGATTGAATACCTCCTCC
Source organism: Pinus albicaulis (assembly GCA_034641835.2). Lineage (NCBI taxonomy): Eukaryota > Viridiplantae > Streptophyta > Pinopsida > Pinales > Pinaceae > Pinus > Pinus albicaulis. The sequence continues at coordinate 381,523,325 of CM076578.1, read as the reverse complement.
TCTTGCCCTTCGTAGGAACTCAGATCAGAGAGTGTAGCGTGTGTACTAACTACAAGTACCTTAAGGGGAGGTAGCTCAGTTTGTGATCCTATGCCCTAAGGAGATGCCTCGATGTTCTCTAGCATTTTATCCTCCTCTTCTTTTCTTCTTCCTCCTTCCGAAGGAGTTCAAATTCTTCCTTTTCATGTTCTCTTTTCTGTCTGTGCTCTTCTTCTGTCGTTGCTTCTTGTTCGGCTTTCCTTTTATGTTCGGCTGCTACTGCTGCTGCCTGTTCTGCTTTCTTTTGGCTATCGGCTTCCACTTGATCTAATTCCTCCTTAAGTTTTCATTCTGCCTCAACCTCCGCCTCCTGTTCCTCCTTTTTTCTCTTGGCCTCTTATGCCTACCTCTTCTTCTGCTCTAACCTCAGGCTCCTTTTGCACTTATCTTCATATTCTTTCATCTTCTTCTCCATTTCTTGCTGGGATTTGGGTTCTAGTTCTTTCTGCTGGGTAGAAGTGCTATGCCCTGTACCAGTTCGAGGCCTTTTAGCCTAAGAAGAAGAAGCGCCTCCTAATTCACGGCTTCTGTCCACCAATGTTTGGTCATCCGGGTCCTCTTGATCAGAACATGCCCCCAGAGTAAGCTGCCTATCTGCATTATACCAATTTCTTCTTTCATCTTCGCCCAGGCATTCCATGTGTTGGTAGTTCCATTTGAAATCAACCCGCTTGAAGTGATTAGGGACTATCCTTTCTGGGTCATATGTCCGGTAGTCTAATGACCCAAGGCAGTAAATTTTCATATCTTTCGCTTCAGCCTCTACCTCCCTGAAATATTTGACCGTGTAGGTACCGATAGCGAGGGGTAGTGTAGGCCATGACTTCTTCTTACCCTTATTTAGGACCCTAGAGAAGCCGACAGACATCTGGAAACATACCTCTTAAATGAGAATTTTATCTGTCACATATCGGGGCATAGCATGGGGAGCCTTGTATGATCCAAAAACTTGAATGAATGTGTACTCGGTAAGTGGGAACCAATGTGCCACCTTTCCTAGTGTCTCCTGGGCTCGCAAAGACATGCAAGGAGTGTCTTGGTCGAAAAACTTTCTGTAGAGAGCTGGGATGAAAACTTGAGAGATCAGCTCTATGTCCTGCTTATATCTAGAATCCGAAAATACTTTGGTCTGTAAGTGGATTGGATGGGTCTGTTTTGTGTCCCAATTGTGCACCCACCCCTCAAAGTGGCACCTCAAACAAACAACATCCAACAAGTAAGAGGCCATGTAGAATTCAGAAGGCAATCCATCATCTGGTACCAACACCGAGGATATGTTTGTATGAAGAGAGGCCACCAGTATGCTGGCCCAGTTGAAACAGACGTCGTGCATCATGACATACTCCATGAGGGTTGCCCATGTGCTACTGAAGGTGGTGGCATCGGGGCGCCCATACAATCTACAAAGAATAGCAGCCACCAATTTATACACTTTCCTAAGGCCTGCCACTGGATGTTCTTGATCCTTCTTGGCCTTGAATTTATCAGGCTCCTCCCACCACTTTTTTAGAGTGTCCACTATGGGGACTGCATGGGCGATGGCCCAATATTCTATGAAGTCCTCCTCTCATTTATGGAATGAATAGTAAACATGAGCATATGAGCCTTTGAGAGTCGCGAAAGCCTTGCCTTCGCTGTCCCTGATTACGAAATTTTTGGGGTCAGTGTTCTGTATAATCCATTTTATAACCTCCGTGCATGGGAATATAGCCAGATGGGCACTTGCAAGATGGAGCTTTGACCTTTTGACTTGTATGTATACTTCCCGATCAGGGAGGTCCTTTAGGAATTCTTGTCGAGCGAACTCTTGGTACACCTGGTACCAATACATGTTGTCCCCTTTGGAAAATGTGCACAGGGTATCTCTGTAAATCGGGGGTAGGGACATTGGTATATCCATCTCTATGTTCTCTGCTTCCAGGCCCTTGTCATTTTTTCGAGACACTGGAGGTCCCATGTTGCTTGAATCTGAGGGGATAGGGATACACTCTAAATCTTCTTCGAATTCACCTGTCAAGTTCATGAAAGAGTCCCAGGATAAGAAAGATGCCATGATAATACAAACCTAGGTACATCTACTAATTATTTCAACTAGGGACACAGGAAAAGCTGAACTAGCGACCTGTGACTGGGTCGCAGGGTTGCAAAGGTCGCGATGTTGATATTATTGAAGACTTTGTGACTTTGCGACCTTGTGACCAGGTCGCGAGGTCGTTGGGTCGCTAGTTGTGGGAAAATCGATGGAAGTGTGACCTTGTGACCTTGCGATCAGGTCGTGGGTTGCTGGGTCACAAATGCTAGAAAACCAACGGGAGAGCGACTTTGCGACCTACGACCTGGTGGCAAGGTCGCTAAGTTGTGAAGTCAAAAGAAAATGGACTGAAGAGTGATTTGCGACCTGGCGACTAAGCGACTGGGTCGCAGGGTCGCACGGGTCGCAAGTCACGCTAGGGCTTGCTAGGGTTTTGGCGCGCACCACATGAAGCCTTTTTCCCTCTAAATTGAAAATTACAAGGCTAAATGGGCCAAGACAGAGCAAGGGGAGAGATTTTGGAGCAGGACACAGGCCATGAGAGTCTGGGTGAAAACTGTGATAAGGTTATGCAAGCAAGGTAAATGTTAGATCCAAAAGGGGGAAGATCTAAGTATCAAATGAAAATAATGGCCAAGACAGGGGAAATTTAAAGGTTGAGGAAGGAAAATTAGGCAAGAAAAACCATAAAAGGAAATAGTAGGAGGAAAATGGCAACTTACCCAAGAAAATCGCGCTCCAGTCTACCTGTCAAAGTCGTTTTTTTTTCTATCCGCTGAATGTGCATAATGCGACCAAGCGAACTTCTATTTATAAAAATATCGCACGTGTGGGCCATTAATGAGGTCATGGAGTCGCATTGTGCGGTGGTCTAAGTGAGGTGTGACCTTGCAACCTCAAGTTCGCAGGGTGATGATTTTCCATAAATTCAGAAATCTGCAACTCAGCGACTCAACCCTCCCAGATCTTGCCTTAACTTTTCTTTATGCTCAAGGGGCTCCAAAAAAATTTTAAAGTGTGAATTTTTTGGAGGGTTTTGTAGAGGCTACAACAGGAGGGTATCCAACAAGTGAACGTGGGAGGGATTTAGGAGCTTAAAAATTATTAATTATTGAATTTTCAATGACCCATGCTACAAACCCATGGGGTTTTAGCTCACTAACTAGGGTTACAAACATTAAACATGAATATCTCTCAAACCGTGAAGAATTACATGGCGTGCCATATATCAACGAAAACATATCGACAAGTAGAAACCATCAAAAATATTCTCGACCCAGAATATAGTAATTTGGTAGGTAAAAATTAACATGAAATATTAGGGTAGCCCCTGGTGCTACTTGGGTTGACATCAATGACAACCACAAATCAAAAATCTCCCCCTTTGGCATTTATGGCAACACAAGTACTCCCTATACAATCATGACACCTCTTCATACAACATTTTCTCCCCCTTTCACATCAATGGCAAAGAGTAACTCCCTCTGACACACAACCAACTTGCGGACCTGTACACACTTCCACTCCCACTTTATTTTATGAATAAATAAAATCTAATGAGAACTTGGGAGAATCCCAAGCTTCGGGTGAAGATATTCAAATGCTTCACGAGTAATCTTACAATCTTCAATGCTTCCTGCCCAATCTGCATCTATAAAGGCTTGAGTAATGATATTATTACCCTTGGGATACAACAAGCCATATTTTGTTGTTCCTTTTATATATCGAAGAATTATTTTAACGACGATAATATGTGATTATTTTTGTGCTTCTTGGAATATTGCTACTTCTCCAACTGCTTGCATAGTATCTAGTCGGGAGGTTGTTACATATAGAATACTACCAATCATAGATATGTACAACCTCTGTTCCACATCCTTAGATGAGTTGTCTATGCTCAATTTTCAACCTGTTACCATCAGAGTAAGGATGGGATTGCAATCTTCCATTTTGAATTTCTTGAGAATTTCCTTGATGTACTTGGATTGACATATAAATATTCCTTTCTCTTGCTGAGATATTTGAAGCCCAAAGAAGTATTTCATCTCACCAAGTAAAGACATCTTGAACTCACTTTGCATATTTGTAGCAAAGTTCTTACTTAGTCAATCTTCATTTCTACTAAATATTATTATCTTCTTTAGCTAGTAGACATGCTTTAGTTGCTTCATGCAAAACATATGTGTTGTTTGGAGCTTGACTTGTTATAGCCACAACAATGTTACTGATTGTTACACCATTTTTTGGTCATCTAACTTTTCATCATTAGATGGACCCAAGTACACCATGTAAGACCAGTTTTACCCCAAGTAAAACTGCTTTCACTATGATTAATTAGGAAACCCCAAAAGGAATCATTAATTAAACCATAATTTAATTATTATTCCCAGTCATGTTTAACCCAAAAACAAAGAAATTAATGAGATAAACCCATAGTTATCTTATTATTTTCTAGGAATAATTATTTAATATTATTCCTTGTTAAATATGACCAAATCAACCACCATTAATCAAATAAATCATTATTTATTTGATTATATCCCAACCACTTCCTTAAAAAGATAAATAAATCATTTATTTATTTATTTTTCACTAATCAAGGGATTTGACCCAAGTCAAACACCCTTTCCCTCAAACAAATAATAATAAAATATTCCATAGAGGTGGATCTAGATTTGGTTAACATTATTTTAATCATGCACCAAGATCTAGAATGACCCAATATTTTGTTATAAATAGGAGGGTTTTCCCCTTCATTCTTCACCTTTTGTTGCATACTAGATCACTCTGGATCTATACACTCGATCTCATTTTCTGCCATTGTTGCTCCCATTGAGCTCTACCTTCTACATTGGGTTTTCTACATCTACAAGAGAGAGAAAGCTTAGATCTGAAGTGCTGAGAACTACAAAGAACCCATCCCATTGAGGAGATCTGGATACACCTTCTTGTTTCCTCCCAGGTGCCCTGTAATATAAAAATTCATTCAAAAATCGTGTTCTTGTCTTGTTTGTTGGATGCATGGAGCAAACTCTTTACTTTACTGCTTAATATCTTTCCATTTATAGATCTGTTTGTTGCAGCACTTTAACTACTAATTGCAGATCTGAAGATGTTTTGCAGCCATTATTGTTGTTAGGGCTATTAGTTATGCGTGGCTAAAGTGGTTCTTTTTCGTACACTTCGACGAAGAATTCATACTAACAAATGGCGACTCCACACGGGTTTTAAATTACGACCGCTGTCGTTTTTCATATTCCTGCATATCCAGCTACTTCAGGCCCTAGGGCTTCTTTTTTAACTGCTTAGTTTTTCTCTTTTCATGTCATTTTTCTCACATAAAACCCTAAAAACCTAAAATTTCTAACTTCCGTGTGTTTCTGGCCCTATTGCGCAGGTAAGCGACACCAGCCGCAACTGAGACGGCAATTTTTCAGAAAATCTGCATTTGAAAGCAGTAGGAGCAGAGAATCACACCTTTTGGACAAAACCTGCGACACAGACGCACTGCTGGCTTCATTTCTGTGACCTCCAGCTCGGATCAGGTCGGAGACACTGCGACGCACCTTTCCGGCTTATTTTTTACCTTAATTTTTAAAGGTTACAACACGACCTCTGCCAGGGTTTTCCAGCCTCTGTCTCAGCCCGCCTTGACCAAGATCTGATCTGTTTTTACTCATCTAAGTGGGAACCCAGCCCCTTGGGGCTTTAGTACCCTCCACTTTTTGTGGAAGAGTTTCAGCTGTTTCAGCCGTCGGTTTCAGAGCTTCAGCCCTTTCTTTTTCCAGATCTGTGACCTCACTTCCAGATCCATCGAAATCAGCCTCTTTTCCTTTCAAATCACCTCTTGTCGTTTTGTTTGGACCTCCTCTAAAGGCCTCTACCTTGCCCCCCCCCGGTTTTTTGCTGATTTCCCTTTTTCCAGCCACCTTGCCTCTGTCTCTTGGCTGTGATCTGCACCCCTTATCTGCAGCTTTATCCTCCGGATCTCTGTCCCCTTTGACCCTAGATCTGTTGAGCTTCCTTTGTGTGTGTTTCCATAGTTTTTCCCTTTCTTTTCGGCATAGTTTTGAGAGACCCACTTTCTTGGGTTTGATAGATGCATATGTAGCTGTTATTTTTCTGTTATTTCAGCATTTTTATTCTGTTCTCTGTAGGTTTATTTTCAGCTACGTTGCACACTTTTTTGCTCTCAACAACGGAAAGGGTTTAAAAATTAAAATTAACACACACCACACACTGACCCTAAGTGAAGAAGCGCCTGGTTTACACCGCCTGGCAAAGACTCTAAAATCAATTTTCACTGCACCTTATCTGCCCTTGACCTTCTTGATTCTGTCCCTTTCTGCCCTTGTCGGTTTCCTTCTTCCTGTCATCATTGCGCCCCCAAGGCGCCTTTCCCGGAGACTTCTTGGCCTTCATCCTCAGTTTTTTGGTCATCTAACTTTTCATCATTAGATGGACCCAAGTACACCATGTAAGACCAGTTTTACCCCAAGTAAAACTGCTTTCACTATGATTAATTAGGAAACCCCAAAAGGAATAATTAATTAAACCATAATTTAATTATTATTCCCAGTCATATTTAACCCAAAAACAAAGAAATTAATGAGATAAACCCATAGTTATCTTATTATTTTCTAGGAATAATTATTTAAATAATATTCCTTGTTAAAAATGACCAAATCAACCACCATTAATCAAATAAATCATTATTTATTTGATTATATCCCAACCACTTCCTTAAAAAGATAAATAAATCATTTATTTATTTATTTTTCACTAATCAAGGGATTTGACCCAAGTCAAACACCCTTTCCCTCCAACAAATAATAATAAAATATTCCATAGAAGTGGATCTAGATTTGGTTAACATTATTTTAATCATGCACCAAGATCTAGAATGACCCAATATTTTGTTATAAATAGGAGGGTTTTCCCCTTCATTCTTCACCTTTTGTTGCATACTAGATCACTCTGGATCTATACACTCGGTCTCATTTACTGCCATTGTTGCTCCCATTGAGCTCTACCTTCTACATTGGGTTTTCTACATCTACAAGAGAGAGAAAGCTTAGATCTGAAGTGCTGAGGACTACAAAGAACCCATCCCATTGAGGAGATCAGGATACACCTTCTTGTTTCCTCCCAGGTGCCCTGTAATATAAAAATTCATTCAAAAATCGTGTTCTTGTCTTGTCTGTTGGATGCATGGAGCAAACTCTTTACTTTACTGCTTAATATCTTTCCATTTATAGATCTGTTTGTTGCAGCACTTTAACTACTAATTGCAGATATGAAGATGTTTTGCAGCCATTATTGTTGTTAGGGCTATTAGTTATGCGTAGCTAAAGTGGTTCTTTTTCGTACGCTTCGACAAAGAATTCATACTAACACTGATGAAATAGGTAACCTCAATGTTACCTACTTTTTGAAGTATCGAGAAAAACACCTGATTTTGAAAAAGCGGCGATGCAGAATCGAGAAAAAAAGTTTTGAACATGTTTTTGGCACTTTAAGTTTTTTTCATTTTGTTTTTTTTTTTTAGTTAATTTTTTTTTTTTAAGTGATGTTTTTTATGTCGATTTTGAATAGTGGTGGTGTATCATCACCAACATTTTTTTATAGGATTGATTTTGACACTATATATTTTCTAATGTCTTCTTCTTCTGTGAGATGTTTATTTGTAAGTGCATTTATGTACTTGTGTTTTAAAAATAAAAAATAAATTTTTTTTTTAAATAAAAACCTGTAACGATATCTTCACTTTTTCACATACATAAAAGATGGAAAAAGGGTCAATATTCTAAAGTTTATATTTTCTACATGTTTATGTATTGTTAAATAATTTTTCAATGCACATCAAAAAATTGTCGCTAAAAAACCAATATTTTGAACCATATGACAAAAAAAGACAATTTTTCAATATAAATACAATGCAAAAAATACACTTTTACAGAGTTTTTGTTGGAAAAAACATGTTAAATAAACTATTTTTTTGGGAGAATCTTAACAAAAAAACTTAAGACAACAACATTTTTATTGAATTTTATGTCAAAAAATAATAGCAATCACATGTTTTTTGCAAAAAAAAAGGGTTGTTCTCATAAAATATCAAAGTCTAAACATTACAAGTAAAACTGATTAATAGTTCTAAAAAATAAGATTTGTTTGCAAGCATAACTTAAACATCATCAACAATATCAACTAATACATCTTCAACATTATCTAGAACAACATTGATGGCTTCTTCCGCAACATTTTCTTCTTCATTTTGATCATTGCCATCTTCTAATGGATCTTTCATGTCAGCAAATCTTCCAAAGTGTCCCTTTCCAATCATTCCATATAATGGTGGTTGAGGTTCCTTTGCTTTTTTTGCCACACGTGATTCATTAAAATCTTCTTTCCTCAAACCAATTTCTTGCTTCGCACCTGGAAGGAATTTAAGAGCGTTAATTTTTGTTGAATAAATTTGCATTGAACTGGGTCTTTCTCAATGGCAATGCAATTTCTTCCTTTTAGTAGGCAACATGCTAGTGTTGTACCTAATCATCAAGCACAAAAAAAATAAGTAAGAAAATTAGCATGGAGACATAAAAAGTAAAAAAGACAATATTTAAATTTAAATTTGTATAATAAAAATTACACGAACCTGAGAATAAATCCAAAACCCATTCTCCTTCATTTGAACATAGATATATAAGATAGTTAATCAATGCTTGTGGTTTTTGATAAATGTTAAATATATCTCCTTTTGCATATTTATCCTCATATGTTATTTTTCTTACAACTGCATCATAAACCAACACTTGACTATGACTCTTCCCATCTACTCGATTCATAATAATATGCTTATAGCTAGCGTATTTTGTCCAACATTCAACATGGATGAACTCACAATCATTTATAATAAGCTGATCTTCGGAAGAAACAATATTTGACTTTTTCCTGTAACATAACATAGTAAAAGTTCAATTAAATTTTACATGAATAAAAAAATTTAGGAGGAATCAAACATACAATTTCAAAGTCTTACCATGTAAGTTGCATCCTTGAGTTTGCTTTACCCTTGAAGCTTGTTAATAACATTGGAAACTGTGTGTCTGAATGAAATGTCACAAATTTCCAAAGTGGTGATGTTGTCACTTCTTGAAAACTCGTAACCACTTTACTAAAATCTTGATAAGTATATGGTTCTCTATCATATTCAATGTCTGGGAAATTGAAACCATGAGGAATATCTGCAATAACTAGGCCATATTCCCTTTTAGGTATTAGTGATGCAATTTCTTCACAATCACCTTGTATTATTTGATATTGGACACTATCGAGCCCATTCCAAATGTAATGATTAAGAGTAGGATCTAGTTCAACATTCATAAGACGTTTCCTTCTCATGTTCTCCATCTTAATTTTTTCAATAAAGCTTTTGAAAGTATCTGGTACTTCATTTCCATCCTTCTTCGACATCTTTAATGACATAAAAATATATATATATAGATATGTATAAGTAATAAAATAAAAATAGTTTAATATGAATAAAATGAATTTATAAATCAACATACCTTATTGAATGCAATATAAAACTCTTTTAGTGTTGATGTAGAACTTGCTTCTGGGTAGTTGCATACAACATCATCCCAACTGTCTTCATTCAACATTTTAACCATGTGTTCTTGTATTTTCATAAAAAAATTATGACTGAATAAATCAAGTTAAAAGCATTAATATATTGACATGTATAACAAATTCTAACAACATCATTATGTTTTATTTAAAATAAAATTATAATGAAAGAAAAATAAGAAATAATTCAAGAAACTTACTTTTGAAATTCTGCACACATTTCTTCCATTGATAATTCACCCAACTTCACACGGGCTAATACTGATTTGACTAATTTATCATCCTTCAAACCTTGCATTGTTCTCCAAGGTGTAATAGTTATATCCTTTGGAAGTTGTTTCATTTCAGGACCCCCCTTAATTTTGGTACATATTATGGGTTTACTCTTTCTAACTATCTGATTTTTTATGGAAATATTCTCCCACCAATCAAAAATCTCATCAATCAAATCCCATACCTCCCCAGTTCTAAATGCCAACTGAAAAATGTTATATGTGACTCTGAAGAGATTTGTATTCAATTTTCCATCTTTTGCTTTTCTTTCATCAATTTGATAACCTGTTTCCATTAAACATTCCTTTCGAAATGCTACACTAACTTGTGTCTTATCCCCACTACATTTTTCTATGAATTCATTATGAATAAATCTGACCCTTTGGATGAAATTCATTTTCATTCTGTACTCATTATCTGCATTATGATCCCATGCCAATAACTTTGATTCCATTTCTGTTAAGCCAGCGTAAATGATGCATTTCACTGTTTGAAAAAGATAGTTATTGGGACATTCTGCAATCAATTGTCTCTTAGCCTCTATCGAATGGTTCCCTCCAATTACATAATATTTATAATCAAAATATTTTGTCTTGTCAAATGCTTGTTTGTTGGGAACCTGACATGGATCGACAAGAACCACATAATCCACCACATGCGCATATGGATTGAACCTGAACAATGTTTTTAGATTATGTACATGTAGGTGATGGGCCTTTCTAATTTGATATTGAGATTGTCCTTCATCTGGGCCATAAAATTGGTTAACATTAAGCTCAAATGTTTGGCCACCAAGAATTAATTTATTCTTCATCAACTCTTGTCGAATAGAATTTTGTTTTGTTTTAATAATTCCATCCTCTAAGTCAACACCTGGTGTTATGATTTCTCTGCTTCCATGAGAGCTTTCAATTTTTTCTTCACTGCTCATGACCTTTACAGGTTCACCAATATTTGATTTCCTAGTCTTATTGGATAACAAATTAGTTTTTTTATAAACAAGCTCTCCTTCATGAGGTAAAAGAGAGACATCTTTGGCAATTTTCATTTTTGGTGTCTGATCTGTTTTCTCCTTTTGCACAATAGTTCTCATCTCCTCCTCACTAATTCTATCATAATTTTCTGTTTCATGTTCGACACCTTCAAAAGAAACATGTTTAAGTTTACTAGATTTACCCACCTTAGTGACTCTTGGTTGATCCCCTCTTTGTACTGTTGCAGTGTCACGAGCTATTGCTCTTTGCTTCAATCTCCTTTCCTCTGCTTTTTCTTTGTGGAAAGTTTTGATCACATCCATAACATTTGGCACCAACATATAAATACCTTCAAACATGTTTGAAAAACCCGGAACAAAATCCTATGAAACAAAATAAAACATGTCAATGATCAATAATTTATAAAAAATTGAATCATCCTTACAATAATGCATAGAGGAAATAAAAATAAGCATACTTACAATGTTATTTCAAATGTTGCTTGATATTTCTTCAGAAAATTTTGAAGATATTTCATCTGTGTCATACTTGACGATTGATAGACGATATCTAACCTTCTCACGTTTCTGAGCCTTCCTTGCAAGAACATAAATAGTGTTTGTATTCGGGACCATACATATGTCTCATACTCTGCCCATCACATCATATGGCTCATTTAAGTCAATCATACCACAAATCAGATAGATGTGTATATCAGCCTCCATTTCACTGTCTTCAAGATACCATGAGAAATCGGTTTTATCTATTTCCTCGGTGTTCTTCCAATCAGAAATAAGCTTTAATGAACCTGGTGCCCCACTTGCTTGAATTTTATTAGTGTGTGCAACAATGTCCTTATTGCGTCCAACAGTGTCCATAGTGCGTCCAACTGCAACTTTAGATTTGGGAGTTGTATCCATAGTGCGTCGAGCTGCAGCTGTAGATTTGGGAGCTGCTGCCCTAGGTGCAGAAACATTCACAGAAATCTTTTTTGATGCCATTTTCCTGATATATATATATATATTAGTTAATGGAAAAATATTGCGGATAAAATAAATTTAATAAACAAAATTTATTTCTAAAACTAAATAGTTTCAAATTAAAGCAGTAAAATTAACTATAAAAATTTTCATTTAAAAACAAAATATTATAAATCATATGTATATATATCTATATAATATGTTTTGAATACATTTTATAAAAAATTTAAAAATGTGTTTAAATTGTATAAAATAATTAAAAAAAATAAACTAGTATTTTCAAACTTTAGTTTTTGTTTAATATTTAAAAAAAAAACAAAAAAATTACTAACTATTTATAACAAATGTTATAATATTATATATATTTTTATTTTTTTAATTGTATTGTTATATAGTTTTTTTTTATTAATTTATTATATTGTTATATTAAAACAAATGTTTTTTTTAATTTATTATATTGTATTTTTTTTTAATTATATAATGTTTAAAAGCAAAACATAATGGTTGTTTAATAGTTTTTTTTTTTGATATATATATATATATATATATATATATATATTATATTTTGAGATTTTTAACAATTATTATTTAACAATGTTTTTATTATATTATATAACAATTTTTTTATTATTTTTATATATAACAATGTTTCTATGAACTTTTAATTGTTTTATTAAAACAAATTATTTAAAAAAAAAAAAAAAAATTAAAGAACAAAACAAAATTAAAAAAATTCAAAATTAAAAAATGTTTTATTAAAACAAATTATTAAAAAAAAAAAATTAAAAAAAAATAAATAAATAAATAAACCAAAATTAAAAAAAGGTTTTATTAAAACAAATTAAAAAAGGTTTTATTAAAACAAATTAAAAAAATTAAAAATTAAAAAAAATAATAATTTAAAAAAAAAAAATTTAAAATTAAAAAAAAAAAAAAATTTAAAAATGAATGGCTCTGCCGCGCTGGGCGCCAAGGGCCGGTTGGGCAGCGCCACAGGGGCGGCCCAGCCGGCCTCACGGCCCCTGCTGAGCCGCCCCCATGGCGCCGCCCGGCCGGCCTCCGGCGCCCACGGGCGGGGTCTGCCATGTTTGTTTGTTTGTTTGTTTTTTTTTATAAATTTTTTATTTTATTTTATTTTATTTTTATTTTGTTTTAATTTTTTTTTTTTTTTTTTTTTTAAATTTCGATTTTAATTTTTTTTTTTAATATAATATAATTATTAAAACATTATTTAATAATAATAATAAAATGTTAAAAATATCAAACTATTAAAAAAAATAATAATAATAAATATTAAATCACAACTATGTTTGGTTTCTAAACATTATATAATTAAAAAAAAAAAAATATAATAAATTAAAAAAATATTTTTTTTAATATAACAATATAAATAAAAAAAAAAAAAAAACTAAATCACAATACAATATATATATACATATATATATATTAAAGAAAAAAAAAATTAAAGATTTAAAATTAAAAAGAATAAAACTAAGATTTAAAATTTAAAAAATAAAATAAAATAGAATATAAAATAAAAAAATTCTCAAAAAAAATAATGAAATCACTGATATATTTATGATTTAAAAAAAAACAAATAAAAAATGTTATATATATATATATATATATATATATATATATATATATTTTTTATGTGTATGGTCGTTTTATGGATTTTTCTATCTAGATGAACCTATAAGTCTTAAAAAGGAAAAAAAATCTAAATTTTTGTCCTTAAAACCCTAAAAAATTTAGTTTTTTTTGCATTTTCTTCACTAAAAAAATATTAAAAAATTAAGGTTTTTGAACCTAAAAACCTTAAAAAAATAGTTTTTGGACACAAAAAACTATAGAAAAACAGATTTTCCCCAAAATCGTCTTTAAATTGACAGAATAGAAGGAAAACTAACCTTTGAAATGCAAAAAGTTGTTGTCACCAATGCCAGCACAACGCCTCCACAAAATTACGAATAGCAACACAATGCCTCCAATGCCAATGCAATGCCTTCACAAAGTTACCAATGCCAATGCAACACCTCCACAAAATTACCAATAGCGACACAACGCCTCCAATGCCAATGCAATGCCTCCACGAAGTTACCAATGCCAACGCAACACCTCCAGAAATTTGCTCTAACAAATACCAAAAAACTTGATATGATGTGATGAATAGAAACAATCATTCCTTTTAAATAGCGAATATTGTCTGATTGGTTTACTGTTTAACGAATGTGGGATTAAAATTTCAAATTTAAAATATTTACATTTAGTTTATTATAGTTCATACTATAGTTAAAATACTTATTATTTGCATGTAGTTATCATAGTTAATATTTTATTTAATATTTACATGTACTAAATGTTGAATAATTCAAATATAATCTCAGATTAAAAATTAAAATATGAAATACTTACATATAGTTAATTATAGTTAATATTATAGATAAAATAGTTAATATTTGCATTTAGTTATCATAGTTAATATTTACATGTAATCAATGTTTAAAATCATGGGATTAAATTTTAAAATCTAAAATATTTACATGTAGTTAATTATAGTTTAAATAGTTAATATTTACATGTTGTTATTTTTGTAAATATTTACATGTAGTCAATCTTAAAACATTCAAATAAGAAAATTATTTTAGTTTCGAAGATATGCATGAAAGGAATATTTTGTGGATATTTTGAATAGAAAGTATGGTGAAATATTTGAAGACCAACAGTTTATTAATAAATTTTGAAATATATTTTAGATGAATATAACGTAAGTTTAAAATTTAAAATTTAAAATATTTACATGTAGTCATTATAGTTAAAATAGTTAATATTTGCATGTAGGTATTATAGTAATATTATAGTTAATACTTGCATCTAGTCAATGTTAAATCATTCAAATAAAAACATTATTTTAGTTTGGAAGGCATCCATGATAGAAATATTTTGTGGATATTTTGAATACAAATATCGGTAAAATATTTCAACATAAATAGTTTATTAAAAAAAATGTTAAATACATTTTTTGACTAATATTTGTTCCAAATATTTGAAATGAAAATTTTGGAGGGAAAGTTTTTCGCGAAATTTTTTGGGGGGAAATTTTGGACGAAATTTTTTTCGCGAATTTTTTTGAAGGGAAAATTTGGAGGGAAATTTTCAGTCTTTAAGCTATATATTGTAAGTGGGAGAGGAATTTGTATCATTCAACCTATTCTTGTTGAAAGCCATGGTTTCTTCTGATAGCGAAGTTTTTCTTTCTACAACATCAACATCTTCATCAAGCAACAACTCTATTCAGAGTGATGAATATAATGAGAGTTCGTTCACCATGAATAGAGAGTCAAAAAATCGACTTGGTCGTTATCCTAAAGATGATGAGAACAAAATTGATGAGGTGCAGCAAAATGAAATTTCTGTAAATCGAGCACCAGTTATACCACTTACTCTCAATCCAAAGGATTATGAAAGCAACAGTGATGAAGGGCATGATGAAGAATTTCCAGAGTTAAAAGTTTCACTTTGTCCTAATCCCAAGGACTATGAGGACACCATTGATGAAGAGGGAGATGAAGAATATCCACTTTAGCTTAATCCTAAGGATTATGGGAGAACAAAAAATGAAGAGGGGAATGAAGAATCTATAGAGTCAAAATATCCACTCTGTCCTAATCCTAAGGAGTATGCCAGCACCACTGATGAAAAGGGGGATGTAAAATTTCCAGAGGCAAAATATCAAATTCGTCCTAATCGTAAGGATTATGCGAGCACCACTGATGAAGAGGGGAATGATAATGTTTTAGATTCAAAACATCCACTTCATCCCAATCCTAAGGATTATGCCAGCACCATTGATGAAGAGGGAAATGAAAAATTTACAGTGTCAAAATTTCCACTCCGTCCTAACCCTAAGGATTATGCAAGCACCACTAATGAAGAGGGGGACGAAAAAATTCCAGAGTCAAAATTTCCACTTCATCTTAATCCTAAGGATTATGTCAGCACCACAGATGAAGAGGGGAATGAAGAATTTTCAAAGTCAAAATATGCACTTCGTCCTAATCCTAAGGATTATGTTAACACCACTAAGGAAGA
Organism: Pinus albicaulis; assembly: GCA_034641835.2. Lineage (NCBI taxonomy): Eukaryota > Viridiplantae > Streptophyta > Pinopsida > Pinales > Pinaceae > Pinus > Pinus albicaulis. The sequence continues at coordinate 381,507,306 of CM076578.1, read as the reverse complement.
GGGGAATGAAGAATTTGCAGCGTCAAAATATCCACTTCGTCCTAATCCTAAGGATTATGCCAACACCACTGATGAAGACGAGGATGAATTTCCAAAGCTAAAATTTTCACTTCATCCTAATCATAACGATTATAATTTAACCACTGATGAAGAGGGGGATGAAGAATTTCCAATAAATATAGATTCAAGGAATTCACTTATTCCTAATACTAAGGATTATGAGAGCTTCAGTGAGGAAGGGGAGGGGCAGGATGAATAAATTCTAGTGAATACAAATTCAAAGCTTCCACTTATGCCTAATCCCAAGGATTATGAGAGCACCACTGAGGAAGGGGAGGATGAAGAGTTTCTTGCAAATGATAATTTTAGAGGCACAGATCCGAATATTGCATTTTCTCCAAGTGACCATTTCAAAGACACTCATGGTGATGAAGAATTGAATCCTCCCAGGGAAGAATTTGAAAGCATGGGTCAAGATGGTGAAGAATTTCTTTTGAGTCAGGGTTACAAAAGTGCCGATGATTCTTGTGAAATGTTTTCTTCAACTGATGATGGTAAAGAAAATTTTCCACGCAATGATGTTGATTAATTTCTTAACTATGTTGAGGATGATGATAGTGGGGATAATATTCCTCCTAATGGTGATGAAACTACTTTTACAAAGGATGATGGAATGATGAAGCCGTTGCAAGCAAATATTGCAACTAGGAGTAGGAGTAGACCTTTTCATATCAATCCAAAGCATTCCAGTTATACAAGGGTGAGGAAAAAATATCTCACGACAAAAATTTCTGTCGTTCATTTGATTTCAAGTGCATGTTGTTGAAGGGATTGCTTGAAAAATATGGATTTCAACTTTTCTTTGGAGAAAAGGAAAACATATATGTCAATGAATAAAAGCATGCAAAATTCATATTTAGTGGGTTGCATGCAATCTACACTAGCAGGTTATGATTATCATATTGGGAATGTATTTCTTTGCAGAAAGACGTTCAAAATGTTGTATTCAATTGGTAATTGTCATTTGTCAAGAATCCAGGATAGATTGAAAAGGGATCCCACATATTATTCAGAAGCACGTTATAAACGGGAGGTGGGGCCATTTGCAAATACTGCTAAGACATGGATGAAAGACTTCTTTTCAAATCATGGAGAGTGTATGCCAAATAAAGACAAAATACATATTCCAGATAATTTCTCGAGACGAGAAATATTCATGTTATACAAAGATTATGCAGAAGCTGTTGAAGGAATTGGTAATTTTATTACATATTCTTATTTTACAAGGATATGGAAAACTGAATTCAACAATGTTCATATTCCTAAGAAGACAAGGATGGGGATTTGCAGCACATGTTCTTCTCTTAAAGCAAAAAGACATAAATGTCAAGGGGCGGAAAGAGGTATGTGTTCAAAACATTGTTTTTTAAAATTTGATACTTATCAACTATGAAAATATATTTATTCATATGTTTCTTTTATTTTATGTACAGATTTCATTGTTAAAGAACTTCAAGATCATCGCAATCAGCAAACAAGTGAAAGGAAAAATTTGTATAAACATTGAAAGAAGTGTTATGATCATCCAAATAAATATCTGGGATTGATAATTGATGGTATGGACCAAAAGAAAACACTTCTTCCACATTTTTTCCGCACGCCAAAAAAATTACAGGAGGAAAATTTCATTCAGATTCACTTGGTTGGTTGTATGGTATTTAATGAGAAGATGTTTCCAAGAGTTTTCTTCACAACTCCAAATATTCACAATGATGCAAATCTGACCATAACTATAATCCATGATGTGGTTACTCATTGGTCTGGGATTCTTCCTGAAGTTTTGTATTTAAAATTAGACAACACAAGTCGTGAGAACAAAAATCAAGTTCTTTTTGGGTATCTAAACATGCTCGTTGAATTGGGGATTTTTAAACAGATAAAGGTTGGTTTCCTTCTTGTTGGGCATACTCATGATCATATTGATCAAATGTTCAGTCGTTTTTCAGTAACATTGAGGAGGAAATTTGTTGGGAGCCTGCCATCATTAATTGAATGTATTAAGAAATCGTACATTCTAGAGCCTGTTTTTCATGTGTTGGAAGAAACTATTGACATGCGAAGGTTTATTTTTGGATCGCATGGTGAGGAGAAATGCATTGAACAACTTAACGACATTAGCTTCTAGCATCAATTTCATATCAAAAAAAATGATGGGATAACACTTATATGGGGCAAGAAGTATTCAACTATTGAAGAATGGGGACCATCATCAGGTTTAGCATTTTTGAAGTTCATTCCAGAGCGTCCAATGTTTTCATCAAAGATATTGTTATTACAGTCAGTTTCTGAACTCCATAATGCACGAAGGCATAAGAGAGACATAAATTATTTTGAATGTCTAGAGGAAATTAAAAGATGTATTAGAGATACATATGAATACTTTGATGTTGCTGATTCAGTTTAGTGGGAGTCTTTTTTCAGTAATCAAAGTGATATGATTTCAAGATCAATAAATGGGGATATGCTTTTGAAGACTCCTTTTTTTTGCCACAAAATATGCCAAATGAACATGAACATCAGGAAACACACAATGTTGAACAACAACAGCCTCAAGCTATTATTAATTCTCCACAGGTAGAGGAAAGAGAAATCTATATTGGTTATAGAAGATCACGTGCACAACGTGAAGCCATGGAAGACCTTTATAGGGGTTCTGTGCATGATCTTAAGGAGGGTTGCATGATAGTAGTGTTAGCAGATGAAGATCTACTTGGCTATCCATTCTGGATTACCAAGGCTATAAAGGTCATTAATGAAAATGAAGAGATTACAGTTGTTGATGTACATTGGTATGCCACAAGTACCCACCCTTTCAATGGTGTGTACAAGCCATAGATGGTAGTGGAAAAAAGAATTGGCAGAAAGAGAAAAAGAAAGGGCACAAATATAAATTGTCGCCACACAAATGTCTTAAAATTGGAGGATGTTTACATACTTGTGTGTGACTTCAATTTGACAAAGAGAGGAACTCTTCGGTTGTAGACCATAAATATTTTGAAGAAATTGCTACCAGAACAATTACTGTTGAGATGGGACTCTGCAGAAAGTAGACGTAGATCTACAAGACTTTTGAACTCTGAAATGGTGGGCATGCATGTTGACTCAGATGGAGCACTAGTTGATGAAAGAGAAGAATATGGATCATCTTCATCTGCATCGAGCCATTCATCTAAAGATGTAGATTATGATGGTGTGCCAGAACCTATTGTTGATTTTGAATAACTATCTAAGACACTTTTATGTAATTGATGTTTGCATGGTAACTCGAAATAATTTTTTTGACTTCCATCTCATTTTTCATGAAGTTATGAGACATTTCTATGTTTTTTGGATTATATGTTTTAATTATGAAGAATTCATCTCTTTAGAATATCGACAATGCAACAATGAATTACAAAAATAATTTATGTTATATTCAATGTACCAAGGTTGATATTTTAATTATAAGTAAAATAGAAAATAGAAATTAATGTTGAATTTTTAGATTATGCGGTGATATTACCATGATATTATGTATTGTTACCATTTGGTATAAGATACTTTTAAAAGTTTTAATAATTATATGCATCATTGAAATGGAACACTTTGTTTTGATTCTTGACTTTTAGGTTTTGGTTGAAATTATATTTAAATTTGTCTTATGCTAAGATTTGAAAAATAATAAGTTTTTATCCTTTAAAATTAAAATTACTCTTACTTATTTCTGTTCAATGATAATTTTTTCATTTACTTGTTCATTTTTTTAAATTGTTAAGTCTTATAATTTCTCCATAATTTCATTGTTCAAGTATGTTGAACACTTAAGATTGAAAAACTTTAGATTTTCAACTTGTCATTAAGGTTTTTATGCGCTACCAAATTTTATCTTTAAGGTTATGGTTGACAATAATTACAATTTTGGGGTTGTTTAAAGTCAAGATATTTTATGTTTAACAACATGGATGAAAATTGTTCGAAATGATAAGCCTTTCAGACATGTATTTGTTTATCTTTAACATCATCTATCAAAAATGTTAGAAATTTACGATTTTAAAAAATGTCTTAATATGTTGTCTTTAATTCCATTGTTACAAGTGTCAAAATTATGACACAACTTTTTTTTTGTTATTCCAACATCAACTGGTTTTGTTTTTAGGGTGTTTTTTCAATCCTTTTTTCAAAAAAAAAATTTGTTTTTAGCATAATTTTATAAAATCTTGAAATTTGACCTTCAAAAAAAACCAAGTGCATTCTGGAAGACACACTTTTTGTTTTTGGGGTGTTTTTTCATGTTTTTTGAGACTTTTTGGGCTAGAGTTCTTGTTTTGAGGTCAGGTTACCTATTTCATCGGTAACAGTGTTACACAATTTCACCATACCTGCCTCTCTTTATTTCACATTTTGTGGAGTCGAATAGTATTACGTGTCCTTGATCACACATTTGTCCAACGCTCAGAAGATTGTGATTCATGTTTTCAACTAATAGAACACTCTTTGCTAGAGAATATTTTATTCTGAGAGTGATGGTACCTGATCCTATAACATTTGAAGATCCATAATTTCCAAAGGACATAGTTCCATCCTTCTTCTCTTTTAGAGATACAAATTTCTTCCTATCTCTAGTCATATGCGTTGAGCAACCGCTATCAACATACCACACATATTTGTTGTTTTGAGCCTTGAAAGTGAGAGAACAATTATCCGTCTTCTTCTTCTTCCATGTTTATTCGTTTTGTGGCTTTGAAATTTCTTCTGGAGGATTTTCAAGTTTGGGTTCTTTGGGTATGTGTCCAAAGTTTTGACATTTGTAACATTCAATATTTTTTATTAAGTGTTCAAATCTATTGATTTTTTTTTGAGCCTTGGGAGGTTCATATTTGACAGATCTCCTGGAATTGTATTGGTTCCTAGGGTACGTGCGACATTCTACAAATTTATGACCAAATTTTGCCTCATGAATAAAAATAGCGATGAAAAATATGTTCGTACCTAGATGGAAATATTCATCAAGGAATTGTCTTCCAAGGTTGTTCTTGTGAATCTTCTCCAATGAAGTCTACATGCATGTCAGATCTCATAGGTTCATTTTATTTTGTTGTAGAAGGTCCCACTTCTTCTTCTTCTTCTTCTTTGTAACCGAGGCCAGTTCTGTCGTTGTAAGATCGTTGATTATTGATGAGTTCTTCTAATGCCCTTGAGTTGTTGGCATAGATTTGGACAGTTTTTCACTTCTTCACTTCCTTATGTAGCGAGACTACTTCAGCCTCTAATGCATCCCTTTCTTGGTCACTTTCTTCCAACTCCTTGTTAATTGAATCTTCAATACATTTGTGTTCTTCAACTTCAATTTTTAGACCTTGAACTTGTTCTTCAAGAGTATTGGAATGAATCTTCTCAACCTTGAGCTCTTTTATAATCTTGATTTCCTCCTTAGAAAATTCTTCTATGGTATACCTATCATCTTCATTGTTTGATACCTCTTTTTTATCGTGTTTAGCCATAAACAATACTCTCTCATTGGATTCTTCTTCATTGTGACTGTATTCATCGAGTGATGAGAAATATTCTTTTTCTTCACACTTGTAGGTGCAGGTCATTTCCTTTGAAGGTTGTTTGTCCTTATTGGTTTTTTTAGATGCAGCGAATGTAGTTTCTATATGTGAAGTACACTCTTCTTCATCAAGTTTCATTCCATATGCTATGAGAACTCCATGTAATTCCTCCTTGCTGAGTTTTTCCAGATTTTCACTATATTCTAAGACCAATACCTTTGGGTTGAATCTTCTTGGTAACGTTCTAAGAATATTTTGTATAATAGTATTCTCATGAATATGCTCTCCCAATCTTTCTAGAGTGTTGGTTATTTCATCAACATGTTGGAAGTATGCAGTAATGTTGCCATATTATTTCATTGGGTTGCTCAAATTTTGCTCTGTAGATTTGAAGCTTTGCTTCTTTGACATTTGAGTCACCTGCATATATATTCTCAAGCTTGTCCCATAAATTTTTGGTGGTTTTACAACAAACACCTTATGATAAGCAGATTCAATAAGTCGAATGATAATAATATTCTTTTCTTTTGCATCATTTACCAAATTCTTCTTACCTTGTTCATCTGCGGTTGATGTAAATCCATTTTGAACAATGTGCCATACTTTGTAACCTTGTGCCAAGAGATAGACCTCCATTCTTCCTTTCTAGAGTGCATAATTGTTTTCATTGAACAGAGGCACACCATTCTTAGTATGATCCATGTTCTTCTTCTAGCTGTTAAACTATTATTGAAGGAACCAAGCTCTAATACCAATTGCTGGAAATACTGAGAGGGGGGATGAATTAGTATTCCTTTCAATTAGTATTATTCTTGATCTTTCAGAGAATTAGTTAATCTTCAATGATTATCATTGTTTGTACAATGATAGCAGTAAACAAAAGGAACACAAATGCACACAGTTTTTAAGGTGGAAACCCTCTCCGTGATAAAAACCACCTGAATAATTCTCTAATAATTCTTTAATATTCAACTCCAATTGAATATAAACCTCCAATTTCCTAGAATCTAGAAAATAATTCTTCTCCAGCTCCCACTGGATGGACGCTCCAATGCCTGGGATCCCCAAGTAGTCAACTAAATGGATTCCCCAACACCCAATAAGCTATAAATCACCCTAGCATCACCCTACCACCCTATAGAATAATAAAATAAGAATGGACTACCGTACCACGGAAAATGGTCCACTTTACAATGATATAGAATGATGTAGAATAAGAAGACACACTAGACTATAACCCTAACTATGGAACAACCACCTAATGATGATCCTAGGCCTCCCGACACTACCTCTTCAACTCTTTCCAGATAGACACTTGTACAATTTTTACAATGATGCATTACAATGACTTAATACAATGATACCTTTGCAATGACTGTATGCATTGTTGTCCACTTGAAGACTTCATTTGGTAAGCTTCTTGTTTCTATTCTGCGCCTTGATTTTTGCTCTTGTCATTCTACCCTATGCTACACCTTGATTTTCTTTGCTGCCCTAGAAAGTCTGGTCCTTTGCAGCCCTTGACAACACATGATCTAGCTTTTTCTTTCCTTCTAGGATCTCGATATTGAATCTAGTGTATCTTTGTTATTTCATATTCCCAATATTTTATTTTTGCTCCTAAAGTAGTCCTCTAAGACTTATTTCCAATGCCATAGGTCTAACCCAACTTGGATTCTTCAAGGGAGAGTTATGCCAAATCTCTGACAATTCCCTAATTATGGACTAGTTTAGTAGAGTGAATTTGTATGATGTGCCACGTTCCACTGCTTCTTCATTCGGCTCTGAAATTGATACAAAGAAATCTACAGTCTGTGAACTATCTACCACTTTTTACAAACTTCCAATCTGATACTCAGAGAGAGAGTTATGATGATTTTCCTAAGGTCACTTCTTTGAGATGAAGTTCAGGAGCCTACAAAAATACTAACTTCCACAGATCATATCTTCGAAAATATTCTGCACCTTGATTTGAAAATTTTATAGGAGCTTCCTCAAGATTTCAGCTTTGCCTCATAAAAATTTTAGATTCTGAACCTTTGTAAAAAAGAAATGTTATATCACAAATACCATGATGACCTGTTTCAGGTAGAGAAATCCTTACATGAGGCGGATATGAGGATCATAATTTATATAAATGCTTAGGTTGAGAGGGTATTCAACAAGTGCACATGGGAGGGATTTTATGAGATTAAAAATTATTAATTATTGACTTTTCAATGACCCATGCCACAACCCCATGGGGTTTTAGCCCACTAACTAGGGTTACAAACTTCAAACATGAATATCTCTCAAACCGTGAAGAATTACATAGCGTGCCATATATCAACGGAAAAATCTCGACAAGTAGAAACCATCAAAATATTCTTGACCTAGAATATAGTAATTTGGTAGGTCAACATTACCATGCAAGATTAGGGTATTCCCTGGTGTTTCTTGGGTTGACATCAATGAAAACCACTAATCAACATCAAATTCACCAATCTTCAAGCCTCACACTACAATAATGAAACTATGCTCCACATATAATCAAAACTTCGACCATAGAAAAAGAGCCCACATCTCCAATTTATAGGAAATGGAGAGGAAAAACATTGCCAACTCTTTCAACCAGCTCAAATTGGGAAAGATCTAGATGTGTCCTTTATTTTCTTTTCTTTTTCCTCCCATAGGAGTTCAGTTGTGTTTTTAAATATCTAATAAAAGGTTTGTGCCATTAGTTTCTATTTTTGAACTGACTCTTTCTGAGAAAACGATGGAAATTCCAGTAAATTTTCCACAAGATATTTCCCTTTTCACATTAAAACACATATAACGTTTCCCCTTGGGCAAGACAGAGTATCACCGTAGTCATTAACGCTCCCTTTGCATGGCTAGGGTGCGTTATAACTATGTCTAGTTGTTTCTGAAGTGCATTACCTTGGAAAAAATGGGTCTTGTCTAAGTCATTTTATTCCTTCCATGTTACCTTCTCCTCTGAGCTAACGAGGAGGTCATTTTTCCTGTAACAGATGCCCCCTAAAGTGTGAGGTCAGAGGTGAAGACGGTGGCCGAAATACCTAAAACAACAACATATGTCAGAAAATATAGTTTCTCTCTTAAGTCGGGCATTCCCATTCTCAATAACTATATCAAAAATATTTCTCTAAAACAGAGATATAAACAATGTGTCCACCGATAAGAAAAAATTGGAAGCTTCTGTCATGACAAGATCAAACTGATAAGTTGTCTCTGAAAACAATATCACACTTGGGAGAGGAAACATAGTTGAAATGACGTAAGCCTCAACCCAAGGTCTTGGTCGCTGCTTCACTAAACTGCATATTTACATACATGTGAATGAAGGAGTTGTAGTCGAACATCCGAGAAATTGTCTGATTACTAGTAAATAATAAATCGTTAATGGATGCGAGGGTGGCCACTGATAAGGATGATGGTTCCCAAGATGCACAGTACAATCTAGCAAGTGTGAATCAAGGGAGTTGATGTCGAACACTTGTAGAATCATTCGATCGAGAGCCAATAATGAGAACCCACAAACAAACACAAGGTGACCTGTGTTAGGTCCCTATATTACTAGTATAGTCCCTTATTGTTATTAGTGCAACCCCCTTATTGTTATTATTTTACCCTTGTAACATCCATTTTGTTATTATCGTGCCCTTAAATTATTATTGTTAGGTTGGCTAAGATTACATTGTGGCCCACTAGGATTACATTATGGCCACATGGACTCCTATATATAGAAAGGAGGTTTTGTAAATTTTATCATCCAAGAATTGTTCATTTATGTAATGTGTTGGAGGTTTCCCCCTTGAAGTGGCTTATTTCTAAGGCATTGATATTTCTTTTCTTCTATTTTTGGAGCTGGTTACACAACATTTGGTATCAGAGCTTTGGATTCTAGGGTTTCGTTGCTCCAAACAGGTCATCGTGGAATTTTCTCTATACCTTTTTTTCTACAAAGTTTCAGAAGCTACAATTTTTAGGGTGTGAAGCCAAAATCCTGAGGAAGATCTTCTAAAAATTCCAGAGCTTGGTTCGCAATATTTTTGGAGATATGATCTGTGGAAGTTAGGTATTGTTTTAGACTCCGAAACAGGTCATTGTGGAATTTGAGCTATAAATATTTTCTACAAAGTCTCAGAAGCTGAAATTCATAGGGTACGAAGCCAAAATCATGAGGAACATCGTCAAAAAATTTCAGATCTTGTTTCACAATATGTTTGGAGATATGATATGTGGAAGGTAGTGATTTTTTAGGCTCTTGAATTTCATCTCAAAGAGGTGATCGTGGGAAAATCTTCATAACTCTCTCTCTGAGCATCATATTGGAGTGCCGTAAAAATTTTTCACTAGTACACAGACTTTAGTTTCCTGGATATCAATTTCAGAGCCAAAGGATGAAATAGTGACACGTGGAAAGTCGTACGAGTTCGCTATACTGAACCAGTCCATAATTAGGTCATTGTGGGAGATTGGACACAAATTTGTCTTGGAGAATCCAAATCAAGTCAGACCTGTGGCATTCGAAAGATAATTCATAGGGATGCATTAGTACCGAAATTCAAATATTCAAGTGCTTCAATTACAGAGATAATCCAATTTCAATATCGAGCTCCTCAAAAGCAAGAAAAAGGTGTGTATTTTTTTTGCGAATTGCATAAGTCTTGTTTGAAGAATCAATTTGAATTGATTCCAAGGGCATATTATAGAATAGATATTAGTATTGGGTTCTAAAATATGCCCCATAAAAATAATTCAACACCCATTAAGCCTTCAGAAGGCTCTACTATGACTCATGAAGATGAAGAATTGCAACATGATCTATCAAAATTACAAGAGTAAGTGCAACAAATTTCACTCTCGCAAAGAGCAACAAAAAATGAAATGGAAGTTTTGAAGAAAGGCGTGGAAGCGAAGATGGACGGTTTGAAGAAAGGCATGGATGGCATGGAAGCTGGCATGGAAGCTAAGATGGATGACATGAAAGACAACATGGAAAACATGAAGAATGATCTAAAAGCAGACATCGAAGGTTTGACAAAGTTGATACAAGAAATGTTTCCTAATGGTGAAAAGATAGTAGAAGAACCTCATGATGAGAACAAAATAAATGTTAATCATGATTTCATAAACTCTAATGTTGGCTGGAAGAACCACCATATTCCAAAAATGGATATGAGGAAGTTTGATGGAAAGGATCTTGTAACATGGATACTACAGATGGAGCAATATTTTGATCTCAATAATGTGCAAAACACATAAAAGGTACGCATTGCAACTTTACATTTAGAAAAAAATACATTTGTATGGTATCGATGGCTTTGCTCCCGTAAAAAAATTGTCACTTGGTCAAATTTTATGGAGGAAATGATAGCACATTATGAGGATACAAAGAGAAACACCTTCTTTAGCCAATTGATAAATCTCAAACAAAAGGGTTTAGTGGGGGAGCACATTGAGGACTTCCAAAAATTGAATATAAGGGTAACTGATATTCCAGAGGAACACAGGATTCATCTCTTCATAGGCACTTTAAAGGATAACATCCAACATGAAGTTCGCGTTTTGGAACCTGATTCATTGGAGAAGGCATTCAGGTTGGCAAGAAAAGTTGAATGTAAAATAATGGCGACAAGGAAGCCTACCACTCAAGTCTATAAAGAAGGAAGTGTTACTACACCTAGATTTCCACAACCTACAAGGTTGACACCAAAAAAATTGGAAGAAAAAAGAGCAAAAGGGCTTTGCTACAATTGTGATAGAAAATTCACTAAAGGTCATAATTGTGCTGAGAAGAAATTATTTTACAAAGATTTTGAAGAGGAAGAAGAAAATGAACAAGAAGAGGATATACACCAGGAACCAGCCCTAGAAGAGGAAGAAATGAATCTGACCATATCGTGTAATGCACTTGTAGGAATTACCACTCCTCAAACTCTCAATATAGATGGACATATCAAGAAGAAAAAGGTAATAGTGTTGATTGATTCAGGTAGCACCCATAATTTTATTCATTGTAAGGTAGCCAAGGAATTAAATTGTTTCCTATACCCAACACCAGAATGTGAAGTGATGGTTGCAAATGGAGGAACTATAAATTGCTCTGGAAAATGCCATAATATCAAGCTAACCATGGGGGAATATGTATTGACTAGTCCAATCCTTTCCATTCCTATGGGAGGTGCTGATGTTGTACTAGGAGTACAATGGTTACAATCTTTGGGGATGGTAGCTTTTAATTTTCAAGAACTTTTCTTGAAATTTTTTTCAGAAGGAAAGGAAGTCGAATTACGGGGTATTGTGGGGAAGCCAGGAAGGATAATAAGCTCTAATGTCATGAAAAAGCTTCTAAATAAAGAACAACGAGGCGTAATTGCACAATTATGCTCACTAGAAGTTCCAACATCAAAATCATCTATTTCTGCAGATCTCCAACAAGTCTTGGACAATCATTCAAAGGTGTTTGAAACTCCCAAAGGACTCCCACCTATTCATGATCATGATCATACTATTCATTTGATTCCAGGAAGTGTTCCTCCAAACATCAGGCCTTATAGATATCCTTACTTCCAAAAGAGCGAAATTGAACGTATGATTGCAGAAATGTTAGAGGCGGGTATAATTCAACCCAGTCAAAGTTCTTTCTCTGCTCCTGTAGTATTGGTACACAAGAAGGATGGATCATGGCGAATGTGTCCGGATTATAGGGAGCTCGATAAGCTCACCATTAAAGACAAATTTCCCATTCCTGTGATTGATGAATTATTGGATGAATTACATGGAGCAATTTATTTTACCAAGTTGGATCTTCATTCGGGATATCATCAAATTAGAATGAAGACTGAAGATATTCCAAAAACAACATTTCGAACTCATGAGGGTCATTATGAATTTTTGGTCATGCCTTTTGGCCTTACCAATGCACCTTCTACATTTCAAGGGTTGATGAATTCCATTTTCAACCCCTTCCTTAGAAAATTTGTGCTAGTATTTTTTGATGATATACTAATCTATAGCAGGTCTTGGAAGGATCATGTTGAACATGTTGACAGGGTGCTCAAACTATTGCAGGAGAAATAATTATATGAAAAAACATCCAAATGTTTCTTTGGAGTACAAGAGGTGGAATATCTGGGTCAGATTGTATCTCACGAGGGTGTTAAAATAGACCCTAACAGAATTAAAGCCATTAAGGAATGGAAAGTCCCCAAAACCATAAAGCAGTTGCAAGGATTTCTCTGGTTAACAGGGTATTATTGCAAGTTTGTTAAGAATTATGGGAGAATAGCAGCACCTCTAACAAAATTATTGAAGAAAGATGCATTTTGATGGAATCCTGAAGCAACTAAGTCCTTTGAACATCTTAAAGAGGCAATGTGCCTAGCACCGGTCTTAGCTACGCCAGACTTCACAAAAACCTTTATTGTGGAATGTGATGCCTCAGGAAATGGAATTGGTGTTGTTTTAATGCAGGAAGGAAGACCCATTACTTTTGAAAGTCGTCCAATCAAAGGAAAGTATTTACATAAAAATATTTATGAGAAGGAAATGTTAGCAATACTTGCATGCACTAAATAAATGGAGAACTTACCTAATGGGGAGACACTTCAAGGTAAAAACTGATCATGATAGTCTTAAACACTTTTTGGAACAAAGACTATATTCAGAAGAGCAGCAAAAATGGGTCACAAAGATGTTGGGTTATGACTTTGAAATAATCTACAAAAAAGGAAAGCTCAATGTTGTTGCAGATGCACTCTCAAGAAAGAATGAAGAGGTGGAAGCATTTCTTTGTGCCATTTCTATTATCCAACCAGATTGGATAAGCGAAGCAAGAGATGAATGGAAGAAGGACAAAGATGTATGGACACTCATTCAAAAGTTGCAGCAAGATCCTAGTACATCTGATACATTTAGTTGGAGAAATGATTCCTTATGGTACAAAGATCGCTTATATCTTTGTAAGAATTCCCAACTAAAACAAAAGATTCTTCTGGAATTGCACACTTCTCCTTTAGGAGGACACCCAGGATTTTTAAAAACTTACCACAGGGTGAAGAAAGAATTTTTTTGGGATGGCCTTAAATCTGATATTCGAAAGTTTGTGGCGGAATGTTTGGTTTGCCAGCAGAATAAAGTGGAAACAATTAAGACCCCAGGACTTCTACAACCTTTATCCATTCCCAGTCAACGTTGGGAGGAGATTTCAATGGATTTTATCACAGGTTTACCTAAGTCCGAAGGAAAGAGTGTCATCATGGTGGTAGTTGATAGACTTACCAAGTATGCACACTTTTGTGCATTATCTCATCCATTTAAAGAAAGTATAGTTGCTACTACATTTATGGACACAATTCAAAAGCTACATGGAAGCCCAAGGGTTATTGTGAGTGACATAGATGCCATTTTTATTGGAAATTTTTGGATGGAGTTATTTTCTTGTTTGGGTACTCAATTAGCTCATAGCTCATCTTATCATCCTCAATCTGATGGTCAAACTGAGATAGTAAATAAATGTTTGGAAGGATGTCTTCGTTTTTTTGTATCTGATAAACAAACACAATGGGTCAAGTGGTTACCTCTTGCTGAATGGTGGTATAACACTTCCTTCCATACTGCAGCAAAAATGACCCCATTTATGGCACTTTATGAATATCATCCACCATCCATCACATCATCTTTAAGGGAAAATTCGAAGGTTCAAGCAGTGGAAGATCACATCGAGCATCAGCAGGAAGTTCTCCAACTCTTAAAGGATAACCTGAATTTGGCACAAAATCGAATGAAACAACAGGCAGATCAACATCGCAGCGAGAGAAGTTTTGATGTAGGAGATTGGGTATTTTTACGGCTACAACCATACAAACAAATGTCCCTCAAGCAAGCTAAGAATGATAATAAATTATCACCAAAGTACTATGGTCCTTACAAGGTGTTGCAAAATATTGGTACTATGGCATACAAATTGGAGCTTCCTGCTTCTTCGCGAGTGCATCCGGTTTTCCATGTTTCATGCTTAAAGAAGGTTATAGGTGAAAATCTTCCAGTTCAAACAATATTGCCAGAACATGATGAGGAAGGAAAAATCATATTGGACCCTGAAGTGGTCACGGAAACAAGAACTCGACAGCTACGGAATCGATCAATTTTAGAGTATCTCATCAAGTGGAAGAACTTACCCACTGAAGATTCTACATGGGAGGATGAGAATTTTATACAAAAGCACCCAGAGCTACTCAAGCATTGAGGACAACACTTTTTTGGAGGAGATGGGAATGTTAGGTCCCTATATTACTAGTATAGTCCCTTATTGTTATTAGTGTAACCCCCTTATTGTTATTATTGTACCCTTTTAACCCCGATTTTGTTATTATTGTGCCCTTAAATTATTATTTTTAGGTCGGCTAGGATTACATTGTGGCCCACTAGGATTACATTATGGCTACATGGACTCTTATATATAGAAAGGAGGTTTTGTAAATTGTATCATCCAAGAATTGTTCATTTATGTAATGTATTGGAGGTTGTCCCCTCAAAGTGGCTTATTTCTAAGCCATTGATATCTCTTTTATTCTATTTTTGGAGCTGGTTACACAACATATGTCAGAAAATATAGTTTCTCTCTTAAGTCGGGCATTCCCATTCTCAATAGCTATATCAAAAAGATCTCTCTAAAACAGAGATATAAACAGTGTGTCCACCGATAAGAAAAATTTGGAAGCTTCTGTCATGACAAGGTCAAACTGATAAGTTGTCTCTGAAAATAATATCACGCTTGGGAGAGGATACATAGTTGAAATGATGTAAGCCTCAACCCAAGGTTTTGGACGTTTCTTTACTAAACTGCATATTTACATACATGTGAATGAAGGAGTTGTAGTTGAACATCCGAGAAATCGTCTAATTACCAGTAAATAATAAAAAAATTTAACGGATGCGAGGGTGGCCACTGATAAGGATGATGGTTCCCAAGATGCACAGTACAATCTAGCAAGTGTGAATCAAGGGAGTTGATGTCGAACACTTGTAGAATCATTCGATCGAGAGCCAATAATGAGAACCCCCAAACAAACACAAGGTGACCTGCCACTAATGTCTCCAAGTACCTGGGTACTAATATGTTTATGGATCAACATCCTATATAAGATGTTGAAGTCAATAGGAAGAGATCTATCAAAAGGTAGGAACTAAGGCGTCCTACATCAGTCGACACAAAATGGGAAAAGATAATTTTTTTTTTGGACATAGTCAAGAGAAAATGGGAATAACTGATGACAAATAATTTCTGGTATATGATGGCTTGGCTGATACAAGGAGTAGTAGATAGCAAGATCCTCTTGAATAATAGAAGGCACTGTAACAGGGGACTAGGAAGCTTAGGCTTAATGAAAACCAAAGAGTGTCAGGATTCACCAATGCAGGAACATTGTCATATGATGGCTAAACTTATATATAGAAGGGTTCGACTAGTTACGAATGATTTTTCTGGGAAGCACAATGTTCAATATTTTGTGCTGCCAAATTGACCTTCAAAATATAGCAGAATAAGTATCCACTTTGTCCAAATTTTCCTTGTTTGATTAAGATTAACGAGTCTAGACGGGTAAACTCGGTGATCTTTTCATATTTAGAGAGTCTGTAAAAGAAAACTTCGCGGGGTACTTTTGTCATGTTTGATAACCATGCATGACAAAGGAAGAATATTAAGCCCAAAATAGTTCATTTTCTGTGAGTTAGTCCATTGAGTCCAGATAAAGTGAGAAACCTATGTTCAATGGAAATCTGCCTCATTTTGTTATGAGTACGAGGAGACAAAGTAAACTCAATGTTCTTCGTGATGTTGGTGTCCCGTGTTTTGATAGTTTGGAAAATCAAAATACAAGGAAACATCAGAACCAGTCTTTAGAGTTACAGGATCTAGTCCTCCTGCTCTCAGAGAGGGATCTCTCAAGTTATTTTCTTTTGCAAAGGTTTATCTTGTGTGCTTTGAGTATTGGTTTTAGACTAGTTATTAAGTGCAGGTGTTTGTTTATTTGTTTGGTTTAATTGACACAGCAAAACCTGAAAGGTCTAGGAAAGATAGATAGAAAGGGGAAATGTCAATTTCATTGGGAAATGGAGTCAAAATGAGGTCATGAAAAATTTTTCAATGGATATGGGATATCAAAGGGAAAATATAACTTGGCCGCAGGATCCTTTGGTGTTGAAATGAGATGGACATCAATGATTTGGAAAGAGAAATTTAATTCTCAGCAAAGGGAATTTGAAAGCACAACTTGAACAATAAAGAGCTATTTGATAGACAGGGCTAACCATGAATTCTATAAATCACACTTTAAGCAAATAATGACTTCAAAACAACTTTTAAAATGAAATCTAAGATTCGGGGAACACCCTATTTCCTCAAAGATTTTATTTCAAATGACTTAGAAAACATAAAATATTCACTGATAATTACAATCATAGAAGAGGGAAAACCTAAATACATCTATGATCACAACTATAAAGACCTTTAAGCCAACTTTTCAAGAAAGGACAAGGGGCAAGATCAGAACAGACCTCCTTGGATCACTGTAAACAAAGGATCTTCAAAGGGAGACTTCAATAATAGCCTTTAAGTGGAAGTAGAAGAGCAAGGAGAACCATAAATCATCCTGGAACCAACTACTCAAACTATTAAGGAAATAAAAAAGCATGAGGACTAAAGAGAGATATTAAAGACTCTAAAATACCTCAGCAGAAGAAAACATAAAACAGTGAAGGATAAACAGGACTAATGTGCTTCCTAGAGACATTTCTTAGCCTAAAAATTTCATCCTATTGTAGTAAGAATTTATGGGAAAAAATGAAAAAGGGGAAAACATTAAACAATTCAGAATACATCACCAATAGCCAAGCTCATGGATCCAATGATAGAGCCTTCTCAAGAACAAGCATACAACAACATCATCAGTGCTTCCACGACTTCAATTTCTTCTTCAACTTCCACATACTATGTATTGTTTCAAAGAGTTTCAGTATTACAACTAGTAATCAAACAACCAATGTTTACAATGGATTCCTCAACAAGTTTTTATAGGGGAATGAGGAGGTCAAAAAGGAGAAAACATCTTCTGATTTAAATTAATACATTTAATGCTTCTTGGCCTTTGAGGGGCTCAAGGGAGAAGTTTACAGATATTTCCTGTATTAATTGGTTTACATTAACTATTTTGGCTTGATGGAAGTTTATGTTGACTTTAAGGCTCTGTGTCTTCTTTTGCAATAACTCTGCTGATATTTTATATTAGCTTCCTTGATTCGAAATAACTATTCAACTGTATTGGGAAAATATTTTCTATTCTGGTCATTACTCGGCCTTCTGTTAAAATGTTGTGAATGCACAGGTGGCAATATGGTAGCTGAGAGGAATCAATTTGCCTCTGACGAGGTAGTGGAGGTATCCTCTGTCTGATAAATATCCTTGATTTTTCTTTAAATGTGTTTAATTCAATGGATATGCTTTTAATAATCAATTTTTAGCCGTAATCCATTGAACTGTATAATCAATGTTTAATCCTTCATTTCTGCTGCGTGTGGGTCTTCGACACTGATACTCTTTGATTTGATTTAATTCTTTGAATCTTGTTGATGTGTAGGTTTGTACAAGGTCCACATGACATCAATGCCCATGATTCATTGATGAAACGTGTAATTGAACCCTGTATATCGCATTCCCTTTAATGAACGAAAGTCTGGAGGATCGTCACCCTCGGCTTTCATTTTTGTTTTTGAAATATTTGAAAACCCTTTTAAATCTTGCAAAATACAAAAATCATTAAGAAATACTGCGTATTTGGTAAAAAATTCTTAGGAGGTTTTGGGTGGGAGCATGGCTGTTGGATGGCAGCATCCAATGGTGGAGATCTGCGCACAATGGTTTAAAATGGAAAATGGGGGAAGAATTAAGTCAGATTCGTCGATCTAGCAAAGACCAATGGTGGGGATCAGTTGTGAATATACAAAGTGAATGAGTCACTTTATAATAATATGGGCATAAAATGTAAGAAAATACGAAGGAAAGAGAAAAAATCCCTTTGGCGGAGGAAATTGAAAAGGAAATGAAATTGGGGCTCTGGGATGATCATGGGCCGTTGGATGAGATCGGCCCATGAGATGGACAGAGGAGATTTTACGTTAAAAACCTTTGGCAAGGGTGGAGGGCAATAGTATAAGGCCAGATTAGATCTGGGCTGTTGATTTGCAGAGATCAATGGTGGGAGTCGCGTATGATGAAACACAATGGAAAGAGGGAAAGTGGTTTTGGGGAGAAAAACAGTTGTTTTCACACGGTGGAAGGGCGAGGAGGCGGTTTTGCCTTTTTGAATGTGAAATGCGTTCCCGCTCGACATGTGGCTTCGAAAAACAACTTACATCACGCAGCCCTTAGGGAATTATCTTTCGTGCTAAAAGTTACGCGATATGGGATGCTTACCGTTAGATCTAGGGTCCCAGATCTGACGCCTGAGAGCGAGCGTGAATTCGGAAAGATGCGCGGACATAAGTGGGATGGGCGATTTTAGTATGGACCATCCGATCAGGGGATTGAAGGTGGAGATTAGTTCTGGAGGGAGGCAGGACCCATAGGAGGCAGGCCTATCGGGTTAAATATGGGTCATTGGATGTAAAAGATCAACGGTGGAGATTGCATTTGGGGAAGAAATGAAATAATACAATGGCAGAGAGAGGGGTTAAAATAGGCCGTTGATTTGCAGAGATCAACGGTTGAAATTTTCCAAAAAAACATTATGAGTGGGGCTGCATAAAATATAACCAAAGTCAGGAGACGCATTCTGGATCGTCCGATTTGGACACGTGGACGACCCAGATGCAATCGAAGCTCGGTGATCGGCGGGGCAAAGAACGTGGAGTGTGATGATGAAATTGATTGTGATCCGTCGATCTACAGATCAAATCGATGGTGGAGAATGGATCGGGGAAAGTAAATTGAGGGAGGAAACAAAATGCACCCGATGAAAAAGTGTCGATGAAATTTGGCGCAGTCCGTTTATTTAGTCTGAGATCAACGACGGATATTGTTTCACATTATACACCGGCAGAAACCCCTTTATAACACATAAAAAAATATATATATTTAATATAATACAAAGGTTTTTGGCTTTGGGGGCGGGTTTATATATATGTGGATTGGCGCCTGTCTGCGGGGCCATGGATTATATGGGAAATGATAGGCCCAGGGCTTAAACCATAAAAGGGCCAATCGCATCGGAACTTCGGATGTGGGCTTTTCAATCTAACCATTTGATTTTCTCTGATGCGATTTGCGCTTTGGGACTTGAACTATTGGTCTCGGGTGCAAGTTATATGGAGTGAAGTGGGGGGGGTGGAGTTTTATAAAAAGGGGCTTCAATTGCATCGGAACTTTTTATGCGGGCTTTTTAATCTACCCATTTTACATGAAAAAACATGGTTTCGGTGACTTTAGACCAAAACTTAGGAAAGTGGGTATTTTAAATAATCAAAGGGAAGTATGTGTCGGAGATGAGTTATTCACAAGTTTTAGCGCCCGATTGTGGGGCTATGGGTTATATGAAGTGGAAAAAGGGCTCAAGGTTTATAACCAGAGGCCAATCGCATCAGAATTTTTATTAAAAGGCCGAAGACTTGTGTTCTTTGTTTATTTCTAATTTGATAAGTGCTTTATGAGTTTGGCTCCTGGTTCTAGGGTGTGGGCACATGGGGGGAAGTGGTTTAGACTTAGCCCAAAGGGGCTTAAGCCTGCAGTTCAAAAACTTATTTTTTATGAAATGTTTCATAGTTTTTGATGGATTTGGGGGTTTTGGTAAAATCTAAAAAGGAGTTTTAGAATTTGTAAAAGGGATTCTCACGAAGGGAAGAAGGGAAATCATGGAAAATAGAGGAATTTCATGGGAATAAAGGGGTAAAAATGAAGGTTAGTTTTTGAATGAAGGGAGGGAAAAAATGGGATTTTGCAGCAGTTTTTCTTCATGGAATGACAATATAATTTCTGAGTTCAAAAGGGGAACAACAGTGACGATTATCCAAAGGATAGGATATTATCAAAAGACTTTAAGCACCAACAATTTCATCAATAAAATTGTTTCTTGAAGGCTATCCAAAATCATTTAGCCACCACTTGATATGAAATTTTTTTATAGGTGGCTAACAGTCGCTCTACTTGGGGATGGTGCCTTTTTGAAGGCATCAAGAATTTCAGACTTGCATTCTATGGAGGCTAATCAGTGCCTAATCCATTGGGATGTCTTTCTTCATTTGGGTGGTCTTCTATTGCTCTGAAAAATATAAGCAGCCATGAAAAATAATGGATTTTTCATCAACACAAGCTTTCTATCTACCCAATCCTACTGATCTAACATTTTCTTCTTCTTTAGAGTGCACTTGGATTGGCAAACTCTCTCTCAACATTTTATTCTTTTGAAAGCATAAAATATAATCTATTTCTATCCTTATTTCTCCATGAAATCAAATTAAACAGTTGAGTTCATATGATTCTCTACCTAATCTACTAATCTGTTAGGATTAAACAGTCTAATAGATTTTTATTCGCCATCTTCTAAAATAGAAATTTAAAAGCATACAAGTCAAGATTGGACAGTCTAACTTGTTGCTGATCTATGGCATAAAATAACAAGCTTCACATAGACATTATTTTGCAGAAAATTAAATCAAAATGGAAGGCTTAAGATCTGAAAGTTCAAGCACTTCCTTCATCTTTTTCCAGCTATGTCTTCACTTGTGTTTGAGCTGTTCTTTGCTCGTTTTCTGGTTCATATTTTGAGCTAATTGGAACTAGTTTTACCTATGTTTTGACTCAGGAATTCAAAACAGATTGGATTCATTCTTGTTTGAAAACTTAGGTTTAGATTTTGAGCATGTTTGAACCTTTAATTTCTAACCTAATCTACCTATTGATAAGCCAATATTGAGCTGTTTGGCAAATCGATTTCACTAACCTATCAGTAGTCAATTTAAAACTAATTAGCCATGATTAGGCTGTATGGCTAACTATAAGTGTGTTTCAGTAGTGGCATTTGAGCTTGCACACTTTCAGATTTTTCTCCTCTTTTTGGTATGGGGTCGTACCTTTATTGTTTTTACAATCTGCCCTCTTTTCTTTCTGTTACTATTTTTTTTGTTTTTATTTTTATAACTTTGAATGCAACGTTGAGACCATGATATTTACAATGAAAAAACAAAATGCTTTGAAACTCATGATTCCTAATAGAAGTAATGCTTCAGCATCCTGCCATTGATAGGACCTCCATACATATATTCTCCATTCAATTATTTCAAGAAAAATTCATTGTGACCCCTCTCAGCATGACCAATATAAGGACCTTTCCACAAGTTCTCAAACTTGCCATGTTTTCCCTTCTCTTCTCTCCTTGAATCCCATTTAAGAACAACATTTCCAACCTGGAAATTGTTTGCCTTAGTCCTCTTATCAAATAGTTTCTTTACATTTTCTTGGACTAACTGCGTCCTTTCATAGACTTCTTCTCTGGTATGCTATAAATGGATGGTTTGATTGATTCTCCTCTGCATATCATTCTCCTCAAACTGTATTTCTTAAAGGAGTTTCATGACTGGAACTCCTAATGAGGTGGGAAAAACTGCATCCATGCCATAGACCAGCTGATAGGGTGACATATTGATTGATTTCTTTGTAGTTAACCTATCAGCCCATAAGGCATGAACCAGCTTACTGTGCCATGATTTCTGATTCTGTTCCAACATTTTTTTGATGATATTGATGAGGCTCTTGTTGGAAGATTCAACTGACCCATTTCCTTGGGGATAGTAGGCAGTGGAATGGCCCAAGGTTATGTGGTATTTGTAATATAAATCAACCATCTTCTTAGATTTAAAAGAATCAGCATTGTTTGTTATGATTTTTCTGGGACAAGCAAATCTGGATAGGATATTTGTTTCAAGGAACTTGATAATGACAGAGTCATTAGCATTTCTGGAGGGTATAGCTTCTATCCACTTGGTAAATAAGTCAATGGCCATGAGGATCCACTTATGTTGGGCTAAGGAGGATGGGTGAATTTCCCCATTGAAGTCTAAACCCCATTGTTGAAAAGGTGCCTTAACTCTGATAGGATGTAATGGTAAGGATAGGAGTTTTCTTTTGCCCTCAAAAATTTGACACTTATGGCAAGACATGACCAACTTTTGAGTATCTGGGAAAAGGGTAGGCCGATAGTAACCAAATCTAAGAATTTTGTTCACTGTGGCCTTCTAGTAGAGGTGTCCTCCACATTCTCCGTCATGCAACTCATGCATGATTTTCCCTGCATCATCTTCAAGTAAAAATTTAAGAAAAATCCCAACTACATTTTTCCAATATAGTACCCCATCTAAAATGAAAAAACTCAAAGATTTTTGTTTCAAAAATCTAGCTTTAGTTTTAGACAAAGAAGGAGGGGCATTCAAATATAAAAGCACATAAATAATGTTTGCATACCAAGGAGAATTCAGAAATGTTTCTTCTATAAAAGGAGCAGTGGATTCTTCTATTTCTTCCAACAAATCTACCATATTCATTTCTAGTGCTTGGAAGTTAGACTCAGCCATAAGTTTTGCTAATCCTTTCCCTTTAACTAGTTGGGTGGGCCTGATTTCTAAGTCATACTCAAGAATAGTTGCAATCCATTTTCCCGTTTTACCATCAAGGTCTTGACTTAGAATGTCCTTGACAACAGTATGTGGAACAAAAGAAATTATGTGAGAGTGTAAAATATAGACCCTAAAGTCTTTCAAATCTTTCACTAATGCTAAGGCTTCCTTCTCCATGATGTCATATTTGAGAGGAGAATCTCTTAAGGCCCTACTAAAGAAGGATATTGGTTGTTCTTGCCCAAAGTCATTATTTTGAAGTAAAACTACAGCTATTGTATGCTCAGATGCAAAAGAAAAGATATAAAAGTCTTTGGTAAAATCTGGACTAATCAGGACTGGTGTTTGAGTAAGATCTTGTTTGACCAGTTCGAATGATTGTTTAGCTGGTAAAGTCCATTTTACACCTACATCTTTCTTTAGCATGTTTGTAATTTATTTTAATAGCTCAGCAAGGTTGGGGATGAACCTCCTCAGAAAATTAATCTTTCCAATGAAAGATTGCAACTCTTTGAGGCTTCTTGGATGGCTGATTTGGAATATGCCATCTATCCTTATAGGATCTATTTTGATTCCTGCTTCTGAAATTATATGGCCAAGAATTTTACCTTCTTGGAGACCAAAGAGTGTTTTCTTTCGATTCAATGACAAGCCAAATTTCCTACATTTCTCAAAAACTTTCCTCAAGTGCATCAAATGTTCTTCATCAGTTTTTGAGAATACGGTTATGTCATCAAGGTAAATGATTATTAAATAGCCAATATATTTAGAAAATGCTATGTCCATGGCCCTTTGGAAGGTGGCCCTTGCATTCATTAATCTGAAAGGCATTTTGACATACATAAAGGTGCCCCAAGGTGTGGTAAAAGTAGTTTTGATTTTATCACTTGAGAGCACTAACACCTGGCTGTAACCCGAGAACCCATCTAAGAGGGATATGCTTTTTTACCCAACTACCCTTTGAAGTATATGGTCCATTTTTGGTAAGGGGTAGTTGTCTTTTAGAGAGGTTCTATTTAAATTTCTGAAGTCAATACAGAGCCTGATTTCCCATGTTTTCTTTCTAACAGAAACTAAGTTTGATACCCATTCTGAATATCTAATGGGTACTATGATCCCAGCATCATGCACTTTTACGATTTTCTGCCTTAACTAAAGGGAGTAAAAGAGGGTTTATTCTCCTTGTATTTAGTTTGAAAGGCTTTTGATTTTCTTTAAGAGGGATTTTGTGCTGAATGATGCTGGTATCATATGATTTTAGGTCTTTGTATCCCCAAGCAAAAACATATTTAAAATCTTTGAACAAATCTATATATAGAAATTTTATGTGACTTGGGAGAGTGCTAGACAGTTTAATCATCTTGGGTTCTGCTACGTTGTCTATGTTATGTTCTTCTACATTTTTTTCCACAGGTTCCATTTTCGGTTCTTTGGCTACATCGTTAAAGTCGAAAAGGTGTTCTAAAGGTGTGAGACCTCTTGGAATTTTATCATTCTTGCATTGTAAAACTTCCAAGTATTCTTGGTCCAGGTTTTCAATTATCTCTGCTTCAAAAGGATTCTCATAATGATTTGTATCAACAAAATAAGTCATTTCGACTTCTAGGATTTGTTCAGTATATAAACAGTTTTCTTTATGGTTGTTTTCTGATATTGGTATGTCGAAATCATTTTCTGATTTTAAGAAATCATCTATGTGTTTGTCAGAATCAAACACTTGCCAGTGATCTTCGTTATTAGGAACAACATGCCTGTGTTTTACCTTAACACTAAGCTGTTCATTTATCTTAGGTATTTGGCAGTTGTTGGCATTAAAAGCGAGTTCATTTGCTAGATGATTTAGTGCTATAGGAATGAAAGCAAGTTCATATTTTTTAAAGGTTTTCAATAAGTCAAGGGTAGTATTCCGATATTCCCTAAGCCTTGGGTTTCTAGCTGAGTATTCTCCTTTGATTTGTCTTATGATAAGTTCAAAATCTCCTAATATTGATATCTTTTGGGCTTCTAATTGTTTAAGTAGTTGTAAGCCTAGGAGAAGTGCTTCATACTCAGCAATATTGTTAGTGCATGGGAAATCTAATTTATATGAAAAAATCTGATTCTTATTTTGAATCCAAACACCTACCCCTACACTTATTTTATTACAGGATCCATCGAAGTTTATTGTCCAAAGTATACTTGCCTCATTTTCATTTTCTTGTTGTTGTTGATTTTCAATGTTTTGAATTTGATTCAAGGGAACATTTGATTGTTCTGGTGAACTGATTGGGTCTATTTTTTCCTTATCTTGTTGAGTGATCTCATCTTCGTTGCATAAGATAAAGGAATATAAACTTGATTGAATAGAATAGATTAGAGAGTTGTTTGGTTTCTCTATGTTTCTCACCATGTAATTCATGTGAGATCCCTTGTATAGTCTTTTATTTTGGTTAAAAACAAGGATGGTGGCATAAGAAATGTCCATTTGAAGGCTTCCCTGAAGTTTGGCTCCCCATGATCTTGATAATAGCATGCCATACTTAGGGGGAATATCAGCTACAACTATGCCCATTACTAGACTCTTAGCAGGGATCTGAGCTAAGTTAACACATAAATCTTTGATTAGACCCAAACATTTGACTCTGCTTGAGTCAAAAGAATACAAATATTTATATGGTTTAGTAATTTCTAAGCCTAAGCTTTCCATTACTACCTTGGGCATTATATTGTGTGAAGCCCCAGAATCTAGCATGGCATTATGTAAAATTTTCTCATGTATGTTCAAACTAACATAGAAGGGAGGGACAGCTCCTTCTTGATATTTCCCTTCAACCTCTGGACCAAACAACAACTCAGGTTTGTCATCTGTCAAGTTTAAGGTGTCATTATCACTCCCTAAATTCAAAGCTTTTAAAACTTGGTTTTTGTACACTTCTTGGGTTACTAGTTTAGCTAGGGGGATGGTAGTTTTTATCTTGGCAATCTCTCCCTCAAGGATGAAAGGAACAATTGATTTGTTTATATTTACATCTGTATTTTCAATTGAATTCTTTTCAGCAGTTTTGATTTGCTGAAATTTGTTTGGACTAGTAATTGGGACAGTTTTGTTAGGACCAATAGCTGAGGTGCTAGGAGTACTCTGTTCCACGTTTTGATGGATGTTTTTCTCTTTGTTTAAATCTGGTTTTTTAGCCAAAATGATGGGTTTGTCTGTTCTCTTCTTAGGTTGAGTTTCTGCATTTTTATTGACAACAGTGGTAGTGTTCTTAACTTTTGAATTGTCTATGTTCCCTTTTCTCCTAAGATCATATTGTTTGTGTAACTCCATGATTTCATTTTCAAACCCCAGTCTATAATCATCAGAATATTCAAAGGTGTTTGTGCTTTGATCAGAGAAGAAACCTTGTTCTTCCTCAGTGAGGAAAACATCATCCCCACTGTCTGACCCAATAAATTTTACATGAGCTTCTCCCAACCTTTCCATCTCCCTATCTTCCTCATATTGATCTACATAGTTCTATTGGAAGGGACGTCTAACCTGTTGGTCACTTTCTTTTTTCTTATCTTGATTGTTTTCTCTTCTATAATTCCGATTTCTATTTCCTCTTTGGTTGTTTTGAGGTTCTCTTGGTGGCGTTCTACCATTCAGATTGATCTTTTCAAGCATCCTCTCCATCACCTTCACTAGGTTGTCAATTTTTGTGTCAGAAGTTGAGGTTGAGGGTGTAATGTCATCTTTATAAGTTTCCCTCTTCTCTAATCTTAGCCTATTTATTTTCTCAATTATGTTTGCTTCTATGCTCACAACTCCTTTCTGCATGTCTTCTAAGGCTAATTAATCTCTCTCCCTTAATTCATAAGCCATTTCAGCATCAAAGCCTTCGGGATACCTTACTAAGGCCATGCCTTGGGGAATTTTCATGTGAGGTGGAAGAGAATTGTAAATGCTATTAAACCTAATGGAGTAATCATGAATACTCTCCCCTTGATTTCTCTTAAGGCTTCTATACTCTGCTAGTATTTGGAGAGGGTTCTTTTTGAGTTCCCATTTGTTGATGAATGTTTCATACAAGGCAGGGAGATCATTTATGTTGTTAGGAGGTAGGTTTTTAAACCATTTTTTTACATCTCCTAAACTTTGGGTGAAGATCCTCATCTTCACAGTTTTTTCTTCTATCTCCATGTAATTGAATGCATCTTCCATCCTATCTACATGATTTGAGCTGTTGTAGACTCTTTTCCAGTGAAGTGAGGGATTTTGGATTGGTAATCACTTCGTAAGGGTGTTAGGTCCCTATATTACTAGTATATTTCCTTATTGTTATTACTGTAACCCCCTTATTGTTATTAGTGTACCCTTGTAACCCCCATTTTGTTATTATTGTGCCCCTAAATTATTATTGTTAGGTTGGCTAGGATTACATTATGGCCACATGGACTCCTATATATAGAAAGGAGGTTTTGTAAATTGAATCATCCAAGAATTGTTCATTTATGTAATGTATTGGAGGTTTCCCCCTCGAAGTGGCTTATTTCTAAGGCGTTTATATCTCTTTTATTCTATTTTTGGAGCTGTTTATGCAACATTTGGTATCAGAGCTTTGGATTCTAGGGTTTCCCTGCTCCAAACGGGTCATCGTGGAATTTTTTCTATAATGTTTTTTCTACGAAGTTTCAGAAGCTGAGATTTGTAGGGTGTGAAGCTGAAATCCTGAGGAATATTTTCTAAAAAATTCAAAGCTTGGTTCACAATATTTTCGGAGACATGATCTGTTAAAGTTAGGTATTTTTTCAGGCTCCTAAACAGGTCATCGTGGAATTTGCGCTATAAATTTTTTTCTAATAAGGTTAAGAATCTGAAATTTTTAAGGTGCGAAGCTGAAATCCTGAGGAAATGCGTCAAAAAATTTCAGAGCTTGATTCGCAAATTTTTGGAGATATGATCTGTGGAAGGTAGTGATTTTTCAGGCTCCCGAATTTCATCTCAAAGAGGTGATCGTGGGAAAAGTTCAATAACTCTCTCTCTGAGCATCGGATTGGAGTGCCATAAATAGTGGTCACAAGTACAAAGAATTTAGTTTCTTTTCTATCAATTGCAGAGGCGAAGGATGAAATAGTGACATGTGGCAAGTCGTACAAGTTCTCTCTACTGAACCAATCCATAATTAGGTCATTGTGGGAGATTGGACATAACTTTTTCTTGGAGAATCCAAATCAAGTCAAACCTATGGCATTCAAAAGACAATTCAGAGGGAAACTTTAGTGCTGATATTGAAGAGCCACAATCACAAAGATAATCCAATTTCAATATCAAGCTCTTCAAAAGCAAGAAAAAGGTGTGTATTTTTTTACCGAATTGCATAAGTCTTATTTGAAAAATCAATTTGAATTGATTCCAAGGGCATATTTTAGAATAGATATCAGTATCGAATTTTAAAAAATTCCCTGTAAAAATAATTTAACACCCATTAAGCCTTCAGAAGGCTCTACTATGACTCATGAAGATGAAGAATTGCAACATGGTCTATCAAAATTACAAGAGTAAGTGCACCAAATTTCGCTCTCGCAAAGAGAAGCAAAAAATGAAATGGAAATTTTGAAGAAAGGCATGGAAGAAAAGATGGATGGTGTGAAGAATAATATGGATGTTTTGAAGAAAGGCGTGGAATCTAAGATAGATGGAATGGAAGATGGCATGGAATCTAAGATGGATGACATGGAAGCTAAGATCGATGAAAAATGGAAAACATGAAGAATGATCTAAAAGAAGACATAGAAGGTTTGACAAAGTTGATACAATAAATGTTTTCTAATGGTGAAAAGATAGTAGAGGAAACTCATGATGAGAACAAAATAAATGTTAATCGTGATTTCATAAACTCTAATATTAGCGGGAAGAACCACCATATTCCAAAAATGGATATGAGGAAGTTTGATGGAAAGGATCCTGTACCATGGATACTACAGATGGAGCAATATTTTGATCTCCATAATGTGCAAAACACACAAAAGGTACACATTGCAACTTTACAGTTAGAAAAAAATACATTTGTATGGTATCGATGGATTTGCTCCCGTAAAAAAATTGTCACTTGGTCAATTTTTATGGAGGAAATGATAGCACATTATGAGGACACAAAGAGCAACACCTTATTTAGCCCATTGATAAATCTCAAGAAAAAGGGTTTAGTGGGGGAGCACATTGAGGACTTCCAAAAATTGAATATAAGGGTAACTGATATTCCAGAGGAACACAGGATTGATCTATTCATAGGAACTTTAAAGGATAACATCCAACATGAAGTTCGCATTTTGGAACCTGATTCATTGGAGAAGGCATTCAGGATGGCAAGAAAAATTGAATGTACAATTATGGAGACAAGGAAGCCTACCACTCACTTCTATAAAGAAGGAAGTGTTACTACGCCTAGATTTCCACAACCTACAAGGTTGACACCACAAAAATTGGAGGAAAAAAGAGCAAAAGGGCTTTGCTACAGTTGTGATAGAAAATACACTAAATGTCATAAGTGTGCTGAGAAGAAATTATTTTACATATATTGTGAAGAGGAAGAAGAAAATGAAAATGAAGAGGATATACACTAGGAACCATCCTTAGAAGAGGAAGAAATGAATCCGACCATATCGTGCAATGCACTGGCAGGAATTACCACTCCTCAAACTCTCAAGATAGAAGGACATATCAAGAAGAAAAAGGTAATAGTGTTGATTGATTCAAGTAGCACCCATAATTTTATTCATTGCAAGGTATCCAAGGAATTAAATTGTTTCCTATACCCAGCACCAGAATGTCAAGTGATGGTTGCAAATGGAGGAACTATAAATTGCTCTGGAAAATGCCATAATATCAAGCTAACCATGGGGGAATATGTATTGACTAGTCCAATGCTTTCCATTCCTATGGGAGGTGCTGATGTTGTACTAGGAGTACAATGGCTACAATCTTTAGGGATGGTAGCTTTTAATTTTCAAGAACTTTTTGTGAAATTTTTTTCAGAAGGAAAGGAAGTCGAATTACGGGGTATTTCATGGAATTCGAGAAAGATAATAAGCTCTAATGTCATGAAAAATCTTCTAAAGAAAGAAAAATGATATGTAATTGCACAATTATGCTCACTAGAAGTTCCAACATCAAAATCATATATTTTTGCAGATCTCCAACAAGTCTTGGACAATCATTCCAAGGTGTTTGAAACTCCCAAAGGACTCCCACCTATTCTTGATTATGATCATGCTATTCATTTGATTCCAGGAAGTGTTCCTCCAAACATCAGGCCTTATAGATATCCTTACGTCCAAAAGAGCGAAATTGAACGTATGATTGCATAAATTTTAGAAGCGAGTATAATTCAACCTAGTCAAATTTATTTCTATGCTCCTGTAGTATTGGTACACAAGAAGGATGGATCATGGCGAATCTTTCCGGATTATAGGGAGCTCAATAAGCTCACCATTAAAGATAAATTTCCCATTCCTGTGATTGATGAATTATTGGATGAATTACATGGAGAAATTTATTTTACCAAGTTGGATCTTCGTTCAGGATATCATCAAATTAGAATGAAGACCGAAGATATTCCAAAAACAACATTTCGAACTCATGAGGGTCATTATGAATTTTTGGTCATGCCTTTTGGCCTTACCAATGCACCTTCTACATTTCAAGGGTTAATGAACTCCATTTTCAAACCCTTCCTTAGAAAATTTGTGCTGGTATTTTTTGATGATATACTAATCTATAGCAGGTCTTGGAAGGATCATGTTGAACATGTTGACAGGATGCTCAAAATATTGCAGGAGAAACAATTATATGCAAAAATATCCATATGTTTCTTTGGAGTACAAGAGGTGGAATATTTGGGTCATATTGTATCTCACGAGGGTGTTAAAGTAGACCCTAACAAAATTAAAGCCATTAAGGAATGGAAAGTCCCCACAACCATAAAGCAGTTGTGAGGATTTCTCGGGTTAATAGGGTATTATCGTAAGTTTGTTAAGAATTATGGGAGAATAGTAGCACCTCTAACAACATTATCGAAGAAAGATTCATTTTCATGGATTCCTGAAGCAACTAAGGCCTTTGAACATCTTAAATAGGCAATGTGCCTAGCACCAGTCTTAGCTACGCCAGTGTTTCGAGAAATAACTCCCTAGAGGTCGTTGGGTCAAAAACCTCCACAGATCAGGGCATGCTATTCAAGAAGGACTCACACAACCACACTTATATGCTAGAAACTAGATATTATAGATTGTAGAACTCACCCGTAGATCCTACGTTTGATGTAGATCCCGTGGGGTCCAAACCCCTAGCAACCCTTCTTCCTCTTCAACCTAGAAATCAAGAAGAGACATGCACGGAAATCTAGCTGTACAGCATATATATTTCCTAAATTTCAATGTAATCCATGTGAAACATCATATAAACAATAATAAATTTTTAATTAACAATCTTTTCACATATGCAAGTAGATATTAACACGTGAATTCAGGAACAAGATGGTTCTTCTTCATTACGAACAGCATGTATAGTAATAGAAAGGTGGAGAGATCACCTGAATCCTTCCACGATCTTCGAATAGACCGTCGTATGGATCCATCTTGCCCTTGCCTCACTAGGATTCTTTCAAGACTTGTGCACACGAGATGACATATAAGCTGATGAACATCTCTAGGAAATAAGGGTTTCTTGTAAAAATATGGGAAGTGCAGGAGGCACGGGAAATCAAACTTGAATGGGGCTCCAACAGAGTATAATGTCTATAATTTTCTCTCTCCCTTAGGCCATGCATATGAGGGGCTTTTATACTCCCTCAAAGTAGTTTCAATCTGTTAGAAAAAGTTGGCCACGGGCTGGGGTGGTTGAATTATGGGAATAACCATCAACCCAGCCTCGAAAATAGGGATTTATATATATATTTTTAATGATTTTAATGGCATACGCGTAAAAGTATCTCTGGAATCGCGTATACATGTGGAAAATTCTAGGCATATCCATGTATGGGATTTTAAACACTGTTTTTTATGAACTTTTATTCAATTATGTGGGAATGGGTGCCCAAGGCCAAAGATACAATCATGAATCACATGAGGGTGCAAAATGATGCTATAACATATGCCCCCTAATATATGAGGTCAGAAGGGGTACATGATGGCCGAAATGTATTATGTGCATAGAAAAAACTTCGAGAGGAAAAGAGAGGACTTCACTAGATTTCAGCGTGCCAAAAACCAATGAAAGAAAACAGAGAGTCAGCTCATGTCTGAGGTGGGCATACCCATGCTCAGTCAAAAATATATCCACATATAAAGTACAAAATAGATCCAGAATGTATACAAGTATAGTTGAACTGAAAGTACACCATGAATCATCTGAGCATGGCCTAAAAGTACAAGTCGGAATCAATGTCCAAGTATCACATATATCAAACTGATCAATAATACTAAAAATAGATGTTTGATCACAAAAGTAACTGAATCTCCAGGTACCAAATCATAAGGGGTGGAACACATGGTACAATCACGCAACTCGGGAGCCAACATATAGGATGTTGTTGTAATGACACTGCAACATATAAAGGTGGATGGGATCACTGGCAGAAACTGAATGGACTGTCAAAAGAGAACCGCAAAAAGCTGATGCAACCTGAGGTCTTCACTGATCTCGATGGCACAATTATACACAATGGGAATAAATGAGCTGAAGTCGACCATGTGAGAAATTGTTTGATTACCGGTCAATAATGTATGCCTTTAACAAACGCGAGACAACCCACCGATAACGAAAATGAGTGTCAAGGTGCCCCAGTACAATCTAACAAGTGCGAATAAATGAGTTGAAGTCAAACACTTGGAATAATCTAACAATCAGGAGGCAATGATGAATCCCCACTGTCGATAGCGAAGAGTCTGCCACTAATGACTGCAAACCCTAAGGTACTGACAAAATACTCTAGACCTTATTCCCAGAGCAATGAGTCAGAGTCGATGGGAAAATATCTGCTGGAAGGAAGGCATTAAGGCATCCCACATCAGTCTAGCATGAGTGTAACCTGCAGGCCAAGATTTGGAAGGAATCGGATGAAGCTGAGTGACAGAACCAAACCGAAGTATGTTTCCGACATGCACAAGATGAAGCTAGCGCACGTAAGAAACCCTCTGAACCAACCAATAATGAAAGCTGACATAGAGGCGAGATATCCACCGATAGGGTCAAATGTAAATCAAGGTGTTGCATGAATCCCAAGTGTGATAATGTATGTTGACGTTGAACAAAAGAAAAACCACTCAGTCAAAGACCCATAATGATGATCAAATGCTGAGCACAAGGTAACCTATCAATGATGGAAATAGGGCCAAGGTGTGGCTCTAGGTTTACTCTCAGAGCAATATGTCGTAGTTGATGAGAGACAAACCCGCCAACAAGAAGTCAATGGAGACCTTCTCAAACCAGCACGAGTAGAAGACCAAAACATCTAATGTGATAGAACAAGATACTGACAAGACCAGGAAGGCCGACTAAATAATGAGCCAAGAGACAACGCAGAATGGCAGACTCTGGTTAAACTTCCCTTGAACAAAAGCACGACTCGTGATGACCATGGCAGTAAAAAAATGACACTGTATAAGTCTGTTATGCAGGAGGCAAAAACAAACTCTCCATATGATTGGAAGAGATAACCAACCGGGGGAGGACTGACCAGTGAAACAAGGAAAATGTTGAACCTAGGTCAAAACTAAAACCATCCCAAATGAAGGAAATATATAACTGTATGTGCTTTTTTCAAGGGCGACAAACTAATACTGTACTGCCATCAAATTATGAAGTAACATCCCATTCCCGCTCTTTTTTTTATATTTGATTTTTTTTTCTTTTTCATATAATAATCCTAAAAAAGAATAAAAGAATGCTATGGTACAATGGATAGAACGAGTATCAGGAAAAAAATTCACTAGTTCCTGGGATAGGAACGATCCTATGCTCAATGCAAGGTAGCGGAAACTGGTAAGCGATACTCAAAAGAATGTTCCATCCATGGGAAAAAAGGGTGTCAAGTCGTGATAGCTAAGTGCATGCAATGGTTAACTTATACAGAAAGTCAAGGTCAAAAGATGGCTTAAACATCGAGTCCAAATGAAGCCAGCTAAAGGCCAAGATAAACAAGTAGCCAATATGCAATGCAGTAATACAACTCAACAACACCAGGGAGCCTCTAGGGTAATAGCCAGAAAAATGATAGTGAAGAAGAAGAAGAATGAAGCTTCAACACATATTTCATGGTGGGACTAAAGAGGACTCTCGAGCCTACATAAAACGTAGCATGGGCAAGAAGTGCTAGTGAGGAGCTAACTAGGAAGCCCATGTAAAGGAAGGCTCTACCACCAAGTCATGATTAAATAATCGGCGAGTGAAATGGGTGAAATACTCATGACCTGATGGGATTGACCCTATGGCAAGTGATCAGAATGGAGGCTAGTATGAAAAATGCAACGGAAAGTGGATTTCCTAACCTATATGCAAGTGAAGATCATATACCTGCCATGACAGGTCAGTAGTCATGGATCAAAAACCAGAAAAATCTCAACTTCATCAAAATGTACCTGAAAATAAACCAATCTGGGCACTTACAAGCATCAGAGTTATGCAACTTAAGATGGATTGAAAAAATAAGCATAACAAATTTTTGCAAAAATTTTCAATTTCTGGGCATAAATACACATGTTACCTGATATTTGGTTCATTGTTACTTGCTGATTTGGGAAAAAGAGCTCTGGAGAAAAAACCTTCTTTTTTCAAAGCAGGAGCAATCAGTGGTTAAAATTTGCCGAATCAATTAGGTAAGCTCTTAATCCATCATTATTATCAATTTTGTCCATTAATAGAGTTAAAAGTTGGAATTTTCACCGTTAAAAACATTTGTTTTAATTTAGGGCTCTGCGCATACGCAGGTTCGTATGGACCAAGCCGCGTATGATACGCGACTGTCTACAGGGTAAGTCACATATGTGCAACCCGCGATGTAAAAAAATGCATCTAATGAACAAATAAATGAATTTTTTCAGGATGACCATCACTTGGAGGGAACGTGAGCATAGTGCGATTGATAATGAAGTAATGCAAAATCAACAATCACTCAATATCCTCCAAAATTGCGGATTGCTCAAATTTTTCAAAATGCCAAATATGAAGAGTAATGTCCGGTTGCTTGAAATGCTGGTAAATTATTGGGAACCAGAGGAATATTGCTTCGTGATAGATCAAATGCCCATACACATAGAGGTAGAATACATCTACTTCATTACTAGAATCTCACGAAGGGGAGACCCAGTAGATTTGCACAACAAGCCTTTGGGAGGGCTTACTGTGGATGACTATGTCCACGTCTACTGTGTAGAGGGGGCCAAAAAAGTAGGGACTCAGATTGCTATTAAATATTTGAGAGATATACACATGAAGATTCTCCTGTTTACCATTGGTAGAGTAGCAGGATCTGCTTCCTTGCATCAGGCATCCAGGACCCAGATGAGCATAGTTGTGGAATGCCTAGCTCACCTATATGATTGGTGCACAGCTCTATTAATGAATATGAAGCAACAATTGACCTCCATCCAAAAAGAAAAAACAAAAAATTTTGGTTATGGAACCATTTTGATGACATTCTTCTTTGAGAAGATTCCCGGGCTTCGACCCAAAGTGATCTCTTCCATCAACAGCCCAAGAGACCAAAGAATTGCCCGATGGGCAGATCTGATGAAGAGACTGGGGGGAAGTGAAGTTCCCCGAACCACCTGGGACGACGAGTTCTTCCAATGGTGGGGAGAACAAGTCATCGCCGTGGAGGACTACCCCTATGTTGGGATGGATTTCCGCGGTGATCCATACCTCGTCCTTCCACCTGGCGTGGCATGGGGCGCAATCGGTAAAATTGCAATTTTTAAATTTTATGATTTTTATGATTTTTTTTCAATATATATGAAAAAATGTGAAAACAAAACATGTTTTGGATTGGATTCAAAATGACTTACAATATTATGATGACCATGATACAGATATTGGACCAGTCTGTCCTGAGGGCTACCCATGGCATAAGCGTCGCACGGGCGAGGTGGATACTGAAGACCCAGGCAGAACCCTCCATGATGTACAAAGGAACTTGGAGGGTTTAACTCGCCAAGTGCCAATGGATGCAGTGGAAGATCTACCTGAGGCCATCTAGAGACGGGTAGTGGGAGTACCATGTGACTGGGTATGATTATTCCGCCAGGTCGCCACTATGATCGTGTTCTATAGGAACGCGAATTTTGGGCAGGGACCACAGGATTAGATAGATATGATTTACCAGATGACTGTGTATTTTTTATATTGAACATGATCGAGCATAAGCCCTAATTTTGTATGACTTATGGATCCAAATTTTGTATAGTTTTTTGAACACTCTGATGATATATATACAACGATTTATGATGTGATGTGACAAATGTATAAAAATGCATGATGTTTTTGATGATTAAATTTTACTGTATGGAATGATTAATATGCCAATAAATTTCTTGATTAGCTAATGAGTCTGCCATCCAATTGTCTACTCGAGGAATATGAATGAATGTTAAAAATTGAAATGATCTTTGTAACAAACGTACCCTCAAAAACAACTGGAGTAAAAATGGATCTCGAACTTGATAAGTATTGTTCAACTGCGACACCACCAGCTGGGAGTCCAAGAAAACTACCAACGAATCAACACCCAAAGATATTTCCTCTGAGAGTAGATAAATAACTGCAGTGTACTCTGCTATATTATTGGAAGCAGGACCAATGCAGACTCCTCTTGATACTAACAGCTGACCGGATGAATGATGAAGCACCCAAGCCGTAGAAGCCAAGTTCTGGGTGTGTCTACTAGCACCATTGGTGAAACCATAATGACTCATGACATTCGACACAACCTGCCAAAGAAGATCAAAAACATCACCATCACATCAAAGACCTAAAAACCAGACATGTACAAAATAAAACTACTATATACAAAAGAAAAATGCCAGGCTGAAGCCTAGGCATAATACCTTTTCAAATAGAGCCCATTTCTGGGCTCCACCAACTCATTTCCTTCAAAATCAACCAAGCCATATGCTCATTTTTTAAGGAATTTTTTAACGATGAAGGGGCCATACCACATAGACTTAAAATTTCCTGCACCCAAGGAATCCTTCCCTTGGGCATAGAACAAAATGAGGTCGCCTTCCGAGAAAACCCTAGGTTTGACCGCCTTATCGTACTGAAATTTGACTCGTTTCTTATGCGCCTCATTCATCGTGGCGGCATCGTTACGCTGCTCGTCAAGATGTTCCAAATGTAGGAGACGTTCTTCAAGACTAGAAGTGTCAAGAAGAAGCTCAACAACTAACTTAAGAGAAGGAATCTCACATTAAATGGGAAATATGGATTCCAACCCATAAACTAATTGAAATGGAGTAAATCCAGTTCCAGTTTTCACTGACGTCCTGTATGCCTAAAGTGCAGGATACAGCATGATTTCCAGTTGGATCGAGCTTTATTAATTTTCCCTTTAAGAATGGTCTTCAAGGATTTGTTCACGGCTTCCACTTGCTCATTGGCTTGAGGATAATACGGAGATGAATGCTCTTGCCGGAAACATAATTTTAGAGCCAACTCAGCCATCATGCTATTTTGAAAATGACTGCCATGATCAGTGACAATCTCTCTAGGAATACCAAAATGAGAAATAACCTGGTTGAAAATAAAAAGAGCTACTGTCTCACCATAATTCCCAAAAGTAGGCATAGCCTCGACCCATTTCGTAAATTAGTCTACTGCTACAATAATATACTTGTGACCTTTAGCCGAGGGCGGGCTAAAAGTAGTATAATCAATACCCCACTTTGTAAAGGGGTCGACAGTAATGACCGGAAAAAGCGGAGCTGGATGAGCGCACATTTTTCGAGTATAGACTTGACACGGATGACACTTTTTGACCGACTCCATACAATATTTGAAAATTGAAGGCCAAAAGTATCCAACACGCAAGATTTTTTGGGCTATAGCAAGCCCAAATAAATGACCACCACAAGCTCCACTGTGGCAATCATTCAGCACAGCCTCAGCTTCTTCGAGAGTTAAGCAACGTCTCAGGATTGAATCAACCCCTCAACGGTATAAAGCATCACCAATAATCAAGTAATTTTTAGCTAAGTGACACAACTTACGGCACTCATCTTTCGAAAAAGTAGAGGGAAACTTCGCAGTCTGAAGATACACAATGATATCTCCATACCAAGGATCCTGTGGAGAGATGAGAAACAAATTTTCATCCGGGAAGGATTCATCATAGACTATCTCTTCTCCACAAGGCAACCCAGAGATTAATTCTGTGAAAACTAAAGATTTCTTGGACTTGGCATACATAAAATCAAGATCAAATTCCTACAAAATCACAATCCATCTATTGTATTTTCCCCCAATCACTTGCCTACTGAGAAAAAACTGAAATGGATTGGCTGCTTCCAAAACATAAGTTTTTCGTAGAAGAATGTAACGTCTGAGTCACTGTATAGCATGAACAGCTACCAAAGCTAGCTTCTCTATCGGAGTATACTGGAGTTCAGGTCCTACCAAGCCTCGACTAAGATAGTATATAACATGCTCTGCCAAAGCATCGTCCTCCTGAACCAGAACCATACCAATGGTAGATTCTGCTGCTGTAGGATACAAAAGGAAATCCATGATATAATCAGGTGGACTCAATATAGGAGCAGAGGTTAATGCTTTTTTCAAAGCATCGAATGAGTGTTGAGCGAAGTCATCCCAAAAAAATGGAACTCCCTTCTTCAACAATCTCATAAATCCTTTGGTAACTTCAGCATAATTTACAATAAATCTCCGAAGAAAATTAGCTTTTCCTTGTAGACTTTGAAGTTGACGAATAGACGATGGGGGAGGCAACCGAAGTATTTCCTCAACCTTGAAGGGATCTACCCTAATCCCTTCCGAAGACATAATGAATCCCAATAACCGACCGGATGTAACCGCGAAAACACACTTGTTCGAATTCAACCTAATCTTGTAGAAACGACATCGTTCAAATACTTGACGGAGGTGAGCAGGATGATCAATTCTCTTTTGAGAACGAGTAGCTAAATCATACAAATACTCCTCGATAATATGTTTGATATCATGGAAGGCATATGAAATGGCCCGCTGAAAATTAGCCCCAACATTTTTAAGACCAAAAGGCATCCTCTTGTAAGAAAAAGTACCCCAGGGAAAAATAAAGACAGTCTTATGCTAATCTTCAGGACGGATAGTAATCTGATTATATCCGGAGAAACCGTCCATGAAGGAGAAAATCTCATTACCAGCACACTCATTGATAATATGATCTATAAATGGTGTGGGGTAATTATCTTTCGGACATGCGTTATTAAGGTCTCTGAAATCAATGCAAACTCAATTCTTTCCTTGTTTTTTATCCATGGGAACAGGATTTGAAACCCACTCTGTCAAAGGAACAGGGAAAATAAATCCCGCCTTGAGCAGCTTCTCCACCTCGGTTGTGATAGCTGCAACCTTCCTAGGATTGACCGAAATTTTTTTTTGCCTCACAGGCTTAGAATTTTTGAAAGTATTGATCTCATGCTGGACAATAGATGGATCTATACCAGGAATTTCCTCATAAGACCAAGAGAACACATCCCTAAACTCTTTAAAGAGATCGGTGTAAATCTGAATCTCTTCAGGGGAACTTTCAGCTCCAATGAAGACATTCTCTATAACATTGGGATCCCTGGAAATTTTCACCGGGATAGTTGGAGAAATCACATCCATGTTCCCTTCAGCATATATCTATGTTCGTGCTAAAGGGTTCAGGACTAGGTGAATAGGACCAGGAGACAAAGGACTTGGAAAACTTGATTCAACTTCACTCAAATCAGGTAAAAAGTAAGACCGATTATGCAAATCATCCCACGGTCTATCTATACCAGTCATAGCTTCCAGGATGGCCTCTTCAGACGGAAGAGTGGTATCAAGGCAATCCTGGGCGGAAGAAGAACTAATTGTCCAAGCCAGAGCCACATCGCCATCCAACTCCTCCGGAGAAAGAGGAGCTGGAATGGAATCTGCAGAGTCAACAATAGATTGATAAGCAATCTCAGCTGCAGACATCGGAAATTCCATTCCACCCACTTGACCTTCCACTAATGTGGAGGTAGGGGAAGGCAAGGTCCAAGGATTCGAAAAATAATGAGTTCTGAAGAACTCTCTTTGAATAGGAGCCCTGGAGGATGAAATTGCATTTATATGAATGGTAGGAGGTGGAATATCAAAAGTACCCATCGAAGAAGAATACATTCCAACCCCTAAATTCTCAACGGGCAACTTGGCATTATCCACCTTTGGAATAGTTGAGTCAGTAGATGCATTCGGTTCTACAGGAGAACAGTCCAGTTGATCCACTCTAACAATCCTCCCTTCATGAGGGAAACAAATAACCCTAAATAATGAGGATGCAATGGCATCCATCTCATAAATCCAGTTTCACCCCAACAAAAGGATGTAGTCCAAGCTTGCATCAACTATCTCAACCTCTATATTTACAGTTTTTCCCCCAACACAGATGGGCAAAGATGGGACAATACCATGCGGTCTGTGAGAATGACCATCAAATGCAGTCAAAAGAGTAGTAGATGGAACAGCTGCGGGATATCCAATTCCCTTCCAGCATGCGAGAGACATCACACATGTGGAAGCACCCTCATCAATGACCATTCGAAAGATATTGAATTTCTGAAACGATGATTTGATATGAAAATCCATATGATGGGGGAGTCTCTTTTTAAAATTAGACATATCAAATGTAATCACAAGAGAGTTTTTTGGATTGACAGCCCCAATAGCAGTGAGCAGAGCACTGCGCTGAGATGGACAAGACTGGAGCACCTCAAGAGCCGACATGGCACAAGGAATCTGCACCAAATCTTCCACAATAGAGTAGTTCTGGGCAGCCCTGGCATTTGGATTAATCGTCATACGCTTGGTAGATGCTTTTGGCATCCGAGGTATAGGCTCAAAAGTATGCCTCGTAATATGAAGTGGCTCAGTACCATCAGGAGCACCCTTGGCTTTCGAAGACTCATCTTCACCATAATCACGAGATCTCGTGGCGATATCCGAATGAGCACTCATCATGTATATTTTTGACGGATTTTCCCCTTCCTGGGTGCCCCCAGAGGAAGCCCCAATATTTTGATTCGCGCCAACAACTAGTTGTTGCCCTTAGGGAAAAGGGTTTGTCAACATAGCCTGGGAACTAGAAGAACCCTGCTGAGCTAACAAGTGTTGCGCATCCTAAATTTTAGGGAAAAGGTGAGTAAGATTGTCTCCAGAACATAACTTGCATGGAAAATTCACTTTCTTTTTATCCTTTGGACCCTCACCAACATGCTCGTTGGATTTATTTGCATTACCCTTCCCATTATTTCCCTTTTTCTTATTGTTATTCCATCCCTTCTTCTTCCCTTTGGATTGTTGATTTTCTTTAGGGTTGGAAGTCTGAATGGAATTTATAGACAAAGATTGAGAAGGCAATGACTCAGTAGGCACAACCTGACCAGAAGAAGCAGATTGTATAGACAACTACTGTAATTGACTAAGAAAGTTAGCTGCACCACTATTGATCGACCCAATAAGTCCGTCACCATGAGGACCAGGTTTAGTCTTGGATATGTCTAATTTGGAGCGAGGAGCATTAGGCAAATATTTATGAAGGAAACCAGATTAAGAATATATCAATTCAAGCTGTTGGGCCCTAAAAATAGCCTGCTCCTCAGAAAATACCCCTGAGAGGGATACA
The DNA here is from genome assembly GCA_034641835.2 of Pinus albicaulis. Classification (NCBI taxonomy): domain Eukaryota; kingdom Viridiplantae; phylum Streptophyta; class Pinopsida; order Pinales; family Pinaceae; genus Pinus; species Pinus albicaulis. The sequence continues at coordinate 381,465,179 of CM076578.1, read as the reverse complement.
TCCTTATAAATATCTGTCTGCAGAGATTTCAAAAACCACTCCAAAATAAATTCTCCTGGAATATAAGCTTTAATGAGCCTCTTCCTTCTCCACCATTCCTAAATATGATCAGAAATATGGGTTGCGTCATCCTGCTTAAAATTAGCTAGGAGTTCAGTCCCAGCATCATAACGGATAGGAAACTGGAAATGATTTAGAAATATAGTAGCCAAATCTCCAAAAGTAGAAAAACTGCCCCCAGTTAACTCAATATACCACTTGGCAGCATTTCCAGTCAAGGTGCGTTGAAACAACCTCAACCTAATCGAATCCTCGATCAGGGAGTTAGATGAACACCATAAATGGAAAGTGGTGATATGATCATCCGGGTCTTCTCCATTCTTGCCTTTAAACTTTGGAATGTCTGAAGGTAGTTTGGTAGGAACCGGAGGCCACCCCGGACTATATCGGATTGGATCATTCATCAATTTCAACAAATCTGGCAAGTTCAACGTTGCCAGAAAAGGTAAACGAGGAGGAGGCTGAGGATTCCATCCTTGGTGGGACGAATTCCCAACATTTTAAAAAGAATAACCTGGATTTGATGAGGCATTAGGTTTCCAGAAAGAACTCGTAGAAAATTTTGGGCCATAGGACCCAGCATTTGGAGAAGGACCCCCTCCCAACGTAGAGCTACCATACACCGAACCAGTTCCCCCCCCCCAAAGTAGTGAACAAAGATGACACCCCCTTATATGGGTTCCAAGAATTAGAAAGAGGGGAAAAACCCTGATAAGCACTCGATGAAGGGAAAGAAGCATTCCCTTGTTGACCAACGAAAAACTGATTCCCTGCCCCCACTGCTGTAAATACAGGGTTCCAACCTGTAAAGGTAGTCAAACTCTGACCTCCAGACCAAGGGTTAAAACTCTGAGTCTGAGACGTAAAAGGAAAATACCCTAAGGAAGGATTTGAACTAGGAATATGCCCACTTTCGAAGGGGAACCCTTGAAAAGAAGCTGACCCACTAGCCATGGAAGACATGGGTGCAGACGCAGTTGCAGCAACAGAAAATGAAAACGAAGGAATCCCACTACTGGGAATTCCAAAAAAAAAGGGACCAGATTGAGAAGCTTGTGCTTGGGTGAAACCAGAGCCAAACACAGCAGTACTAAAAGCAATCGAAGATATAGAAATTGTGCCTCCTCCTTCTACTGAAGCAGGAGTCTGAATGCTTGCAGCACTCACAACTGTAGCCGCGTTCCCAGTCGTGGCCATTGAAAGGTATGCATGAGATGGATAATGACTTTATGGTCTTTCTGACTCAAGTCCGATGTACTCAACAACAAACGGAGAATCAAAAGGAAGAGGAGAAGGGAGTGACTCAGGAGATTGAGGTACTTCCTCTACTTCTACTTCTTCTTCTGCTTCTCTTGGAAATAAGACTCTCGAGGTGAGCAGAGTGCTCCTCTCGGAACCAACACCAGAACCAAATACAACACCTTCAAGCCATAGCATAGGGTCTCTCTCCGCTGCATTAGATACCGCTGGGTGATATTCACCTGCTATATTACTCCTACGCCTTCTTGAAGAAGGCTCAACACTTTCGGGAGATAACCCCCGAACTATCCTCGATCAGTGAGGCGCTTGATCAGCCACTTTAACAGATTAATTAGACTCAAAAAGTATAAAACTAAGCAAGCTAGGAGCAAAGAGCACTCACTACAAAAATCCCTAAGATGAAACCAAACAAGCAGCCTTCAGGTATTTCCGCTCTGGGTGATTAGGACCGGACACCAAAATACAAGAAAGTGAAAAATAGGACCTCTCAAAAGTAGTCTGGGATAATTACGGCCCAGGCCTACTAGCGAAGGTAACATAAATAGTTACGCCGACCTCCTAACAATAGCCTTTGCTAGTGCAGGTACCCAAGCTTCGCCGGGGAACCCTCCAGAAGTACTGCTGGAAGTGATACGACGTCTGTCTCAGGTACCATGGGTATTCCCCCCCGCAGTCACCTGTGTGGTACCTAGGATTGGAAACTAAGGGCACCAAACCATGTCAGCAGCTGGGCAGAACGGTCTTAATGCAAGATCCAGTAAATTTGAGAAGGGGTATCTCTCTTCTCAACCTTCACTTCCCCTCGCGCTTGACTCTTTGGAGAAGATCTTTCCCGGTCCACCTAACGATGTTGGATTTCACTCATTTAATAAACTTCTATGTTTTAGTTGAGCGGCCTTGGAGATTTAACTCTCCACTCACCTAATCCAAGGCCCTACAACCTAGCTAGTTGATGTATGACACTTAATAAAAAACTTGCTAGTTGTTTTTAAATTATTGCGCTTATTTTAGTTGGCTGTTATATTAATTCAAGGGAATATGGAAATGAAACTCGTGATGTTTTATGACACAGAAAAGAAATTAATGAAAACCAAAATACATGCAGATGCAGTAATTTCCTTTCAATGAAAAGAAATTTCTACACGGGTTCTACGAGACTATTTTTTCTTTTCAGATATCAAACCTCACACTCGCAAAATTTATGAAAAGGACTACAAATGTTCAAGTGCACCTAATGAAAATTAATAAGAGCGTGCCAATTCTAAGATGAAAAATCTAACAAAGTAAAGAGAAATTTCCAAGAATCCCCCAGTTCTATCACTTTTCCGGTTGTCCACAAATCTAGTTCCCAAATCAAAAACTCTTAGTATAAAGACACCAAAAGTTGCTCGAAATAAGAGAAAGAAACCGATGAAAATTCCCTTCCCAAATCAAGTTAGAAACCGAAGGTAAGAAATCTCACACAGGCTTCAAAATATGGAAAGAAACCAAAACAAAAATGCAAAACAAAGGCAATGCCAAAACAAAAAAAATTTAAGCTTTTGAATTTTATAAAAATAAGATTTCAAAGAGACCAAGAAGAACTATCCAATTCCCAAGCCAAACAATCTCTGAATTTCAACGAAAACTTCAACAAAAATGCTCTAAATCTTATAGTGCCACTTAGTAGCAAGATTTATATGAGCAAAAGGAAGACAAGAAACTCAGTAACTCAGCCTAGAAGAATAGCACAATCTTGCAGTAAACAAAACCTCAAAGACCCAAAAATGACTCTTCAAAAATTGTAACAAGACCTAGTCAAATGAAATCAAGAAAACCAACGGAAAAGCAGGCAAAAATTAAAGTTCAAAGCAAGAAATAAAGTTAGGAAAGAGCATATGAGTAGAAGCTTTCTGTGTAGACTAAGCAGAACAGCCAAGAATCCCCAGAAAGAGATCTTGGTACTCGGACCAGAAATGCAAGCACTAAAAAAACAGGATTTTCCAAATGAACCAGTCTTCAACTGAAAAAGAGAGAAAGAGACCAATAACCACTTTCAACACAATCCAGAGACTAAAAATATACTACAGGATTAGGTCTCCATAGGCAGACAAGACCAAAAAGTCAAAAAGTCAAAAATATCAAAATTTGCCCAGGCATACGCTACTTAGCAGTTTTGAAACAAGCGTGCATACACGACTGTGGCAAAGGAAAAACGCATATACGTGACTTCCTTTGACAAAACCTGTGTGTATACGCATCTGTGTAGAGGAAAACTCGCGTATGGAAAGGTAAATAATGAAAAACAAAAATGATCAAGCCTGGCTAAACAACCAGGTCTTTAGTCTGACTGAGAAAAAAATAACTAGACTGGAAATAATGATTAAAACTGTCGGAAACCTTTAAAACAGCTGAAACCACCCAACAGGGGAATCACAAGAATGCGATCACCAGCAGAGTCGCCAATTCTGTTTCGAGAAATAACTCCCTAGAGGTCGTTGGGTCAAAAACCTCCATAGATCAGGGCATGCTATTCAAGAAGGACTCACAAAACCACACTTATATGCTAGAAACTAGATATTATAGATTGTAGAACTCACCCGTAGATCCTGCAGGGTCCAAACCCCCAGCAACCCTTCTTCCTCTTCAACCTGGAAATCAAGAAGAGACATGCACGGAAATCTAGTTGTACAGCATATATCTTTCCTAAATGTTAGTGTAATCCATGTGAAACATCATCTAAAAAATAATAAATGCTTAATTAACAATCTTTTCACATATGCAAGAAGATATTAACACGTGAATTCGGGAACAAGATGGTTCTTCTTCATTACGAACAACATGTATAGTAATAGAAAGGTGGAGAGATCACCTGAATCCTTCCACAATCTTCAAACAGACCATCGTCTGGATCCATAACGCCCTTGCCTCACTAGGATTATTTCAAGACTTGTGCACACAAGATGACATATAACCTGATGAACATCTCCAGGAAACAAGGGTTTCTTGTAAAAATCTGGGAAGTGCAGGAGGCACGGGAAATCAGACTTGAATGGGGCTCCAACAGAGTATAATGTCTATAATTTTCTCTCTCCCTTAGGCCATGCATATGAGGGGCTTTTATACTCCCTCAAAGTAGTTTCAATCTGTTAGGAATAGTTGGCCATGGGCTGGGGTGGTTGAATTACGGGAATAACCATAAACCCAGCCTCGAAAATAGGGATTTTTATATATATTTTTAATGATTTTAATGGCATACGTGGAAAAGTATCTCTGGACTCGCGTATACATGTGGAAAAGTCTGGGCATATCCGCGTATGGGATTTTAAACACTGTTTTTTATGAAATTTTATTCAAGTCTGTGGGAATGGGTGCCCAAGGGAAAAGAGACAATAATGAATCACATGAGGGTGAAAAATGATGCTATAATAGCCAGACTTCAAAAAAACCTTTATTGTGGAATGTGATGCCTCAGGAAATGGAATTGGTGCTATTTTAATGCAGGAAGGAAGACCCATTGCTTTTGAAAGTCATCCAATCAAAGGAAAGTATTTACAGAAACCCATTTATGAGAAGAAAATGTTAGCAATACTGCATGCACTAAAGAAATGGAGAACTTACCTAATGGGAAACCACTTCAAGGTAAAAACTGATCATGATAGTCTTAAACACCTTTTGGAACAAAGACTATCTTCAGAAGAGCAACAAAAATGGGTCACAAAGATGTTGGGTTATAATTTTGAAATAATCTATAAAAAAGGAAAGCTTAATGTTGTTGCAGATGCACTCTCAAGAAAGAATGAAGAGGTGGAAGCATTGCTTTGTGCCATTTCTATTATCCAACCAGATTGGATAACTGAAGCACGCGATGAATGGAAGAAGGAAAAATATGTATGTACACTCATTCAAAAGTTGCAACAATATCCTAGTACATCTGATACATTTAGTTGGAAAAATGATTCCTTATGGTACAAATATCATTTATATCATTGTAATAATTCCCAACTAAAAAAAAATATTCTTCTATAATTGCACACTTCTCCTTTAGGAGGACACTTAGGATTTTTAAAAACTTACCACAGGGTGAAGAAAGAAATTTTTTGGGATGGCCTTAAATATGATTTTCAAAATTTTGTTTCGGAATGTTTGGTTTTCCAGCAGAATAAAGTTGAGACAATTAAGACCCCAGGACTTCTACAACCTCTATCCATTCCAATTCAATGTTGGGAGGATATTTCAATGGATTTTATCACAGGTTTACCTAAGTCCAAAGGAAAGCGTGTCATCATGGTGGTAGTTGATAGACTTACCAAGTATGCACACTTTTGTGCATTATCTCATCCATTTAAAGCAAGTACAGTTGCTACTACATTTATGGACAAAATTCAAAAGCTACATGGAAGTCCAAGGGTTATTGTGAGCGACAGAGATCCCATTTTTAATGGAAATTTTTGGACGGAGTTATTTTCTTGTTTGGGTACTCAATTAGCTCATAGCTCATCTTATCATCCTCAATCTGATGGTCAAACCGAGATAGTAAATAAATTTTTGGAAGGATATCTTCGTTGTTTTGTATCTGATAAACAAACACAATGGGTCAAGTGGTTACCTCTCGCTGAATGGTGGTATAACACTTCCTTCCATACTATAGCAAAAATGACCCCATTTATGGCACTTTATGGATATCATCCACCATCGATCACATCATCTTTAAGGGAAAATTCGAAGGTTCAAGCAGTGGAAGATCACATCGAGCATCAGCAAGAAGTTCTCCAACTCTTAAAGGATAACCCGAATTTGGCACAAAATCGAATGAAACAACAGGCAGATCAACATCGTAGCGAGAGAAGTTTTGATGTAGGAGATTGGGTATTTTTACGGCTACAACCATACAAACAAATGTCCCTCAAGTAAGCAAAGAAGGATAATAAATTATCGCCAAAGTACTATGGTCCTTACAAGGTGTTGCAAAAGATTGGTACTATGGCATACAAATTGAAGCTTCCTGCTTCTTCGCGAGTACATCCAGTTTTCCATGTTTCATGCTTAAAGAAGGTTATAGGTGAAAATATTCCAGTTCAAACAATATTTCCAGAACTTGATGAGGAAGTAAAATCATATTGGAACCGGAAGCAGTCACTGAAACAAGAACTCGACAACTACGGAATCGATCAATTTCAGAGTATCTCATCAAGTGGAAGAACTTACCCACTGAAGATTCTACATGGGAGGATGAGAATTTTATATAGAAGCACCTAGAGCTACTCAAGCATTGAGGACAACACTTTTTTGAAGGAGAGGGGCATGTTAGGTCCCTATATTACTAGTATAGTCCCTTATTGTTGTTAGTGTAACCCCCTTATTGTTATTATTGTACCCTTGTAACCCTCATATTGTTATTATTGTGCCCTTAAATTATTATTGTTAGGTCGACTATGATTACATTATGGCCCCACTAGGATTACATTATGGCCCCATGGACTCCTATATATAGAAAGGAGGTTTTGTAAATTGAATCATCCAAGAATTGTTCATTTATGTAATGTATTGGAGGTTTCCCCCTCGAAGTGGCATATTTCTGAGGCATTGATATCTATTTTCTTCTATTTTTGGAGCTGGTTACACAACAAAGGGAAGTAGAGGTTGTGGTAACACTAATGGGGCTTACCATGTTGCCATGGCTGGAAATAAGGGTGGATTTACAAGAGTGTGAAAGTGGGTTGAGTAGGAGTGTTTTGCACAGTGGTAGTATGAATTGGAGTAGAAGAAAAAGTTGGGCCAGCAAACTGATTTAGAGCAAACTTGTTATATAAAAGGCTAAAGTGATGAAGAAGCTGGGAATCAGGAGGAGTGGAACGTGAGGCTTCTCTACTGAAGCTTTGTTGCAAATCTACAATGTCAAGATCAGCTTGGTTTAAATCACCTTGAGATCTAGTTCTAAAGATGTTCTTTGTATGATGTAAATCAAAGTGTGAATCCTCTAAGACAACAAGGTTTTGAGGGAAATATTTTGTTCTTAAGAGGCCCATATTAGCGGCTGATTCTCCAGATTTAGAAGTCTGCCACAGAATTCTCTTTGGATTGTCAACGATTAAAGAAGGATTTGGGTCTGGATGGGATCTAGTGTTGATCCTATGTGAAGCCAGACTGTTTTTCAAAAATGAGAGAGGTTAAAGTTTTAAGGACTGTTTTTGGGAGTTTACCTCTTACGATGTCTTATCTAGTATGGGACTAGGCTTCTAAACTTTTTCAAGGCTGGTTAACACATTCCTAAAGAGAGATAGGAACCTAGATGAGTAAAAGGCCTACTGGGGCTAATGGAGTTTCCAGGTGGAAACTATTTAGCTTATATGAAGGTAAAATATGGAATGGTTCCACCACCACGTTTATTATGAAGCCAAAATGAAATGTTTTTGGGTTTTTCTAAGTATATTTCGGTCTTATAGGTTAATAGAGTGTCCTAAGTCTGATTTTGCACTTAGCTAAGGTGTTCAAAAAGATAGAGTTTACTCTTATGGCTTGGTAAGTGGTTGCTTCAAGGTTTGATAAGGTCTTAGGGGAATCCTAAGGGTCACTTAGTTTGTCACTGATTCAATTAAGTCCTATCATGATTACCATTTTTGTTAGGTAGTGCTTGAACAAGGTTACTTATGTTATACTTGGATGGGGAGTGTTTTGTTTTACAGATTTCACTTAGGGTCCCACCGTGATCGCCATTATGTTGGTGTCCCGTGTTTTGATAGTTTGGAAAATCAAAAGACAAGGAAACATTAGAACCAATATTTAGAGTTACAGGATCTAGTCCTCCTACTCTCAGAGAGGTATCTCTCAAATTATTTGTTTTTGAAAAGGTTTATCTTGTGTGCTTTGAGTATTGGTTTTAGACTAGTTATTAAGTGCAAGTGTTTGTTTATTTGTTTGGTTGAATTGATACAGCTAAACATAAAAGGTCTAGGAAAGATAGACAGAAAGGGGAAATATCAGCTTCATTGGGCAATGGAGTCAAAATGAGGTCATGACAAACTTATCAATGGATATGGGATATCAAAGGGAAAATCTAACTTGGTCGCAGGATCCTTTGGTTTTGGAATGAGATGGACATCAATGATTTGGAAAGAGAAGTTTAATTCTCAACAAAGGGAATTTGAAAACACAATTTGAACAATAAAGAGCTATTTGATAGACAGGGCTAACCATGAATTCTACAAATCACACTTTTAAGCAAATAATGACTTCAAAACAACTTTTAAAATGAAATCTAAGATTCGGGGAACACCCTATTTCCTCAAAGATTTTATTTAAAATGACTTAGAAAACATAAAAGATTCACTGATAATTGCAGTCATAGAAGAGGGAACACCTAACGCATCTATGATCACAACTATAAAAGACCTTTAAGCCAATCAAGCCTGCCAAGGACAAGTGCAAGATCATAGACCTCCTTGGCTCATTGTAAACAAAGGAAACTTCAAAGTGAGACTTCGTTGAAATATGATGCGTAGTGTTGTCCTTGATGGGTAAAACTCAATCGAATGAAGATGAAGACATGAGATTGTTGACATGTGTTGTCCTTGATGGCAAACCACCTCGATGAAGTTAGTCTGTCTGATGGACTTGGTAAATGATGTAAATCTGATGTGAAATGATGTTAGTTAGCAATATGATGCCGAGTGTTGTCATGAAGGCAACCCACTTGACATGATGGAAGCCATTTGACAAAGTTAAAGTTTGAGAATATGTTCTTGATGAAGTAAATCTGATGTATCTACAAGGAATAATGGGACAATGAAGAAAGGAATTTAGCATGTGTTAAATATATGGTAGTGTAGAGTATGGTCCTAGTGCTACGAGATCTCGGTTTGGTGAAGTCGGTGGACAAATGCTGAAACAACGTGCCAAGTCGCATATGGGCAAAAGCGCTCATAAAGTGCAAAACTAGGGGTAACCACCATGGTATTGACCCATTATATTGGGTAATGATTCGTCTAAATGACCCCGTCCAGGAATACCATCGGAAGTAATGTAGTTTTGGGCTCATGGTATTATTTTGGCTCATGGTATTGAAAAAGGGGCTCATGGTATTGAAAAAGGGTAAACCTATATAAAGAGAAGAAATTCATTGTGCAAATCATGAGCGTGGGTGCAAGATGTCTAAGCTTGAATGAATACTTCTCTGTGAAGTATATCTGTATGGAAAGGGTAAAGGTTTGATGATAGATATGAATCTATGATGCACCTATGAAGAAATGATGAAGTGGGATATCTAGATCTGAAATGTATCTGTATCTACTAGATCTATTTATGGAGTGATTAGATCTGTGATGAGGCGAACATCTGTCTGAAGTAAAGGGTTGAATCTGAACTGAATATCTGATCTGAAGAAGTATGCAGCTTTGTAATGGTTGAAGATCCATACGCTAGTTAGCCGTAGAGGAAGCGCGTATATACGCGGCTTATCTGAAGAAAAAGCGCGTATGCACAGTGAAGTTTATGTGCAGATGTATACGCTGGTTGATGTGGACTAAGCGCGTATATACGTGACACGTGAAAGGAAAGCGCGTATGCAAATCCAGGGCTTCATTGGCATGGGGTATGAAATGTCCGATCCGATCCGGTGTGTATTAGCTATCTATTGTTGATGTTTGACTGTGCTTAAATGTATGGAGAGGGTCCAGTCTGAAAATATGATGAAACGTGGTCTGCAAGTTGTGTTCTATTGAAGTTGTTGGATCCAGTGTGAAAATTGATGAAACGTGGTTCATAGAGGTGCCGAGGGTTGTAGCCTTCAGTCAGGGGGTTGTAGCTCCCTTCCAGGTGAGGCTGGTAAACGAGATCAGGGGGTCGTACCTCCCTTCCAGGAGAGGCTGGTAAACGAGATCAGGGGGTCGTAGCTCCCTTCCAGGAGAGGCTGGTAAACGATTCGTGGCTGGAGATCCTTCTGTGAGAGGTCGAGGGAACGAGCTGTGTTGTGGGTGCTCGGGATAGTAGGAGTCCGGCACGTGACATGTTGTAAGATGTTTTCTCTATAATAAAATATTGAAGGCTGAGCAACTGCAGCGGTGGTTTTCTCCCGACTTGGGTTTCCACCTAAAAATCCTGGTGTTCATGTGTGATGCTTTGTGTGGTGGTTTATTCTGTTTTTACTACACATTTTTACTGCTAACTTAACATCAGATGAATGAATATTGAAAAGAACTAAGTTAATAAATATCTGCATATTTAGATCTCTGCTAATACGTGAGTTGTATGAAGGATATCCGCGTGTATACGCGAGTGCTTACTAAAGGAAAGAAAGGAAGTGGGTTTTAGAGAGTGAAAAAGTAAAAAGTTTTTGAATATGCCCTAAACCTAATCAACTCCCCCCCTCTCAGTATTTTTCCCAACAACTTCAATAACATCCTTTAAGTGGCATCAAACAAGCAGGGAGAACCATAAATCATGCTAGAACCAACTATTCGAACTATTAAGGAAATAAAAAAGCATGAGGACTAAAGAGAGAGATTAAAGACTCTAAAATACCTTAGCAGAAGAAAACATAAAATAGTGAAGGAAAAGCAAGTCTAAGGTGCTTCCTAGAGTCATTTATTAGCCTAAAACTTTCATCCTATTGTAGTAAGAATTTATGGAACAAAATGAAAACAGAGGAAAACATTAAACAATTCATAATACTTCACCAATAGCCAAGCTCATGGATCCAATGATAGATCCTTCTCAAGAACAAGCATGCAACAACATCATCAGTGCTTCCATGACTTCAATTTCTTCTTCAACTTCCATAGACCATGTATTATTTCAGAGAGTTTCAGTATTACAACTAGTAATCAAACAACCAACGTTTACAATGGATTCCTCAACAAGTTTTTATAGGGGAATGAGGTGGTCGAAAAAGAGAAAATATCTTCTGATTTCAATTAATACATTTAATGCTTCTCGTCCTTTGAGGGGCTCAAGGGAGAAGTTTACAGATATTTCCTATATTAATTGGTTTACATTAACTATTTTGGCTTGCTATAATTTTATGTTGACTTTAAGGCTCTGTGTCTTCTTTTGAAATAACTCTGCTGATAGTTTATATTAGCTTCCTTGATTCGAAATAACTATTCAACTGTATTTGGAAAATATCTTTTGTTCTGGTCATTACTCGGCCTTCTGTTAAAATGTTGTGAATGAACAAGTGGAAATTTTGTAGCTGAGAGGAATCAATTTTCCTCTGACGAGGCAGTGGAGGTATCCTTTGTTTGATAAATATCCTTGATTTGTCTTTAACTGTGTTTAATTCAATGGATGGGCTTTTAATAATCAATTTTTATTCTAAATCTTCTAGGAAATCACATGAGAAATTTTTGGTTCCAAAATTTCTCATGTGATTTCCCGGAAAATTTAGAATAAAATGTTATGGATCACAGAAGCTTGCACTCTCAAAAAATCAATTTTTAGCCGTAATCCATTGAAATGTATAATTAATGTTTAATCCTTCATTTCTACTGCGTGTGGGTCTTGGACACTGATACTCTTCGGTTTGATTTAATTCTTTGTATCTTGTTGATGTGTAGGTGTGTACAAGGTCCACATGGAATCAATGCCCATGGTTCATTGATGAAACATGTAATTGAACCCTGTATATGGCTTTCCCTTTAATGAACGAAAGTCTGGAGGATCGTCACCCTCGACTTTCATTTTGTTTTTGAAAATTTTGAAAACCCTTTTAAATCCTGCAAAATACAAAAATCATTAATAAATCCTACGTATTTGGTAAAAAATACTTAGGAGGTTTCGGGTGGGAGCATGGTTGTTGGATGGCAGCATCCAACGGTGGAGATCTGCGCACAGTGGTTTAAAAAGGAAAATGAGGGAAGAATTAAGTCAGATTCGTCAATCTAGCAAAGATCAATGGTGGGGATCAGTTGTGAATATACAAAGTGAATGAGTCACTTTATAATAATACGAGCGTAAAATGTAAGAAAATACAAAGGAAAGAGGAAAAATCCCTTTGGAAAAGGAAATGAAATTGGGGCTCTGGGATGATCATGGGCTGTCGGATGAGATCAGCCCATGAGATGGACGTTAGAGATTTCACGTTAAAAACCTTTGGCGAGGGTGGAGGGCAATAGTATAAGGCTAGATTAGATCTAGGTCGTTGATCTGCAGAGATCAACGGTAGGAGTCACGTGCGATGAAACACAATGGAAAGAGGGAAAGTGGTTTTGGGGAGAAAAACAGTTGTTTTCGCGTGGTGGAAGGGCTGGGAGGCAGTTTTTCCTTTTTGAACGTGATATGCATTCTCGCCCGACACGTGGCTTCGAAAAACAGCCTATATCGCGCAGCCCTTAGGGAATTATCTTTCCTGCTAAAATTTATGCGATATGGGATGCTGACCATTAGATCTGGGGTCCCAGATCTGACAGCTGAGAGCGAGCGCGAATTCGAAAAGATGCCCGAGCAGAAGTGGGATGGGCGGTTTTAGTATGGATCGTACGATCAAGGGATCAACGGTGGAGATTACTTCTGGAGGGAGGAAGGACCCACAGGAGGTAGGCATGTTGGGTTAAATATGGGCCATTGGATGTAAAATATCAATGGCAGAGATTACATCTGGGGAATAAACAAAATAATGCAATGGCGGAGAGAGGGGTTAAAACAGGTCGCTGATCTGCAGAGATCAATGGCTAAAATTTTCCGAAAAAACATTATGAGTGGGGCTACATAAAATATAACCAAAGTCAGAAAACACATTCTGGACCATCCAATCTGGACACATGGACGACCCAGATGCAATCGGGGCTCGGTGATCGGTGGGGAAAAGAATGTGGAGTGCGATGATGTGATTGATTGTGAGCCATCGATCTGCAGATCAGATCGACGACGGAGAATGGATCGAGGAAATTCAATCGGGGGAGGAAACAAAATACGCCCGATGAAAAAGTGTCAATGCGATTTGGTGCAGTCCGTTGATTTAGTCTGAGATCAATGACGGATATTGTTTCACATTATACACCGGAGGAAACCCCTTTATAACACATGAAAACAAAATATTTAATATAATACAAAGGTTTTTGTCTTCGAGGGCGGGTTTATATATATGTGGATTGGCGCTCGTCTGCGGGGCCATGGATTATATGGGAAATGATAGGCCCGAGGCTTAAAGCATAAAAGGGCCAATCGCATCGGAACTTTGGGTGCAGGCTTTTCAATCTAATCATTTGATTTTCTCCGATGTGATTAGCGCTTCAGGACTTGAACTATTGTTCTCGGGTGCAAGTTATATGGAGTGAAGTGGGGGGGCGGGGGGGGAGTTTTATAAAAAGGGGCTTCAATCACATCGGAACTTTTGATGCAGGCTTTTTAATCTACCCCTTTTACACTAAAAAATATGGTTTCGGCGACTTTAGACCAAAACTTAGGAAAGTGGGTTTTGAATAATAAAAGGGAAGTATGGGTCGGAGATGAGTTATTCACAAGTTTTAGAGCCCAATTGTGGGGCTATGGGTTATATGAAGCGGCAAAAAGGCTCAGGGTTTATAACTAGAGGCCAATCGCATTGGAATTCTTATAAAGGCTGAATACTTGTGTTCTTTGTTTATTGCCAATGCGATAAGCACTTTATGAGTTTGGCACCTAGTTCTAAGGTGCAAGAAAATGGGGGGAAGTGGTTTAGACATAGCCCAAAGGGGCTTAAGCCTACAGTTCAAAAACTTATTTTTTATGAAATTTTTCATAGTTTTTGATGGATTTGGGGGTTTCGGTAAAATCTAAAAAGGAGTTTTATACTTTGTAAAATGGATTCTCACGAAGGGAGGAAGGGAAATCATGAAAAACAGAGGAATTTCATGGGAATAAAGGGGTAAAAATGAAGGTTATTTTTTTAATGAAGGAGGGGAAAAACTGGGATTTTGTAGCAGTTTTTCTTCAGGAAATGACAACAGAATTTTTGAGTTCAAAAGGGGAACAACAGTGACGATTATCCAAAGGATAGGATATTATCAAAATACTTTAAGAACCAACAATTTTATCAATTAAATTGTTTCTTGAAGGCTATCCAAAATCATTTAGCTACCACTTGATATGACAGAATTTTATAGGTGGCTAACACGTGAAATTTTAACGAGTCCAACAAAGAAAAACTTGATGCTCTCCGTGAATTTTTAACAAGTCCAACAAAGAAAAACTCGGCTACTTTTTAGGTCTTTTAATGAGCTAGAAGAATATCGAAATTAATGGCTCATATTTCTTTTTCGTAGTAGTTTAATGAGCCCAACGAAGGCATCTCAGGGTTTTTTCAATTTTATGAGCTAGAAAAAGTCTCTAAAAAGAAATATCCTAGGTTTTTTCAGTTTTACGAGCTAGAAAAAATCCCTAAAAAGAAGTCTAGGGGGTTTTCTCAGTTTTACAAGCTAGAAAAAGTCCCTAAAAATAAGGCTCGTTGCTTCTTTGTGTAATTTTAATGAGCTCGAAGAAGAGAACTCAAGATTTTTCAGTTTAACGAGCCAGAAAAATACCATAAAAAGAATGCTCGTAATTTCTTGATCTCTTTCTCGTCAATAGAAGGATCTATGCCTGGAATTTTCTCGTAGGACCAAGAAAAGACATCGTGGAATTCCTTAAAAAGGGATGTGAAGCATGCAATTTCCTTGGGAGTGTAATAGTCTCCTATCTTAATATTTTCCACAATACCCATTTTGACCGAGATATCTATGATCATAGTCTTGGAAATATTTCTCATGTTCCCTTCCATATTGATAGTTTGAACAGTCATGTAAGTGGAGGGAAGATTGAAGCGGGGGGTCAAAAGATGGTATTTGAGTAGTGATCATGTTTGAATTGAAAATTGAAGCGTGATGATGGAACTCCCCCCAAGGTCATTCTTCTAGAGACATGATCTCTCGAATAGCTTCATCCGTAGGAATGAATTCATTGAGGAGATCCTTAGAAGTAACTATGATGGACAAGAGGGTGGTACCATTGGTCGAAACCAAAGTAGTGGAGGGTTCAAATGCTATTTCAATGGCTTGATAAGCCAACTCGGTCAATGATAGCGGCATCTAATCTCCATAGGAACCATCCAAAATGGTGGATATCATTGCAATCATGTGTGGAACCTCGAGGAGAGGGAGAGGAAATTAATCCATCAAGGAATATGCCTTCAAAAGACTGGTACCGACGCTAACATATGAGTGAGGAACACCTCCTACTAAGGGTATAATGCTACTTGGTAACGTGGAATAATCGGGGGTGCAAAATGATAACTAATCCACTATGACTATTTTCCCATCTAATGGAAAAAGGATAAGTCAGAAGACTAAAGAGACAATGGCAGTCATTGCGTAAGACCAACTGTGACCCAGTAATATATTATATTCAAGATGAAGATCTATGACTTATATGTCCACTATTATCATTTTCCCAGTAAGAGAAATGGGAAAGCTAACAATGTAGCCTTTTGGGAGGAATGTGTGGCCATCAAAATATTTAAGGGAATTCAACGGCGGAGACAAAGTGGGAGAATGCAATGTGAGTTAGCACATAGTTGACATAATGCTTGTCGAAGCACCTTCGCCTATGACAGTGTGATGGATTGGTCTCCCTTTCAACACCACTTGTACCTGGAATGAAATTTGGTGTGAGAGGCGAGGTTTATATTTCTCCATGTCAAAGATGACTAGCGTAGAATCTTGGGGGTCGATTCTACCAATGGCCGAAAGCAGAGCTTTCCTTTGCACTGGGTAGGTTTGTAATACTTTCAGTGCAGACATGGATTACGGTGCTTGTGCCAAATCTTCTACAATATTATAGTCTTGGGCAGCACGTGCAGAGGTGTTATGAGTTGTGTGTCGAAGTTTCCCTTTGGGGGGATGAATCGTGGGGTCAGTAGTAGGCCTTTTGATGTGCAAATCATTGGGCAGTGGTGGATTCAAACTTGTACTCGATTCCTGAACCTCAATGACTAGATTTCCATAGATTTTAGCTCGGGTTTGGAGTTCAACACGTTCTACACCATAAATGGCAGATGATCCTTCATCGGAAGGATGAGTACCACCGTTTCCCCTTTGTGGGGGTTGTGATGGGTTTGCAACCATGTGTTGTTGTTTGTATTGTGGATTAGAGAAGGGATTATGAAGGACAACATGTGTCCTCACAAATTCCTTATTTGTGATAAAATATGTGCATTCCTATAGCTGAGGACATTTGTATGTCAAGTGGTCCTCCACATAGATTCTGCAAGGAAATTTCATGGGTTTCTCCTTTCCTTTGTTGTTTTTGGCGACATTTTTCTGATTGGGATTATTCTGAGTACCGGACTTCTCTTCAGAAGGAGAGGTGTTTTTCTTGTTCTTCTTGTTATTTCCGCTAGTTTTCTGTGTATATTGCACAAAGTTTACCTTAGTGGTATGAAGAGTAGTCAATTGGTTAAGGGCAGTGGCAGGCGAAGATGGCTGGGAGGTTTCCCCCCTAAGTTGTTTCATGGCTATGCTAGAGGTTGCACCAACAATGTCGTCGGCGTTCACTCTAGGTAATTGAGTAGTTCAGATTACCAGGGGCATGGGGGAGTAAGTCATACAACGTGTCAGATTGTGAATAGATCAGATCTAAATGTTGCGCACGACAGATGGATTGATCTTCTGTGAGCACACCAAACAATCAAATGTCCTTAGCTAGGGGTGGTAAGAGTGAATTACCAAACCAGTTGGATAAGAGATGATTCGGGATTGGTTCTTTGACAAGCCTCCGTCGACGTCTCCATTCATGAATGTGATCAGAGATGTGGGTGGCGGTATCTTGGCACAGTGAGGTTACGAGTTCCGTTTTGGTTTTGTATCTAATAGGGAATTGGAAGTTCTTAAGAAATTCTGTGGCTAAGGCACCAAAAGTGTTGATGGCCCCATGTGGTAATCAATGTACCATTTGGCAGCGTTGCTTATGGGAGTGTGGGGAAAAATTATAAGGATGATACTATCATCCACCATGGAGTTAGAAATAGACCATAGATGAAAGGTGGTGACATGTGTATATGGATCCTCCCCTTGTTTCCTGTCGAATTTAGGGATGTCAGATGAAATCTTGTGCATTACTAGAGGCAAGAGTGGGTTGTGGTTTATGGGATCATTGGTCAGTTTGTAGTGGTCGGGGATGTCTAGAGCTACCAAGAATGGAAATTGCGTGTTTTCCCCTGGATCTACCCAAGGAAGTATTGGCTGAACATTCAGACCGTAGGGTATTTCCATCAACATGTTACCAATGGGAGAAGTAGGACTTTATTGATAAAATTTCCCTGTGAGTGGGGGTGTGGGGGTGTATGGTTGTTGTCTGTAGGGTATGTTGTACTAGGGGACAAACTGTTGGTTTCCCCCAGCGTAAAAGTTACCCCCTTGCCCAAATTGACTTTGGGGTTGGTTCGCCCATATGGATGCAATAGAGTTAGCCAAAAGCATACTGCTATTCGCATAGTTAAACATCAACATAGACCCTACACTATAAGTTTGACCACACAATGGAACAACGTTAACAATAGTATTTCATGTTTGTCCTAATGACTGCAGGGGTACCGAAGTGCCCCCTGACATATATGTATTGGTGACACTGCCCCATAACATGGTTTCCAAGGGGTTTGAACTCAACAAAGGGTTCCAACCAAAAGGGTTGCTAAAAGTAGCCGAAGTAGCCCCACTAGTGCGAGCGGAAACCGTGGGTTCTACCACAGTCACAATAGGAGTAGATCCTAAAGGGTTTAGAGGTTCGCTAACAGTTGTGCTAACTATATTTCTAGGATGGGGTATAGCCTAGATACTAGGGTTTCCAATCATTAGTGTAGAATTGAAAATTGGCAAGGAAGATGGTGGTGGACTAGAGTTGCTTACCAATGGCATCAACCCCATGGGTGTCGGTTGTGAAATAGATGTTGGTGCAGCTGAAGGCATATCTTGTCCTGGTGTAACATGAAATAATGGTGGCCCCAATGGGTTAGTGAGAGGAGGATTGTAAGGAGGTAAAAATCCTTCCATAAAAGGATCCTCTCGAAACTCCATATGATACGGAGCTATATGAAAGTTAGGGGTTATCATTGGATACTGCTCTTCTGGAGAAGGAACTGGCTCTCCGAGACTCGACTCCTCCCCTGGTGTTAATGGAGGGAGACCTCGTTGTTGTTGAGAAAGATGATGAGGGTCGAAGGAAGCCACGATAACTTATTTAATTTTATAAAATTTTAATTATTTGTGATGTATTATAAAGTCTCAGTGATAGTAAACACACACCTAAAGAAAGAAAAAAGAAAAAATGACTTCTAAAATCAATAAACAAGCAGCCAAAACATGGTGGCCCTTTCTGAGTACTATCATTTGCTAGAGATGAAACCCAGTGTCACAATAACATATAGAAAGGGTTGGTCAAAAATATAGTTATGATCACTCTATAGCTTCTCCAAAATCTCAAACAATAGGTATAAGCACTCTCGTGAAGATGAGTACCCTCCCAAAGGTCGAAGACAGTGTAGGTCCGTCTATTTTAGGTACTAGGGCATCCCGCCCTAGTCACCTTGTATAAGTCCTTAAAAATTCTGGCAACCAAATATACCTCAAATCACAGACATTGTCAGGGGGTTCATGATCGTAGACAACACGCTATATGGGAAAAACACCTAGATCCTCGATCTAGTTTCGACATCCCCGAAGGGAACCCCAATATATAGCATGCCCACTGAATTCACTCGAAGGTGGGCTACCTTCTCATGCACCCTGGTGTTTTCTCGCGCTTAAATTTGGTGGTAGTGGAATGGTCCCGACAATATGAGTGCAGTAGGATTTTGCTTTTTAATGAATCTAGTTTAAAGTTTTGAGATCTTGGGTGATTGTCTCACTTCTCCTACCCCAACATCCTAGCCTGAACTACTATTGGTGTGAGCTTTGAAAAAGTTATATGATTAATTTTATTATCTCTTCATTCTTAGTGTACTTGATTATTAGCCTTGCAGAGAGGGAGTGGACATATGAAATGTGATGAGACTATGACTCAAAAACCATGCAGAAACATGTTCTAAATATTCAATTCAATGAATATTTTATTCTACGGGGAGAGATTTTTCCAACATCCATGCACCAAACATTCGAATAACACAGTTCAACCTTAAAGATTCAGACATCTGTATATCTTCTCTAATAACTTTTTAACCAAAATTTTCAGAATTAATGCAGCTAAGTTCATAAAACTAAAAATAAAATAAAAAATTATTCTTCCAAAAGTAGATGCTACTGACATTAACTTATTTAAACAAGGACAAAAAAAAACGCTAACTGGTAATCAAGCACAAGGATCCAATTAAAGAAGCTAATATGGTAGCCAATAACTCCACAACCAAAGGGAAACATAACAGGAGTGTAAACATAAAATTTTGGCTAGGTAGCTCTGGCAAGAAGAGGCTACATAACGTTAATTATGAGACTAATGTACCGTATCTGTGCATAAGCATCATTATAATGCACTGAAACAAGAGGGAGTGTTAATAAAGTTAAATTTGTACAGATGGCTAGGCAGGGTTTATTCTGGACTCTGTGAGCTGTTGAGATGATTACTAAGCATATAAATTGATCATAAGGATATGTGAACATAGGAAAAGAGGTAAATTCATAGGAACAATCCAGAAACTTGGGGTTTAATCCCCAGCAGAGTCGCCATTTCTGCTATAGGGTAATATTCTTGGGTGGTGATTATTGGGTATCCTTCTCAGGGCTTTCCGGTGCCCAAGGAAGACTATAATATTAGCTATAAAGTTCCAAAGGTACTGCATACATGTTCATACTAATATATAATTGACAAAGAAAAATTTGGAATGATTACCTCTTTGTGGAAGACAGATCCTATGGAGAGTGCTAAGCGGTGAGGTAGGATTCCTTCCTCACTGGCTCCAAATTCAGATCCTACAACTAATCAAAGCACCCATGTAATATTCACAACAGTATAGCTTTCTAACAATTAAACTAGCATATTGTTGGGTACCAAATTTATATAGTTTCCTCTAGCATTTTACCTTGTTTTTCTATCTCTTTCTAGCATTATTATTCTTAAAATGCATAAGGTAAAACCCTTCTTCCTATCTATCATGGGATAGTTGATTAATGATGTATTTTTCATGGAGGTTTTACCTTTCTACATATTAACTCCGATATTTCTTCAGATCTGGCTAAGACAGGAGCGTTATGGCCGCGAGTCAAGGCATGACCCATCACCTCCAGCGTCTTCCTTATTTTTTATTACAGCGTGAAAACCATGGATGTATTAGTGCTATATTATGCCTTTTTGCGGTTTCTTACTGGGAAATCTAGTTGTTGTTGTAACAAAATGTATTTTTGTAACAATGAAGTTGTTGAGAGGGATCGAGGTTTTCAGGATAATTGTATAAAGAAGCATGCGAGCTGTGAATCGGGGTTAAGCCCTTGGATATACAAACTTTGTAATGAATTTCTTTTATTATTAATTTAGTGCACAACAGATTGTTGTTTCTCCTATAATTTGTGAGCTCGCCTTAGCCAGGATCAGAGAGTTGGGCCCAATATTTTGATCAGGTGTTGTGTTCTCTTTCCTTTTCCTTGCAGTGTTGTGTTTTAGTGTCATTCTTTATTACTGTTATAGTCACGTTTAATTGTTGTAGATGCCTTTCATTTCTGTATTTCATTTAATCACTGTTACAATGAATTTTGTGTTATATATTAATCTTGTGATTTACAACATACCATGTGCTTGTATATGCATATACTTGCCGTTACTCTTGAAATAACTAACGTCTCGAGTTGATAATTTATGTGGAAGAAAGGGTTGAATTTTTTTCATATCCAAACACCAACATTTTGGCGTCATTGTCGGGGAAGGCTAATAGGTGCAATAATAGGATCTACAATAGATCTTAGGGTCGATCTCTTGTCTTGAGGTGGGAATTTATTGCCCAAATTCAAGTCCTGAGCATAAGTGTTTTATGTTTTCTTTTTTCTTTCTTTCTTCCCCATTTATTTTTATTTGGTTTTCTGAAAAAAAATTAATCCCTTTTCTTGGGGAAGGTGTTTTGTAAAACCTTTCCTTAAGTCTTGGGCATAGTCCAGTCTTTCTGTTTTTATTTCCTGTTTTTTTCTTCTAGGGGCCAATTTCTCGTCCCAGGGAGGGTATGCTATTACTCTGCTTCAAGTCCTGAACTTCGATTTTTATTTTTATTTTTTTCTTGTTTCTTGTGAATATTTTCTCTTGTCCCGGGGAGGAATTTATCTGTCATACTTCAGGTCCTGAGCGATCGAATGATTTTCTTTGATGAACCCCCTTTACAATTTGTATGAAAAAAGATTCGAATAAGAGGGGCAGAGGAAGACCCCCAATTAAAGGGAAGGATCTGGGAAGGAAGACGTACATTCAGGAAATTATTGAAAAATCTAGATCTAAGGCATCATCCCATGCTGCTGTTAGGGTTAGGGTTTAGATGAAGTCTGAAGGGCATTCTGTGGAGCAATCAATGCCACCCACAGTACCAGAAGGTGTTCTTTCTATAGAAAAATTATTTAATAAACAAGGTATCAGTGGAGGATATATCCTTATCAGTAGCAGAAGGGGAAGAAGTGGAAAGCAAGGGATCAGAAGAATTGAGTAAATCTAACTGGGAAGAAGAACCTCAAAAAGGGTTTTCGTCCCCAAGAGACTAAGGCAACACTGTAAAAATCCCCATTTCTGAATTAAGTGATTATGATCCGGTAAAGGAATTTTTGAAAGACTTTGAGTCACCAAGGGACTAGGGGATTACGGTGTGACCTTATTTGGTTGAATCAATCTAGGTATCGGCCGTGAAACCAATCAAAATTCCAAGTGAGTATTGGAAAGTATTTATGGCACATGTAAGTTCCTCCATTGATTTTCCTATAGGAGACATTACAGGTGATGCACCAATGAGACCCATACCTTTGACAGCCTTTCCTAGTTTTCATGGGCTCTCTTTGAAAGACCCTAATACATTCCTTTTTGAGATACATATTGTTTTCCGCGGATATGAATATATCACTGACGCCCAGAAATTAAAGATATTTCCTGCTACCCTAAAGGGAACAACCTTGAGGTGGTTTATGGGTATAAGACGACATATGATTACTTCATGGGAAGGAATGAAAGAAGCTTTATTGGAGAAGTTCCAAGATTATTTTAAGTCCCGTGACATTAAGAAAGAAATTTTTAGATTTTCACCGAAAGAGGATGAAAATATGGAGGACTGTGTAGAGCGATTTAAATACATATTGCAGAGGTCTAGACACAGTGACCTGGACAAGGAAATTTTAAAGATCATTCTTCTCAGAGCACTCAGGGAAGACTCTCTACAAATTTTGAATATAGTGGGAAAAGGGGATATTTTGAAGGAAAACTTAGAAACTATCTGTGATTACTGTATCAAGTGTTCACGGGGGGTTGCAAGAAGTGGACAAGGAATTTGGTCATCAAAGACTTCCGATGGAGGGGTCATGAAGGCAAAGATTGGAAATCTACTGGACAACCTGAGGACTGATATTCTGAGCACACTATCAGCCCAAATGGACACTCTACAAGAAAAACAGAAGCATATGGATTTGGAAAAAACCATGGCCATATTCTTCCCTCAGTGCAGAAAGAAACACCCTTTGAAGGAGTGCCCGTTGAACACGGTGGAGGCCTGTGCAATATGTGAATAGACTCACATGGCTAGTGCATGTCCTTCCTTGCCCGGGTTGAAATAATTTATTCAAGGAGAAAGTGAAGAAAGCACAGTGGACCAGCTATACTTTATGGGACAGAGGAAGCCATGGAAACCTCGGCCACCGGCGATGAATCCAGGTATGTTTTAGGACCCATTCCAGTACTTTAATAATTTTAGTATGGGCTCCCAGTCTGCACCATTTTTAGCCATGTGGCCTCAATATCAGTATCCCCCTTGGCAACAATGGGTTCCTCAAGCCAGTCTGAATCCTTCATGGAATCAAACCTGCCATGAACCCCCTCCCACTGGGAATTTTGCTCAGCCTATTCCTCAATAACAACTTCTGTTTCCTTCTAATGTATCCCTAGGAAACCTAGCCATTAAACCTCAGCTTCCTATCCAGCCTAACCCAAAACTGAAGAAAAAACCGGTCTAGCAAACAGACACCCTAAACCTACCATCTTACAACATTTCTACCATGGGGCTCAATGAAATAAATTTACGATTTGGACGGATAGTAAATGCATCTACTTCACCCATTATCACAGATAAATTTTATGGTGGAGATACATAACCAAAACAAGAAACAATTAGGGAGAATTTAGAGGAAAGCATAATCAATCAGACACCTTCCCAAGCTGTCTCTAATCAAGGTCATTTAACTTCCCTCCATATCCTGAAATATTGACCTTGAGCAAACCAAACCCTCAAGCATAACTTGACTTCCTAGGGGAACTACAGAATCTCTTTGTTAAGATACCCGTGTTACAAGCTATGATGGATGTACCTATATATGTAAAAACTTTGAAATAATATTGCTCAAAGAAACTAGGGAGGAAACCTAAGGATCCATTGACCATTCATGTGGTGGGAACACTATCCGATATCATGTTAGGAAAAATCAAGCCTATAAAATACGAAGACCCGAGGAACGCAATTCTGATAGTACAGATTTATGGGGTGGAAATCCCAAATGTGCTAGTGGATTTGGGAGCAGCCATTAACATTATTATCGCTGAAACAATGAACACATTAGGACTTGCAAATTTTAAACCAACCCCTACTATCCTAGAACTTGTAGACAGATCCACAATTAAACCAAGAGGGAAATTATAAGACGTGATAATTTTAGTAGACTCATGGCACTACCCTGTGGACCTCCTTATATTGCAGACTTGATATTCAATAGGTGATCACCCATTGATCCTAGGAAGACCTTGGTTGGCAACTGCAGATGCCTACATAGGATGTAGATCTGGGCATATGATCATATCAAATGGGATAGTTACAAATAATCTCAAGCTTTATCCTCCTGTAGAACCTAGCCCATTTGAAAAATCATTACCCTATTAGAAACTTCTACCTGAAGAAGAGCCTGAATCTGAAAACGAAGACGTTAAACCAGTTCTTACTATTGGACGGGCCCTTCAACTTAAAACATAAACTGAAGATGATGCCATTAATGCTTTCACCAATGATTCCATTTCTGTCTTTGATTCAACTCGACATATTCTAGAATCTGTCATGAGCTATGAGGCACAGGAAAACATTGAACTGGAGGATGACATTGAAGACATTCCTGTAACCTCATCTCACAATAGTACTCCAATGGAGATTGAACCAGGGAAAACACTTAATGTAAACCCGAATTTTTCTAAATCTTAGACCAAACAGCTTTTGAAAGTCCTTCAAGACCATCAGGAAGCTTTTGCCTAGAATTATAGGGACATGAAGGGTATCCCTGCCAGCCTATGTAGTCATCATATTTATATTAAGGAAGATTGCCACCCTGTAAGACAGCCTCAACGGAGAATGAATATTTCTCTCAAAAAAATTATTAAAGAAGAATTACAAAAACTTTTGGATGTAGGATTCACTTATCCCATCTCGGGTAGCCAATGGGTATCCCCACTAGTTATCATTCCTAAAAAGAATGGTAAATGGCGGATCGGTGTAGATTACAGGGAACTAAATAAGGTGACTCAAAAAGACCATTTTCCTTTGCCATTCATTGACCAAGTCCTGGACACCTTGGCTGGGAAGAAGTTTTTTTCCTTCTTAGATGGATTCACTGGTTATAACCAAATTTAGATAACCCTAGAAGACCAGGATACAAAAAATTTCATGTGCCCTTGGGGAACCTTTGCATATAGGGTCCTCCCATTTGGCCTGTGTAATGCTCCGGCTACCTTCCAGAGGGAAATCTTGGGAAGTCTCTCTGATTTGGTCAATGATAGCATCGAAATCTATATGGATTATTTTACTCCATATGGAAACTCATTTGAGGAAGGATTGGAAAATTTAGAGAAAGTACTCAAGAGATGTAAATAGACCCATGTATCTTTGAGTACAGTTAAATTCCATATGATGAGGGAATAAGGGGTAGTATTGGGACATTTGCTCTCATATGCTAGAATTCAAGTTGATCCGGCTAAAGTAGAGGTAATATTACATACCCAAAACACCCACATAGGTACGTAGATTTATTGGTTGTGCTGGTTATTATAGGTGCTTTATAGAAAATTTTGCTAAAATAGCACACCCACTATTTCAATTGCTGACAAAAGATGCAGAATTATTTTGGACTGAATACTGTGAGACAACTTTCACAAAAATTAAGGGGCTAGTGTGCACAACCCTAATCCTCTGAGGACCTGATTGGGAATTACCATTTCACATACATACAGATGCTTCTTAGACAATAGTAGGGGTTGTTCTAGGACAACATAAAAAAAGTTCTTATCTGTCATTTATACTGTCAATAAGTTCTGACACTCCGTCATCGGGTATTCTACTGTTGTCCATACTGATCATGCAACAATCATGTATTTAATGAATAAACCTATTACTACTGGCCGTATTACGAGATGACTAATCTTTCTTCAAGAATTTGACATTACAATAGTAGATAAGCCAGGAAGAGATAATGTAGTAGCTGATTTCCTATATAGAATGAATAACAATGATGAATGCACACCTATAGAAGACAGGTTTCTCGATGCACATCTTTTTGCACTATCTACTAAAGCTGTGTGGTATGTAGATATTTCTAACTATCTTGCTGCAAGGAAAGTGACTCCTCATTTTTCATACAGGGAACAACGGAATATTATTCATCATAGTGCCCAATATTATTGGATGGAAAGGTGCCTTTTTCATACAGGAGTAGATAAGAAAATCCGGCGTTATGTGTCTGAAGAGGATATTTATGAGGTATTGAAAGTTTCCCATGATGACCCTTGTGAATGACATTTCGCAGAAAAAAGAATAGGCAATAAGGTGCTGCAAATGGGATATTATTGGCCTTCCATTTTTTGTGATGCCAAAAATTATGTTAGGAGGTGTGATAGTTGCCAACATATGGGGAAGCCCAGTAAAGCTGATGAAATGCCTTTACAGACACAAGTAGTCCTCGAGCCTTTTGAGAAATGGGCTATTGACTTCTTTGGACCCTTTAACCCACCCTCCCAGCAGAAGGTTCACATATTGGTCTATACCGATTACGTGACTAAGTGGGTGGAAGCCAAAGCTGTTGCAAAAGCAACAGAGCAGGTAGTCTCAGACTTTCTGTTTGAGGAAATTTTTTCTCGTTACAGTACTCCAAGAGAGATTTTTTCAGATGGAGGAGAAAAATTCACATCACATAAGATAGCAAAGCTCATGCAAAAATATGGGGTCAAGCATAGAGTAACATCCTCATACCATCCCCAGGTGAATGGAAAACTGGAAAGCACAAATAGAACATTGGAAAACATTTTGACAAAAATTGTGGCATACCATCGTCGGGATTGGGCTCAAAAACTCCCAGAAGCTCTCTGGGCTTACAAAACAACATGGTGGAATACAACCAGATTTTCACCATTCAATTTGGTCTATGGAAAATCCCTGTTGTTTCCAATAGAATTTGAAATAATTACACTCAAAACAGCATTGGAAGTTGGGTTAGATATATCAGAAGCTCAGAAACACCAATTGGCTCAGCTTAATGAACTTGATGAAATTCTTTCAATGGTTGTCCTACGAACTACTACTATCCAGCAACAGAGAATGAAATGGCATGATAAGTTTATTAAAAATAAGATGTTTCAAAGTGGAGATTGGACACTACTCTATGACTCTCGTTTTAAGGATTTTAAGGGGAAGCTTTGCACTCATTGGATGGGGCCTTATGAGGTGGACGTTGTATTTGATAATGGAACAGTCAGGCTAGTCACAATTGATGAACTACATGCTTCATTTATGGTCAATGGACATCGCCTGAGACTATACAACCGGTCGACCTCTAAGGATGCTTTTATTTAACAACTCTCTGAGAAATCTAGTTTTAAGGTCATTAGTGCAGAGAATCCATCCTCTGCACCCTTGATGTAATCTATATATATATATATATATATATATATATATATATATATATATATATATATATATATATATATATATATATATATATATATATATATATATATATAATATGTAAAAAATAAATAAAGAATAAAGAATAAAGAATTATGTTTTATTTTATTGTCTTTTTGCAAGAGCTACTACTAAGGAGTAAAAAGCATAGAAAGAATTTTCAAAGCACCAGTTGCTGCTAGTCATGGTGTTGTTACTCAATTGCTGCTACTCATGGTGTTGTTACTCATTTTCTGCAACTCATGGTGTTGTTACTCAGTTTTTGCTACTCATGGTGTTGTTACTCTGTTGTTGCCACTCATGGTGATGTTACTCATTTGCTACTACTCATGGTATTGTTACTTAGTTGCTGCTACTCTTGGTGTTGTTACTCGGTTGTTGCTACTCATGGTGCTGTTACTTAGTTGCTACTACTCACGGTGTTGTTACTCCGGATGCTGATACTCATGTTGTTGTTACTCGGATGTTGTTACACCGTTGTTGTTACACTGATGCTATTACACCAATGTTGTTACTCCAATGCTATTACACCAGTGTTGTTACACCGATGCTACTATGCCGATGTTGTTACACCAATGCTGCTACACCGATGCTGCTACATCGATGCTACTACACTGATGTTGTTACACCGACGATGTTACTCCGATGTTGTTACACCAATGATGTTACACCATTGTTGTTACACCATCCACATCATTACTACGCTGTCATCCCACCAACCATCACATCGTCTAGGTAGGCTGTCAGGTATGCCTCCACGTGACTTTTAATGATTTAATTAAATATTCCACGTGGAGATTTTAATGTCGCAAACAGAAAAAAATTTAAGTTGGGGGGGATGCCGTCATGACAAGGACGACGTAATAATTACCTCATAAATTAAGTATGACAACCTGCTCATGGTACACCTTACGATTCCCATCAGTATGTGGTATCATCATTTAAATCATATTGGGATCCATAAAATGTCTTATCCACCCTATACAAACAATTATTATTTTTATTTTACCATACTTACCATATTTCTTTATGATTTTTCTCAACTTTCGAGAGTTACCAGCTGTATTTACCGTTACCACCTTTCCATTTTCACTATGCCATTCCTCCGAATTCAGTATCCACCACCTTTCTCAATGATCTACTATTACAGGAAGTGCTGCTACAAGTCTCCACAGTATGGGTGGGCTAGCTGTGCGGCATGAGCCTGAAAACACAGTTTCGATTCGCAGCAATCCAGAGGTTTGGCAAGTATTTTTCAATGAAGGGTGGGATATCTACTTTGACGGATTACAGGGGTTTGATGGAGATATCACAATAGAATTCACACTCAATTTAAAGGAAAATTATTCATGGATTAGGGGTCCGGAAGTTCCTGTTATAGAAGAGACAATCACAGAGGTCAGTAGACTAAGGCAACAGGGGCAGCAATGGTTTTCTCAGAAATTTTCTCTTCCAGAATTCCCCGAATTGTTCCTATAGGTAGGAGAAAGTGTTGTTCAAATGGGCAGAGGATACAAGCGCCGAAATGTACCGTATCCTTGGAATGAATTTGTAGTCTTTGTAATAAAATAACTTACCTGTGAGGGTCACGCCTCAACTCTGTTCAAATATCACTTTAAAATTCTAACGCACCTCCAATTTCCACAGAATATGAAGCATGCCCTGAACATACCCTTCTTCCTTTTGAGGCAACTGCAGCATATGGCACAAGTTGCTCGACGTTTGTGCCGAATGCCTGCAGTACTCTCTAATCATGGTCTGGTGCGATTATTGGTCATGCATGCAATAAATAGGCTTCGGGTCCCTTGGGAGGAATTCTATGGGTCCTCAAAATAAGAGGTAGCAACCATGATTGCTAATAGAGAAGAAGAACCAGCCTCTCCAGCTGGTCAGGCAGAAGAAGAACCAGTTTCTCCAGCTGGTCAGATAGAAAAAGAACATCTAGAAGAAATTGATCAAGAGGAACCTGAGGAAATGGAAATGGAAATTGACCAGGTGGAACTCGAGGAAGAAGAGATTATGGTTGATCAGGAGGGACCTGAAGAAACGAGAATGGAGGAGGTAATCGATGACATGGCTGAGGCTGCCACACAAGAACCAGCCTCACTTGAAAGACCCATAGAAGTAGAAATAAGAATGGAGGAGGTAAGGGGTGACATGGCCGAGGTTGTCACACAAGAACCAGCCTCGCTTAGAGAACCCACATAGAAGGAAATGATGGACATTGTGCAGGAAGTCGATACTATTATACAACTGTCAACTTTTGTTAATAAAGAGAAGAGGAGTGAAATTATGGATAAAGAAATGGTAAGTGATGTTGTTTTGCAAAAAGAAAGCATCACCTACCCATATAAATATGAATACTCATACAAGAGGGGGTGTTACACAAGAACCACCCCCAATTCGGCTAGAATAAGAAAATTCAGCCTGTGGAATTGACACTTGACCTCAAGAACTGGTACCAATTTTGAAAACAAGGGCGATTCACGAGGAACAGGGAGGTAAAGAAGGAATGAACCAGGAGGTCAATATTGTTCCACAAGAACCAGTGTCGACCCTGGTTGAAGTATCTGTCCATGATGTCTCGATCCAAACCAGAAATGAAGATGATGAGTTTGTTCCCCATTCTCTGTTTGAGTCCCTGATGCCTAGAGGGGAGAGGGGATTTCGCTCTCCCAAACGGTTAA
The DNA here is from genome assembly GCA_034641835.2 of Pinus albicaulis. Lineage (NCBI taxonomy): Eukaryota > Viridiplantae > Streptophyta > Pinopsida > Pinales > Pinaceae > Pinus > Pinus albicaulis. Next base: position 381,435,092 of record CM076578.1, on the reverse strand, counting down.
TAGAAGAAGTAGATGTTCCCCCAGTACTAAAATTTGTTGACACGGCCAAGATTGGACTAGTCACCACCGAACTGGAACACTTAGAGGCTCGCAAGGAAGAAAACGTTCCTGTGGAAACTTCGGAACACAAGAGGATCAATGAAACTACCGACCATACAGCTACAGTTCCTAGAGGAAACATAGAAGAAGAAGACCCTATAGGTAGGGAGCCCAGCCAGAAGGGCTTGACAAGAGAATCTATAGAAAATTTCGGCAACATCCCGCTGCCTTCTGAGCCTATCATAGGCCCAGAAATGGAATTCATTGTTAAAAAGGAATGGATTGAACAGTGTGAGAAAAGAAGGATACCTCTGAAGCAGAAGTATCAGCTGCAGTTCAGTGAAACCATGAGACTAAAAAGGAAGGTTAAATATTTTAAGAAGCAAGTTTCATGTTTGAAAAGGAAGGTAAAAATATATAAATGGAGGGCAATAAATTTGAAGATTGAAGTCTCCATGGCAGCTACCCAGACTGGCCCGATTGAACAGTTGTTTGAAGGTAGAGAATTTGTATTGGCCACTTAAATTTATAAATGGAAGTCTGCAGCGAGTGACCATAAGAAGGAAACAACTAGGGTTTGAGAATAGGCCGCTGGAGTCATCACAGGGTACGTGGATCAGTTATATAAGGCACGACTGAAGCAGGCTAAACAGAAGGCCAGAATAGAGGAATTAGAAGAACAAGTTTAGCTGTTGAAGACAGATAAGGAGAAAATTTTCTCCTTGGCACAACAGGTAATGGCCTGCAGACCTCTTGCACATAGCTATGCCTTATTCCTTCATGAAAAAATTCTTTTGTTTTGTTTTAAAAGTATATATAAGGAGATTTGGTATGAAATTATGGACCCCATTCAATTTCTCTATATTTTAAAAATTCATGACATTATAGGACAGCACTTAATGTGCAAGCTCTATATGCATGGGTATTATTTAAAGCATGATTAGTCATTTAACCTCGTTCCATTCATGGGGGACATCCATTTAAGGTTTTTCACCTCCTATACCATCAATCAGATTAAATGGAGAAAGTCCTGGGATACATTTGAAGAAAATAAATCCAACAAGTCATTAATGATGAGAAGAGAGCATCGTTAGTCCTCAAACATTTATAACAAGAATTATACATTTTTACAAATTGAGGGCCATAAGGAACACATGTTGGAAACCCAGAAATGGTGCGCTGACCTATGTGTCATCCAGATTATGATATTTTGCAAGGAAGCACTAGACAGTTGTCAGAAGAGATGGATGTTGTCCTCCTCAGCCGTCAGAGAAAGAGAACTATTTGTAGCACCTAACTTTGCACATGATTTAGAGAGAATGCCACATTACGTGGCATGAATTCATACCTGTGGGGTTAGATGCATGGGATTAAGGTTTCAATTTCCCCTCCTATGGTTGCCAGCTGTGCAGTATACTCCTTCATATAACTTTGACCCAGACTGGTGGAAGGATGTTGTTTTGACAGAAGGATATAAGCCACCAGGAACATAAATGGCTATAGAATATGATCTCACATAGATTCATGCCGATCACATTTGGTCCAACCGAAACCTGAGGAGATGACAAGCTGCATGAGGACACACAGGTAGATCAGTTGGGGGAGATGTTGGGTATCAGATTTTTATACTTTCCTCTCACATTTTACCATGTTTTTATATCTCTTTCTACCATTATTATTCTGAAAACGCCTAAGGTAAAACCCGTATTCCTATCTGTCATGGGATATTTGATTAATGATGTATTTTTCATGGAGGTTTTACCTTTCTACATATTAATTCCTATATTTCTTCAGATCTGGCTAAAATAGGAGCGTTGCGGCCGTGAGTCAAGGCACAACCCATCATCTCCAACGTCTTCCTTATTTGCTGTTACAGCGTGACAATGATGGATGTATCAATGATATCTTAGGCATTTTTACAGTTTCTTGCTGGGCAATCTAGTTTTCATTATAACAAAATGTATTTTTGCAACAATGCAGTTGTTGAGAGGGATCAGGGTTTTCAGGATAATTATATAAAGAAGCCTGTGGGCTATGAATCAGGGTTAAGCCCTTGGACATACAAACTTTGTAATGAATTTATTTTATTTCTAATTGAATGCACAATAGCTTGCTATTTCTCCTATAATTTTTGAGCTCACAGCAACCCTGATCAGAGAGTTGGGCCCACTCTTCTGATCAAGTGTTGCGTTCTCTTTCCTTTTCCTTGGAGTGTTGTATTTTAGTGTGATTCTTTATTACTGTTACAGTCACGTTTAACTGTTGTAGATGCCTTTCACTTCTGCAGCTTATTTCATCGTTGTTACAATGACTTGCGTGTTTTAGATTAAACCTGTGATTTACAGTGGACCATGTGCTTGTATCTGCATATACCTTCTTGTTAGTCTTGAAATAACTAACGTACTGGGTTGATAATTTATGTGGAAGAAATGGTTGAATTATTTTCATATCCGGACACCAACACATAAATAACATTAAAATATGCAGATCTAAGCCATTCATAGCATGCTACATAGAAAAATCAACAAAAAATGTGACACTGATGCATCAAACGGACAAAACATATATAGTTCGATTGATTTATGAAAAGGAGGATTACAACTGTCATTTGCACCAAACCCTCCTCAGCCTTCCAATTCCTCTCTCTCTTTCTCTATCTCCAAGTGTGATTATGCTCAAGGAAGAAAGTCCTCAATTAAATTCGTTGATATTTAAGCTTCACAGTACAACAATGAAATTATGCTCCACATATAATCAAACCTTCGACCATAGACCAAGAGCCCACATCTCCAATTTATAGGAAATGGAGAGGAAAAACCTTGCCAACTTTTTCAACCAGTTCATATCGGGAAAGATCTAGATGTGTCCTCACTTTTCTTTGCTTTTTCCTTCTATAGGAGTTAAATTGTGTTTGGAAATGTTTAATAAAATGTTTGTGCCATTAGTTTCTATTTTTTAACTGACTCTTTCTGAGAAAAAGCTAGAAAAGCGAGTCACTTTTTCACAAGATATTTCCCTTTTCACATTCAAACATGGATAACGTTGCCCCTTGGGCAAGACAAAGCATTACCCTAGACATTAACGCTCCCTTTGCATGGCTAGGGTGTGTTATAAATCTACCTAGATGTTTTTGGGGTGCATTACCTTGGAAAAATGGGTCTTGACTAAGTCATTTTCTTCCTTCCATGTTACCTTCTCCTTTGAGCTGATGAGGAGGTCATTTGTCCTGTAACATATATTACAATAAAAACTGCCTAAAATATGTCATCCTAAAATAAAATACGTAATGAATTCTACAACTATTATGGAAAATCACAGTTGTATCATAACAGTAATAGAGGATAGGTCAACATCCAAAAGTTGACGATATTTAGTCAACAGTTTAGTTGTAACAACAATTTATCTAGTGGGTCTCTAACAACACCATGATGTAGCAAAGCCGTGGTGTAACAACTCACTATAATATCACACCTTCAACTTCTCTTGTATGCCTCATGCTCTAGATATTTTTGGCTAAAAATAACATCTGGAAGGATAACAAAAGACCAGAGAACTTCTCCAAACATTTATCCCCAGTTAGTCATAAGAAAAGACACGATACATCATAATAATTGATGAAACCGAAAGATAATGAAAATAAGGTAAAACAACACTATTTAAGATAGAAAGGTAGGAAAAGAGGTAAATATAGTCCCAATTATTTTAGCCACAAGGTAAAAATGGGGGGAACAGGTGTAGGAAATAAGTGTAAAACTAGCACCCAACATATCCCCCCAACTAAAGCACTTGCATGTGCTCATGCAAAATCTCATCTCCCATGAGAATATCTCTTGTGCAGGTTAGTGAGGTCATAAGCACTATTTGTGTCTTCATCTATAGACCTATACCCTTGCGTAGCCATCAAATTTCGTACCCAAGACTCTGATTCATACTTGCTCAATTCATAATGAATCTCATAATCTTCTATTGGTAGCCAGATCAAAGGGAACTTGAATATCAACCCAAGAGATGAGGCACCGAGGGTCTTTATTATCTGTGTATATGCTGGTACATGTGTAAAAACTACCAAAAATTTCTGAAATGCAAACGTGTCCCCCTTCATCATCTCAACATTGCTGGCTTTTGTAGGTTTCAAACACTGAAAACTGATTAACGCAAAAGTTCACAATCCTTCTTCTGTAAGTAGCGGTAGGTTCCCTTATCCCAAGAGTTCTCATAATTATTCTAAATTACTGCCTTAACTTGGAATTCTATCGTGGTTATGCTCGGATCCATAATTTTGTCTTTTCTTCATTGGCATCCATAGATTTGGTGGGAAAATGCCACTCAATATGATTCCTCATGAATGATACAAAGGATCCTAACTACAAATCACCAATGTAGGAGAATATAGTCACCACCATTTGCATACTTACATGCTCACAAATGATATTATGTAAAAATAACTCACACAGCAGGCTTTTTTCTTCAAAACCAGAAGCATGAAAGACATCTAAGAATGTGCGAGTGGAAGAACACAGATAGGGCATGTTCTCCATGACATATTTTAACTGAAACAAGTAATAGCATTCCCATATGAAAATGGGGTAAGATAGGGAAGGTTTCCTGCACCCTAAAAGATTGAGGGCAAGCTCATGAAGTTTTTTCTTATCCATAGTCAGATCTTGAACTTGCTACTGTAACAGCAGCAGCTGTTCCTCCTACTTCTTTACGACTTCCTTCCACTTATACTCTTCCCAAATTTTATTCATCTCTTATTTCATCCATTTTTCCTGTAAATCACTTATCTCCTTCTGATGTTATTTCAATGAAAGCCCCCCTTCCCGAAGGGATATTGCTTCCTATTTCCACTTCTGCAGTTCAAAAATCAACAAAATTTTCTTGGAACTCCTTCCCATGACGGGACCCACTGTTCCTATGCATTCAACATCAACATCAATAATGCATGTAACAGCCTTTGTTAGATGTCTTCTCCACCTCTATTGTTGGTTCTTGTGTAACAACAACTTCATCAATGGGTTCTTGTGTATCATCCCCTTGATTTTCACATAGAGTAGCCTCTCTGTCCATTGTTGTTTCTTCTATAACATCAGTGGCCTGCACATGTTCTTTTCTATCTTCCTATAGGTCAATAACTATGGGAGGCTCTACTTTAACTGCTAGTTCTTGTGTAATAATAGTATCCTTAGCAGGTTATTGTGTTACAGCCTCCCAAAGTTTTGTTTTTATCTCCATTGGGATGGTGTTTTCCCCACAGGCCTTATATTGAGAACATGTTGTGTATATGGATGCTAATATTTCCTTCCCCTCATATATTCTTTGTTTCAACTATTCATTTTCCTTTCATAAACTTTCAAGTTCTAAAAGAAGAACATGACTTTCATCCTTACACAATGAGGAGGGTTGTCGACTGTGGGTGATGGTTATTTTGGAAATTTAACTCTCACCCTCTCTTTTGGCTTCCTGTCCCCAATTGGCTCGTTAGTGTGTTATTTTCTAATTCATACTGTGATGGGCCGAGTAGCTTCTGCATGACTTCCTTCCGAAGTTGCAACCTATTTTCTCTAGCTTGTCCTTAGCCTTTTTTATTTAAATTCTTCCCAGCTCCTTCCCTGTTGGCTTAGTACATCCAAAACGATCAATTTAATAATTCCATGATTGGTCACACATGCTTTCAGATGTGCTTTTTCCTTCACCGCCACCTCCATATCCTTAATGTTTCCCAATAGGAAAAATGATAGGTTGTTCTTCTGTTGATGCTAAAGATGATTTAGTAGAGGGAAGTGGTAATTGAAGATGATTTTGGATCTTCCCTCGCAAGTAATGTACTTGATTAGGCTCAAGGCAACATCATCCCATGGCTAGGGGAGTGATAATCTATCAACTCCTCTCCCCTTATTTTCTAGTTTTTCCTTTCCTTAAAGAAAATCTTCCTTCAAACAAGGGTCATTAATTTTCCTGTTGAACCATCTCCATCCTTCTGTTGGAAATGAAGTCACTCAGGAAATCACTTCTTCTATCACTTCAATTTACAGGCCATGATTCAGGTCTGGTGGTTATTCAAATTATGAGCGAATTCGATTGCAATAGCCTAGTCTGAGCCTTCCGATTTCTGAAAATATTCAATCCACCCAACGTCCCTAAATACCTGGTAAGCTTTCAGACAGTTCTGCAAGGAGTCCATGGATTCTAGCTCATTTCTTATTGCTGCTTCTCCCATCTTACTTTTATTCTAAATTCACTCCTTATTTATCAACCATCCGTAATGTCGTTGCAGTTCTTGTTTCCTCTTGGCACCGTACTCTGCTTATCTCGGATGACGAGTTATGGATGAGGATACAAGACTTCAGCTAAGGAAGGTGATGGGAGGTGACATGATTTCCAAATTACCGAATCGTACTTCACACATTCCTACATAAATGTCTCGTTATGGAAGGTAATGGGCTCTAAATACAAATGCCTTTTCCTGCTGGATTTGGTCATAATTGGATATCGTGCTATTAATTAGTTGCATGCAGGATTAATTATGATTCATGACTATAGGTTTATTTCAATGATTACGAGATTTATCCCCCCTACTTTTATGGTGACGACCGCCCACAACTGTCATGGGAATATGATCACTTGCAATTAATCACCAAACTATTAAATGATGACGTTACCTTTTTTAATGATGTACTTGAAGCGATGTGGAGGAGGAATTTGAATTGACGACATATTACTCCTAGTGATCGTGGTGGTCACACTTGACTGTTATAATTATTGCTGCATGCGACGAAATAAAAAACATTGTTCATGGATGTCGTTTGTTACATGTGTAACATCCAAGACAACCTTTATATTATTCTTCAGAAAACATGATGATTAGGAATAATAGATACAGAAAAGAAGAAAATAACTAACATCATATTGTAAAATATATCGGGAATAAAGGATGATGTTTTGGAAAAGGGAAAAACAATTGGGTGTAACAAGCGCCAAAGAAGTGGTTTTAAACTATTACAAATTATCCGACTGTGCCCCAAAAAGATGTTGTCACAATCATGTTTTTATTATCAGTTTCATTATTGTTATTTTTTATTTTTTTAAATAGGTGTAATAGCTTCCACAAGGGTGGTTTTCAGCTACTGCACTTATTGGAATTTAAAATTTCAGGCTGCACAAAGGGAATATTCCCCTACTGTTGTAACATAAATATTAGAGTTTACCATAAATATCAGAGTTTACGACAGTGTTAATGAATTATTCCTTCGATATAGGTTGATGATATAACCTCATACAGTGCCCATTAACCAGTAACAGTGTCTTTGCACTATCAATGGTGACCAATTGTATAGTCCCATTATCAAAGTCCATGTCCACTTCGTAGGGACCTAGCCATTTGGTGCAAAGCTTGCCTTTGAAATCCTTGAATATTGAATCATACAAGAGATCCCAATCTCCTTTCTGAAATTTATTCTTCTTGATGAACCTGTCATGCCATCTAGCTCTTTGCTGGCAAATGATCTCTGTCTATTGAATGGCATCTAGTCGTTTCTCTTCCAACTCATTGAGTTGGTTCAATCTTTGTCCTTGTGTTGTGCTTAAATCCAGATTAACCTGCAATGATGTATTTAATGTCTTTATTTATAACTCTATGGGTAATAAAGTATTATTAACATACACTAATTCATATGGTAAGAATCATGTAGTATTCCTACATGTTTTTTTGTAAGCCCACAACACCTCTGGAAGTTTCTCAGCCCAATTTCTTCGGTGGTTGGCTACTGTCATTGTTAATGTTCCCTCAATAACTTTATTGATTCTCTCTACTTGACCATTTTCTTGTGGGTGATAAGGTGAAGTGATCTTGTGATGAATTTCATACTTCTCAACCAGATTCTTTATCAAATGTGATGTGAATTGAGGCTCTCCATCTGTCACTATCTCCCTGGGTATCCCAAAGTGAACAAATATATCTTCGAACAGGAAGTCTAAAACAACCTACTCTGTAGCTCTAATTAGTGCCTTTGCATCAACCCACTTTGTGACATAGTCAGTACAGACCAATATGTATGATATTTTCCGTGATGAAGGATTAATTGGACCTACAAAGTCTAGGGCCCATTTCTCAAATGGTTCTATCACTATCTGAGGCTGCAATGACATCTCATCTGATTTAAGAGGCTGGCCCATCCTTTGGAAACTATCACATCCCTTCAGAAACTTCTTGTCACCGCGGAATATAGTTGGTTAGTAGTACCTTGTTGAGAGTACTTTATATCTTGTACTTTTGTTAGCGAAGTTCCCTCCATAGGGTTTTCCATGACAAGATTTCAAGATCTCAAAAACCTCATCTTCTCTAACACACCGCCTAATCTGAAAGTTTGACCCGGTGTGATAGAAATTTCCTTCTATCCAGGAGTAGGTAGTACTTTGTTGTATGATATTCATCTTTTATTTGAAACATAAATGGTGTGGGAATTTTCCTGTAGAAAGATAATTGGCTAAATCTACATACCATGGGGAGTGAGTAGATATGGCAAAAATATATTCGTCTAGAAAAGAATCCTCAATAGGAGTGAAATCATCACCTATAGTTAATCTAGAAAGAAAATCAGAAACCACATTATATTTTCTAGGTTTATCTATAATAGTGATATCAAATTCCTGTAACAACATCAACCATCGCGTAACTCTACCATTGGTAATAGATGTATTCATTAAAAATCGAATTGCAACATGGTCAGTGTGTACAAATACTTGATACCCGGTGATGTAGTGCCGAAATTTGTTGATGACATGCACTACTACTAGGAATTCCTTCTCATTCACTATATAGTTGAGTTCATTTGGAGTTAAATTCTTACTGATGTAGTAAATGGAATAAGGTTTATTTTCCTCCAACTGCCCCAAAACAATACCCATAGCTATGTTAGAGACATCTGTGGTGATATGGAATGGAAGTCTCCAATTTGGTCCTTGCAAAACAAGTGTTGTTGTTACACAGTTCTTTAACTTCATAAAGGCTTCCTCACACTTTCCTGGCCACACAAATTCCACATATTTCATGAGTAAAGAAAAAAGAGGAGATGAAATCTTTGAAAAAATCTCTATAAATCTCCTGAAGTACCATGCATGTCCCAAAAAACTACGTACCTATTTTTGAGTTGTAAGAGTTGGGATTTTCGAGATTACCTCAATTTTTTTAGGGTCTACCTTGATTCCATTTACTGAAATGAAATGTTCGAGCACAATTCCCTTAGTCATCATCATGTGGCATTTCTTCATGCTTGAACCAACATTAGTTTTTTCACAACGTTATAGCACCAATTCTAAATTAACTAATTCTATTTCAAATGCATCCCCGTAGGGTGTAATGTCATCCATGAAAATTTCAACACAGTCATTCAAGAGATCTGAAAAGATACCCAATATTTCCCTTTGAAAATTTTTTGGCGCATTGCAAAGGCCAAAAAGAAGGAATATATATGCGAAAGTACCCCACGGGCAGGTAAAGGTTGTCTTTTCTTGGTATTTCAAGGAAAAATGTATTTGATTATAGCCACTAAACCCGTCTAGGAATGAAAAAAAAAATCCTAGAGAGAGTATCCAGGACCTGGTTAATGAATGGTAAAGGGAAATGGTCCTTTTGGGTGGCCTTGTTAAGCTCTCTATAGTCTACATAAATTCTCCACTTGTTGTTTTTTTTCAGAACAATGACAAGAGGAGACACCCACTGACTGTGAGAAATGAGGTATATGAAATTAGCATTAAGGAATTTCTATAATTCCACTTTCACTATCTCCTTAAGTGCAAGATTCATTCGGCACTGCAATTGTCTAATTGGTTTTCAATCCTCTTTAAAGTAAATGCGGTGAGTGCATAGGCCAGGGTGGATTACTTTCATAATAGTATAGTCCCATGAAAATTCCATTTTATATTTCTGTAACAATTATATCAACGATCTATTTTGTTCAACAGTCAAGTTAGGATTAACGTTTCGATATTTCCTAAGCTCAATTTCAACACGATGGCTAGCAGTATGCGGAGTAGTTTTCAAATGTTAAATAATTTCATCATCTACCTCATCCTCTTCTCCCTAAATCTCAAATGGAGGAAAAAAATAGTGAATTTCTAATAAAACCATTAATAACATCATCCTCTATTTCATCCTTAAAGTATTGTTCTTTTCCAAGTGTGAGGAGAGGTAGGGGAAAATCAGATTTAGCTTCAGATTCGTCCCACCAGGGACTATTCGAATCCATATTTGGTTTTGTTGGGGGGTAAAGGTTCAGGTTATTAGTGGCCTGCCCATTTGATATCAGCATAGATATATACCTACATCCGATATATGTGTCCGTAGTGGCTAGCCACAGTCTTCCCAAGATTAAAGGATGACCCCCTAGGTTCGATTTGGTTTGTAAAATGAGAAAATTAGCTAGATAATTCCAAGAAGCTATAATTATCACCACATATTCTATCATTCCCCTGAGTTTGACATAGGACCTATCTGCTAATTCAAGCACTAGGGGTGTATGTCTAAGTCCATGAAGTCCTAGGGAGATAAAGAGATCTTTGGTCATTACATCAATGGCTGCACCCAAATCAATTAAAGTGTTAGTTGTGGGTTGGCCATCAATGTGGACAGTCACTTTAGGATTCCTTGGGTCATTATATTTAGTCAACAAGGGCTGATCAATCATAAGTTCAGACAATTTCCCCATAACATGGATAGTAGCAGGGTCTTTCAATTTTCTTCTAGGATTTTTGACACACATATATCTCATTGTTTTGGAATATATAGGTACTTCCTAAAGAGCTTGTAACAATAGAATCTGTGCATACAAATTCTGTAATTCCTAAAGGAACTCAGATTCAGTTTGTGAGGTTGGCCTAGTTTTAATTAATAATTGAGGGTATGGAGGAATTTTAACCTTAACAGCTGAGTCAAATACCACAGATGCACCAGCCCTGCTCACATTGGTTGATGTAGAAACAACATGCCTTGCCGAGCTAGCTACTACAGGTGTAACAACAAGTGTTGTATCAGCTATTACGGGTGTAACAACTCTCTCATAATTGACTATATCCTTTCTAGGTGACTAACATTATTCCTTGGTAATAATGGGAGTATGTTAAAGTTTGATTACTTTTCTCAACTGAAAATGAGCCTCATTAAGCCCAATAGGATTGATAAGATAAATCTGGAAGGTAACCGAGGCATATATTCTTTGAGATGCATAAGTAATTGGGGTCAGACAGGAGGTGAAAGAGTTTGAAGAGGAGGCAGTTGTAATTGTTGTTGCATTGGAAGTGTAGTGGTTGCTGGACCTTGGCCATTACCTCTCCATTTCTGGCTCCAAGGCTAAGATTGTGATGGATTATATTGCATTGGTGGAGGGGAAGGCCATTAGTTCCATGGTGAAGAAAATTTTGTTGAGGAAGGACTAGGATACTGCCATGGAAATTGTTGACTATTATAAACATTATTCCAATGATTAAAAGAGGAAAAATTTGGAGGCATAATTGTAGGTCATTGCTGCCATGGTCTCTTTGATCCAATGAAGTAGGAATAGTGGACATCCTCACTTGATTCTTGAAGTACAACTTTCATTCTGGGAAGTTCAGGGCATTGACTAGTAGAATGTGCCAACTCACAGATATTTCACAAGATGACCCTCTTTAATCCACATTCTCTTTCTAAATTTCTATTCTTGCATCAAGGAAATAATATCGCTAAGGCTGCTTCATCTTTTGATTATTCTTTCTTAACATGTACTATAGTGATATAGGTAGAGAGAGTTCTTAGGAGGTCATTTTAAAACCCTCAAGTAGATTCCCAATTTCTGCTCTGGTTACTCCTCCACTTGTGGACTTCTGTATCCAAACTGAAGGGTCCCAAACTAAACTTCTCCCCTTGACCGATCCCCTTGAACTCCGACAATAGAGCTTCGTTATTTCTTTAAGCAGTTCTTGCGATATGTATACTTTTCCCAATAGATTCAAATGGTCTAGACAGTCATCTCTTATACCTCTCAAGAATATAGGTTTCAAAATTTTTGGGGCTAAGTTACCAAAATTATAACTTTGTAAATTATAATGGAATTTTTCCATGTAGTCTTCCAAGCTCTCATCCTCCTTTTGTGCAATTATAAATATTTCTTCCTTCAAATCCCTAGTTCGACAGTAATCCTGATACTTAAAGAGGAAGGCCTCCCTCATGTCATTCCAAGCTCAAATTGTGCCAGCATCCAATCTCATGAACCATCTTAATGATGCCCCCTTCAGAGTAGTAGGAAACAATTTCAGCTTCTAGACATCTGAAGTGTAGTCATAACTCCTACACAACACATCAAGCTCGAACATAAAATTATCAGGATCTTCAACAGCCATCCCTTAAAAGGACGATAGAGATGATAAAGGAATTTTTTTCATAGGAGCTTCAACTTGTGTCGCCACTATCGGGAATTCAAAAGTAACAAAACCATCTATCTTGAAATTCTCATCCCCCATGGATGATCCTTCCTGATGGGATGAAATGACCTCATAATATGCAAGATATTGACAAATAAATAAATGATCAGGCTATTCTAGGACTAGTTATTTCACTACACTACCCACATCCAAATGATGATAAATTGAATGTTGTTCCTCAGACCCCTGATGCTCCCCACTGGTCTCCCCTTGGCCTTCAATTTTCAAATTTTTATGAATGATTTTCCATTGTTGATTCAAAACCGGAGTCTTGATATTAGGAGTGGATATGATATTTGAAGTTTAATGAGGTCCAGATACAGAAGGCATCGATGCCTCAGGCTTTGATATAGTAGCAGATTTCTATGGTCTCATCTTCTTTTTGTCTCTGTATGGAGTATATTGTTCCTTTTCTTCTTTTGAGATCAAATCTCTAAAGAATGTTTTTCTCCCCAAATATGCACTCTTCTTTTCCTTTTTACGACCTATATTTCCTGTAGTTAGTTAGAGTGGGGGGTGTTATGTATTTTTCTATTGTCCTACAGGCACACATGGACCCTATGTGTATCAATTTTTCCTACAAGTGCTTCAGTTTCTACAGTGGTGAGCCCACCCAAGTATGTTAGAGCAATGCGCTAGTTCCTACCTCTTTTCTTACTGCCCCTCAACTGTATAGTTGAAGACACACTAAAGAAAACACTTGAAAATTCACACTTGTAAGTTTCTCAACATGACATTGGTGAGCCCACCTAGGTATGTTAGAGAGATGCGCAGGTTCTTACCTCTCATCTTACCGCCCATCAATTGTGTAGGTAAAGACACACTAAAGAAAACAACCAAAACTTACACCTCTAAGTGCACTAGTGTAGCAACGGTGGTTTCACCCAGGTATGTTAGAGCGATGCGCATGTTCTTACCTCTCATCTTACCACCCAAAAGTTGCAGACTAGGAACACTCTATCATCAAAAAGATAATTATGGTTGATTGGATCGTCACTACCATCCCCAAAAATCACGCCAAAATGTTGGACTGTATTAATCACTATTAAATGACTAAGATAGTACACATAAATTATCAATCTAGGGACGTATTTTATTCCAATGACAATTGCACTGTTTGTGTTGATACATCAAACCAGAAGCAAATCAAAATAAAGAGAAATTGTTGCTGAAAGAAATCACTCATGTAGAAATAAAAACAATCTACAGGAATGTAATCAAGCCTCAATTAACTATACCTAGCACTCCATACACAATTAAAATAGCCGTTATCTCTAATCACATATGTGTAACAACATAATAAAATTGAAATTGAAGAAAATCTACTCACCGCCAAAACAAGAAAAAAAAACTTCCACCGATACATAAAGAAAATAAGAAATATGTACAACTACCTTAACCACTATAGTCCCTGGTAAAGTGGAGTGCCCTTCCTCCCTAGAAGGGTGCAGGAAGAGAAAGAAACTTAAACAGAAACTAAACTAGACAATGCATGTAACAACACCAACGTGATAACTTTGTATTAATGTGACCAAAATTGCAGAGCCAAAAGTAATATTTTTCTCCGCTAACATTTTGACCTCAAGGGTCGAGAATTATATAGTGCTTACATGTTCAAAAAAATGAGGAATGGATCAATCATGAGAATCTTATGATTCTCATGCTAATCAAAATAAGATACATATAATTACAACCACTTATTAATAAAAGGTCTGACTGGAAGAATATAGATTACAATAAAAACTACCTAGAAGTTGTCATCCTAAAATACAATACTTAATGACTTCTACAGTTTTTGTGGAAAATCACAGATGTATCATAATAGAAATAGAGGATAGGTCAGCATCCAGAAGATGATGATATTGAGTCAGTAGTACAATTGTAACATTAATTTATCTAGCAAGCCATGATGTAACAACACTGTGGTGTAACAGCTCACTATAACAGAACACCTTCAACTGCTCCTGTACTCCTCATTCTCTAGATATTTTGTGCTAAAAATAACATATGGAAGGAAAAAAAAAGACTAGAGAACTTCTCCAAACATTCATCCCAATTAGTCATGAAAAAAGACATGATACATCATAATAATGGATGAAATTGTAAGATAATGAAAATAAGGTGAAACATCATTTTTTAAGATATAAATCTAGGAAAAGAGGTAAAGATAGTCCCAATGACTATAGCCACAAGGTAAAAATGGGGGAAGTAGGTGTAGGAAATAAGTACAAAACTAGCACCCAACAACCCCCATAACAATGTGTCTCCCATTTCTCTTCCCATGGTTGGATTTTATAGAGAAATTTCAAATTCTCCCTCCCTTTCTTGGTACAATAAGGATGTTGAAAAAAGAGTGGGGGTATGATTCCTTTGTGTGCTGCACTAAAGCCTCAAGGTGGCTCCAAGGCAACTGTACTTGGCTAGCTTGAGTGAAAATATTTTTCTCCAAGTGTGACAAGTCATCCCAGATGGTGACTTTCTGCATCCTCACGTTTGTGTGGCTATTTGAGGTGTTCTTTGTGGCCATCGAATACAAAATCCATGAATATTTCCAAGGGTAAGTGCTTCTTGTGCGTAGTCCGAAAATTTTCCTACTTGAACTTAGGAAAAAAAAAATTCAACTCCTATAATGTATCTATTCCCTGTAAATATTTATTTGTACCTTCTGCTTGAAATTTTCTCATGTCTTTTGTTTGTAAAAATTTTCAGTGTTAACAGCCACCACGAAGATCCAAAAGGAAGAACTAGAAGATCCAGAGGAGGAGCATCTCTTCCACTCTCAGAATGGTTTCCTACTACATCTCATTGTCGAAAGTGGGAGCCAAAAGATCCTCATTTCAGTAGAGGTCCTAAAGTGGTTGGGCTTGCTGATCACAGGACACCCACATCCTTACACCATCGGGTGGCTTCACCAAGGACAAGATCTCTATGTGAGCAAGTAGTGTCGCCTTCCCTACAACATCAAGCACTTCACTGATGAGGTATTATGTGACATTTCTCCTCTTCATGTTTGTGATGTATTATTAGGCCAACCATACTTGCATAAGTGACATGCTATGTATGAGTCCTGATCTCGTGCTATTATTGTTACTTTGGGAAATAATTTGTACAGGATGTGAGAGGTACAACCGCTTGTCGCTATCTCTTTGGTTACTGCAAAACAATGCAATAAGCTCATTTCCAAAACCGATAAATTTGTTTTCTTGATGATCCGTCGTCAGTGCAAGAAGAAGATTGTGGCCAAGTCCTCCATACAGGGCTCCTCTACATGAAAACAAAAAATGGACAAGGGTGTGTAGGATTACGGGGACATCTTCAACTCACCTACACAGGTGCCTCTACAATGTTAGGTCAAGCACCCCATCTATTTGACCCCAAGTGCATCGCTACCCAATGGAGTGATCTATCGATGCTCTATTTTGGAGAATGATGAAATCAAGAGGCAGATTCAAGAGCTGCTGCAAAAAGGTCACATATAGCCAGTTTTTTCGCCCTGTGGGATCCCAATCATGTTGGTGTAGAAGAAGGATGGGACTTGGAGACTTTGTATTGAATATTGTGCCCTAAATAAGATCACTCTCCAGAATAGGTACCCGATCACATGAATTTATGAACTTTTGGACCAACTCGAAGGGGCAAAATATTTCAGCAAGATCAAATTGAAGTCTAGGTATCACCAGGTACCAATCAAACTATTCGATGTGTGGAAGACTTCCTTCAAAGCCAAGGAGGGCCTTTTTGAATGGTCGGTCATGCCTTTCGGGTTGACGAATTCTCCCACAACCTTCATAAGGTTGATCAACGACATATTTTGGCCATTCACCATCTAATTTGTAGTAGTGTACTTGGATGACATCCTAATATTCAACTAGACTTGGGAAGAGAACCTCCACCACATCTAACAGGTACTCTAAACACTTCGGCAACACAATTTTTGTGCCAATATGGAGGTGTGTACTTTTGGCATGACCCAGGTTCAATATCTTGGATACATTATTGATGAGAGGGGAGTGCATGTGGATCCAACCAAGATCCAAGTCATTTGGGATTAGCCAACCCCGACCACTCTAACAGAGCTTCATAGCTTTCTGGGTCTTGCTAATTTCTACTGTAGGTTTGTGTAGGGATTATCTCATATCACTTGGTCCTTGAGTCAAGTCACCAAGGGAGGAGTAAAATAAAAATACTTTTGGTCAAAATCTCAATAAAAGTCATTCTTAGAATGAAACATCACCTCTACTTTTCCTAGTGCTCACATTTCCACACCTGGAACAACCATTTGAGATCGAGATAGATTCCTTTGACTATGTTATTGGGGAATTTCTTACTCAATATGGGCATCCAGTGGAATTTAACAGTGAGACACTGTCTGACATAGTCCAGAAGTATCCCACTTATGACAAAGAGATGTATTCCATTGTGCAGGCTTATCGACAATGGAAGAATTACATTTTGGGGAGGGAAACAATCATCCACATTGACCACCAACCCCTGCAGTTCATAAACACACACAGGAAATTGCAAAATGATCACCATCATAAGTGGTCCACATATCTACAGTATTTTATTTTGAACATCAAGTAAAAGAAGGGAAACACCAATAATGTTGCAGACAGCCTCAGCCAATGACCAATCATGGAGATAACCATTGTGCTACAATCTTGTGGGCACAAGACTTCTGATTGGCTGCTTCTCTATAAGAGCAATCCAAGATTCTGCCACACATACAAGATTCTCTTGGAGGGTAACTGAGTTCCAAATTTTCACCTCCATAATTCACTGCTATGTCACCTGGGACACCTTTGTGTTATTTCAAGCAAGCGTGACAAGATGATTTGGGGAATGAAATACGGTCAGGTCATTGGACATTTCAGGGTCGAGAAAATAGTGGTAGTACTGCAAAAGTATTTCTATTGGCCAAACCTTCAATAGGATGTCAGGAAGTACATGTCGGGAAGTACTATGCCATTTCCAAACCGGCCATCAAGGAGAAAGGCCTATATACTCCGCTTCTTAGCCTTATTCAACCTTGGGAATCCATCTCAATGGATTACATGTTGGGACTTCCTTCTACTAACCATGGCCACAACTGTGTTTTCATGGTCATCGACATATTCTTGAAGAAGGCCATTATGGCAGACTGTAAGAAGAATATCATAGTAGAAGCCATTGCTAAAATATTATTTGAATGAGTGTGGGTACACTTTGAGATCCCACGATATACCATCTCATATCGGGACAACAAGTTCCTCAGTACATTTTGGTCCAACCTATGGTCAACGTTGGACACCAAGCTCACCAATTCCACAACTTTCCATCCCCAAACTGATGGCCAAAGAGAGGCCGTCAACAGGATGATCGTACACATTTTGTGCATGTACAACTCAATCCATGCACATGGGATGAGAGCCTCCCCTATGTACACGTACCTATAACTAGGCCCTCCATGGATCAATCGAACATATCCCCTTTCAGGCGAATTTGTCTCATGTCTAGTCTAAAGCAGCCATGGCAAACAACTTCATTGAGTGCATTCAACACATCTACCAATAGGTTCATGATATATTGGAAAAATACCATGTTAACTACAATCAGCATCATGATCAACATTGGGTGCCACACAACTTCTAGACATGTGACAAAGTGTGGCCACATTTTCAGAAGGAGCACCTCATTGGACCCCACCGCAAGTTTCACCCCCCTCCAATATGGGCCATATACACTATCACCAAGGATATAGAGGACAATGCCTTCAAGCTAAGTATTCCACCATTCCTTGGTCTACACCCAATGTTCAATGTGGATTGCCTTTGGCCCTACTTTCCACCTCTATCAGACACATCCAACATGGCAGAAAAACTCACACCAATAGAGTTAAACCCGGACTGCATGGAACAAGCCACAACTGATTGGATTATGGACACATAGATCAAGAACACCCATCAGGAGAGGATCCAGCTATATCAAGTTTTTAGTTGTGATTATTATGGGAGTACATATGTGTTAAATCAGATGATACTTTACTAAAAATGTAGTATCTGATAAGCTTAGACCAACTCTTTCACCAGGACAAATAGCTCACGAGGGACCAAGTTCAACAGAAGTTTCTTCATCTCATGGAGGAACTCAACGCAATGGGGACCATTTCTTCCTAATCACAGAGGAATGATCTGGGTGGATATTGGTGGCCACCCACCTATTCCAATTGGACCCCCACCATTATTTCTTTTAGTTTTTCAGTTTCCCTAATTGTAGCACAATTTACTATTTTTGGGACTTTTTCGGGTCCTGAACTTTCGGAACCGTTTTTAGGCCCTAAACGATGTTTTTTGGGCATGAAACCTGTGGAAAGTATGATTCTTCTATACTCAATATTTTTTTTTCAGCAGTTTTATTCCTCGGATAGATCTTTCTAATGATGTATCATGTGCGTCAAACAGAGATAGTATGTCAAAATTATGACCACAGGAAATTGATGTACCAATTTACCCCGACAAGGCCCATAGTATGGTGTTTCATCTCCTAGGGTCAGGTTTTCGGATGTTTAGGGTTTCCATTGTTTCTCGATAATATATAGGCCTTCGAGCCTCATTGTAACAAATATTTCAGAGGTATGTAGCCACCACATCTCTTCTCAAAGATAAGATACTGGCACCCTAGCTAGTTTATTTCCATTATTTCTATAAACAAATTTAAGCTCTTTGATATTAATTAAATGAAGTGTTATTTACACTTCATCTTTCTATATATGGTTATATGTGTATTCTGTTATGTTCCTACATAAATTCGGATCACTTCATCACCATAAATATCCTCTACATATTGAATAAAATATTCAAAACATGTGTAAATGTTTTCAACCAGGGGGACGGGAGGACAAAATTCCTTAAAATTTTCATAAAAAATTAAGTGAAAATATGTAATAGAGCACAAAATGGTAGATGGAAAACCTTCATACTAGGATGTATATTTTTCTTCTAAGGTTTCCATGAACATTTTCATCAAACATTCCTCAGGAAAATTCACTCCAAACTTATGTACATGAAAATGGAATTTGAACAGATGTAAAGTGGCATCATCTCCTTTTTTGTCTTTGAATTTTGGAAAATAAATTTTCTAGACAACATGAGGCATGTGCTTTGGAAAACCATGAATATGATATCGTTTTAAAGGAGCATACCTTACAGATACAAAACTCATCTCGAACTAGAAGAGTTGCTTTGAAAGCCAATCTTTTGGATCCTTTGAATTCAAAGTCGCCAGGTGAATGATTAAACCTTTCTAATGTTTGTTTGTTGTTCACATTCAAGAATCAGATCTAAAAATTTGGAAATTTCTCCCAGGGAATATCAACATGTTCGTTCAATCCCTGAAAATGATGCCATTATTTTAGAAATCAATGAATCAATTTAGGATGAGGAATGGGTCACAGAGGTAACCAAAAACCACTTCTAGATAGAATTTGGTCTTTTTAGCTAGATGAGGCTCCCTCACTTAAGAAAATTGAATATTTCAAGGTTTTGAGGCACACAAAGACCAATTCTGAAGGGATTTTAAAATGTTTATTGGGCAAGAAAATAAGGTTTATGGATAATGAAAAATCTATGATTGGAACATTTACTGACCTATCATACTTATGCATATAACATCCAATAACACTCACAAAGGCTTATCAAGCATGTACTTTGGATAAAGGAGACATATTTGTAGTATAGAAGAAAATAAACATAACATATACTTCTTCACAATGAACAGAACACATAGGAATCTAATGTGAGTAAGAACTTGAGCAGAAACAAAAAAGTATATGTTAGAAAAAATACTGAGAAGGGGGGATGAATCAGTATTTAGAGCTTACTGAAAATATTTTAACTTTTCCTATTATAGAATGCCATACACAGATTTGATGAACCCAACTCACGTATACATGCACATATGCTGAAGGAAACTAGCGTATACTGATATAATTTTACAGATTAGAAAAATTTTCAGGAACAGTCTTTAAATCAGTTTATCAGTCATGCATCTGTTAGCAAATATGTGTAGTAATAGCAGTATAAATCATCACACAAGTGCAACACAAATGAACACCAATATTTAGGGTGGAAACCCAATTCAGGAGAAAACCACCGATGCTGTCATCTTTGTCTTCAATATTTATTATATGGAAAACTGTTTACAACATTGTACTGATGCAGACTCATATCAGTACGCAGGCCTCTACCTGCAAAAGGCTACAACCTTCTCTCCTTCTCCAGCTACTACTGGAAGGGAGCTCCAACCCCCTGATCTCGTTTACCAGCCACTCCTGGAAGGGAGCTTCAACCCCCTGAACATAACACTATATTTTACTGGAAGGAAGCTTCTACTTCCATACTGAAGGCTTCAACCCTCAGAACCACTCCAGATCACATTTCATCAATTTTCATACTGGATCCTACAGCTTACACAACACACCTTGTAGGCCTCTTTTCATCAGATTTTCAGACTGGACCCACTCCACACATTTAAGCTCAAAGAACAAACATCAAACTGAAACTTATAACCCATTCAATTCATTCATTGAATCATGAACCAATCAACCAACAATTTATCTTTAATCACAATCAACTAGCAGCATAATCAGTATTCAAACAACCCAGATCTGTATGAAGACATCATTGACAGACAACAGTAGAACATCAAAATATATCAGGAATTTCTTTTTGCACACTTCAGCAAAACCCTAGATTCAATACGCACTTTTCCTTTACTAAACCTACGTATATACGTGCTTTCACAGAGACAAACCTATGTATATATCTGTAACTATTTCAGGACTGACCTTAGACTTCATACGCGCTTTTGCTGAAACCAACCTTCGTATATACATGCTTTCACTGAGACAAACCTGCGTATAGATATACCAACATTGCAGGGCTGCAAAAATATTCAGAACAGATAAACAACTCATATCTTACCCTTCACTTCAGCAAACATTCGCCAGATCACAGATCTAAACTTTCCATAAATAGATCTAGAAAATACATAGTCATTTTAGGTCTAAAGATCCTGATGCATCATAGGTGTATTATTAATTCAGATCTATCAATAAACTGCAACCCATTCCATGTAGATATACTTCAAAGTGAAGTATTCATTCAATACCCAGACATGTGCACACCTTTGCACTATGATCTTCTTCTTCTTATATAGTTTTAGCCTTTACCAATACCATGAGCCAAAACCACACAACTTCTGATGGTATTCGTGGACGGAATCAAAATAGACAACACAACACTCAATACTGTGGGCAATACCATGGTAATGCCCCTTGGTATCATAATTTTAGAGTGTAAAAGGAATACGTGACTTGGAGCATTCGTTTCCGCGTGTATATGCAACTTCTCTTCATAAAAACTGTGTATATGCTAACCTTGAAAGTATACGCGGGTTGCCTTCACAAAACTATCATATAAATTGCATCCATACATGGGTTTCCTTTACAAAAGTAGCATATACATTGTGACATATTGTATTTATCATTTCTCTGGCACTTACTGGAATTATTTTCTCTGTAACATCTAAACTGATCTGTAGATACTATTCGAACTCCTGTAGTTTGCAATATTGGAAAGAAAAAACACTGTCGGGCCTACATCAAAACCACTTTGGAATCCTAGGATCTAGCCCTCCTGGATTTAGAGAGGGATCTCTCTATATGTTTTTAGAATGATATGCTTTTAAAGCTCATGATATGATATTAGGCTAGTAATGAAGCACAAGGGATTTGTTTTGGTTTTTGTTGGGTAGTATATCATCAAAATAAAGGAAGTCTTTTGAAGGTTAAAGCTGTGAGTAAGTTGAAAGAATGGTTTAGCAGATAGGATAGGTAAGAGACAATATCAATCCATTGGAAAGAATTTTTTGGTTCCTTGGGACAAAGGTAAGTTGGAATTCAGCAAATGTTTTTAACAAGTCCATGGTATCATCTCTATAGGCTCTAAGTCTGGGATGTTTAGCAGTGTATTCCCCTTTTACTTGCCTAATTATCAACTCTGAATCTCCATGAACTGTTATTCTCTTGGCCCCTAATTTTTTCAATAAATGCGGGCCTAAAAGGAAAGCTTCATACTCTGCTACGTTATTTGTGCATTGGAAGTTTAATCTATAAGAATGACCCTCAACATGATTGTTTTCAATGTTGTGTACCCATATGCCTGATCCTACACCATTTTTAGAGCAAGACCCATCAAAACTCATACTCGAAAGAGGACTGTTTTTAGATTTGTCATTGATTTTATTGCTATCTTCTCTATTTTGTTTGCCTAATCTGTAACTGTTTTATTCTTGTAGGAATGCACTGTGTTTGTCTTTATTTTGTTCCTCAAGATTTTCAATGTTTTGAGGCTTTATTCTTTGATTTTCCTGATTTGTGCTATATTCATGATTGTTTTGATGCTCAAGACCTGTGATCTGTTTGCTATGATTTTTTGAATTAGCAAACTTTTTTTTAGTTTTCTCCTTGTTTTCCTCTTCATCTATGGCTGCCACTATGTTTGGGGGTGGAGTGGCCACTATATTGGTTGATGTTTCATTAATTAATCCTTTCTCATTAGAAATCTCATCATTATAAAGAATGAATGAGTCAAGGTTAGTATGTATAGAATAGAGAGGGGAGGTTTTTGGTCTTTCTTGACTACTCACCATATATTTCATGTGTGTTTCCTTATAGAGTCTTCTAGGTTGATTGAAAACAGGGATGGTGGCATAAGTCATATCCATCTACATAATACCTTGCAACTTAGCACCCCATGATCTTGAAAAAAGCATGCCATATTTGGGGGGTATATCAGCCACTACAATGCCCATCACTAGGTTTTTGGCTGGGATTTGAGCTAAGTTAACACAGAGATATTTTATTAGGCCTAGGAATTTCACTCTACTTGAATCAAAGGAATATAAATATTTGTATGGTTTGGTCACCTCTAAGCCCAATATTTCCATTATTACCTTGGGCATGAGGTTATGTGATGCTCCTGAATCAAGCATGGCATTGTGCAACATCTTATCATGGATATTCAAACTAATGTAGAATGGAGGGGTAGTTCCTTGAAATTTTCCTTCAATCTTTGGTCCAAATAGGAGCTCTGGTTTATCATCACTTAAGCTAACAACGTCATGAACATCTTGTATGTTCAAAGCTTTCAAAAATTTACATCTATATACATTTTGAGTGACTAATTCAGTGAGAGGGAAAAATATTTTTATTTTAGCAATTTCATTCTCTAGGCTAAAGGGAATCTGGTTTTTTTAAATGTTTGATTCATCCTTGTTAGTCATTCCTTTATCAGCGAAATCAACTTGCTGATTTCTACTATTTACAGCAGTCAAAATGGTTTTTTCAAGGGAATTAGCTGAAATGCTAGTGATGCCAGGGTCACCAATCTGTTTTTCATTGATTTGGGTGTTTTTTCCCTTGTTTGGATTAGAACTTTCAGCCACTATTTTATGGTTTTCTACTGTCTTTTTGGAAGCATTTACAGGGCTATTTTTGGCAGAATTATCAGAGGTTTTCTTATTGGGAATATCTTGGTTCTTTTTACTTCTTAGGTCATATGGTTTGGGAGATCCTATGATGGCATTTTCAAAGTCTGGTTCACAGTATTCAGTTTCTAGTGTTCTATCATCATAGGGTGTATATAGACCTTGTTTTCTTTCATGGAGGAAATCAGAATCCTCATTGCTTACTCCCAACATGTTTATGTTATCATCCTTTGTTTTTTCATTTGTTTCTCCATCCTCATTAACATAATTTTCTTGAAAAGGAGGTATGATCTATTGATCAACATCTCTTTGTCTGTTCTGAGGTTGATTTCTCCTAAAGTTCTGATTTTGATTCTGGGATTGGTTTCAATTTTGAGGAGCAGTTTGGTTTTCTCTAGGAGGGGTTTTTCATTTAAATTGATCTTTTCCAGCATTATTTCCATTACCCTCACTAGGTTGTCAAATATAGCCTCAGATGAAGAAGTAGATGCCAGATTTTCATCTTTATATGTGACTCTTTTCTTCGTTCTCAACCTAGCTCTCTTCTCAATCAGATTTTCTTCCACACTAAGAGCTCCCTTTCGCATGTATTCTAAAGTTAAGGGATCCCTTTCTCTAAGCTAATAGGCCATTTCGAGATAAAATCCTTCAGGGAATTTGGCCTAAGCTAAGCCTTGTGGAGGTTTCAAATATGGGGGTAGTGCATTATAAACACTATTAAATCTAGTGCAATAATTTTGAACACTCTCCCTAGTGTTTCTCTTGAGGTTGTTGTAATCTGAAAGTATTTGGAGAGGGTTCTTCCTAATTTCCCATTTGTTTATGAATGTTTGATGTAAAGAAGGGAGATCATTTATACTATTAGGAGTTAAACCCTTAAACCATTTCTTGGATTCTCCTCCTAAACTTTGGGAAAATATTCTCATATTAATGGTCTCATCTTCTATTTCCATATAATCAAAGGCATCATTCATCTTTTCTACATGCTGTTGAGTAGTAGCGGGTTCATTTCTGGTGAAATGGAGAATTTTGGATTGATAGTCCTATGGAAAATTGACTAAAGGTAAAGGAAGGAATAGAGGAGCATACCATGTTTCCATGATAGGGAGTTGTGGGATAAATGGGGGGTTTACAAGTGGACGGTTTATGAGAGGAGGGGGGGGATGGAATGGAGTAGTTTGAACAGTGGGTGTATGGATAACAAAAGTGCTTGGATCAACAAAATACTTCTGAGCAGATCTAGAATGAGAGAAACCAAAGTTATGAATGGAATGAGGATCAGGTGGAGTGGTTTCTCTACTATCAGTATGTTCACCACTATGTTGGGATGAGTGTGGAGACTCAAAGTATATCTGTTCTATATCACTAAGTGACTTAGTTCTGGATGGGTTTCTTATGAATGGTAAGTAAACTTGTGTATCTTGTAGAGCTGAGAGATTTTTAGGGACAAAATTAGCTCTATGAATTGGTCTGACAACAATTTAAGTCTTGGATTTAGGAGATTTTAAGGATACTTTCTAGATGATCAACTATCTCAAGAGGATTTGGGTCAGGATAGGCTCTAGTATAAATTCTTCTAGAAGCCACTATATGGTGTTTCTAGACCTAATGATGAGAAAATTTCAGCAAAGTATGAAAGTCTTTTAAAGGATAAATAATCTTTTTCAAAGAAAACTCAATCCTCAAAGTCTTCTTAACTGGGTTTGAATGATGTTTGAAGGATAAAATAATTTCCCAGTGGAGTCTTAGGAAAAGCCAGTGGGGTCAGCAGGCCTACTGAATACTAATGGAGTCACCAGGTGAAGGATTTTTATTTGTTTTCAAGGTTTGGTTGTTGTTCACCATCAACAATCAATAATAACCAGTCTTGGTGACACTTGTCTCATTTAGGAATACGGGTTCGTTGAGTTGCGAAGTTATCTACTACTCAATATTCCCCAATATGGTCGCCACTTTTTAGGGCTCCCATAGTTTGCAAGATTGGTAATAACAAATGCTGCAGGACCTACATCAGAACCACTTTGGAATCCTAGGATCTAGCCCTCTTGGATTCAGAGATGGATCTCTCTATATGTGTTTAGAATGATATGCTTTTAAAGCTCATGATATGATATTAGGCTAGTTATGAAGCACAAGGGATTTGTTTTGGTTTTGGTTGGGTAGGATATCATCAAAATAAAGGAAGTGTTTTGAAGGGTAAAGGTGTGAGTAAGTTGAAATAATGGTTTAGCAGATAGGATAGGTAAGAGACAATATCAATCCATTGGGATATGGAGTCACAAAAGGATTTAATTGCAAAACAAGCTTCAAGAGTGGTCCATGGGGCAAGTCATCTATATCAAAGGATATATTTAGGTTTATTTGTGATATGGAACATTAAAAGTGTTGTGAAAGAAGTAAAGCTAATAACCATTTAAGAATCTATTAACTTCACTAAAAAAGAAAAGCCTTTCAAAGTAAATGTTTGAAGCAGGCCAAAGGACAGGGAAAACCATAGACCTCTTTGGGAAAACTTTTACTAAAGCACACTTTTCAGAAAACAATCCAACAATCTAATAGATTACCTTCAGAAAGAAGAAAACATATAAGATGAACAAAAGAATAGCCTAAGATCAAGTAAGAACTTTGAATCTATCCTGCTTTTGGCATACTCTCAAGGGAAACTTTCAAAACACTTGTTGAAGGCTAAACAAGGGACAGGGCTAACCATAAACTTCCTTGAATAGGACTCTACTTAGCATGCAGTGAAAAGATCATTCAAGAACAACATATCAGCTTTTACTCAGCAAGACATGGGCTCACCAACATTCCTTGACTCATTATACTCTATTGAAATCATTCCCAAAGAAAAAATTGGAAGAAAACATAGAGATAAAGCTTATCAGTGAGAAATAGGGTACTTTGCAGTAAATCCTAATCTATATTTTCTGCTCTTTATCGGAGAAAGTGGACAATATGAAAACATAAGAGAAATAATAATTACATTAAGAAAAACATCACCATTGACATAGACCAGGATCCCATAAATCATCTTGTATACTTGATGTTCAAACTAGTTACAATCTTCAAGTCCAGTAGGTCTTTACAGCTTCAAACTTCTCTTCTTAGCCTATCTTTCTTCAATTCCTAACAGAGCTTCAACAACCTCAACAACTATTTAGATTCAATAAGTATTCAACCAACAACAATACTAGGCTCCTCATATGATATATATAGGTAGATTGAGGAGGTGGAGTTAAAATAAGGTCTAATTATTCAATTAATACAAAGTAAATGCTTATCAACCTTTGGGAGGCCTAATGGAGAAGATATCTAATGTCTTAACTCTGTTAATTGATTTTTACATTAAATTTCATATACTTCAGTCGCTTTTGTTGACTTTTGAGGCTTTTGGTAGCTGACAATTACTTTCTGAGGTGTCTTTGGAAAAATATCTCTGACTGTGCATCTAATATGTATTCTTTTGAGGTAGATAGAACTGTAGGTGGAATTTCTGGTCTTTGGAGGATTAAATTTCTTCAATTATTTGGAATTTTGAAGCGGTATTTTGCTAATTTGTCTGTCTTTGATACTTTAAACATTGATTAGGCCTTTCATATAGCTTTAGGCCTCCTTTAATCATCTTTTGGGCTTTTTGTCCTTTACTGAGTGTATTTTTAACTTTTGTTCACATTCTCTGTCTTTATCCTTAATCACTTTTTTAACATTTATCCTTTGATTTAGCTTTTAATCCTTTGTCTCCATCTTCCTTTGATTTTCTGTATGCAGGGTTCCTTTACATGCTGGAGGGTTTGCTATGTAACCGATGCCCTTGAAACATTGATTAAAACTTTGAAATTCGACCCTTTTGTCCCTTTTATACATTTTATTAGGCTCTGAGGATCATCATCCTCAGCCTTTTGCCACTGTTTCCTTGGCTGTGGGAGATTTTTTAACACCTTAGCCACCATAAAAACCTGCAAAACAAACAAAATATAAAATAAAAACCTGTGTTTTGGTAGACTACATTCAGAGGCTCGAGGAGAAGGCGACGAAGCGATTTCAGAGGAGGAAAATGCACAGGAGGGGTTCTATGGATGGAACCATGAAGAAATAGGGGAGAAAATTGAATTAGGGCGTGAAATGGAGAAAAGTGGTTTTGTGAAACTAGAAGTGGTCTTCGTGCAAGGGAAGGGTGGTAAATAGTTTTTTGAAAATCGAATGCAATATGTTTCAGGCGTTGACATGCGTCCTAGGAAAAACCACCCGTTTCGCGCAGAAGTTGCACGTTGGGGAGACTTTGGTGATCAAGAGAGAAACTACGTGATGATCGTTGGATTTGTAGTTGTAGATCCAATGGTGGACAGGGGGCACGAAATGGTAAAGGTGCATGGGGGATGAGCGGTGGGGACAGGTGGCGGGCAGAGAAAGGGTCGGTGAATGGTTAGTGGAAGGTGGGCCAAGGAGCATGATGTGAAAATTTTGTCAGGTAGTGGGGTATGCTTTGTATGCGGGGTTGAAAGGAGGAAAGGCGATGGCCTTTGGCGATGTGAATGAGCGAAAGCCATCTGATCTAGGGAGAGTTAGATAAACGATAGAGGAAGAGCAGTGGGACCTAGCAGATGGTGTCAGCAATTTTGGTGTGTAGCAGAAAGCTATTGGGTGGAGTTGAAAGGAGGGGATCAATGGGAGCCTTTGGATTGAGGAAATAGATGGCTGAGATGAACTCAACGAATCGGCAATCGGTGGAGAAGAGGGTCCGAGAAGGAGGATTTTGGAATTGCGACGTGTCGATGGCCGATGGGAGAAATAGGTGTGATGGACGGAGGACCATTAGATCTGGGAAAGATCAATGGTGGAGAAGGGAAGGCGATAGGGAAAAGGTGAAGCGCGATGTGATGGGGTGGAGTGATGGCCATCAGATCTTTGGGATGGTCGGTCTAGATCTCATTGGAGGATCGACATATTGGTGGAATAAAGGGTCTGGGAACAAAGGAATTGGGATTGCCGATGTCCGATGGCCGATGGACTTAGAGCTCAGTCACAGAGCGTGGTCTTATGGTGGAAAAGGGGTTGGGGCTTTAAGCCAAAGGGGCTTAAGGCCTTATATTTTAAAATGAAGGTTTTTTGACTGAAAATGAAGGTTTTTGAAGGATTTTGAGGGTTTCGATAAGGGGAAAAAAGGGATGTCAAACCAGGAGGTAACTCCACAAATCAGAATATGTATTAGGTGAAGAATGTACATGTATTTATACATGGAGGTGAGGCTATTGGGATTCATCTCCCAATGACTCTTGGCCTTCCTTATTTCCTAATATTATTTATTATACAATATTACATATCCACACCCAACCCATAGGATTAGGTGTCAACATTCCCCCTTTTAATCCGAAGGGATGTTGGTGAGTCCAAGCATCGATCTGAACTTTTCAAACTTTTCTCTTCCAAGTGCTTTGGTGAAGATGTCAGCAGTTTTCTCATTTGTGGAACAATGATGTAGATGGATGGATTTAACAATACAGATACGTTAATTAAATGGTATTTTTGTATTGATGTGTTGTTTGATTGCCAAACTTTGGGTTTTTTTCTAACTTTTATTGGGTGTATGTTTTTGATCATGAGGTAGGAATACATTTTTATTCATCTACAACCTTTCAGATTTTTCGGAGCCAATAAAATTTTCATACCAAATACCGTTGCCACATATTTCATTGGCTTCTGAATCGAACTGATCAAGCTATGCACTCCATGAGACAGCTCCTAATCCAAGACTCATGGTGTAACCTGTAGTAGACACCCCTGTTTCTTTGTCGCCATCAAAGTCTGAATCAGAGTATCTGATCAAGTTGAAGTCACCTACCTGTGTATATTTGAGTCCAAAGTCTTGAGTCCCCTTCAAGTACCTTAGCACTCTTTTTGCAGCAGACCAATGTCCTTCACAAGGTTTTTGCATGAACCTTGAGAGGATTCCAACAGAAAATGAAATGTTAGGTCTGGTGGTGGTCAAGTAGATAAGACTTCCTATAAGCTATCTATACTTAGTTGCATCCTCGAATTCCTTCCCTTTAATAGATGTGAGCTTCAAGTTTTGTTCCATTGGAGTGGTTAAGGGATTGCATTCATCCATGTCAAACTTGTTCAAAAGATCTCTAATGTACTTCTTTTGAGAAAGAAATATATATTTAGGATGTTGAATTACTTCAATACTCAGATAGTAATGAACATGACCCAAATTAGTCATTTCAAAACCTTTCTTCAATTCTTTCTTCATGGATGCAATATAGCTCTCATTGTTCCGTGTTATCAAAATATCATCTACATACACCACAAGATATACAACTGTTTTTCCAACTTTCTTAACAAAAAAAGTTGCATCATCGAGATCAAAATGTTTGAAGTCAAGTTTCAGAAGATGCTCGGTTAATTTCTCATACCAGGCTCATGGTGCTTGCTTGAGGCCATACAAGGATTTTATAAGCTTGCAAACTTTGTGTTATTGACCCTTTACAAAAAATCCTTCTAGCTGGGACATACAAAATTTCTCCTTTAAATCTCCATTCAAAAAGGAAAATTTTACATCCATCTGATGGACTTTCCATCCATTCTGAGCTGCTAGGGCAAAGAGAGTCCGGATGGTGGTCCATTTTGCTGTGGGAGCGAAATTTTCTTCATAATAAATTCCTTCTTTTTGTGCAAAACCTTTTGCCACAAGCCTGGCCTTGTGCTTGTCAAGTGAGCCATATGCTCTGTACTTGTTCTTGTAGACCCACTTACAGCCAATTGGTTTTGTTTCCAAAGGCGGATCAACCAGCTTCCAAGTGCCATTCTTTATCAAGGCATCATACTCCTTTTGCATCGCTTCTTTCCATTCATCATGAGAAGCAGCTTCTTTGAAGGAAGTTGGTTCATGATCTGTAGACAAACTCAATTCACAGTTATAAGAAATATCCATATCAACAGGAGAATCAGAATTATCTACATCACCTTCGATTTTTTTAGTGGAACTTCTTGTTCCTTTTTTTCCAACCTCATCAGGATGAACATTCTCCAGTGTCTTTGTCAGCCATTTGGGAGGACCTTTTTGAGATGGCCCAGGCTGCTCATTTGACTGAGTTGGGATTGATTCAAGATTCAATCTCCCAATTCTGTCAATCACATCATTCAATGTGTCATCCGTGGTTGTTTAGTCATGTGGGGGAGAGAGTGCTTCAGGACATGATTCCACAGTTTGATTCAATATCAGAATCCCCCCTTCAAGATGTGGAATCTGATTGTCAAATTCCTGGAAAGACTTTACATGTGTGAATCTATCCAGGCGATCGAGTTTCCGCTCAACAACCTTGTCACCCTTGGAAGATTCAAGGAATATGACATCTCTTGCTATTACAAAATTCTTATTTTCTTCATCATAGAGACGATATCCTTTGGAAGTATTGGAGTACCACAAGAAGATACATTTTCTACTTCTAGCACCAAGTTTGTTGCTTTGACCCTTGGGTATCAAGGCATAACAGGTGGACACAAAGACCTTGAAATGCTTTACCAAAGGAATGTGGCCATGCCAAATTTCAAAAGGAGTTTTGTTTCTAATTGAACTTGAAGGACACCTATTCTTTATGTAAACAACACATAGAATTACATCATCCCAAAGCATCAATTTTACATTCTTGAAAAATAACATGGAGCGAACCATATTTAAAATAGTTATGTTCATTCTTTCAGCTACACCATTCTGTTGGGAATTCTATGGCACAGTTGTTTGATGTTTGATTCCATGTTGACGAAGATAAATTTCAAATTCATTTGAAGTGTATTTTTTTCCATTATCAGTACGTAGAGAGCCAATATGATTTTGTGCATCATTTTCAATCCATGCATGAAAATTCTTGGATGTTTGAAAAGCATCAGACTTATTCTTCAATAAGTAAATCCAACACATTCTGGTGTAGTCATCAATAAATGTCATCATGTATTTATTTCCATTTGCAGAAGCAATAGGCATAGGGCCACATAAATCTGAATGAACAAGCTCAAGTTTTCTATGTGCTCTGGAGTGTGAATCATGAAATGGATGTTTGCTATGCTTTCCTAGAATACAAGCATCACATTCCTTAGGTTTCCTAGGAATTTTAGAAAGTCCATTAACACCATTTTTCTTCAACAAATGAAGGCTTTCATATTTTAAGTGTCCAAATATAGCATGCCATAAAATACTTGATGGGAATGTACCTTCATCATGATGTGAACTGAATGCAAAGTTTTGAGCATGATCAGATGAACCTTTCAGCTTCAAGAGTCTCCCTTCTTCTATTCCCTCCATGACAAGTGAGTGATCTAATGCTTTTCTGACCTCTGACTTGCCATCAAACAAGTGAATGGAGTGTCCTTGTTGGCGGATTTGGACCAAGGACAACAAGTTTCTGCTCAACTCAGGGAGGTATAGAACCTCATGTAGGATATGATCTGGAAGACCAAGCAACTTAAGCCTGACTATGCCAAGCCCTGATGGCTTGAGTTTGGATTTATCTGCGAAATATACTAATCCATCAACTTTGTCAGTGAATTATTCAAAAAAATCTTTTCTAAATGTCATGTGACATGTTGCTCCTGAATCTAGCAACCAATCATCTCTCCATGAAGTAAATGAAACATCAAACAAGTATTTAGTTACTCCATTGTTACAATGTGCTAGAACATAATGAGCGGATTCAGGTGCTTTACCTTTGTCTTTGTCATTAGTTTTACCTTTGTATTGATTTCTTTGCTTCTCAATTTTCTCCCAAGGTGTCCTGCATTTGGATGCATCATGTCCATCTTTATTGAAACGTGTGCAATGAAGATTGGATTTGTCAGATTGTCTACCCCCCCCTTTCTGTGAAGTTTCTTCTTCCTCTGCCTCTTCTGCCACCTCTTCCTCTGGATGAATCTGGAGCATGAATCTTTCCTCTATGTGCCAAGTATGCAACCTCTTCAGAAGACGAAGGGACTGTCATCTTCCCGAAATCTTTCTCTCTTTCTGCAAACTTTTTCTCAAGTGTATCAAAGGTGATATGCTCAAGGTTTCCACTTGCTTGCAATGACTCAAGATAATGTGAGTAATTCGGATATAATGCCTTAACATATGCTATGAGAGATATTTCCATTTTTACACCAGTGCTTTAAATTTCATGCATTATAGATCTTGCTTCTGAAGCCAAAGCAAGGGGATCATCATTCTTCATTTCAAGACTGAATAGCTTAATCATCAATTGAACATTTTCTAATTCTGAATGTGAGTCATAGAGTTCTTTTAGCTTGCTCAAGGCTTCATAGGCATTTGAAAATGTTGAAATATGGCGACTCGCCTCTTCATTTACGGAACCTGCAATCAAGGCATAGGCCTTGCAGTTCTTGTTTTCCCAAATGGCGAGCTCCTTGTCTGAAGTGGGATTTTCTGGTGGATTTCCTTCTTGTCCTTCATAGATTCCTTTCCACAACTCATTAAAAATGAGAGTGTGCTTGATTTTCCGAGACCATTCAAGATAGTTCTCTTTGCCGGAGAGAACCACCCCTACAATAGATATAAGAGAATGCATTCTTCTGAAGGGAAAAAATAATTAATTTTTTGGAAAAAATTCTTTTGAGAGGGAAAAAATTTTGCTAGAAAATCCTCAATTCTGGAAATATATTCAATTGAAGAGGACAAAAAAACTTTGCTAAAAATACTGAATTCTGCACCAAAATATATATATATATATATATATATTTGTTTGAAGAAAGAAACTTTATATGGATAATTGTATTGAAAGTGTGGTGAAGGGGGTGGTGTTCTGAATGTGGGGAAGTGGTATTGAATATGTGGAGGGGTCAATGGTAAAAATGAAATGGTATTAAATATGATAGAGGAGGGGTGATTTTGAATAATGGACAGAAGTTATGGAAGGGCGGTATTATATGAAATGGTGGGAATATTATATATGAGTAGGGGCGGTATTGAATATATGAAAGGGGGCATTATTGAATATTATGAAGGGCGGTATTGTTAAATGGAACAGACAGGAGGGGCGGTATTGAATATATGAAAGGGGGCGTTATTGAATATTATGAAGGGCAGTATTGTTAAATGGAACAGACAGGAGGGGCAGTATTGTTATGACAGACAACGCTGGAAGAGGGGCCAGGCCATGAGGAGAGCCGACAGTGTAATAAGACAGCGTATTATGATAACTGAGGCAGTGTATTAGTGGTATTATGAATGGTGGGCGGTGCGTTACAGTTGCATAACAAGAACAAGAGCCATGAATGGTGGGCGGTGTGTTACCATGACAGCGTATTAAGCAGAGCCATCTTTATAACTATGATAGCGTATAAAGCCGAGCCATCTTTATTGCAACGGTTTCTGTGCAGGTGGGGTATGCAGGTGGGTAGAGAAGTGATGTAGGTAGCGAGGAGGCAATAGACCAGGAGTCGATGTAGTGGATAGTCTGCATGGGTAATGGGTCACACAACTGCATAGGAGTTGGGGAAGAGGGGGCCGTAAGGCCAAGAATTTTGTTCGAGCACTGTAGTGGAGTGCAGTGTGGGAGATGTGAGGGGGTATGGGGGAGCGAACAGGGAAGAGGGTGAGTGATGAGCGATGGGGAGGCCGAGAGTCCGTTAAAAATTCTGGAATTGCAGATGCAGAGTTTGCAGGCACTGAATTGTAGGAACTGCAGAAATTGTAGGAGTTGTAGAATTGCAGAGTCTTCAACTGCAAAACAAATTCAGAACTGTGCAAATTACAGAGATAAAAAAAATGCAGAATTTCAATACAGCAATTTAATGGAGCAGCAAAAACTAGACATAAAAATTGACTGAGCAAATGAATGAGGGAGTTACACCACAGGGAAAAATGCCAATAGTGGGACTGGCTCTGATACCATGTCAAACCAGGAGGTAACTACGCAAATCAGAATGTGTATTAGGTGAAGAATGTACATGTATTTATACATGGAGGTGAGGCTATTGGGATTCATCTCCCAATGACTCTTGGCCTTCCTTATTTCCTAATATTAATTATTATACAATATTACATATCCACACCCAACCCATAGGATTAGGTGTCAACAAGGGATAAAAACCTTAATAAAAGGATTTTACAAGTTTTAAAGGGGAATTTTGAGGAAAATAAAGGGTATGGGAAAAATGGATGAAATGAAGGGTTTTTTAGAGGGATTTTTCAAAGGAACAAATGGTGGAAAATGGGTCTGAAAACAATCTTTTTTTAGGACAGCAGGGCTTTCTTTGAAGGTTTTGAAATGAAGATATCAAAGAGGTGGATATTTTGGGCAAGGTCTAAAACAAGGCTTCAAGAACTCACAGATTTTACATGAAATTTGTTTCTTGAAGACTAATAGACTTGTTTTAGCCATCATCAATTATGACAAAATTTTATTGATGGCTAACAGATACATCATTCTTACATCTTTAACAAATAGGTTGCTATCAAAAGGCAACTCATCAAGTAGGTTTCCATAAAAGGTTGCCATCAAGGACAACATATTTCATCATATTGCCAACAATCTCCCCCTTTGGACTTGATGGAAACCATGATGTGTTTGATCACCAAAAAAAATAAGTACATTAATCATAACCATTATTCAAACACCAAAATACTCTCCCCCTTTGACATCAAGGGAAAAGGGCATATCAAAACCAAAACAAGGTTTCTCTTCCCTTGTAGAAAGATGAGCTCTGAAGATCTGATGTGTGCTCATTTTATCATGCTCCCCTTGAGTTCATGCTAGATTTTTAAACTGATCTTTAAATTAAGTACATGACTCGACCGAGTATGACCTTTCTTATCACCAAGGACTCATACTTACATCAATGATCCAACCAAGTGGAATTACATATTTGACTCAACTACCCAACCAAGTGGGTTTACAAATTTGAACAAGTCCTTACATGACTGAATATAACAATTATACATCATAGGTCTTCAACATGACCTTTTCATCAAATTATAGATATGACTTTTTATAACCAGAACTAAAGAAACTCAACCATGAGATCATAACACAACAACCAATCAGAATGCCAACAATGCATCCTTATCCACAAGACAAGTGCTCCCCCTTAGCTTGTGCATCTTGAACACCTTCAATAGAAAATCATCAAAGCATCTTCATCACAAAAAAAAATATCAAAGAATGATACATAAAGATGACTATTGGATCAACAACAGAGATTACCCAATAGTATCACAACTATTCTGAAACGTTGACTCAGAGAATTTCTGTCAGCTAAACCTATACGTGATTTTATGCATAGGAACTTGCGTATATACGCGATTTTCCTTTATGGAACCCACATATTGAATTTAATCTTCTGAAATTAAGAAGATTTGATCAGAGAGGCAGACACAACTCCTAGCTTTTGTCTGAGATATTCGAACTCTTCCTGGGGTAGAGGTTTAGTAAATATATCACCAACTTGTTCTTTGGAGGGAACATACTCCAATTTAAAATTTTGTTCAAGCACTTGTTCACGTAGGAAGTGATACTTTATAGGAATATGCTTGGTCTTGGAATGCATAACAAGATTCCTTGAGATACTAATGGCACTTGTATTATCACACAGAATGAAAATGGGAGATGAAAACTTGATTTGAATGTCTTGTAGAGTTTGCATCATCCAAAGTAGTTTTGTGAAACATGATGTGGCAGCCACATATTCTGCTTCTACTGTAGATAAGGCAATAGAACTTTGTTTCTTGCTGAACCAAGATACCAAACGGTGCCCCATAAAGAATGCACCACTACTAGTGTTTTTTTGATCATCAATATTTCTAGCCCAATCCGCATTTTTGTAAGCATGAAGAGTGAGATCAAAATTCTTTGGATACCATAGAACAAAGTCTTGAGTTCTTTGTAGATATTTGAATATTCTTTTTACATCTTGAAGGTGTGACTCTTTTGGATTAGCTTGGAATCATCCAACTATCCCAACTACATGCATAATTTCTGGTCTTGTCCCGGTTAGATAAAGCAGACTTCCAATAATGGATCTGTATTTTGGTTGATTTACCATGGGAGAATCATCATGAGAACTGAGGTTACACTCAGTTACCAATGGTGTACTTACAAGTTTGCATTCTTCCATCCCATACTTCTTTAAAATTTTCTTAAGATAGTTTGCTTGAGATAAAAATATGCCATCTCTTGCTTGTTTCACTTGTAAGCCAAGGAAAAATTTTAGTTCCCCAAGTAAAGACATTTCAAATTCTTTTGCATAACATAAGCAAATTTCTGACTCATGGACTCTTCATTACTTCAAAAAATGATGTCATCAACATATACTATTACAATCAATAGTTTATCATTTTTAGTTTTTGTGTATAAGTTTCTATCATCAGATCCCTTTGAAAATCTTTGTTGATGAAGATATTTGTCAAGACAATAGTACCATTCCCTTGGAGCTTGTTTGAGACCATATAAAGCCTTTTTAAGTTTACAAACAAGTTTTTCATCATTGCCCAAAATGAATCCTTCTGGTTGCTCTATATAAAATTCTTCTTCTAGATCACCATTGAGAAAAGAATATTTAACATCCATTTGATAAACTTTGATTTGTTGAAAGCTCGAAAAGGAAAGAAAAATTTTTATGGCTTCAAGTCTAGCTACAGGATCAAATGTTTCTTCAAAGTCTATACCTTCTTGTTGAGCATACCCTTTACAAACAAGTCTAGCTTTTTTTCTAATAACATCTCCATTTTCATTTAACTTGTTTTTTAATATCCATTTTGTTCCAATAACATTTTAATCATGAGGTCTTGGAACCAATTCCAAAGTATGATTATTTTCAATCTGATCAAGTTCTTCATTCATGGCTTGAATCCAACATTCATCTTTGCTAGCTTGATTGACATTCTGTGGTTCAATAGTGGATAGAAATGCCAGATAGCTGGGAGATCCTACAAGATTTCTTCTTTTTTGGACACCTGATCCCTTTTCTCCCAAAATTTGAGATTCTGGATGATTCTTTTGAACATACCTAGATGGAGCCTTTTCAGATAGATCTTCTTCTATTGGTTCATTTGGTTCACCTTCTATATTGTTGTTATTTGATGCAAGAAGATATACATCACCATCATCTTCATTTGTTGTTGGTATTCCCTTTTTTGAACTAAGAGAGACTCATCAATTACAACATCAATGCATTCAACAATCTTCCGAAGTCTTTTATTGTAACATTTATATGCTTTAATTCTAGAAGAGTAACCAAGAAATATTCCTTCATCTGCTCTAGGTTCAAACTTACCAAGTTTTTCATCATTGTTCTTGATAAAACATTTTCTTCCAAAAACTATAAAATTCTTTACAGTTGGAAGATTACCATACCAAAGCTCATAAGGAGTTTTATCATTGTTTACTCAAACATGAGCCTTGTTAAGAGTATTTACTACAGTATGTGTTGCTTCTCCCCAAAATGTGTTAGGTGTTTCAGAATCATCAAGCATAGCTCAAGCCATTTGTTGAATTGTTCTATTCATTCTTTCCGCTACACCATTTTTTTTGGGGCTACAGAGAACTTTCTTTTTATGCCATGTTGTTCACAGAAGTCAAATAATTCATCTGATATATATTCACCTCCTCGGTCATATCTAATACCTTTGAATTTTAGATCTAATTCATTCTCAACTAGGGCTTTGAAAATCTGGAATTTTTCAAATACTTCATCTTTGTGTTTTAGCAACCCAATCCAACACATTCTAGAGAAATCATCAATAAACATAATATAGTATTGTTCTCCATGGGGTGAATTTTTCCTCATAGGACCACATAGGTTGGTATGAATGATTTCAAGAGGCTTACTTGTTGATCCTTCTTTGGCATTGAATTGTACTCTAGTTTTCTTACCGAATTGGAAAGATTTGCATATGGTACTTTCAGGCAGAGTAATGTTGGGAAGATCACGAACAACTTTGAGTTTGCTAGATTTCCTGGTTTGGGAGAAGCTCAAATGCCCTAATCTTCTATGCCATAACCAATTTTATGAAGATTTACCCAAGTAACATTGTTCCTTACAACTTTTCAATACATACAAATTTCTTAGTGTTCTATTTCCTTTTATTATTGTTTTTCCTGTGTCAATATCATGTACCACACATTATTTTGAGCTAAAGACAACTTTAGTTCCTTGATTTCACATTTGACTTACACTTAACAGGTTATTTTTTAATCCATCCACATACATAACATTTTTAGCTTTGACCTTTTCTCTTAGAAAAACAGAAACTTTTCCCTTAATAATAGAAGGAGTATCATTTCCAAAAGTGACTTTCTTTTCTCTTTCTAGAGCATTATATGGAAGAAGTTTATTTCTGTCACCTGTCATGTGTTTTGAGCATCCACTATCAATGTACCATTGATTTTCTTCTCCTTCCACAAATAAATCTATGCCACAGTTCTCAACCTGTAAGTCCTTCTTTCTCAATACATTGGAACTTGAAGGTATATGCTCTTTTGGCTAAAGTTTGCTCCTACATTCAGATTATTCATGACCAAAGTTATTGCAATAAGCACATTCAATTTCATTTTGAAGAGAAGAAAAGTTGTTATACGTATTCTTCTTTATTCCAGACTAATTTCTTTTATTTCTCTCTTCTTTGGTCATGATGGTTTTGTATGTAGCACATTGAACAACTTTATGACCAAAATTATGACATGAGAAACATTGTCCATTAAAGAAGAAATTTCTGGGATCATGGAACCTTCTATTTGTGTTTACCTGTTGATTGGTATTTCTCTGAAATATATTTCTGTTATTGTTCTTTGTATTGAGGTGGTCATGCTTTACCTGTAAAGTTTCTTTGTTCCCTTGCTGAGTAACAGAATGTTGTAGGCTAGATGTAGCTTGTTTTATATAGTTTGGTGCGGAAGACTAAGAGGATTCCCCAACATATCCAAGACTTGTCTTTAAAAGAGGAGAACATTGTACCTTGATAATCTCATCTAAGGTTTCATATCCTTTGGCAAATCTAAGATTCAAATTTTTCACTTTCTCAATTTATTTTCGTAGACTTACTATTTCACATTCTAATTTCTCATTGTGTTTCTCCTTTTCTACAAGCTGATTCTTTAGAGTTTCTATGGATAATTTGTTTTCTTCCAAACATATTTTGAGCTGATTGATTTCTTCAAGAAAATCATTATCTTTTAGAGCATCCATAAAGGTATCCTTAGCCTCACTAGAATCCTTTTCAAATTCCATGAGAAGTCTAACATCTTGATTAGATTCTTCTTCACTATTCGATAACCCATCACTATCTTCATGAGTATAATAAATTTTTTTATTGCTAAACCGATTCTCATTTCCTCTTACTATTTCCTTTCCTTTTTCATGAATTTCCTTATGAGGACACTTTGCAGAATAATGACCAACTCTTCCACAAGAAAAACATTTAAAATGAAGCTTACCTATGAACCTTCTAGTGCCAAGTTGTAGCTTCTTTACAAATTTTACCTCATCTTCATCTGAAACATACCCTGATCCTTTTGTTTCTTGTACTTATTTTTCTTTTGTAACAGCTCTAAAGGAAACTTATTTGACTTCAGATGAACCTCCTTTTATCATTTCAAAAGCAGTTAGAATACCATGAAGTTGAACAATAGTAAGAGTTTCTAGATCCTTCTTCTATTCAATAGAAAATAATTTTGACTCAAATTTGGAATTTAGAGATCTTAATGATTTTTCTACCAGAGTAGTGTCAGTTATGGCTTCTCCCAAATTTCTCATACGATTTCCAATATCATGCAGATGTAAAAATAAACTGGCAATGCTCTCCTCATTATGCATCCTTAGATTTTCATATTGAATTCTGAGAGTTTGGAGTTTAGCACTTTTTACCTTTGTATCACCTTCATAGCTTAGAATGATTTTGTCCCATATCTCCTTTGTTGTATTCAACTGCATGACTTTGACAAATTCAGATTCAGTCAGACTCCCCAACAATGCATTGACTGCCTTTTCATTCGTTTCATAATTCTTTCTTGCCGTAGCATCTTTTGAAACTAAGGCTGGATATTGATAACCTCCTTCAACTATAGCCCATACATCTACTCCAAGAGACTGAAGATAGAATATTTTCCTTGTCTTCTAGAAGACTAAATTGTTTCCATTGAAGAGATGAGGCCTGATAGATGTTGTCCCATCTTGAATTGGTTGATCTTCCTTCTTGTGGCTAAGCTTCTTCAAAAGGACCTGCTCCAATACCAATTGTTAGAAAAAATACTGAGAGGGGGGGAGGGTGAATCAGTATTTACAGCTTACTGAAAATATTTTAACTTTTTATGTTATAGAATTCCATACGTAGTTTTGATGAACCAAACTCATGTATACACGCGCATATGCTGAAGGAAACTAGCATATAATGATATAATTTTACAAATTAGAAAACGTTTCAGGAATAGTCTTTAAATCATTTTACTAGTCATGAATCTATTAGTAAATATGTGCAGTAACAGCAGTATAA
The DNA here is from genome assembly GCA_034641835.2 of Pinus albicaulis. NCBI lineage: Eukaryota > Viridiplantae > Streptophyta > Pinopsida > Pinales > Pinaceae > Pinus > Pinus albicaulis. Next base: position 381,393,598 of record CM076578.1, on the reverse strand, counting down.
ATCATCACACAAGTGAAACACACATGATCACCAATATTTAAGGGGGAAACCCAATTTTGGAGAAAACCACCACTTTTGTCGTCTTTGTCTTCAATATTTATTATATGGAAAATTGTTTACAACACTGTAATGATGCAGACTCATATCAGTATGCAGGCCTATACCTGTAGAAGGCTACAACCTTCTCTCATTCTCCGGCTACTATTGGAAGGGAGCTCCAACCCCCTGATCTCATTTACCATCCACTCCTAGAAGGGAGCTTCAACCCCCCTGAAAAGAACACCATCTTCTACTGGCAGGAAGCTTCTATTTCCATACTAAAGGCTTCAACCTTCAGAACCACTCTAGACCACGTTTCATCAATTTTCATACTAGATCCTACAACTTACACAACACACCTTGTAGGCCTCTTTTCATCAGATTTTCAGACTGGACCCACTCCACACATTTAAGCTCAAAGAACATACATCAAACTGAAACATATAACCCATTAAATTCATTCATTGAATCATCAACCAATCAAACAACAACTGATCTTTAATCATAATCAACTATCAGCATAATCAATATTCAAACAACCCAGATCTGTATGAAGACAACATTGACAGACAACAGTAGAACAACAAAACAGATTATAAATTTCTTTTCGCACACTTCAGCAAAACCCTAGATTCCATATTTGATTTTTCTTTACTAAACCCACGTATATACGCGCTTTCACAGAGACAAACCTACATATATATCTACAACTATTTCAGGACTGACCTTAGATTTCATATGTGCTTTTGTTGAAACCAACCTGCATATATACGCGCTTTCGCTGAGAAAAACCTGCGTATATATTTACCAACATTGCAGGGTTGTGCAACTCTTCAGAATAGATAAATAGCTCAGATCTTACCCTTCACTTCAGCAAACATTTTCCAGATCACAGATCTAAAATTTCCATAAATAGATCTAGAAAATACATAGTCATTTCAGGTCTAGATATCCTGATCCATCATAGGTGCATTATTAATTCAGATCTATCAATAAACTGCAACCCATTCCATGTATATATACTTCAAAATGAAGTATTCATTCAATACCCAGACATGTCCACACCTTTGCACTATGATATTCTTCTCCTTATATAGTTTTAGCCTTTACCAATACCATGAGCCAAAACCACACAACTTCTGATGGTATTCTTGGATGGAATCAAAATAGACAATAAAATGCTCAATATTATGGGAAATACCATGGTAATGCCCCTTGGTATCATAATTTTAGAGCGCAAAAGGCATGCGCGACTTGGAGCATTTGCTTCTACGTGTATACGCAACTTCTCTTCATAAAAACTACGTATATGCTAACCCTGAATGTATACGCGAGTTTCCTTCACAAAAAAAGCATATACATTGCATCCATACGTAGGTTTCCTTTACAAAAGTAGCGTATACATTGTGACATATTATATTTATCATTTCTCTGACACTTACAAGAATTATTTTCTCAGTCACATCTGAACTAATCTGTAGATTCATCATTCTTACATCTTTGAAAAATAGGTTGCTATCAAAAGGAAACTCATGAGGTAGGTTTCCATTAAAGGTTGCAATCAAGGACAACATATTTCATCATATTTCCAACAGTATAAAGGTATAATATATCCTATTTGAAACTGAAATATAAGACACAACTCGATTTAGAGCAATACCAGACTAAATTCTAAAACAATTGAATTATCATACCCATACACTAATAGGATTGCAAAACATAATGAATAAGAAAATTAATAAACATGGGATAAAAAAAATCCAAATGATTATACCATAAGTATCCTTGCGAATGATGATTGGAACACCTAAACCATAAACTTCTTTATTCATCAGAAATAAGATCACATAGACAAATATCTAAAACAAGTTCGATATACTTTCCAACCCTTTCTTTCTTCCAGACTTTGGCATTAAACAGCCATACAACATTTAAAAGCGCCATACATAGATGCAGTTCATATATGATCCATGAAGTGGATCAAATCCCATACAAAATAAGAAACATTAATTGTCTTGCAACCTTTTTATTTAGGTAGGAAATATTATCTCCCTATCCTATTTACAAAAGTGTCTAAATCCATAAGAAAATATCCATAAAAATGGAACATACTTTTCTGGCAAAAAAGAAGAAAAAACAATGACTAGCACACCTTGTTGTCATGATATTTCCATAAATAAGTGACACCTGGATCATCAAAACAATGGTGAATTGGCTCCCAACTCAGCAACACCTCCATCCATTCAATTACTGAAATTTTGAACCCTTAAAAACATGTGTAGACCTGTGTGCAGTAGCTACGTAGCGACTATATATTTTAAATTTAAAATTTGATACTATGCCTCTTCCCACCATAGAAACTTCACAAAATGAAGTAGAAACATACCAACAATCTCAGACTTCTCGGGACCACTTCATACTACCAAAATGACACCCACAACCTTTACAAAAAACGTAATTACAAAACAAATTCATAATTCTACCACCAAAAACTGCATAAATAGGCCTCGAAGGAACACCTGTATCTCCAAAATAGTAGAAAAATAGCAAAATAAGATCCAAAAATTGAATTTGAAACATATCAACAATCGTATACTTCTCAGGACCACTTCAAAATGCTAAAAATGACATCCGCATCCTTCATAAAAAAATTGAATTACAAAACAAATTCATAATTCTACCACCAAAGACTGCGAACATAGGCCTCGAAGAAACACATGTATATCCAAAAACGTAGCACATGTGTAGAACATAAAGGATTTTATTGTATATGAGCTTGTATTTAAGAAGAACCTCTCTCCATTTCTCCAAATCCTTCTCGAGCTTCTCAGAAAAATCTTTTCAAAACAATGGCTAAAACAAGAAATTTACAAATTGAGAATAATGTGCTTTGAATATGCATTTGAAACTCCCGATATGTGACACATGTGAAAAATATGGAAGAGGTTATTTTTATTTGGCCCGTCCTTGAGAAAAAAACGTTTCATTTTCCCATAATTTTCCTTCATGTAATTGGAATCATTGTTTCAAAATGATGTTAAAAATAGAGTACGTTGCACAACACTATGGAATGAGCAGGTTCGGTAGCACTCCATGCTCTATATGGTTGCACACCTCCTTTGGAAAAATGGATCACATGGGTAGGTCTACAATTTTTGTGTGATGGTTTATAAATCCTTAAGTATGTTCTCCAACACTTTCAAACTTCATGAATAGTTGATACTCACTTGCGCAACGATTAGGTTGAGTAGCACTTGTGCATAGCGAATTTCCCATAGTGAGTGCAACCAACTTGTCACTTGATTGGTCACATGTATCATCCACTTGATCTGGCATGAGTGTGGGGAGTATGGGTTATGTCATGTTTATGGCGCAATCACATTATTTAAGGGAATAGAACTAGGATGGTGTTATCACCAAATTGATCTTGATTGGCTGCTCATTAATCAACTCAACGTAACTCTTTCAAACCACTTCTAACTGAAGATTATCCTCTTTATCTTGAGAGGGCTCTCTCAAAGGGGATTTATGATTTCCAATAGAAATAATACTAGATGGATGACTTTATGAATTGTGACTTGGTTTTGTATGATTGCAGGTTGAAAAATGAAGGCTTTCTACCATTGGGCTATGGAGTCAACATCAGTTTTCATAGTGACAATAATTCTTCACATGTAAACTGAGGAAAATAGAGGTTTTTAATAAAGATTATTCATACACATAATATAAGGAAAACACAGTAATTTCACCCCTAAAGGAATTTAGAGCATGATATCATGAATTCTAAGTAATTAGGGACAAAATTCACTGCAAGTGATTAGACATAAAGATACAGAGAAACAACACATTAAACACCTCATAAGAATCTCAAGTCTGGAAGTAGAATGTCATTGTATATTACTGATAATTGAAAAAAAATACAAGCTGCAATTTGGTGCAATATTCTCCAACCTTTTGCTCTTTTATGTTCAAATATAAATAGACATTAGTTACAATATAAATGATCTTCCCAGCTGGCTATATCTTCAAACTCTAACTCTGACACATATCATAACTAAAACTACTTACTTGGAAGAGAAAAAGGACAACTATCCTTTAAGAAGTCATACTCCTAATAGGACTCTACCTCCTATTTATTACATTTGGTTTTTCTATCAGTAAAACAGTTACATAATAGAGATCACATGTTTGAGAGACAATTCACCATCACTTTACATATTTAAAATACCATTAGATCCAGGGAACACAATCCTACTTTTCAGGAATGTATAATATTCACTTTAGTCATTATTATGCCTATTGAGTTGAATGTGTGACACTCATTTTGAGAAATGAGTCTCTATTAAGATGTCCCACTAATAGGATGAAAGTCTCCAGATGGCTGTTGTGCTATTGGAACGCTAAAAAATCTTCAAAAAGGCCTCTCACTATGAAACAGGGCAGCTTAGGCAGTTTCATAGTGAGTTTTCGTAGTGTATGAAATCCTACCTTTTCACCTATCTCCTTGTCACCTTTGCTGGTAAAAAACCTTTACTAATGCCAAAAAATCTTGAAAATAACCAATTTCTCTCCTTAATACTTGAAAAAACTGAATTCCACAGCAAAATTTCACGTTAATAATTTTTGTAGCGTTTTTTTGGCTTCAAGCCTGAAGCACGCTATGAAACTATCTAAAAAACCAAAATTTGTTGTTTTTGTAACTATCTTGAAAAATTAATCTCCAGATGCAAAATTTAGGTTCTTTGCAAGTTATGAACCTCATCAAACTTGTTTCAGCTCAATTTTTCACTCTTTAGGATTTTCTTCTTCATTAAAAATTAACTGGCTTATGGGTTCTTCAACCACTCTCATCTTCATCCCTTTCTTCTCCAGCTCAACTTGGATCGAATCCAGCAGCTCGTGAAGGTCTTTCACTTGATATTTTAATGCTTTATTTCTATATTTAAAGTGTAAGTTCATCTTCCTAATATGTTTGACCTCCCCTCTTAATGGCCGAGTCCATTTCAACAAAATTTCAGCATTGTCGAAATATTTTGAAACACTTGAGACTTTCTCATCCCATATTTTCCTCATCTGTTCAAATTGAACCTTCTCACATCTGTGCTTCTTTTCCTCTAACTTCAAATCTAATATCTCTTTACCTAATTCCTTCAAATTCTTTTTAAGGGATTATATTTCTTATTTTTCAATTATTTTCTCTTTGCCCTTTATCTTCCTGATAACCACTTCTTCCTTTGTTGATGGAGACAAATATTTGATGCTTATTGACTGAGCAGCTTCATTGATTTTCTCATCTTTTTTATCTTCGTGGCCTTCTTTGCATGTCTAGTCATTTCCTTTCTTTCTTTAGAAACTCTTTACAATCCTGCATTATGAATTTGGTACCTTTAAACCACTCTTCACCACCTCTAGGGATTCCTCTAGCTAATGATATGCTCTCTAGTGTCACTACAAGATTCAGAATTCCAACATTTGATGTTGTTCCTATGAATTTGGTGGCAAAATCATTTGAAACTTGTGAATGAAAACCTTGCAACCTTTGGCAGAATTTCAAGCAGCCAGTCCTTCTGAAAACCTCCATAGCAGTAGGGTCTTCATTGAGTAATTTCAAATCCATGGGCTCATACATGTGACAATGGCCACACTTATCCATTTTCTTTCTTGTAGCCATAGATGTTTTATAGTCTTCACTGCCACACTTGCTGATGACACCTACATAATTTGAATTTGACAGCAGCTTGCTTGGCTCAATTAAGCAACTCTCTAGGGATTTATTCATATGCAAGGTTAAACCATAATATGAAAAAATGTTATTTTGGGTGAGGTTTAAAATTTTAATTGAAAGCTTGGGTTTCCATCATAGCACATGCAAGAAAAAAGGATCACGATGACATAAAAAACGACTATGTACATTTGAATTTTACCATAGAAACCTTGAATGACCACCACCTTTACTGCTCTAATCAGAAATTGACACCTCATACAACTCTGACAAGCCTGGTTAAGAAACGTAGTTTCGTAGCAAAAATAGTTAGGCTTATGAAATATTTGCTACAAATTATTAGGCAGTTTCTTAGCGAAATTTGTGGATTTCCTGTGTAAATCTCTATGAAAATCTAAAAAAATAACAGTGTACACTTTTGAGTTTAAATGTGTGGGGAATGACAACTTACATGATATGAGACTGATTTTACTAAAATGGCATGAATGGAGGTGAACATAAAACTTAGGATAGGCTTAAAAAATGCAAAAAAATTACCTATATCACATTTAAATGGCTTAGGAGACCTTATCCATTTGGTCAATGACCTACATCACCCTATCAAGAAAATTTTCACAACTTAATGAGTGATAACAGATGGGATGGGAAATGTATGTTGTGGTTTATAGTCTTAGGAAAAATGAATAGAATAGGAGGGGAAGATAAAGGTGTTGCTCTTTTAAAAACCATCTTACTTGAGTAGTAGGATTATGACTAAAACTAACCCAAGCAAATATTCTGACAGACCAATTATTGAAACATACCCCATGACTCAATAACTCAAAATATTGACAATGAATCTTCATGACTCAATGCTGCTTCAAGATTTTGACCAAAATAGTTGATGACTAAACTCGTGGCGATTATTTGGATAGTGAAATTATGACAAACACAATGTTCAATAGTTTTTAATTATTGAAACACTACGAATTATTGGATTCGAAAATAAAAATCGAAACAATGTGGCAGACTACTAAAGGTAACACTCACTTCTAGAGCATGGGCACATTTCTTTAAAATATACAATGTGGTTCTGCTTGGAATTCTCCTTATGGATCTGTTAGGAATTCGTAATTTTAGGAAATTGGTGAGACTAAAACTGCAGAAACAACATCGTTTCAACCAACTTTGGGATTCTAGGATCTAGCCCTCCTGAATCCGGAGAGGGATCTCTCCAATAAGTGCAAAGATGGATTTGTCTTTGAAGTTTGGGGTAATGATATTAGGCTAGTTATTAAGGCCAAGGGTTTTTTTGTTTTTTGGATGGTTGAGCATGATTATTGTTTGAGGTGGAAAGTCCCAAATGCAAAGAGTTTCAAAGGTGAAAAGTTGCAAGAAATTAGAGTAAGCTTCGGCCAAAAGGATAGATAATTGTAGGTCTTAGTCCATTGGGCTATGGAGTCATAATAGGGTTTAATTGGAGAAGCAAGAGGCAAGAGTGGTCCATGGGGCAAGTTGTCTATGTCTAAGGATCTCTTTGAAGTTTTATTTATGGAGTGAAATGATACAATAAGAAGGGGAAATAAACAGATGAGGAACAAAGAGCAACCCAAGATCAGGTAAGTGCTTTTAAACTATCCTGCAAATTGACATACACTTAAGAAAAACATAAAAGCAATCTAAGATCAGGGAAGTGCTTTTAAACTAGCCTGATTTTGATATAATTTCAATAGAAAACATTTAAAACATGGGAAACACGAATGATAACAAAGAATGGCCTAAGATATAGCAAGTACTTTCAAACTAACTAGCTTTCAACACATTCCAAGGGATAAAACTAGGACCAGGGCTCACCATATCTTCCTTAGTGCATCACTACTTAACATGAAATGAAAATAACATTTAAGAACAACATTTAGCTAAGACAATAAGATGAGGGAACGCTAGCATTACTATGTTTAAACTGAATTAAATCATTCCTAAATAACACAGTTTAGAAGAAAACATTCAAATAAATATTTTCAGTCAGAGAAGGTTACTGATGTACAGTAGGTCCTAACTCTATGCATGCTGTTCTTTATAAGAGAAAATGGAACACAGTGAAAAAAGAAACAAAATGACAAGCTACAATAAGAAAAACATCACCGTCAACATAGACCAGGATCCCATAAATCAGCTTGTATTGATGCTCCAAACCAGTTACAACTTTAAGTCCAGTGCTTTAGTTTAGCAATCATCTAAACATCTCAGCCTAACCTATCTACCACCAGAAGAGCTCCAAGAGCCAGTGAACACTATTTACATTCAGAAGTTTAAGCTTAAATGTATTCCAAAGTTTTGTAACCAACTCCTCACTCATCTTCTGCAGTAGTATATATAGAAGAATGAGGAGGTGAGATCTGATAAAAGATCTCCAATTACAATTAATACAGAATTAATGGCTTCTTGGCCCTTGGGGGACTCAATGAAGAAACTTTCATACATATCCTCTGTATTAAATGATTTACATAAATATTTAAGCTCGATGGGAGCTTTTGTTGACCTTTGAGGCTCTGTGTGGCATCGAAGTAACTCTGCAGATGTTTGTCATTAATTTTCTTGGCAGAGTTTTCTCTTTGGCTACGTTTTGAGACAAATATCTGATCCTGATCAATAAATTCGACCTCTAATTGAATACTTTGAGGCACAGGTGGCATCGTGGTAGCTAGAGGGGTCAATTTGCCTCAATTGTGGTGGTGGAGGTTTTCCTGTCAATAAAACACTTCATATTTTCTTTAAACTGTGTTTTAAATCGGGGATTAGGCTTTTGATAAACATTCTTAGCCATGATCCCTGCAAAATCTGTCTTTAATCCTCTGTTATGATAAATTTTGGCCTTCGTCACTGATACTCTTTGACTGTGCCCGATTCATGGTTTTTTCTGGTATGCAGGGCTGCGCAGGGTTATGTGGCATCAATGCTTTATGAATGATTGATGAAAACGTGGATTTAACACCTGTGAATGATTTCCCTCGGTGAATCGAAGGTGGGAGGATCGTCAGCCTTATTTTTTGAATTTCCTTCAAAAATGGCGAGAAAATCATTTAAACCCTGCAAAATACAAACAAATATTAAAAACTCCTGCATATATAGGTTTTATTTCTGCAGAAGGCATGTGGAGGAAGCGTGGCCATTGGATGGCATCATCCAACGGTCAGTATTGATCGGGAGAAGTGATAGAGAAGGCGGAAGATTTGTTTAAATCAGAGTCATCGATCGCGCAGAGATCGACTATCGGGAGCAGAAACGGGGAGTCAAAGAAAAAAATGTTTGACCGGGCGATGAATCAGGGAGATGGAATATGGGTTGTCGATCTGCAGATCAGATCGACGGTGGAGATATATTGAATTCTGCACCGTAGCCTGGTTAACTATCGGGCATCTTCAGTGAGCGATAGTCGTCGAATGGGCAGCCTCAGATGAGACGGTGGACGTCAATATCGTGTTGGGTCCACGTCCAAATGTTAACGTGCGATGGACTGCGGTTTTGTGAACAGTACCCAGGCCACGCGTCAACTGTTGAATGGAATCGCTGCCAATCGGGAAAAAACCACCCTCGCCCAAAGGCGGTGTGATAGATACCACACGGTTTTGCAATTGGTTAGTGGATGGCAGGGACCACCGAGTTGATGGACTCTGCATCATGAATCTGCAGATCAAATCAACGGTGGATATTGACTGGGGTTTGAACCAGTGGAAAAACTTAGAAAATAATTAAAAACCCAAAATTTGAAAATAACATAAGGTTTTAATATTTTTGTGGGGGCGGGATATATATGTAATATGATCAGGTTCCCGACTGTGGGGCCAAGGTTTATATGAAGGGTGAAATGACCGGGGGCTTATGCAAGAAGGGGCTAAAGGTGATCGGGCGATGCAATAAGCACTTTGAAAGGCTGGCTCTTGGTTTTGGCGCCAGGGCGTATGGAAGGGAGGGGTTAAAGACATAGCCCAAGGGGGCTTAAGTCTATAATGCATAAAAAACATGATTTTCATGGATTTTAATGATTTTCAAAGGTTTAGAGGGGTTTCGATAAGGAAAATAAGGAGTCTTTAAACCTTATAAAAGGGATTTTGAGGAAGGGGAAATGGGAAAAACATGAAAATGAGGGATTTTCATGGAAAATAGAAGGATAGAAAATGAGGTTAGCTTTGGAAAAGGGAAAAAAGGGGATGGTGCTTGCAGCAGTATTCTGGCTTGGAAATCGGTAGGATTTCTGAGTTCTGAAGGGAAACAACGGTGAAGTTTTGGACAGAGGAAAGGCATGAGGCCTTCAAGAGTCTTCAAGAGCCAACAATTTTTAGAAATGAAATTTGTTGCTTGAAGGCTCAAAAAGTCTTAGCCACCTTTTGCTATAACAAATTTTATAGGTGGCTAATAGTGGCTCCACTTGGGGATGATGCCTTCTTGAAGGCATCAAGAACTTCAAACTTGCATTCTCTGGGAGGCTGACCTGTGCCACATCCATTATGTTCTCTGGGAGGCTGACCTATGCCTGATCCATTATGTTCTCTGGGAGGCTGACCTGTGCCTGATCCATTGGGCTTCCCTTCCTTTGCTGTGATGGTCTTCTTTGAAAACATATTAGTAGCCATGAAAACAATGGACCTTCATCAATGCAAAATTTCTACCTACCCAATCCTACTGATCTAACATTTTTTCTTCATTAGAGTGCACTTGGATTGGAAAACTCTTTTCACAACATTTTATTCTTTTGAAAGAAGGAAACCTAATCTATTTCTACTCCTTATTTCTCCATGGACTCATATTAAACAGTTGAGCCCATATGATTCTCTACCTATTCTATCAATCTGTCAGGATTAAACAGTCTAACATATTTTTATTCTCTAATTTCTACAACAAAAATTTAAAAGCATTCAAGTCAAGATTAAACAGTCTAACTTGAAGTTGGTCCATGGCATAAAAGACAAACTGCACATAGACATTTATTTTGCAGAAAATTTAAAACAAAAAGGAAGGCTTAAGATCTGGAAATTTCTCATCATGGCCTTCTCTTTTTACGGCTTTGTTTTGGCTCTTGTTTGAGCTGCCTCTTCCTTGTTTTCTGGTTCAGATTTTGAGCTAATTAGGACCAGATTTACTTCTTTTTGACTCAGAAAAAATAAAACAGATTTGAGTCATCTCTCCTTTGGAAACCTTAGGTTCATATTTTGATCTTGTTTGAACCTTTAATTTCTATCCTAAACTATCTACTGATAAGCCAAGATTAAACAGTTTGGAAAATCGAATTCACTATCCTATCAGCAGAAAATTTAAAGCTGATTAGTCAATTTTAGGCTGTTTGACTAACTAGAAGTGTGTTTTGTAGGAGTGGCATCTAAGCTTGCACACTTTCAAAAAAAAAAAACAATTTTCTTTTTTTTGGTATGGGGATATACCTTTCTTGTTTTGACAATCTGCCCTCTTTTCTCTTTTCTATTGTTTTTGTATTTTTGAATTTTTGATTTTTCTTCAAAACAGAAAAAAACAACTAACTACATGCTCAGAATTGAGCTTTATTGACATTCCTATCTAACCTATTCTAAACATGGAGTATTTACATTTATCATATGATACAAAAATGCCAATGCAGCCAGCTGAGTAATGTCAAGAAGAAGTAGAAACTCTGGCTGCTTGTTAGAGGTATCCATAGAACATATTGAAGATTAACCTTCAATATCAAGGCTATCACAGAAGGTGATAGCTTTTCATGTTTCTGGCTCTTGCAAAGGATCACTGCTTGATAATTTGAGCCAATTGGGATTTCCACACACTCTTCTATAGGATCAACAAAGAAAAGATGAAGATTCTCTTCTTTGTGGCCCTCCATGTCTGGTAGATTGTCTGCTTCCAAGACTTTAGCTTTGAGGAGCATATCTTCAGAAAGTTTTTTGGAAGCATCATCATCCTTAACCTGCATAATAGCAAACAGTGAAATATCTTCATTCTCTAAATTTCTGTTTTCTTCTGATATAAATTCAGGTTCTTTGAATGGCAGATTGATATCAATGATAGGAGTAGTTTCTTCTTGAAAAGAGGGTATATCCATAGTAGGATAGTCTTCTATTTGTTTCTCTCCCTCTTCTTCATCATCATCTGAACTGGAGGACTCATCATATTTGGCAGTGTTGTCCTCTTGTAGCCCTAGTACACTCTGGTCTAGTGGATTATACTCTATGAGGAGGTTACTATGTTCTTGAGTAGGGGTATGTTCAATTGCTTCCTCTTTTTCAAAAGGGGGCTCCTTGATTTCAACTTTCTCAAAAATTTCTTTGTTTCTTTCTTCCTCATCCTTTGAGCTGAAAGTTTCTAGACTTTGAAAACTTCCATCATCAGTATCATAAATAGTCTGCACTGGCTCATTACTTCTTTGAAGGAGTTGACCTTCCTCGCATAAATCTGCTAATGATGATCCTAAAAAAATAACTTCTGTTTGGGAAGCATCATCACTAGATAGATAAAAGTTAGGATAATCATGAATATAAGTAATACTACCAATCAAACATACTGGGTTATCAGCAGGCCCTTTTTCATTCTGACCTATAACAGAACTTTCTAAAACTATACAACAAATTTCTCTATGTGAATGGGCAAGAGTGTTTGTTTTGCAAAAATTTTCAGAGATTGATTGTTCCATGTCCCTTTGAACAGAAGTACAACAGTTCTTTGTCTCTTGTGAAGACTAATTTTGAGGCTGGATGTCTTCTTGAGCCTCAGTTATAAGGGACAATGAATCAATATATGAGTTTCTAGGGATATCTTGAGGGATGTTGTTTATTTCTTGGGTAATCTCTTCCTCAACTGATTCATCTATGTTCTTAAAAATTTTCAATAGAAGATTAAACTCATGAATGGATGTTAAAAGATCTTCAGGATGCATCTCTTCCAAAGCTTCCTCATTATCTATAATGTGTTGGGTGATGTTTTGTGATGGATCATAATATATTACACCCAATGATAATGACGTATTGTTTTCTTTATATTTCTCATAGAACACATATTCAAGGTCTCTTAAAGAAAACAAACTACTAGATCTTAAGCATTCATACCAATCCCTAGCTTTTCCTTCTAATGTTAACATGAACATTTTCATTAGGCAGTCTTCATGCCATTCAACTTTCAACCTCCATACATGTATATGAAATTTGATGAGGTGTAATAGAGGGTCATCAAACTTTTCACCTTGAAAAACAGGCAGGTTGTCATCCCAATTCACCTGGGGAATCTTATGTGGAAACCCAGGGATATGATCTCTACTCATTAGGGCATATCTTCGTTGTATTCTTGGAATCATGTTTGTAAATCAAGAAAGAGGTCATTGTGTCTAGTCAATCAGTTCAGGGTCTTCTACCAGTGGAGTCATTTGGTCTTCTGGGAGTTTTAGAGTGTGGAGTCGCCAGGTGGGAGATTTTTAGCTCCTAAGGAGGTAAAATGTTTAATGGTCCACCACCATGTGTTTCTTGTAGAGCTACAAGGTTTTCAGGAACTAAATTAGCTCTCAAGGGTAATCTGAAAATAGTTGATAATTTTATCTTAGGAGACTTCCTAAGGATACCTTCTAGCTTATCAACTACTTCAGGTGGATCAGGGTCAGGATGGGCTCTAGTGTGAATCTTTCTAGGAGCCACTATGCTGTGTTTTTCATACCCAAATAAACAAGACAAGCTCAACCAGGTATGACAATCTTTAAGAGGTTAACCAGTCTGTTTGAAATTCAATCCTACATTCTTCTAACTGAGTTTGAATGATATTATGATGATAAGGGTTCTTCCCAGCGGAGTCTTAAGGTCTGTTCAGGATTGTGGAGTCACCAAGTGGAAGTTTTTAGCTCTTTTGGAGGTAAAAGGTTTAATGGTCCACTACCATGTTTATTTAATACCAATATGAAATAGTTTTGGGTTTTTTTGAGTTTCTGTGGTTGTATGGAAAACTAAAGAGTCTATAAAAGCTGGCCAAGCAACTATGAACTCAAAAAATCGCTACTGGAGTCACCAGAAATGTTAGGAATCTGTAATTTTAGCAGATTAGTGAGACTAAAACTGCAAAAACAACATCATTTCAACCAACTTTGGGATTCTAGGATCTAGCCCTCCTGAATCCAGAGAGGGATCTCTCCAATAAGTGCAAAGATGGATTTGTCTTTGAAGTTTTGGGTAATGATATTAGGCTAGTTATGAAGGCCAAGGGTTTATTTGTTTTTTGGATGGTTGAGCATGATTACTGTTTGAGGTGGAAAGTCCCAAATGCAAAGAGTTTCAAAGGTGAAAAGTTGCAAGCAATCAGAGTAAGCTTTGGCCAAAAGGATAGATAATTGCAGGTCTTAGTCCATTGGGCTATGGAGTCATAATAGGGTTTAATTGGAGCAGCAAGAGGCAAGAGTGGTCCATGGGGCAAGTCGTCTATGTCTAAGGATCTGTTTGAAGTTTGATTTATGGAGTGAAATGATACAATAAGAAGGGGAAATAAACAGATGAGGAACAAAGAGTAGCCCAAGATCAGGTAAGTGCTTTTAAACAATCCTGCTTTGACATACACTTAAGAAAAACAAAAAAGCAATCTAAGATCAGGAAAGTTCTTTTAAACTAGCCTTCTTTTGATATACTTTCAATAGAAAAAATTTAAAACATGGGAAACATGAATGATAACAAAGAATGGCCTAAGATCTAGCAAGTACTTTCAAACTAACCAGCTTTCAACACATTCCAAGGGAAACTTTCAGTCAGTCTTTTGGGATAAAACTAGGACCAGGGCTCACCATATCTTCCTTAGTTCATCACTACTTAACATGAAATGAAAATAACATTTAAGAACAACATTCAACTAAGACAATAAGATGAGGGAACGACAGCATTCCTATGCTTAAACTGAATTAAATCATTCCTAAATAACACAGTTTAGAAAAAAACATTCAGATAAAGATTTTCAGTCAGAGAAGGTTATTGATGTATAGTAGGTCCTAACTCTATGCATGCTATTCTTTATAAGAGAAAATGGAACACAGTGAAAACATAAACAAAATGACAAGTTACAATAAGAAAAACATCACCGTCAACATAGACCAGGATCCCATAAATCAGCTTGTATTGATGCTCCAAACCAGTTACAGCTTTAAGTCCAGTGCTTTAGTTTAGCAATCATCTACACATCTCAGCCTAACCTATCTACGACCAGCAGAGCTCCAAGAGCCAGTGAACACTATTTACAGTCAGAAGTTTAAGCTTAAATGTATTTCAAAGTTCTACAACCAACCCCTCACTCATCTTTTACAGTAGTATGTATAGAAGAATGAGGAGGTGAGATCTGATAAAAGATCTCCAATTACAATTAATACATAATTAATGGCTTCTTGGCCCTTGGGGGGCTCAATGAAGAAACTTTCATACATATCCTCTGTATTAAATGATTTACATCAAGATTTAAGCTCGGTGGGAGCTTTTTTTGACCTTTGAGTCTCTCTGTGGCGTCAAAGTAACTCTGCAGATGTTTGTCATTAATTTTCTTGGCAGAGTTTCCTCTTTGGCTGCATTTTGAGACAAATATCTGATTCTTATCAATAGATTCCACCTCTGATTGAATACTTTGAGGCACAGGTGGCATCGTGGTAGTTAGAGGGGTCAATTTGCCTCAATTGGGGCGGTGAAGGTTTTCCTGTCAATAAAACACTTCATATTTTATTTAAAATGTTTTTTAAATCGAGGATTAGGATTTTGATAAACATTCTTAGCCATGATCCCCGCAAAATCTATCTTTAATCCTCTGTTTTGATAAATTTTGGCCTTCGTCACTGATACTCTCTGACTGTGCCTGATTCATGGTTTTTGCTGGTATGCAGGGCTACGCAGGGTTATGTGGCATCAATGCTTTATGAATGATTGATGAAAACGTGGATTTAACACCTGTGAATGATTCCCCCTAGTGAATTGAAGGCGGGAGGATCGTCGGCCTTCATTTCTGAATTTCCTTAAAAAATGGCGATAAAATCATTTAAACCCTACAAAATACAAACAAATATTAAAAAATCCTGCATATATAGGTTTTATTGCTGTAGAAGGCATGTGTAGAAAGTGTGGCCATTGGATGGCATCATCCAATGGTCAGGATTGATCGAGAGAAGTGATAGAGAAGGCGGAAGATTTGTTTAAATCAGAGCCATCGATTGTGCAGAGATCGACGGTCGGGAGCAGAAACGGGGAGTCAAAGCGGAAAATGTTTGACCAGGCGATGAATCAGGGAGATGGAATATGGGCCGTCAATCTGTAGATCAGATCGACGGCAGAGATCTATTGAATGCCACGTTGTAGCCCGGTTAACTGTCGGGCATCTTCGATGAGTGATAGCCGTCGGATGGGAGGCCTCAGATCGGACGGTGGACATCAATATCATACCGAGTCCGCGTCTGAATGTTAATGCACGATGGACGATGGTTTTGTGAACAGTACCCGGGCCACGCGTCAACTGTTGAATGGAATCGCTGCCAATCGGGAAAAAACCACCCTCGCCCAAAGGAGGTGTGATAGATACCATGCAGTTTTGCAATTGGTTAGTGGCTGGCGGGGACCACCGGGCTGATGAAATCCGCACTGTCGATCTGAAAATCAGATTGACGGCAGAGATTGACTAGGGTTTCAACCGGCCGAAAAACTTAGAGAATAATTAAAAACCCAAAATTTGAAAATAACATAAGGTTTTAATATTTTCGGGGGGGAGGGATATATATGTAATATGATCAGGCGCCCGACTGCAGGGCCGAGGGTTATAAGAAGGGTGAAATGACTAGGGGCTTATGCATGAAGGGGCTAAAGGCGATTGGGCGATGCGATAAGCACTTTGGAGGGCTGGCGCTTGGTTCTGGCGCCAGGGCGTATGGAAGGGAGGGGTTAAAGACTTAGCCCAAGGGGGCTTAAGTCTATAATGCATAAAAAACATGATTTTCATGGATTTTAATGATTTTCAAAGGTTTAGAGGGGTTTAGATAAGGAAAATAAGGAGTCTTTAAACCTTATAAAATGGATTTTGAGGAAAGGGAAATGGGAAAAACATGAAAATGAAGGATTTTCATGGAAAATAGAGGGATATAAAATGAGGTTAACTTTGGAAAAGGGAAAAAATGGGATGGTGCTTGCAGTAGTATTCTGGCTTGGAAATCAACAGGATTTCTGAGTTCTAAAGGGAAACAGCGGTGAAGTTTTGGACAAAGGAAAGGCATGAGGCCTTCAAGAGTCTTCAAGAGCCAAAAAATTTTAGCAATGAAATTTGTTCCTTGAAGGCTCAAAAAGTGTTAGCCACCGTTTTCTATAACAAATTTTATAGATGGCTAACAGGATCCACCTACAATACATACCAGTCAATCACATGATCATAATCTTTAACATACTCCTTTAGCAATGACACATGGAAAACATGATGGAATTTCACTTTCGTAGGCAGTGAAAGTCGATAGGCTACTATTCCAATCATTTCAAAAATCTTGAAAGGTCCACAAAACCGAGGTGCCATCTTGGCATATGATCCAATCCACAAGGATATTTTCTTGAGATTCATGCGCAAGTACACTTGTTCCCACACCTGAAACTCCTTAAACATTTTTTTTCTGATCTGTATAGATTTGTGTTTCCTTTAGTTTATTCTTTATTACATGTATTTCCTATTCCATTTGTTCCAACATGTCCGATCTAATCAATATCATGTTCATAGGATCACACCAAATTACAGGAGTACTACAACACCACCCATACAGCCTCAAACAAACTCATCCTCAGTGACTCTTGGTAACCATTGTTGTAAGAAAACTCAACCAACTAAAGGTATTCCTCCTATATCCTCTGTTTATGATCATGTCCTCCAATATCCTACTGACCCTCTATGTATGTACATATGTATATGGATGCTAAGTTTTACTGAAGGCGAACTCTATACCTAAACCTGAAAATAGCTCCTTCCAAAACTTAGAAGTGAACTTTTCATCCCCATCTGACACAATCTTCTTCGAAACACCATGAAATCTAACCACATCTCTGATGAACACCTATGCCAAATCACGATATGTATACATAGTCTTCATTAGAATGAAGTGTACTACCTTAGTCAACCTATCCACCACAACCATGATAGAATCATGTTTTCTAGATGTCATTGGCAAACCTATAATGAAATCCATGGAAATGGCCTCCCGTTTCCAGTCAAGAATCACAATCAGTTGTAGTAGTCCACTTCGATGCTTACACTCTACCTTTACCTTCTAACAGTACAAACATCTAGCCACAAAATCTGCCACATCCTTCTTCAGATTCAACCAATAATAAAATTTCTTCACCGTTGTCTATATATTTTGGTATCGTGGGTGGCCTGAATATGGTTTCACATGAAAGTCCCTCAAGATAATATTCTCAATCTCACTATTGTCTATCATAGATATCTTGTCCCTAAGTACAATCAAGTCATCTCCTTAGAGATGATAGTCCACATCCTATGCACCTGTACCTACACTTGTGCCTCTAGTTTTACCCGTACCTATACTCTATTTTAACGTGTGCCTAGAATCTCTATACCTTCTATCTTTCTGACCTGGCTACAAAATATGATCTTACAATTATGTCCCAATGAAAATCCTATAATATCATGCTAGTTCCATGAATTATATTACCTCATTCACGCTTCTACGAGATTCCCACTACATGATAGCTCTTATCTTCTCTAGATCCACTACTATGCCATCCTCGGAGACCACATGCCCCAAGTAATGCACCTATGTCTGAAAGAAACTACATTTAATAAGCTTGGCATACAATGCATACCCTCTCAACAATATCAAAATTGTTGTTAAATGCTTGACATTCTCTTCCTCAATCTTAGAATATATCAATATGTCATCAATGAATACAATAGCAAACTTGTCTAGATAAGTATGCAACACACTATTCATCAAGCACATAAATTTAGTTGGAGAATTTGTAAAACCAAATGGAAATTAAAAAAACTCATAATTCCCATTACTAGTCTGAAAACCTATCTTGTAAATATCCTCTTCCTTGATGTGTACCTAATGATATCCAGATCTCAAATCAATATTTGAGAACATTTTTGCTCCCTTCAACTGATCAAATAAGTCATCAATTATCAACAATATATACTTGTTCTTGATGGTCAGCTTGTTCAACAACTTGTAATCAATGCACAACTTAAGAGTACCATTCTTCTTCTTCATAAAAAATATTGGTGCACCCCATAGTGATACATTTGGCCTAATGTATCATTTTTCAAGAATTTACTTCCAACTGAAACTTCAACTCTACTAACTATGGAGTGCTCATCCTGTACGGTGCATTTGAGGCTGGGGCTACCCCTAGTGAAAAATCAATGGATAATTCCACTTCCCAATGAGGTGAAAACTTTGAAATACCTACTGGAAACACATCATGAAACTTTTATAAGATAGGGTACCTGCTCAATATTTATGCATCCTCATCCTCCTTACCTTTGTCACTAGAAATGTGCATTTCAAATAACACACACCATTTTATGTGACTGTGCTTTTCATTCATAGTTGTCACCATCCTAACTGATGTTTCTTTCTTTTTACTTTGTAATATTCTCTGTACTCCATTATCATCCAAGCACTCAATCATTTTTTCATAGAAATCCACTTTAGTCCTATGAAGGTACAACTAGTCCATACCCAAAAGCATACTATAGGATCCCAACAATAGTACATTTAAATGTGTTGAAGTAGGCTTACCATTCAACTAAAATGCATAATATTTTACCCAATGATGAACTCTCTTCATAGTACTTGTAGCCAAATGTACTAACCAATATTCTGCATGAACTTCCTTATTCAAACCACACTTATCCACTAATTCAGTGTTAACATAACTATAATTAGATATAGGGTTAATCAAAATAGAAACAAATTTATCACAAAGCTTACCATCCATCTCAATGATGGATGCCCAATGACCTTCTTGCCTATTCTCTAGCGCTACATAAATATGAGGAATGCTCTTTCCAACATCCCCAACAGTCTGCACCTCCTATGCACTATATATATGAGGACTACCACCCTGATACTGTGGGAAACATCTCTTGATAATATCCTTACCACATATCCAACATTATAACTATCTGGTACCATAAACTCTACTCTGCTACCCTCTAGGTTGTGACCCATGTCCCTATATAGCTACCTTGAACTTCTTATTAGATGTAACATTTTCTTTATCTTTTGCATTATGATACCTTGTTCGTTTCGACTACCATTTACCTTTACCTTTATCTTTCTCTTTCCATCCTAGCTAAGATTTTGTCTTATGCGTTGATTTTTTATATAACTGCTTTAATTTCCCAATAACTTCCTAAAGTGACTGAGGCTCATCATACTCAATATGATCTCTAAATGATAAGGGAAATACATTGACAAACCTCTTAAATTTATTATTTTCATCCTTAATATATAATACAAACCTCAATAGAACCAAGAACGTAGTCGTATACTCTTCATTTTTCACGGATCCCATCTTAAGCTCATAGAATTCCTTGGCTTTGCTACCATAGTACCTCTCCAATAAGAACTTATTCCTGAAAAGTCTCTTGAATTCATGCCAACTCAACTATTCTATATTGATGTCTCTGACCTGATTCACATCTTCCTACCATATAACTTCTTTATCTTTCATGTTGAAGATAAATACTCTCGCCTTCATATTATCTGTGTAATTATGAAACTCAAATAATTTCTTCATCCCAAGAAACCAAGCCTCAACATATTCTAACTTCTTCAAACTCCATCAAAGGTAGGTGGCTTACCTTTCTTAAACTCATCTAGAAAGAATACCCTATCACTTCTCCTGTAAGGGTGATAATGATGATGATCATATTGTATGTCAGAATCAAAACTAGAATAGTACCTCTGCCCATCACCATTCCTATTCAGAGTATCCAATAATCTACCACCTCTGATTGCATCATCTTTATCTAACCTATGACCACCATGAGACCTACAGAAATATTCCCCATTAGTCCTATCCTCCTGTCCATAGCAGATCTAGAGTGGTCCATGTCTCTGCAATTCTGAAAAACTCCTAAGAATCACGACATTAGCTTCTACTTGCTTCTCCTATGCCTCCATGATTTTTTCAATATCTACTTTACAACTCCTTATTTCTTCCCTCAAGGCGTACTATGTCATCTAAGCTAAATCATAAAAAAACCAACACACCTCGATATAATTCGGGGAGGATATATAATTTGTAAGATTGACTAGATTAGCACAATGCATATATAAACATAATCATAACAACATATATATATCATCCTAACCATAGTCTAATCATTAATGCATGGCCATACCAACCACACATCATGACCTCGGGCATGAAAACTACAACCATATCAATGTATGAAAAAAATAATATAAACATCGACATGCATAACCAATCATACACTTATGAAAACACATTCCACAATAACCTGATCAACTTTCACATGGAGACACCACTGAAACCATGACCACCACCATGCATATGCAACAAGCACATGGACCATAAGTATAAGGAACACATATGTAACCAACATGAATGCATAACCAACACACCACCAATCCAATCCAAGGGGTGAACCATGCTATATTTCCACCTTGTAACACCCTTCTCCCACATTTACCCAAGTTAACCGATTTTTTGGAGTAAACATGTGATGAGAGCATATGATGATATGATTCAACTCCCCATGTAAAATTCAGGAAGTGAAACCAATACAACACAACCAATGTAACCTTCTACACATTGCTACAGAAACCTCGAGATCCATCCACCCCTTATAGGTGATCAACCCCTGAGATAACCTGACATTTTACTGTAGTAAATCCTTATTCACTCCCATGAAATGGGAATTCATGTGACTAGGGACTTTTCTGGGGATTTTTGTGCCTGCAACATTCAATTTTGTTCCAAATTTTTAGGGCCAGGCCTTAGGCCACTACCCATAACTCCATGGAACATCCAAAAATGAAAATTAACATAGAAATAATGATACAAATGAAAATACTTGAACAAGGACTTAATTGGACCCTTCCTTGCCATGACATGCATTTCATCAAACATGTCATAAATATGCATTCTACAGGTTTAAACATCACATCTAAGGATAGGGGTCTCATACTTATCTGAGAATCACAAAGAATAATTGGTGCCTTATCACAATAACTACATCATCATCTATTAGGTCATAGATTCATTACACATTCTTTAATAAATCAAAACATGATGAGAGCCATACATCATCATTATCATAAACCATTCTCATAATGAACATATAAACAATATAAATGATAAGAATAAAACAACCATTAATTCCACATATGAACGAATGCATTTTCACGTAAAACACCAAGGAAAGGAACTCTTAGTAATGAATGAAAAATCCAACCAGGTTTGGGACTTCCACATTCCATCCAATCATATATTGGTTGAGCCAAATATCTCTTATACCAATCACCCCTATGCCATAATTCAAGCATGAATGTGGGACTAAAAAAAAAGTAATAATTTAGGGCTTCCTGAGGCTAAATTACCTCACCCTCATCAATAGAAATAGGATTTATCATAATCCCCATTAGATGACTAGGCCACAAACGAGCATGGATGCCTCCATATCTCTCCACCTAAACCGTGAGGAATTTGTATGTCTCAACCTCTCGGCTTTACCATGTATCTAGCCACTACTAGTCAAGGGATTCCTAAGCCTACGAGGTATCCACCCTTTGAGATTTACTATGTATCCCAACCTGATATTCCTAGGCCCAATCAAGGGTACTCACCACTAAGATTTAATGTGTATCCTAGCATTCATTAGTCAATGGATTACTAGGCTCAATCGAGGTGTTCACATTTATACTTTATCATTGATTAGGAGCTCAAGTCCTAGCTATGGAAAAAGCTCAAAATTGAAAGTGTTCAAAATCACTTTTAACCTGAACGAATGGATAGGCCTCAGCGATACGATCCTGAATCCATGAATGACACTCAAATCTGACACTGTATGTGAAAGTTGTTGAAGTTTGAAAATTCACAATTTCAAGCAAAAGACCAGTTTGACTAGGTTTGACTTCCAAATTTGAAAAATTAAAAAAGGAATATTCCAAGGAATATTACCTGGAATATTCCACCTGGGCCAATTACAGTTCGACACATGGAAATTTTATATTGGTCTTCGGGTTGAATTTGTTTGTGGGTGGCCAATCAGCGGGCACCACATGGCCTGCCCAAAGGCCGCCCCATGGCCATTGGCCTATGGAATTTTCGGCGGAAAAAAATTATTTTGTGACCCAAATGGAATTGAACACCAGAGTTCCCACTTAAAAACACCAGCGCTTTACCATTGGACCATAAATGAGTTCTTAACTTATGAATGTCATTGCACATTATTAACGTTTAAAAAGGTTTGAAATGGGGCGGAAAGGGGGCTAGCCCCTAAGGGCCAGCACCCTATGCATAAGACCATAGGTCCAGAAACCAAGGGCTACATCCATCGACGGGTAACAAGACCCCCAAAATTTTTGGTTAAGAGACGTGTTCACATGTCTCGGCGGCAATTTTGTATGAGGGTTAATGTTATGGTTTGAAAACCGTTAACTCCACGGATAAGACGACGGTGGTGTAGTTGGTCCATGTGAACACTACCCACTCACATTTATTGTTAATGCTGGTAGTTCCAAAAAATCAGGCAGAGCGCGCCATTCTTGCGGACTTGGCCAAATTTATCAATGCTAACTCCAGTTCTCCCACATTTAGTGGGATTTTTAATTAACATTGGGAAAAATATTGTTTGGAGCATAACTTCTGATAGGGAAAACATTTTTGGACAATTTTTTTTTTGATTTTGGGTATTAAGAGGATTATGAATCCATGGAAATAGGTTTTAGAGCCATTAGAGTTGATCATCAGTCCCTTTTTCTTCAGGGAAGCAATGAGAGCCATCGAGGCCAAGAGGGAGTTGGAGCTGTGTTGAGCTATGGTTAACCATTTGAGGTGAAACAAAAGTCATTTTCGACTATTTTAAGAATTCTATAGCCATTGGTATAGGTTTCAGAGGTAGTAGAAGTGTTGTACAGCCATTTTAGCTTCAGGGAAGCTTTTTGAGCCACCAGGGCCATTTTGGTAAAAGAGCTATATTGGATTGTACCTATCTATTTGAAGTGAACCAAAGACCATTTTCAGCTATTTTCCACATTTTTAACCTAATGGAATATGTTTCAGAAATTTTTGAGGACTTTTAGAGCCCGAAAATCTTTAGGAGAGTTTTGAGAGCCAATAGGGCCATTTTGGGGTTGGAGTTGCTTTGAGTTGTACCTGTTTGTTTGAGGTGAACCAAAGATCATTTTCAGCTAATTTAGACCTTCTGAACCTAATGAAAAAGGTTTCAGACCTATTTGAGGACTTCTATAGCCCGAAAATATACATAGGAGTTCAAAGAGCCGTCAGGGCCTTATTGAAGAAATCACTATTTATGGTAATTCTTCACTATTTAGTGAATTTGAAAAGGAATTCTTAGATTTTTCATGTATTTTGAATCATTATTAGCATTCAGATTTGTCTATTGAGAAACTTTTAAACTTTTATTAGCATTTGAAAGCATTTTAATACAAGAGGACAAGCTCATTTTGGGAGGCTTGATCCAACAGACGTAGCTCAGGAGGAGTAAACTGCTCATCAAACATTTGTGTCATGTCATGCTGAAGTTATATTGCTGTAAATTTCTGATTTAATATGTTAAACAACAAATTAAATTAACTTTCCTTCACACATAAACTCTTATACGGTTACCAAAAACACTTTGTTTTATGCAACAAAACATGGAGAATTTTGCACACATTTAATTAATCGAAATGGATACCTTGCACACATTTTCAAGTACTTCCATTTTCAGATCAAATGGTATGAAAGCTTTGGTTAAGATTGGTTGTGCTTATTTTGAGCATTTTTGTTTCTGAAAAAGGTGTTAAAACACTGTAAGATATTGATTGTTTTATTGGTTGCAAAATGGTTGATTGTATGAGTTTTCTTGAGTTGAAAAGATAGTTGTTGATAGCTAAATATTGGAAAGGGAAAAAGAGTTGTAGGCTATTTCCTTATCCCAAATTACCTCAAGATTATATTTGGAAAACAAACCCACTTGGTTAGTGTTTTCTACAAAAGTTATTGGAGTTTGTGTTTTATGGCTGCTTGAATAAGAAGGGGTTTTTACAGACATTCGGTTAAAAGCTTTTCTTTTTTTTTTTAATCTTTGAGAACTTTTCTTCATAAGTTTCTTTTGTTAATTTGAACATTTAAATAATGTCAATTTATTCTACAACTGAAGTTTACTCCTTCATGAGATTCTTCAATGATGAAATGAAGAATGAGTTCATTAAAGTGAAGGACATGGTGTAGATTCTCATTGAGGATCAAAGAGAAAGTGTTAAGCTTCATGCACAATTGTTGGGTATGAAGGATGAAAAGGAAGCAATTCTCCAAAGGTTTCTTGACATGGAGAAACAACTACTTCAAGCGAAAGAAGCTTTGTCCAAGAACAAGCATGGGAAATAGGTAAACCATTCCAACTTGTCTTCAATTTCCTCAATTGAAAAGTGTGTTGGTTATTTTTAAAAACATACAAGGGGTATAGGGTCCAAAATAATGTTTAAGATGGGCTATCATGAAGGAAAAGGTTTGGAAAATCATGCACAAGGCATGGTCGACCCTATTTCAGTTCTGGAGTGACCCAAGAATGTTGGTCTTGGTTATGTGCAGTTTAATGGCGAAGACTCCAATTCCTTGAATGCATGTGATGCAAATTTAAAGAGAACCTTTATTCCAATTTCTAAAATTCATATATGTCAAAATTGTTTTAAGGATGACTGCCCTTTTTTTAAGCCATCATTGTAGAAATTAGAGGGTAAACATGTCACTTATGGCGAGCATGCAAATGTAAACAGTTTTCAAGACAAGAACTATGATGAAAGTCTAAAAAAGAAAGATGTCTTATCTACTAGTTCATCATCTTTTGAAGACAAAAAGGATGGAAATTCCATGTAGAAAAAGAGGTATAATTATTCACATGATCAATTTGATTATGCTTCAGCAAAGAATGATAATTTTTCTTGTTCAAATGAAAGAAATTTTTGTTGCACATTTTGTGGTGGATTTAACCATGTTGCTTCAAGATGTTGGTTGAAAAAGAAAGCACATAGGAAGCAGAAGAGGCAAAGAGAACTTTCTCAGAAAGTTCTTAAGAGTTGCACATTTTTTCAAAGGAAGGGACATGATGTCTCTCATTGTTGGACCTTGCATCCAACAAATCGTCCAAAGCACATGCAGCTAGAGGACAAAAATCTTGGCGTAAGTGGATCTATGGAGTTCATTATCAATGTGGAAATGGAAGATTCACATGAAGGTGTATTGCAAACGCAAAAGACACCATGGAGTTGGCTTGGTAGGAAGTGGATTAACTTATTAATGCAGTAAGTCATACTCATTTTGTACATGAAAATTTCAGATTTTGTTTTCATGTATTTCAGTTGAAAAGTTGATGCAAGATTGCATGTAAAAGCAGTTTTAGTTGAAGGAATTACTTTGTTGTTGAAAAATTCCGCCATGTAGGTGTAAAATATGAGTATGATACTCACTTTTATTGCAACAATGTCTTTTAGTTCAGCTCTTAGTCACCCACATGCTTTTTGGGATGATGTACTTGATGGTATTTGAAAAGAAGAGTTGAAGTTGCACATGTACATAGAAGTTGTATGTGTAAATAGCAAACTGTATATAGTTCATTGTACATGATACATACACATGTGTTTGTCAAGATGTATCTTGTTTTTTGTCGACTTGTGTCAATCGTGTTAAACATGATTTTTGACTTGTGTCAATTGTGAGCACACTTTTTACCTTGATGGTTGTGTTAATTGTATAGCACATTTCATTGTCAACTTGTTGATGTTGTATGTTGCACAAGGTGCCTTTGGTGTCTATTGGTGCAGAGAATGAAGTGTCAGTGCAAAGAAGTGCAAGATTCTATGAGATGGAAAGGCATGCAAGCAAAGAGGGCACAAATTTTAGCAAGAGTCATTGATAGTTTCAGTATGGCAGATTGGTATGGCGAGAAAACTTGGTTGGGATTCGGCACAAGTACATGGTTCATTCAACAAAATTCGCCATGTGAACAATTGGAAATTCAGGAAAATTTTTGGAGGCTGAAGAGAAGAGGATGTTTTTATTCTCTCATATTCTGTACTACAGTTTAGTTTCTTCATTTCAATGAGCTTTTGGGGTCCAAAAGCTTCTCATTTGGGAGGTGTGATCAGGAGCTCAAGTCCGAGCTATGGAAAATGCTCAAAAATGAAAGTCTTCAAAATCACTTGCAACCTAAATGAACAGATAGGCCTCAGTGATATGATCCAGATGCCACAAATGGCACTCAAATCCGACATTGTATGTGAAAGTTATTCAAGTTTTAAAATTCACAATTTCAGGAAAAAGACCAATTTGGCCAAGTTTGACTTCCAAATTTGAAAAATTAAAAAAGGAATATTCAAAGGAATATTCTTGGAATATTCCACTTGGGCCAATTATAGTTCGACACTTGGAAATTTTAGATTGGTCTTCTGGTTGACTTCATTTGTGGGTGGCCAATCAGCGGGCGCCATGTGGCCTGCTCGGAGGCAGCCACGTGGCCCCTAGCCTGTGGAATTTTTGGCGAAAAAAAATTGTTTTGTGACCTGAACGGAATTGAACACCAGAATTCCCCCTTAACAACACCAATGCTTTACCGTTGGACCATAAGTTAGTTCTTAACTTATGAATGTCATTGCACATTATTAATGTTTACAAAGGTTTGAAATGGGGCGAAAAGGGGGCCAGCCCCTTGTTAGGTCTCTGTAGTTTGCAAGATTGGTAAATACAAAGCTGTAGAGCCAACATATGAACCACTTTGGGATTCTAGGATCTATCCCTCCTGAATTTGGAGAGGGATCTCTCTATAAGTGCAAATATTGATTTATCTTTTAAGGTTTTTAGTGTAATATTAGGGTAGTTATTAAGAACAAGGGTTTTTTTTTGGTTTTGGTTGGGCAAGGATATAATGAAGGTGAAGGAAGTCTATATGAAGGGTGAAGGTATAAATAGATATAAGAATAGTTTAGATAACAAGATAGGCAAGGATAAGCTCTAATACATTGGGCTATGGAGTCATAGAGGATTTAATTGAAACAACAAGTCTACAAAGGTTACCATGGGGCAAGTCATCTACATCTCAAGATCCTTTAAGATTAAATGATGGAATGGAACATTAAAAGTGTTGTGAAGGTGGAAAAGCCAATAATTTCAACAAGGATTTATCAAATTTCCAAACAAAAATATCCTTTTTAAGTAACTATTTGAAACCAGCCAAAGGACATGGCTAACCATAGACTTATTTAGACAAGCTCGTATTAAAGCTAAATTATCAGATAAACAATCCAGTAATCCACATGACTACTTTCAGAAAGGATGAAAATAGATAATAAAACAAAGTGCAGCTTGAGATCAAATTATATGCATTAAAATCTAGGCCTGCTTTCAGCATACTCTTAGGGAAACTTTCAAACAACCTTTCGAGAAAGAACTAGAAGACAGGGCAAACCATAAACTTTCCTAGACCTAGTCCAACTCTACTTAGCATGTAATGAAAATATCATTCAAGAACAATTTTTAAAGTTTAGACAGTAAGACATGGGCTCGCCAACATTCCTTGACTGCTTGGACTGTATTAAATCATTCTTAAATACACAAAGGAGGAAAACATAAAGATAAAGCTTATCAGTGAGAGTAGGGTACTTGTAACAGTAAATCCTAGCTCTATGCTTGCTGTTCTTTATCAGAGGAAATGGACAGTATGAAAAACATGAGAGAAGACAATTTACAATAAGAAAAACATCACCATTAATGTAGACGAGGATCCCATAGAATTTGACTCGTATATTGATGTTCAAACCAGTAAAATCTTCAAGTCCAAAAGGTCTTAACAACTCAGAAAACTCTCTTTTCAGCCTAATTTTCTCCCATTATTCACAGAGCTTTAGTAGCTTCAAAAAACTATTTACATGCAATAGATATCTAGAGACCAACACTATACTATCTTCTACATAAGTATTTATAGAAGAAAGAGGAGGTGGGATGAAAAATAAGATCTCTAGTTCAATTAATACAAGTTTTAATGATTCTCTGCCTTTGAGGGGTTCTATAGAGAATTTTTCTAATACTTCTCTGTATTAATTGGTTTTCATTAAGTATTTAGCCACTTAGTTGACTTTAAAACTCTTTAGGCGGGCTGGCAATAACTCTAGCTGCTTTAAACAAAATATCACTGACTAAGGCAATAACTATGCCTTCTTTTGATTAATTGAAGTTATAGGTGGCATTTTGGTAGTTGAAGAGGGTAAAATTAGCCTTTGATGTGGCAGTGCAAGCTTTTCAGACTGATATATTTCTTTTTTTTTTCCTTAAAACACCTTAATCTTCTTTTGTATGTGTTTAGGCTTAATTAAGCCTTTGATCTTTGTTCTAGGGTCTTTTTTCCTTAACACTGTCTTTATCCTTTAAACCTGTGGATTAAAAACCTTAATCTTCAGGATTTTAGGCATTAATCCCTTTATCTTTGATTCTTCGCTTATACACTTTGTTTTCTTGTTTATGCAGGTGGCTTTATGCATTCGAAGGGTTTCTGCTAAACCCTGGATCATGATCCAGATGATTTAGACCTAGATTCAAAACTCGCAGCTCCTTTTTCCTTTGATTTTAAGCCACAGAATTGTCATTATGGGCCTTTTAGTCACCTGACTATGACTGGGAAAAACACAAAGAAAACACCATTTGAAACCCTATAAAACACCAAAAAATTCATTAAGAAACCCTACGAAATTTGGTTAAGACTGCTTCAGAGGTTTAATGAAGGGGATGGAGCTGTGTGAAATGGAGGAATTTGCAGCAAAAAGGGAGAGAAAATCCTTGGCGGAAGAAAAATAGGTGCGAATGGAGTTTGGCATGATATTGAATAAGAGCCGTCTGATTAGAATGATGAATGGTGGAGATCGTCTAATGGAGTCATTCGGGAGATCAAATGGAGGCGAATGAATTGGGATCAGGATATAACGTGGGTCGTAAGATTAAAATAATGAACGGTCGAGATGAACCGATGAAGTATTTCTTGAGCAAATTAGGTGAAATGTGAATGGGGGTGAGATTAAGTTAGGACCATCCGATCTTAGATATCGACGGCCAGGATCCAATCTGGAGTCACATTGTGGAGGGAGGAGTTGTACAACAAAAAAACATTAGTGGTCTTCATGCGGCATTGGAGTGGTTTTATATTTTGGCCAAAAAAACATGATTCCATTCATCATGCGACACCTATCCTTTCAAAAATCACCCATTTCGCCTTTTTTTGGAATGTTAACGTTCAAGCAGAAAAAAAATGCAAAACGCAACGTCCGCCGTCGGATCGGAGGACCCAGATTCGACGATGTAAATCGCACGCGACGGGAAAGTTGCATGAAAGGGTCGATAGTGGAATACACGTGGTAGTACGTGAGTGGGTCGGTGTTCTATGAGGTAGGAGGTAGGTCCCAAAGGATTCGGGTCTATCGAGTTGAATCCCAACCGTTGGATCGAATGATCAGACGGTTAGATTTGAATCGGGGATCGCAAATCGGAGGAGAAAAGCGGATGGAAATTGAGATTTGTGCAATGCGACGGAGCATTTTCCATCAGATCTAGGAGAAATATTGACGGTGGATACTCAATCATAGGGGCAATGGCAAAGGGTTATGGGTGGAGAATGAATAA
Organism: Pinus albicaulis; assembly: GCA_034641835.2. Classification (NCBI taxonomy): domain Eukaryota; kingdom Viridiplantae; phylum Streptophyta; class Pinopsida; order Pinales; family Pinaceae; genus Pinus; species Pinus albicaulis. Next base: position 381,362,965 of record CM076578.1, on the reverse strand, counting down.
CTCGATGGTCATTGATCCATACAGATCGACGGTCCAGATTAATTTAAAATTGAAATGGCGAGGTAATGAAGTAACAAAGGAAAAAGGGTTTAGAGGAAGGGTTTTAGGCCTTTAGCACCTGATTGCGGGGCTGTAGGTCACATGAGAAAAGGGGCTAAAGGAATTAAGCCCTGAGGGGCTTAAGACCTATTGTGTTTTGGAAGAGTGTTTTTAGGCCCAAAAATAGTGTTTTTTAAGGAAAAATGGGGGTTTTGGTAGGTAAATGAAGGCATTTTAAAACCAAATAAAAGAGAAATATAAGGTTTAAAGGGGGGTTTTGATGATTTAGAAGGTTATATGGAGTGTTTTTAGAGGATTTTATGGAGGAAAAAGGATGAACCATGGAATTGTTTTATGAGTGAAACGGGGATTGAAATGATGGAAAATGGGCTTCTCAAGCAGTTTTCTTCTTGGTAAAACAGTAGGTTCTTTAGGATTATGAGGGAAACAGGAGTGAAGATTAATTCAAAGGAAAAATATCTTCATAAGACTTTAAGAACTAACAATTTGAACATGAATTGTTTCTGAAAGGCTAAAAAATATTTAGCCACCATTTGATATGACAAATTTTTATAGGTGGTTAACAACGGCTCCAACTTGGGATGGCAATTCCTTGGAGGTGTCAAGAACCTCAGAATAGAATTCTTTGGATGAAGAATAATGTCTTTATACCTTGAAAACCTTTTACTCTTCTTTGATTAGCTGCTTGTAATATGATTAGAAAATTTGATATCAGTAGAAAAATTCTTCCCCAAACAACTACCTACACAACCTATTTCCTAACATTTTTTCTTCAAAAGGTGCATTTGGATTTGCAGACCTTAAACATCAACATTTTATTCTTTAAAGTAGAAATCAACAACTAACTAAATGCTCATAGCTGAGCTTTATTGACATTCCTATCTAACCTAATCTAACTTGGAATATTTACGTGTTTTAGCTGATGAACTCTCTTTTCCAGTACAACCAATCTAGTAAATGATTCCATGATTGGTTCTTCTTCCTCTCTTTGGGAAGGCTGGAAAAATAGGGCCACTCCCATTCCTTTTGTTTCTTAGCAATAGTGCTAAAAAATATTCTTGATTCTGGTAACATAACAACCTTTATCCCTTCTTCAAAAAATTTCAAGAAATGAACATAGGGATCTTGAAATAATACCTGGTTGAGAAGTTTTGGAAGATAGGTTTCAACCAGGATCATTTCTTCCTTTTCCACTGGATTAAGGCAAATATTATTTTGAGGAAGACAATCTTCCTCATCTTCATTGTCATCTGAACTAGAGGACTCATCCTATTTGGTAGTGTTGTCCTCTTGTCATCCTGGTATACTCTGATTCAGTGGATTGTATTTTGTGAAGAGATCATCATATTCTTGAGTAGGGGTATCTTTTATTACCTCAACCCTTTCGGGAGAAGGTCCTTTATCCTCATCCTGCTCGAGAAATTCCTCTTTCTTTTCAATCTCAACATTACAACTGACAGATTGTTGTTTCCCAATTATGTGAAAGCTATTTCTGATGGATTGGATTGTTTGATTGTTGCTTTCAAGCTGATGATAAAGATTTTTATGACACCAATCAAATATTGGTTTCCCTGCATGATTAGTTTCTAAATGGAGCTCATAATCATCATCAGATTGATCAAAAATTGGAAAATCATTATAAAAAACAATTTCACCAGTCAAGCATATTGGGTTATCAGTTGGCTTTTCTTTGAGCTGATCTACAATTTTGTTTTCTTCTTCAAGAAAACAAGGTTCAATAGGTAGATGAGCAGAGTTATTTTATTCTAATGAAGATTTGAGGGCTGGAAATCTATTCAATATTAGATCAATTTCTTCCTCTATCAAGAGAGAAGGAATTTTCTTTTTGCTTAGGATAGATGTACATCAGTCCTTGTTCTCTTGTGTTGGCTGATTTTGAGGCCTAATATCTTCTTGAGCCTCTTCTAGGGGATCTTCACTTGTGCTTACAGGGAAAATTTGAGGATTTTCTATTATTTCCTGATCTTCTTCTGTTTCAAACAATTCCTCGTGATTATTATGACACTCAGCTTGCATATAAGGTTCATGATTTGTTTCTTTTACATTATCAGGATGCCACTCTTCTCTTAAAATCTGAAATGAGTTATAGCATAGAGGGAGAGTCCCTGTATGTGTTGTTTTAGCTTATATTTCAAGTTCTTTTTTTCTAAGTGGCTGCTTGTTTCCTCAAAGTACTGCTCACTATTAGTATTTTCTATTTGATCGTGAAGTTCTCTTAACAGCATAGTACAAGATATAGGAAGGCAATCAAGAGTTTCTTAACAACCTTCTTCATTTCTTTCTTTGTAACCTTGCTCATCATCTTCTATAAAGTCTTGATCATCATAAATATCTTGCTCATTTTCTAGCTCTTGAGTTGATTGAGCTTGTGTTTGATCAGGGAAAGGCATAAGTTGCTCTAGATCACCAATTTTTAAATTAGCCTCATACCTTTCTATTCTCTTTTCAAACATGTACATCATCTTTTCCATCCTAATTAGTAGTTTTTCTTCATTGTTTTCTCTATAATATTGCTCATCACACATTTCTTGCTCATCATAAATGTCTTGTAGTGGTTGAGTTTGTTCTTGATCTGAAAAAAGCATGGGCTTCTCTAGATTAGAAATATTTAAATTAACCTCATACCTTTCTATTATCTTTCCAAGCATATACATCATTTTTTCCATCATGACCAGTAGTTTTACTTCTAGGTTTATACTTGGATCCATGTTTGTAATAAAGAGGTCACTGTGTCTTGTTAACTAGTGCAGAGACTTCTACCAGTGGAGTCATTTGGTCTTCTGAGAGTTGTAGAGAATGGGGTTTCTAGGTGGAAAATTTAAATTTTTCTGTCCACCAACAATATGATTGGGTTTTCTCAATGCATTCCCAAAGGAGTCTACCAAGACTGGAGGGGTAATAGGCCTACTGGAGGCCAGTGGAGTCACCAGGTGGAAAGTTTTAGCTCTTTTGGAGGTAAAATGTTTTATTGTCCACCACCATTTATTGATATACATACCAAACTAAAAAAATGTTTTGGGTCTTCTGAGGCTTTTAAGAATGTATAAGATGTAATGTACTCAGAAGTCCCCAGCGGAGTCGCTAGAATTTTAGGTCTCTGTAGTTTGCAAGATTGGAAAATACAAAGCTGCAGAGCCAACATATGAACCACTTTGGGATTCTAGGATGTAGCCCACTCGAATCCAAAGAGGGATCTCTCTATAAGTGCAAAGATTGATTTATCTTTTAAGTTTTTTAGTGTAATATTAGGCTAGTTACTAAGAATAAGGGTTTTGTTTGGTTTTGGTTGGGCAAGGATATAATGAAGGTGAAGGAAGTCTATATGAAGGGTGAAGGTATAAATAGATAGAAGAATGGTTCAGCTAACAAGATAGGCAAGGAGTAGCTCTAATCCATTGGGCTGTGGATTCATAGAGGATTTAATTGAAACATCAAGTCTACAAAGTTTACCATGGGGCAAGTCATCTACATCTCAAGATCCTTTAAGATTAAATGATGGAATGGAACATTAAAATTGTTGTGAAGGTGGAAAAAGCCAATAATTTCAACAAGGATTTACCAACTTTCCAAGAAAGAAAAGTATTTTTAAGTAACTATTTGAAACTAGCCAAAGGACAGGGCTAACCATAGACTTCTTTGGACAAGCTTGTATTAAAGCTAACTTATCAGACAAACAATCCAGTAATCCACATGACTAATTTTAGAAAGGATGAAAACAGATAAGAAAACAAAGTGTAGCTTGAGATCAAGTCAAATGCATTAAAATCTAGGCCCGCTTTTAGCATACTCTTAGGGAAACTTTCAAACAACCTTTGGAAAAAGAACTAGAAGACAGGGAAAACCATAAACTTTCCTAGTCCAAATATACTTAGCATGTAATGAAAATATCATTCAAGAACAATGTTTAAAGTTTAGAAAGTAAGACATGGGCTCGCCAACATTCCTTGACGGCTTGGACTGTATTAAATCATTATTAAATACACAAAGGAGGAAAACATAAATATAAAGCTTATCGGTGAGAGTAGGGTACTTGTAACAGTAAATCCTAGCTCTATGCTTGCTTTTATTTATTAGAGAAAATGGACAGTATGAAAAACATGAGAGAAGAAAATTTACAATAAGAAAAACATCACCATTAATGTACACTAGGATCCCATGGAATTTGACTCGTATATTGATGTTCAAACCAGTACAATCTTCAAGTCCAAAAGGTCTTAACAACTCATAAGACTCTTTTCAGCCTAATTTTCTCCCATTATTCACAGAGCTTCAACAGCTTCAGAAAACTATTTACATTCAACAGATATCTAGAGACCAACACTATACTATCTTCTACAGAAGTATTTATAAAATAAAGAGGAGGTTGGATGAAGAATAATATCTCTAGTTCAATTAATACAAGTTTTAATGCTTCTCTACCTTTGAGGGGTTCTATAGAGAATTTTTCTGATATTTCTCTATATTAATTGGTTTTCATTAAGTATTTAGCCGCTTAGTTGACTTTAAAACTCTTTAGGTAGGCTGGCAATAACTTTGGCTGCTTTAAAAAAAATATCACTAACTAAGGAAATAACTATGCCTTCTTTTGATTAATTGAAGTTATAGGTGGTGCTTTGGTAGCCAAAGAGGATAAAATTAGCCTCTGATGTGTCAGTGGAGGCTTTTCAGAATGATATATTTCTTTTTTTTCCTTAAAACACCTTAATCTGCTTTTGTATGTGTTTAAGATTAATTAAGCCTTTGATCTTTGTTCTCGGGTCTTTGTTCCTTAACACTGTCTTTATCCTTTAAACCTATGGATTAAAAACCTTGATCTTCAGGCTTTTAGGCATTAATCCCTTTATCTTTGATTCTTCACTTATACACTTTGTTTGCTTGTTTATGCAAGTGGCTTTATGCATTCGAAGGGTTTATGCTAAACCCTGGATTGTGATCCAAATGATTTACACCTGGATTCCAAACTCATAACTCCTTTTTCCTTTGATTTTAAGCCACATAATCGTCATTCTGGGCCTTTTAGTCACCTGACTGTGATTGGGAAAAACACAGAGAAAACACCATTTGAAACCCTGCAAAACACCAAAAAATCCATTAAGAAACCCTGCGGAATTTGGTTAAGACTACTTCAGAGATTTAATGGAGGGGATGGAGCTGTGCGAAATGGAGGAATTTGTAGCAGAAAGTGAGAAAATCCCCTTGGAGGAAGTGAAACAGGTGAAAATGGAATTTGGGCACGATATTGAATAGGAGACGTCGGATTAGAATGATGAACGGCGGAGATCATCTAATGGAGTCATTCGGGAGATCAGATGGAGGCGAATGAATTGGGATTGGGATATAACGTGGGCCGTTAGATTAAAATAATGAACGGTCAAGATGAACCGATGGAGTCTTTAGGGAGAAAATTAGGTGAAACATGAATGGGGGCGAGATTAAGTTAGGACCGTCCGATCTCAGAGATCGACGCCCAGGATCGAATCTGGAGTCACATTGCGAAGGGAGGAGTGGTATAGCAGAAAACCATTAGCGGTCTTCACGCGGCATTGGAATGGTTTTAGATTTTGGCCAAAAAAATGTGATTCCATTCATCACGCGACACCTGTCGTTTCAAAAACTACCCATTTTACATTTTTTTTGGAATGTTAACGTTCAGGCGCCAAAAAAATGTGAAATGCAATGTCCGCTGTCGGATCGGAGGACCCAGATCCGACGGTGCGGATCGCACGCGATGGGAAATTTTCACAGAAGGGGCGATAGTGGAATACATGTGGTAGCGTGTGAGTGGGTAGGTGTTCTATGAGGCAGGAGGTAGGTCCTAAAGGATTCGGGTCTATCGAGTTGAATCCCGACTGTTGGATTGAATGATCGGATAGTTAGATTTGAATCGGGGATTGCAAATTGGAGGAGAAAAGGGGATGGAACTTGAGATTTGCACGATGTGATGGAGCACTGACCGTCAGATATGGGAGCAAGATCGATGGTTGATACTCAATCGAAGGGGCAATGTCAAAGGGTTATGGGTGGAGAACGAATAACGCGATGGTCGTTGATCCATACAGATCAACGATCCAGATTAATTTAAAATTGAAACATCGGGGTAATAAAATAACAAAGGAAAAAGGGTTTGGAGGAAGGGTTTTAGGCCTTTAGCGCCTGATTGCGGGGCTGTAGGTCAGAGGAGAAAAGGGGCTAAAGGAATTAATCCCTCGAGGGCTTAAGACCTATTGTATTTCAGAAGAGTGTTTTTAGGCCCAAAAATAGTGTTTTTTAAGGCAAAATGGGGGTTTAGGTAGGTAAATGAAGGCATTTTTAAACCAAATAAAAGAGAAATATAAGGTTTAAAGGGGAGTTTAGATGATTTAGAAGGTTATATGGATGGTTTTTAGAGGATTTTATGGAGGAAAAAGGATGAACCATGGAATTTTTTTATGAGTGAAAGGGGGATTGAAATGATGGAAAATGGGCTTCTCAAGCAGTTTTCTTCTTGGTAAAATAGCAGGATCGTTAGGATTATGAGGGAAATAGGAGTGAATATTAATTCAAAGGAAAAATATCTTCATAAGACTTTAATAACTAACAATTTGAACATGAATTGTTTCTTAAAGGCTAAAAAAGATTTAGCCACCATTTGATATGACAAATTTTTATAACTGGCTAACACCCCTAAGGGCCAACACCCTATGCATAAGACCACAGGTCTAGAAACTTAGGGCTACATCCACTGGAAGGTAACAAGACCCCCAACAGTCATGGTTAAGAGACGTGTTCACATGTCCCGACGGCAATTGCGTATGAGGGTTAATGTTACAGTTTGAAAACTGTTAACTCCACGAATAGACGACGGTGGTGTAGTTGGTCCATGTGACCACTACCCACTCAAATTTATTGTTAAGCACGGTGGTTCCAAAAAATCAAGCAAAGCGCACCATTCTTGCAGACTTGGCCAAATTTATCAATGCTAACTCCAGTTCTCCCACATTTAGTGGGATTATTAATTAACATTGGGAAAAATATTGTTTGGAGCATAAATCATGATAGGGATAACCTTTTTGGATGAAATGTTTTTTGATTTTGGGTACTCAGATGATTCTGAATCCATGGGAATAGGTTTTAGAGTCATTGGAGTTGATCTTCAGTCCCTTTTTCTTCAGGGAAGCAATGAGAGCCATTAGGGCCAAGAGGGAGTTGGAGCTGTGTTGATCTATGGTTAACCATTTGAGGTGAACCAAAAGTCAATTTCATCTACTTTCAGCATTCCAGAGCCATTGGGATAGGTTCTAGAGGTAGTAGAGGTGTTCTACAGCCATTTTAGCTTTAGGGAAGCTTTTTGAGCCACCAGGGCCATTTTGGTAATAGAGCTATATTGGGTGGTATTCCTCTGTTTGAGGTGAAACAAAGACCATTTTTAGCTATTTTCCACCTTCTAAACATAATGGAATAGGTTTCAGAATTTTTTGAAGACTTTTAGAGCCCAAAAATCTTCAAGAGAGTTTTGAGAGCCAATAGGGCCATTTTGGGGTTGGAGCTGTTTTGAGTTGTACCTTTCTGTTTGAGGTGAACCAAAGATCATTTTTAGCTAATTTTGACCTTCTAAACCTAATAAAAATGGTTTTAGACCTGTTTGAGTAATTTTACAGCCTAAAAAGCTACAAAGGATTTCAAAGATCGGTTAGGGCCTTATTGAAGAAATCACTGTTTATGGTAATTCCTCACTGTTTAGTGAATTTGGAAAAGCATTCTTATATTTTTCATGTATTTTGAATTAGCATTTTCATTTAGATATATTGAGACACTTTTAAACTTGTATTAGCATTTGAAAGAATTTTGATATAGGAGGACAAGCTCATTTTGGGAGGCTTGATCCAGTAGACGTAGCCTAGGAGGGGTGAACTGCTCATCAAACATTTGTGTCATGTTATGTTGAAGTTATATTGCTGTATATTTCTGATTTAATATGTTAAAAAAAAAAATTAGCTTGCCTTCATACATAAACTCCTATACAGTTACCAAAAAAACTTTGTTTTATGCAACAAGACATTGAGAATTTTGCACACACTTAATTAATGGAAATGGATACCTTGCATACATTTTCAAGTACTTCCATTTTCAGATCAATTGTGTATCCCACCTCGGGATTCCTAGGCCTTGTGAATGAACATAAGGCCACCCTACTCATCTTTGAGTCCATCCAAAAATCTAACTCAACCAAATACAAGAGAACACTACCACACCATGGATATTTGAAAATGTAAAGAAAAGGCTGAAGAACACTTTCACAATGCATGCTAATGACAACAAGAGAACCCATAACACAAATACATAAACATGCATGCAAAATATAGTAAGGGAATCATAAATTTAAATCGATACTTGCAAGTAATCCTGCTATAGCTGCTTGATCCTACTCTTCCTTGCTTGATATTTTCTTTCCTCTTTTCCTTCTTTGTTTTTATTTATCCACTACTAAAGTGATCTAAGAAAATTGTAAGTGTCCAAGAGTGTGAGAGAGAAATAATAGAGAGAGAGCTCCAAAACTGAACTAACAAAAGGTGTCAATTATCCTCACAATAATTTTTATTAATGAGGCCTCTATTTTCTTCATTTTCAATTATTTTCTTTCATTTTCATCCTCAGATACAACCTGTAGCATTTCACCTTCCTTTTCTCCTAATTTCCATTATTTTCATAAATAAAATGTGAATTAATGTCATTTTTCCTTTCCAAAGACTTCTCCAATTTCCTTAGCCATAATAAACCAAATGAACACCCACACTAGGATGTTTTTGCCCAAAATTCAACTTGCAATAAATGTCCCATAACCATTGTCATTACTTTTCCTTTATTAACTTTTATTACATAGAATTTTCATCAAGACTATTACAAGCAGAAATTAGTCCCATTAGTCAAAGGTGGAGCCCACCCGGTGGTAATACCCCAACGGTATGTTAAATATTCATAGGTATTAGTGACCTAGCATATGTGAAAGCCACAATAGTGATGGAGAACCTTCCCATAGACTGTAAGTGGAGCCCACAATATAGGCTAGACCAACAATGGTATCCTGGAAGTTTTTTTGGAGCACACACAACTACACATCGGATGGAAAGCACTGGGCTACATGGTGGATTCTGATGGCACTTGAGAAAACCCTTTACATGACCTTTGTGGTCACGAGAGGTGGTTTCCAACATATTTTATCCTTCATGTCAATGGCGAAGAGATACTCTAGGGAAACTCCTCCACAAGCCTCAATCTACTATGGAATGGTATCAAGGAAAAAAGGTTTGAACTTAGCAGGTTTTGAGAAAAAATATTATAAAGGAAAATGGTCGCAAAATAGGCCTTAGAGGAGCTTTCTCTCTCCTCTTTGACAATAGGACAGGTGGTAGCATATGATTGGGCCTGATGGAAACAAATTATGATGTCAACATGGACATATGGTAGGTGGATTCAACATTTTTGGGCACCCACATGGCTCTTTTCTGGGTGACACAAGTCACCACTCAGAGGTCAACATGTGGTAGGATTGATGACATCATGTCAGGATGGGCCCAAAAGACTCGAAATGGTGTGCAAGAGGTATTTCCGGTCAGCGAGTGTTGGGACATGTCGACAAACAACATAGAGTGGTAGCCAATGAAATGAGTGTTGGGTGGTCCCCATGGGACACATCAACCTGAAGGTATGACCACGGTGGGTGAGTAAAGGTGCATATAAATGAAAGTGTCAGGATGTTTGGGCCTACCTGATAATCTTGCGTACCTGGCCCTCTGCCACAGGTAGAAACCAAGGGTGCAAATAAAGAGCCATGAAGGCTCTTCGAGCAGCTAAGCATCGACTTCTTGGTCTCTTCATGTAGAAGCGTGACCAATGGAACACAACCGTTTAAAAAATAAAAAGGCTCTTGACAGATCTCAAAAGGGCTTAGCTCCAAAAGTGTTAATTCATGGTCATGGAGACCCAATATTATGGAGGAAAAACATGTAAAGGGACGAGAGATAAGGGGATTAAAGGAAAAAAATAGAACTGTCATTTTTTGTCATTAATCCAAATTAAATGCAGATAAAAATATCAAAGCCCTACTAAAACCTGTTAAAAAGGAATAATTACTAAAATATGCAGAAAAAAATAGTTGAACTTCTAGAGAATGGTTGCTGAGGTTAGATAGCTTGGAGAGAATTTCTAGAAGACTGAGATGAATAGGAATAATGACAAAATAAGGAAACATGCAACAATCAAAGAAAGTAAGGAGAAGCCAAAAATATAAATCCAAATTCTTTATTAGTAGGCTTGATCAAGCAGAATGGAAAAAAGTTTTTGAGATAGAGCTTTAGGTGCATGGAGGTGTTTTTCAGTGATGAAAGATTCATGAAGGTGTTGGTGTTTGAGGGATTGACTTCTTTTTTAATGCAAAGAAGGAAATCATTGAATCTAGTATGAAAATGGATGAAGTATGGAACAATGAGTGTCAAATAAAGTCGTGGATTGTTAATTATGGGTTTTGTTATCACACTCAAAATTTTGCAAAATGGCTTAATTAGGGTCATCCTAGATTTTGTGTTATGTCAATTTAGATCATGAATTTGATAAATGGGGGTGGAAATCATTTCTATCCTAAGGCCAAAAATCATCATAAACCACGTATTGTTAGTTAGTTATCATTGCATATCATCTCAAGGTTTATTTTAAACTTTGCTATCAACCTTTCTATTTTTACCAGATTTCGTAGTGCACATAACTAGGAAATGACAGTTTGTGCTACCGAACCACGTAAACTTTTCGTAGAAAATATTGCAAATTTATAACTGAAACTAATACGAAAACGTGTTTTTTCTATAACAGTCTTTGTAAATCAATGATTTTTCAAATTGTGAGCGATTGGAGGTCATGTTGGTCAGGTTAGGGACATCATTAAAATATTTGAGCACGTTTGTTCATTAATTACCGACCTTTCATAAATTTCATCTCTTTTTCTTTCTTTATTTAGCCTTCATTCTCCATGCTTTATTCTTCCACCCTTGTAAGATTCTATTCAAACATATCATTGTAATTTTTCTCAACTTAGAGTCTAGGTGTTGTCATACTAGCCTTGTAATCCCCAAACAACTTGTCGTCATCAAGTTTTGACTGTGTAGGTGTGAGTTTGTAAAAGAGGCTAGCACTACAGACAAGGAATATGGATACACAGAGGAGTCTTAAAATTTGGATATGAGCCTATAAATCCAAAAATAATCATGAAATAACTTAGCTTCACACAAGTTTTCATCCAATCAAGTTACATGCATTTATACCATGAGCTACAAGGAAATTTGTTGTGTTTTTGGAATGTTTGAGCTATTGGTTTCAAGACAAATTTTCAATAAAATGAAGATGGTTTTCAAAAATATGAATGAGGTTTTTTCTATGAAAATAACAAGGAACAATAACCTCTTTCACTTTTCTCCAAGGTGCTAGCAATTTAGAGGTTCGAAGATTTCTTTGAGCCCTATTTTCATTATTCAAAATTTTCCTGTTCTATACATGTTTTCCTAATGTCGATTCTGGATATCTGGAGATGGTTTTCAAAACACCAAGAGAGGTTTTTCTTCAGAACACTCTTATTTACAAAAAATTCCTCCTGTTTTTCAATAGCTATAAAATATAGGGAGATATGATTTCATCTATGAACCCTATTTTTCAGAAAAGAAGAGTCATTTTTATTGTTAAATGAACTTGCTAAAGGTCAAAATGATGCTTTTTGAGAAAGGTAAGAGGAATTTTGAACCAAGTTTGCCTTATCATCCTTCATCATATCAATTTTTAGACCTACAGGTGAAATTTTGAATAAAAAGGGATAATTTTGAATTTTCTACACTTCAGGTGTTTTCGTAGCGCCTACCAAACTTGAAGGCAGAAAAGCACTCTGAAATTTCTAAAGATGATTTTTTGATAAAAAGTGTGGATAGAATTGAAATTAAACTTTAGGAAAAAAAAATTATTAGCTCTTTTAACTTGTTAGCCATTATTATTATCTTTGGATGACTAAAGATGGTTATAGTTTTCTGAAAACAATATTCCTTGAATATCTTGAGTTTTAGAAATCTCACTGCCTTCATTATCTTCATAATTTTTTTTCCTTATCTATTATTTTTACATCTCAAAGTCACCTTATTGCCCATAAGAGACTAATTATGGGCCTATACCTCTCATTTTAATCCTTCTTTCCCACCTGAGACCTCATTTCCCCATTTTACCCTATCAATAAACTCCATCCTCCCTCTAGGGTTTCTTGTTGCTGACTCATTCCCATGTACCTTTGGGCATAATAACCTATAATAATGCTTGGTTTTCACTTGAAAATCTCTAAGTCAAATCTCATTCAAAAACGGGTCAAAAAGCACACCCATTAGGTCATTAGGGTTTTGCAGTTTGTCAAGGTCATCCTTTCATTCCGATGAGGTCAGCACAGTTATGAGAAGGATTGATTATTATCATCAAGTTGAAAAAGATATTATGTTAAGCTTTAGTGAGTAAAAGAAAATCCAACTCCATGACTTCAACAACCTGGAAAGAAAAAAGTGTCAAAGAGTATTAGTGAGAAAAGGAAGAATACTTCAAAACATTAGAAAGTGGGTTTTTCAAAGCCAACTCAGAGTTCCACATGCCAACACATAAAATTTCAAATACAAATTTTTTTTACTTCAGAAATTGATCAAATGTCAAAGGGAGTTGTTTTGTTCCAAGGGTGCCCAAGTCATCATTATTCACAAGCACTAAACCCTAATTTCCTCTCCCACCGAGCTAGGGTTTTCTATGAAAAAGAGGCATAGGAGAAGACGATCCATATGGTAGGTCATATCAGCAAGTATGAAGCCATACCAAATCATAAACATCATGCCTCCATCATTTTCCAAGAAGTCATTCCAAGGGACAAATCATTTGCCACACATAGGGCCAATTTTTCTTCAAACTATGTTTCTAAACAAACAAAAATGAAATTAACAAAAGTGAGAGAGGTTTGTATCCCTAATAGATCAAGAAAGAAAAAAATCCTTTATTTTTTACAAAGGTGTCATGGTTTGGGAGAAATATCAAATTTACATGTGCTATAAGAGGTTTGCTACACTTCTAGAGAGACCTTAGGAAAATATTTTTTTCTCATAGCTGGAGTGTCCAAGTGACTTAGTTGATGAGTAAAATGATAACTAGACTGGAATATATTTCCAATGAGATATCATGAGCTCAATTTGGAGTTGAGTAAGGCCTCCAAAAGTTGCATTCACTAGCACTCTACATTTCTGCACCATCATTCAACACTTTTTGACCAGTCTTGGGAGAATCAACTTTTTACAGGTCAATAAACTCGAATCATCAAATAAAAGGTATATTTTGAAAGTATACTTCACAATATTTCTAACAAGCTATCCTACACCCAATTTGGACACTGAGAAGAACTCCAAACATTGTCTGAAAAAATGTGCAGCAATGGCACTGCGTGTTTAGAAGATGCTACCTCCTTGGCACTGCGCATTTGCATCGACGCTATGCGCCTAGAATTTGGCAATGTGCCCTTGCTAGAGAAAGTTACTGAAGGTTATAGCAACCCAAATCACTTCAAAACTTCTCCAAAATTTGGCAAGGTCATCCAAACATCCCTCAAATCAGTAAGTACATATTTTAACCTTTCTTTTTAACCTATTTGGTCATTCTTAAATTAATGGAAATGAAACCCTAAAGGAAAACTTGAATTCTAGCTTGAGATCACTTTTTTTCCCTTGTTTCATATTCCTAAACAAAATATCAGTCACATAAAGGGTAATTGCATTGATTTAGGATTTACGTTCATCTGGTTCGTCCCTACACACATTCCCTTTCACTCATTCCCTTCACCCACACTCATTCCCTTAATCTTTCAAGCTAGTCATCTCATCCCCTTCCCCTCATCTCATTTCACTTGCACCCTAGGGTTTCCAAATCAGAATTTAAAGATGTTAGAGGAAGAATACAGTAGCATTGTTGGTGAGGCACAAATGTTGCAAAGTAGTGATTACTTTCATGAAAATGACATGGAGGAAGCACACAAGGCCAAACCATAGGGGCATCACTCAATTAACCTATGGCATAGCACGTGCATTCATGGAATACTAAACAATACCCTTAATTTGAATACATTTTGGAAAATACCTCTAAAAATCACTTTATTTAACCCCCTACCAATACTAACCCATTGAATTTTCCCAATTTAAAAAACCCCTACTTTCACTAGATATTGTAGGTATCTGTTTTTTCATTAACATTTTTTACACCCCTTTATATTTATATCCTTAAAATAATGACATGATGCCTCTCTTATGACCCCACATTCATTGTACAATTCACCTTTCTTCTTGTGATATACATAAGAGATGCATATTAGTATTCCCACAATGTGATTACTCAATCCACACTCAAGCACATCTCACTATGATTTGTGGCATTTAATGGTATAAGGCATACAAAGATCAACCATGTTTTAGGAATATTGATTATGTACATGTCTATAAAATGACATATAAATTGATCTATATGATGATGAAAAATCAATTGATCAATCTTTATGAATATGTTTGCACCAAATAAGGTGTTCAATCACAAGTTTAGACCCTCTTCCCTTTGAAAGCTTCTTGTTCAAAAATCCAACTACAACCTCATGTACTCAAACTAGTGTCTTATTAAGGTGGAGCAACAAAAGTTACAGTTTCGAAGAGTTATGTAGAGAAGAAAAGTCAAGGTGAGGATGAGAGTTATGAGACCCTCCCTTTGCTTTAATGAAAAAAAAAACATTTTTCTCTATTGTTTTTAATTCAAGTGTTTTAATGAGCGCCCCATGGTATATTTTATTAGGACATAATTTGGAAATGACCCATGTGGATGGAATTAATGGTTTTTTGACCTTGGTAATGTGATTTAAAGAGATTTTACCACTATATTTCTTGTTTTCAGGATTATCAAAAAGATTTTGTAAGCATTGTAGACAGTTTCCCCCAAGTTCAAATGGATGGTATTATGTGGCTATGTTTTATGAACCTTCCCAACATCAACATGCTAGGTAGGTCTACCTCCAAGTTTTTCAGTAAGCATCTTTCAAAGATGGGATTTCACATTTCGAGGGATTATGGGGTCACAACACTATCTTGGTTGGATTGGAGAAGAATTAATAAGCCCAATATTCACTAGCTTAAGACAAGAAAGTGTTTTCAAAATGATACCAGAAATTTCAAGGCCCATTTGGAAGCACTGGAGATGTAGTAATAATTATTGTAACAACTATACTCAACAACCTCAAGATGAATCTTCAGTCATAATTACCATAACAATTATACTCAACAACCTCAAGATGGATCTTCAACAGTGTTCACAAAAGGGGATCATTGTCACCATGTCACAGAGAAGATTGCTGCTATACAGATGCCAAGGTTATTGTGACAAAAGAAAGATCCATCATGTTTTCATTAAACATTATTATACAAATGTGAAACAGAGTCACTCACTGACACATAGGTCACATAGTTTATAGATTACTTCCCTTGACAGTCTCATTATTATCTATCCACAAGATTACTATAAATGTCATTTTCAAATCAAGGTTTTCTTATGTCACCAAAGGTGTCGAGACATCGTGACGATATTAAATTATCAATCGCCATGCTCAACCATACTACCTCAAGAATCAAATCTTGCAACAACCAACTGAAATTAAATTTGTTAATAAGCTTCAAAACAAGCTATCTATGATACATAGATAGACTCAAGACTTATTGGCATCTAGCTAGACAGCTCAATACATTAAAATCCTAGAAAATTGTATACTTTAAGGCTTGGTCATTAACGTGGAGTAAGTCCTTCAAGTGAGATCGAAGTCTTCCTTATATATAGGTCTTTCTCTAGGTCGAATTGCTAGCTTTAGGCCAACTTATCCTCTCATAGAGGTCGACTTTTTCTTTGCACTATGACGAGGCCTTGGAGGGTCTTTGACTCTAGATTTGACTCAAATAAATTTTCTTTACAATATGTAACATGCCCAAAAGAGTCTTCCATACATGACAATGACTCAAGTAACTTGTAGACCAAATGACAAGTCGTAGAAGCACTCAATGGGTGCTTGACCTAAAAATAAATTTCCCTTGAGAATGAAACCCATGCCTCAAGAATTTAATAATAATAAATTTATGTTTCTCTTTACATCAAATACATAAAATCATGATTACATATGTCATTATGAAGACCGAACCTAGTTACATATTTCAACATGGACTACCCCCCTCCCCTGCATCATCATGCATCGCATATATATGTGAGAATTTAAACATCTTTATTACATTACCCATCATTATAACCATGCAATTGCATAATCATATACTCTAACAAAACATGATTAAGTATCCTCACATCAAATGTTGTTGAGCCACAACAAGATAATAAACAAATACAAACATTGGCATACATCATAATATAGGTCTACCCATCTAAGGGCCTCAATGTGGAGCATTAAAATGAGTTTAACATTGTAAGGTTTATCCCAGGATGTTTTCATTGACATTTTGGGATATTGCCTCTATAAACATGTTGAAAGATCCACGCCTTGTCTACATCAACCCTTATAGGCAAAGGTAAATGCTTAACTTATATTCCTCTTTATGAGTGTCATGCACTTTAAAGGCTAATTTGATCTTTCTCATCCATGTATGCATTCTGACATCACCTTCAAAGTCATAGGGATTTCATTTTGTCTTTCTATCATTTTCTTGACCTGCCTTAGTCTTGCAAGTTGTCATGTGAAAAAATGTCATTTAAAATCACCAAGTGATTATTTTTCGTGATTCTTTGTATTTATCAACATTCGAAGTTTGATTACATTTTGCCAAAATATCATCCTTGTATCTCGTAAACCAATTCGTATGCATAAAAATCTGCACTACTATTGCAACTACAATAGTACAAGAAGAAATAAAATAACAATAAACCCCAAATAAGTAGAAAATGACAATAGGATAATGCCTTATAGCTCATAAACCAATTTGTATGCATAAAAATCTACACTACTATTGCAACTACAATAGTACAAGAAGAAATAAAATAACAATAAACCCCAAATAAGTAGAAAATGACAACAGGAAAAACAATGTTTAGAGGCATCCAAATAATATCGAGGAAGAGCTCTGCAATGTAATTTGTTAATTGTATTGATCAAATAATGAATTACAAAAGAATGGGAAACCCTTGGTTATAAAAACAGGAAGAAACCATAACTTCAAGCTCAAGTAACTATTAAGCGTCATGAGAATCTTCTTAAATGAAAGTGGCCCAAGTACAACACTATCCCTTTCCCTCTTTTAGCCATTCATATTGAATTTTTGCCAAAATCTCAACCTTGTAGCTCGTAAACCAATTTGTATGCATTCAAAGCTGCACTACTATTGCAACTACAATTGTACAAGAAGAAATAAAATAACAATAAACCCCAAATAAGTAGAAAATGACAACATGATAAAGACTTGTAGCTCGTAAACCAATTTGTATGCATACAAAGCTGCACTACTATTGCAACTACAATAGTACAAGAAGAAATAAAATAACAATATACCCCAAATAAGTAGAAAATGACAACAGGAAAAACAATGTTTAGAGGCATCCAAATAACATCGAGGAAGAGCTCTGCAATGTAGGTTGTTAATTGTATTGATCAAGTAATGAGTTACAAAATAAGGGGAAACCCTTGGTTATACAAATAGGAAGAAACCATAACTCCAAGCTCAAGTAACTATTAAGTGTCATGAGACTCTTATTACATGAAAGTGGCCCAAGTACAACACTGTCCCTTTCCCTCTTTTAACCATTCATATTGAATTTTTTTCCCACCCACTCACTGAAATATTTATGAGACTCTTATTACATGAAAGTGGCCCAAGTACAACATTGTCCCTTTCCTTCTTTTAACCATTCATATTGAATTTTTTTCCCACCCACTCACTGAAATATTCATTAAGTAATGAATTCTCACTTTTCATGTCTCAAAATCCATACCAAATACATTTAATGATTTTGCTATATTTAAATACATTATTTCTGGCCCTTCCTCAATGTTGCCCACTTGAAGTTGCACCCTGAAAACAAACACGTGGAATTTCATTACATAGTAGTCTTGTAAGAAGTTCATGTAGAAGTAGACCTATTATGGAAAGTCTCAGAAAACTATGGAGTAGATTCAAATTAACAATTCAATCAACTAGTTAATAAGACCAATAAAAACTACAATGTACAAATATGAATAATTATGTTCTAACTTTTAAATTTATGAAATTTATTGCAGTATATAATTGGATCTACTTACAAAATTAGACAGTTGGTCTCTTATGTAGTACATAGATCTCAACATGGCCTCCAAAGTGTTTTTCGTTATCTGAAATTTGACATCAGTTTCTCCAGATGAAGATTGTGTAGCTTCCTGAAGCTGCATGTGTGGAGCAAATATAAATGAATTTTAGAAAGCATTCTAGTGTAGAAAATTTCGAGCTTTTTTTTCATATGAAACTCTCCTATATCATTAATGTTAAGCCATTCTTTGATGAGCATCAAAGATCTAAGTGTCTTTGACATCCACACAGTTGACCCAAAACAAAATGCATTTTATCTTATGTTCCAAAGGCATTGAAAAAAAATAGATGATGTTCTGCTTTGCTTGCATCCGATGGCATACAATACATATATTAGCATGGAAAAAGAAGGGATAATACAAAGTTGTAAAAAAAAATTGCATGAAGCTAAAATACATATAAAATGTAAATTTTCACTCATTTTTTCCAATGCCAGTTTTGTACATATATATGTGAGTTATTTCACAACCACTGCCTAACCAAGTTACAAAATCTGAAATCTGAAATCTTCATAAATTCTAGAGAATATTACCCATCATTATTGTGAAAAAACACTAGCCTTAAAGTGTTTTATTAATCAAAGGTAGTGATCTGAAAAACACCTTTATCTTTACTAGCTAACACATTGATTTATCTTACCTTCTTGATTTCTGATTTTTTTTGCCTCAACTTTTTTTGCAAAGTTGGTGCTCATAAAAGACTTTAAAATTAAGTTGATATACAAATATGAAGAATGACAATAACAAAACAATCAGCAAATTTATTGAAGGCAGCAAATCTAAGCAAGTTCCTCACCTTGAATTGCTTGTGAGATTTAGGAGATTTCGACTTGCAAGTTCTAACAAGACCACAAAAGCATCTTTCCTATCCATTCCATGGGCATATACCCAAATATATAGCAATGAATCTACGTGGAATCTACACAGACCTTTCTTTCCCTTAGCTAGTCCATTAGCTGTTTTAAATGTCTTTTATATGCATTCACTTTTCAGATTTACCTGGTATTTCTAATGATGCTTATATGTGTTTTATATACTCTTTGTAGGCTTGTCTGATGATGATCTTAGGTCCATCTGATAGCACAGCTAGTGATTGCATAATAGTGCATCTCTACCCAAAAATCTTAAACAAGTCAACTAGAGGAACAAGGATCCTCACCTTCAATAATTATTGTGCAACATCAAAACTTACTAGTGGACCAAGAGGTAAAGTGGGTGCAACAACCTATGGAATGGTCTCAGGAGCTAAATGCTTATTCTGTACTCTATTTTTAACTGTCCTTTCCTAGGTACATCAGTCTTAGGCTGGGAAGCAACTGATTCGTTAACTGGAAAAATGTCTTGATCATTTAATTTAATTTTTATTGTTTTGATCTTATTTAATTTAATGTGAGCAATTCCCGCAAGAGATTTGGCCCCAATTCTAGATTCATAAGGGAGGGCTAGAGTGCTAATCACATTTTAGAACAAGGAAGAAACCAAAAATATCAAACCCACTCTACCAACAGAACAAACCTACCAACCTATTACAAACCATATCAATGTCATATAATAGGCAACTGTCCCTATTGTGAACTTCTCAGCCTCCTTTTTCATATCTCTAAACTCCCCACTAACAAACAATCCAACTATGCATGCCACAGTAGCAACTATGGATGTGAAAATTTGCATCTACAGAACCACTGTAAAGGTCTCCTTCTTTATAACCACATTGAATACAAGCTGCATCAATGGAAGAAGCAGTCGATAGATTGCAGAAGCTGCAACAATGAAAATGAAGCCTACTATGTACTTGGTAGTATTCACTCCCTTAGTCCTATTGCCATCTGAATGAACGGTAAGTAGATTGCACCCAAAGTTATAAAAACCAGAGAATTCAAGATATATGGAGTAATTTTCTACATGTTCAATATCAATGCAAATACAACATTGAAGGCTAGTTGGCTTGAACAGAGAAGTGAATAGGTCGAAACAGACATATAAGAGATACCCCATGAGTAAAGTAGATTATAACTCCATGCACATGAAGGTACATGCACAATCAACTACCTGACCCGGGTTATTTGGATTCTGGAAAAAATCACTGAAATCTAAAAGTCCTTGCTTAACAGTCTAAAAAAAACATAAGGCTATTTGAACTTTGTACATGGTGTAACCTTGTGTCACTCTTGTAATTAACCCATGGCGGTGTACTTGAGAAAGCTTGAGTAACACTTCTTTGAAATTTTCTTTTATGTCATGGTTCATGGGAAAGAGAGACCATCACATCATTATAAATGCTAGTAGACCAAAGGAAATTTCATAGCACAGCCTTCAAATTTCAAATGAAGGTTTCTTAAATAGCTCTGTCAGATCATATATATATATACACAAACACACAAAGTATACTTCACATATTCTTCAGAACAACTCCAATGAATTTATATGAAGGTGAATTATTTGAATAATAAGATCTATGATATAGACTGACCTCCTTGCCTCGAGGAACCCTCTATTTTACATACATAAGAAGAAGGAGATTTGTTAGTATGATACAAATTAAAGAAGGTTCCACATCTTGCTCTTTTTTCAACTAGCTGATGGAGATAGAAACATACACTTCTAGATATGCCTGTTAAGGGTGCCCATCATACAAGGGAAAGAAGCTCAATAGTAGAGAAGCCATTAGTTGAGGGCAGTGTTGGAAAAAGTGCAGCTTGAGGAAGGGATCGGTGGAGATAGCAATCCACACTAGTATGTTGAACTTGATCATAATGGTGGAAAATGAGAACAACTCCAGAAAAATTGACTCATACTTGCGATAGATGGAATACGAGGTGGTGAGATCAATAACTTCCTAGATTATGTAGAGAGAATTTTGCACTGACGCTTAACTGCCTTTCCACCTTGAGTTTTTTAAAATTACATTCAGGGATTACTTTTTCATTATTAAAAAAATTGGTTAGGGCTACCATATGTTGTATTTGATCCTAATTACAGGGCCTTTTCAGCACCAAGGAAAGAGCCATTGACATGGTCAAAGGTTCAAAACCACATTGGAAAATACCATTTCCAGAACCTACCCACTTAAAGTGTTCCCCTAAAAAATGCTACCTACTTACAGGAAGAAAATTCTAAAGAAAATAATGATGACAATAGTTAAAGTGCCACTTACTTGGATCTATAGTAATGATTACTACAGTACTTGCAAAATCACAGGTTCCTGGTGCCATCCCATTATTTTGGTAGTAAATGTTAAAAGCATATGAATCATGAGAAAATACACTGTCGGGAATAAAACAAGAGCCTCCTTGCTAGATTTTTCCACAGTCTACTCCTCCAAGTCCACAGGCATAATCCAGGGTAGTCTGCAACCTTGAATCAGCTATACCATTGATGGCTATACACCAACTCTGACCAAATGTGGTACTTACTACAGTCGTACTATTTGTATGCGCTTTGATGGCTATGGCAATGGTCTTTTTTGAGCTTGTACTAGTGATGTTTCCTTTCAAGGAAGGGGCAGGGGCAATGTCAGTAGTTTTGTTTCTCCCTGAGCTAGAATCTACTGTAGAACTAGAGTTATCTTATTGTTTTTCCATAACCTTCGTTGAAGCTAATAAACCAACTTCCAACACTTTCAGTTGTGAGAATCCAAACAAAGCCCCTGCAAAATAGTAGCCCCATGAATCCACCAACATTAAATTCCTCCAAACATTTGTATGAGCCTAATAATATTCACACTGGACTTTAAAGAAATATTGACTACACTGCTAACCGTATTCATGTAGTTCTTAACATACTAGGGTTTTTAACTTCAAATGGACTCAGCATATATATAAAATCTGTGAGGAAATGAGGAAATTTCACTAAAACCTTTAGGATCAATCCTCTATGCTAATCCTTGAGCTATGCTAATGTCAAACACTCATGCACATAGATATTGAGCTACATAAACTTATGGCTCAAACGCTTTGGTAATCACGTTCTCTTTGTGGGTTAAGAGCCTACGATTATGATCATCTCTGGTTATATGAACTAATGCTACCGAGCTGTGCCACAAGTTCAAAATCCACAAGGACATACACTGATGCTTCAAGGTTGTCTCACAAGTTTAAAACCCACTAGGAACCAACACTGCAAAACCCAAAAGGGTAAGGTGGGTGTATCCCTACAAGGGGGTTTCAAATGGAAAATATCTCCTTTCCCTAGGGCTGAGGCCTAAAATGTTACCTTTAACCATTTTTTTCATAGTGATCTCAGTGATCCTTAGCACTCCCCGCAAAAGGGTAGGGGTGAGTCGTAAAAGCCATTTTGTTCATAGTGATCTCTGTCATCCTTGGCACTCCCCCAAAAAAAAGGGTAGGGGATGAGTTTTAAAATCCCATTAGTTAGGGAAGACCTACCCATACCATTAGTTAGGGTATCCCTACTCATACAATAGGACCCTCATGTAAGCCATTACAAAGAGAGCTAGGAATACAACCTGGGTTAGTTCTAGTAAATTCCCACCGATCAGGACAACAACCCAATTGTATTTTCAACTTATAAGCTCTTTGGTTAGAATTTATCAAGTTAAAAGAAAAAACTGCAGGGACCTTAGAACTGGAATTTAGGTCTGGTAAACAGAAACACATATATAGGAATTTCTTAAGCTTGCCTGTGCAGGTCTGAGAACAGAGCAAGATGTAGAAAAAAATGCCTATTATGTGAGAGAGATACCTATAATAGGTATATGAAAATAGAAATCTGCATTTATTATTAGAGAGATATATTATATGAATTAAATTACATGCATATCTTCAAACCTTCGACTCACCAGCAGATATCACCGACAGCTACAATAGAGACAAGAGAGTTGGCTTGTGAATCTCAAATTTTTCCACCTCCTGTCTAAACTCTAGTCCGTCTGCCTCTGCTATCTGCAATGGTGCTCGTCTACCTTTGATGTCTACAATGCCCATTTTCCTCTGCTGAATTGAATGGAAATGGTTGGCCTCTGCTAAATCTCTGCTGAATCGAATGGAAATGCTGCGGCCTGCTGAATCTCTGTTGAATCGAATGGCAATGTGCTGCAATGGAAAACCTCATGGTCGGCCTCTGCTAAATATCTAATGAATCGAATTCCAATGGTAGCCTCTGTTGAATCTTAATCAAATTTAAATGGCTTTGGTTCTACGCAATGGAATGTGCTCGAATGGAAAAACTGTAGGACGCGCTGTTTTTATTTTTGACATGCCCGCACAAGCCATTTGGCCAAATAAATCAATAATAAATACCCTAAAATATTTATATTCCCTATGTAATAAAAAAAAACCCTCTAACCCATAGTTATATGTCCAATATAATTTTTTGGGCTTTTTTAAAAAAATTTACCCCAATATGAATGCATGTGATATAATATTGCTTTATCGGTGACGCCCCTGTGGGCCAAACATGAAGAAAGTCTATCAAAAAATATTGATGGAATATGGAAAAGAGGTGAATTGAACTAGACAGAAATTAATGAACTTGAAAGGGCTATATAGAACTTAGAAGACAACACTGATGATTGTTGTAAAGAATTGCAGGCACTTAGAGATTTGAAAAACGTGTCGAGACATGGTGGAAAAAATGATTTCAATTTTATGGTGGAAACTACAGAAGATTTTGAAGATACCACTAATGTCATAGGAAACTACCTTCCCCAAACAAAACTGAAACATGGGAGAAGAGGAAGACCTTCATCATGATCAAGAGAGAGAGTTTGACTTGGTGGACTTGGATGACCTAGATAACCATGACAACTCAAGACTAATCATCCAAGAGAAAGATGCCAAGATCAGGAAGTTGAAGAACAAATTGAAAGAAACCCTAGCCAATAAAAAAGAGAAGGGGAAGTTAAAAATTCTTTCTGAGGGGTCCCATTATGCCTCTAACCTATAAATCAGAAAGAAAATTCCAATTTTTGGCACACTTGGTTGAAATTTTTATTTTTGACAGTTTAGCGCAAAAATTGGGCCAAACGCGCATCGCCACTGGTGTTGCGCTCTTTTTTGGGGCAGTAAAATGAAAAACGGTCAACATATTCATGTTACTAATTTCAATTAAATCAACCTTGGAACGTTTCAGAGGATTTGGAGCAAAAATGGTCCCTCAAAAGGCCAAAAACTACCAAATAATCACCTTTTTGCCATATTTTTGGCACTAGTGCTGTGCGTTTAGAAGTCTTGGGAGTAGTGACTTTTGATAGAGAAAATGGGCACCATTATGGAAAGTGAAAGAATATTTGTAAAATATACTCATTGACCTTTCCAATGAGCCATCATGGAGCTCATTTGGACACCAGGAAGGCCTCCAAAAGTTAGCTGCACAACATTCCATTTTCTCAGTCTTGGCACTGTGCGTTTGCACCAGTGCTGTGCCCTTGTACCTTGGAGTTGCGCCCTTACCAAGAGTTATTGAAAAAGATATTTTAAAGCCTTAAAGTCAATTTTTTTTTCAAAATTAGCTTAGGAGTTATGTTATAATTTATTATTGCAATGAATGCGTATTAGATATTTTGCCTTGGGCCTTGCATGGTCTCAAAGGTCAAATGCATTAACTATGTAATAAATTGCATTTGAAACCCTAGATAGGATTCACCTCCTCATTTTGCAGATAAATAATGCATGTAATGATTCATAATTTTTGTTGTTGGTTGATTGTTAAGCTCAATATTACATAGATTTTGAGTTGTGAAGAAACTGGTTTTGGAGTTTTATGACTGTTTTGGACTAAATATCAATGGAGTAAGAATATTCATAGGATTCATGAAATTTTCTAAATGGTGATGTTGTCTTGATATTTTATTTTTTTCCTTCTATTTTCCATATTGCTCATCTTTGCTCTTGTGATAGAACATAAAATTTAGGTTAATATATGCGGCTAGAGGCACCTTAAGTCTGTCTACTTTGTATTGCTCAAATGTTTTCCTTTGCTGGGTCTGTTTGGAAAATTATTAATTGCTTTCTGGTTCCACCTAGCTTGTTGTATTGATAATGATTTAATAAGAGTCAAACCGAAGAATTTTATGGCATGCCCTATCCTTTGGTGTAGCTTGAAACATTGTTATTAAGGCCTTTCTTTGAAGTTTACTGATCAGGGTTTGGCTGAAGAATTTTATGGTTTTCAATGTCCTTTGGTCCATCTTGAATAGTCACTTTGAAGGTATTTTAAAGTCTGATTGATGAATTTAGTAGTTCCCTACTCTTTAATCATCACTTATTTCTTATCTTAAATGTTTTCTTTCTCTGAAAGTGAATAGCTAGAGAATTTAGGAGTTCCCTGCTCTCTAGGGTTTGCTGCATTGTTGTCTCAAAGTTTCCTTGATAAATCTTGGCCAAAGAAATTTATGGTGTGCCCTGTCCTTTGGTTCTTTCTTAAGCATATTGATCTTAAAGACTCTTCTTGTTCTAGTATATTCTAAATTATTCTTAATTTCCCTTTAGACCTACTACATTCACAACTTAATTTTCATTTCACACCCATATAAGCTTTTAAGATCCATTTGGATTTGCTAACTTGCCCTATGAAACGCCCTTTATTTATTGTTGTACTTTTCAAGCCTTTCACAGACCCCATAGCCCAATGGTTTGAATTTATCTTACTCTATCTATTATACTTAACAAGCAACCCAACCAAACCAAACAAAACAAAAAACCCTATCATTTTAACTAGCCTAAAATCAACATCCTAAATCAAACAAGTTATATCATTTATACAAATATAGAGGGAGCCCTCTCTGAGTAGAGAAAGGCTAGGTCTTAGGACTCCAAAGTTGGTTTGATGTTACCCTTGTCTATTTGTCTTTGCCAATTTTACAAATTACAGGGACCTAACATAACCTACAAAATAGATCCATGACGTTAGAGAGAGATAATAGGTGGCAGAAGTTAGTGAATTAAATTTTCTACCAAAAGTTGCTACGAAATTGCCTTGTTTTCCCTTGTTTTGGCAGCAAGTTAAATTTTGAAGGAATTTTGGTTTGGGATGATGCATTAAAGGTCATTTGATCACACGTAGAGGTCAAATATGGCCAGGAGGATATTTTCATACAGGTTTGGTCCATGAAATTGTCCAGCTCATCTTCAGATTATCAATTCATCATGGAGATATCTTATCATATGTGATAGCATTAGCTCCTTAAAAGTAGAAAGATCTGTTTCATGAAGGCAATGAGGACATTTATGTCTTGGTTATGGTCAGTGCTACTAAAGCACATGATCTCTTTTGATGTAATTAGGTTTACTTCCAGTTAAAAATGTAATAAATAAGTAGTTGATTTCTATTAGGACTCTAACTCCTAAACTTAGAAAATGTCTGTTTTGTTTCCAGATATTTAGTTTTTAGTTAGATGATCTACCAAAGTGAAGGATTTTATAGTCTTTCCAACTATGAAGACCCTTTGTAAAATTGAAATGCCTATTAATAGGCAGCATTTCGATGAATGAAGGGTTCAGAGATGGTTACCTGACACTACCACTATTGTAATATTTTGATATCAGTAATATATAGTAGCAACAACCTATTTCAGACCTGAGATTCTTCTTTGTATTCTTATGTATGTTTTTTCTATCAGTATTTTACTTTGTCTCTAGTATTCTAGTTGTATAATCACTTGGAATTCATGATTACATGCTCCAACTTCCTGTATACTCCTAGTCTATTGTAAATGTCAAGATTTATTACTTTTCTTATGTATAATCACTTGGAATTCATGGTGACATGCTCCAACTTCATATATGCATATATATTGTTATTTTTTTCCTTCATGTGTGGTTTTATACGAATACAATTGCCTCGGCTTCCATGAGATAAGTTGAATTGTGACTTATTTTTCATATTGACTCCATAATCCCAATGGTAGTTATTTGTTTACTTATTTCACCTACACAAAAACAACACATTCAATCGAATTCAGACTTAGCCATATGCTTTCAAGTTATTCATTTAATATCCTTTATCCTTTTGAGAGATCACTCTCAGAATAGAAAGGCTGATTTCTAGTTACAGGTTGATTTGAAAAAGTTACTCTAAGTTGACCATTGAAGCAACCCAACAGGACACAATTTGGTGATAACATGTTGGTTCTCCTTCTAGTGTTTGTTAGAGAAGAGTCACGGTTGCATCTCCATTAAGTTGTAGCTGAAAAATAAAGGATTTATAGGCTCCTGTTGGTTGTAGCCAGATAAATTGTAACAACAAGTTGTATCTTGGCCTATGAATGAATTGAAGAGAAGTTCTGAAAGATACTTGTTCTTGTGTGTTCCATTGTGATTTTTAACATTAATATTTGTTTTTTTTAATTAAGTTATTGCTAAATTATTTAATTATGTGCACAAAATAAAAGAAAGTTTTAATTTGGTAAAATTATTAACTTATTGATTCACCCCATTCTTAGTATCGCCCTATTTTATAATTAAAAAGACATCTAAAGTCAGGGATCATCAGCCCCCACCACCTATTGGAGGTCCTCCTGCCTCTCCTTGCCCTCGACCCAAAAACGATCACATTTTGGTTTCTCCGACCACTACTTGATAAATAACTGGCCACCACTCCCTGTCTTACATGATTTTACTCTCAATGACATCCTCACCGATATTTACCCAAGCGTCCTTAGGTAACCCAAATAGAGAATTTATCAACCTCTGATGCACACCCAACTCCATCTACTTGAAATCATCTACATGGGCCCACAACCTTTAGATATCTACTTGGATTCCCACCACCTCTCTCCCCTCTTTAGGGGAACCTATCACCAACTGCACTAGTCTCTCCTCTGCAACCTCACCCCCCCCCCCCCCCCCCCATCATTTCCTAGTTGCAGTATCCCCCTTCTAAGGTTGTCTATGAGAAACATCAGCACCCACTAATTTTCCTTGTGGAAACCCACAAGGACCCATACCTACAAAAAAAAATATTGAGTGTCAGTACAAGGTACATCAAAAGAAGAATATAAATAAAAAACATAAATGTATATAAATACATGTACTCACATATCTATGGGTCCCCAAGCATCGCCTAGGGGAAACCCCATGTCTGGGTCACCTCTAAAGTCCATTTCCACATACGATAAATCAAAAATGAATTGATGGTTGGACAATAAAACAACCCTTGGTAGTGTCAGTCAAATATCGAACCACCTCTCTTCCACCAGCTTAGGGAATTAGTGGATCCCATCGCCAGATCTAGCAATCCCTCAAAGTACCTAGTTTCACTCAAATAACTTAGTGCAACATAACCACTTTCTCATATAAGTTTTTTCACAATTTTTTTTTGTACCGTAAATCATGTATATCACATTGCAACACCTTCAATACTTGGATGGTCATCCTCTAAAGTACCATATGATCAAGGAAGCTTTACTGGAAGGTGCGCCCCTGATATGTTGAATACCTGGCGTTTTGAATTCCATATACTAATAATGAACCATAGTAACTCCTCATGTCATATTAGCAACTTGTTATGAGGTAACTTTAGTAGCCCCTAGCCAGTCAAAATTTCCTGTGCTTAGTAATCTAAAAATACAATAGATCAGAGCCGCCCCTAATCCCTATCCCTTCATAGTACCATATTTTTTATGTACCCCCATAAGGTCATGTCATACAGATAAATCTCTCTTGCAAACAAGAGAGATCTTTGTATAATCCTAAATGAAAAATAGAAACAAACAAATAAAACAATACTCCTTTCCTTAGCCTATAAATAAAATATGAAACATGTAATATGTGAAGGATCACTTACCTATTAAATAATTTCTTGTATAAGTATTTTCAGTTCTTTCCACAACCAATTTTCCCTCAATTCCTTAAAGGCGTTTTGAATGCTTTCTAGAGCTTCTCCATGATGCTCCAAAAGAGATCTACATAGACAAAAACATTTAAAGGGATCAAAGTATATTAAATATGAAAGCAAAGGTAAATGAAATCCATAGTT
This sequence comes from Pinus albicaulis, assembly GCA_034641835.2. Taxonomy (NCBI): domain Eukaryota; kingdom Viridiplantae; phylum Streptophyta; class Pinopsida; order Pinales; family Pinaceae; genus Pinus; species Pinus albicaulis. The sequence goes on along the minus strand of CM076578.1, from coordinate 381,333,558 downwards.
CAACATACAAAATATGATTGAATCAATAATCAATTATAAACCATGTGAGTGATCAAGGACTCCCACAAATAATATCAAAATAAACGCAATTAGGAAAGAAAATTTGACTTTGTATTAAATTCAAAGGGAAACAAATCTTACAACCTTTTTCCCTTGATGTCAAAAGCCTCTTCTAATGGTATCCCTTCCTTCCCTTAATTACAAGCTCTTTAGATCCAAACTAGAAGCATATGTTTACAAATCCAAGTCTCCCATTCCTTTATTCTTATTCTTAATTTATAGGAAGGATGAGGAGGCTTCTAGTTCCACTTCTCAAGGGATATGATCCATAAGAAAAGGAGATTAGTTCCATGTACCAAGGGACGAGGAGCAGGTATGTAATGGTTCGAGGTTTCTAATTTGGATAATATTTCTCAACCAAATATTTTAGAACTTACTTTTTCTTTTTACCTCCATGAGCAAACTGACATAGGTTTTAGTGGAAACAATTGTGAAAATTTGTGCAATTTTCAATGGAAGAAACTGTGCATGCACGTGTTTTGTTCTAGAAAAATGTGAAGATGCTCAAAAGGGGTTTTTAAGAAGTGTAACATAAAATTCCTTTTGTTCATGATATTTTTTTACTTCAATAATCATAGGGGATTCACTTGAGACATTCCATCGTATGGAAATATCTGAATCAAAATTCATGATGACAAATTTTAGTGTAACATATTTCCCCATAAAGTGAAAAGACATAAAATATTTTTGATGACTGAAGCGATTTATCATGTCAAAGGTTCATAGTAGAAACAAAAAATCAAAGATTAGTTTGTGTCATGTGAGGGTGCCTAGGAAAATGTGTTCAGGTGGGTCGGATTGGGTCGGGTCAGCTCATTCCGTGTCATGAGGGTGGCCAAGGAAACACATTTGGGCGGGTCAGGTTGGGTCAGGTCATGTAAGGGTGCCCAAGGAAACACATTCGAGTGGGTCGAGTTGGTTTGGGTTGATTCATGTGAGGGTGCCTAAGGAAATGCATTTGTGCCAGTCGGGTTGGGTCTTGTGAGGGCACCTAAAGAAACACGTCGGGCGAGTCAGGTTGGGTCGTGTGGTGTGAGGGAACACGAGGAAACACGTTCGGGCAGGTCAGGGCTGGTCAGGTCAAGTCATGTGAGGGCACCCAGGGATGTGTTGGATTGTTGTGTTAGGTCGATTCGGGTCGTGTGAGCATCACCTAACATCTCCAAGATGGATGTGTTCGATTGTAAGCACAATCACAGGATCTAAATGTGAAGAAATACACAACTAGATACTTGCAAAACAAGAAAGAAAATAGAATAAAATTATTGAGAAATTGAGTAATAAACCAAGGATACTCTCTAGGATTCCAACTAATTCAAATTGGGTTGGGATTCCGTGTTCATGCACTTGGTATATCTAAAAAACACTTTCCCTAGTTTGCAAATAAGTCAAATTAGACCGTGAGACCCAAAATTAGAAAAATATTCTAAAATAGAGTGAAATAGAAGTAAGTGGGGTTAGAAATCAATTATAACTAATTAATGACTCTTGCATGCAAAATAATTACTAGTTAAACTTAGTTGAACTCCAAAATAGGAATAAAAGGCAACTTAACAATGAGAGGAGAGAGAAAAATGAAATCTAACTATTGCAAAGTAGGTAGGAAGTGCACACTCACTCTAGGAAGGTCTTTGAATTAGGTAGTAGGAATAAATGAAGTGGAATTATCCATTTAATACTCCAACTAGAGTCTAGTTATTGCCATGTGTCATCCTAGGTGGCACCCCGTATTAAAATATAAAACCCTAAAAATAGAGTGTAATGTTCCTACTTAGCCTTAGCTAAGAGGAGACCTTCAATTTTGATTTAATTTATGTTTTAATTTACTTAGCCTCGAAAGAGAGAGTCTATCCATATTTTGTATCTGATCTACAATTTTAGTTAGTTTATTTAGTCTCCTTCACTGTCTGTGCAGTTTCTGCTCAATACAACGTTATTTTGTGAGAGGGTTTTCTTATTTCAGTTTGCCATCATATTGGAGGAATATCTCTTGGTGTTAGGCTTGCCTTCCCTTGGTGATCCATGGATTGGGTTGCTGATCCATGTCTCTATAGATCTGATCTCTTTCAGAAAATAAATTTATCTTCAGAAATTTATGGGTTTTCTGCAACACTGCAATTTGTAATTCAAATCTACAGCTTATTATGCAATATTTCAATGTAATTCCAATTGGATCTTGTTCTTAAAGCCATATAGTTTCCATATCTATATTATATATTATGTTTTATCCATACATATGTTATAGTTCTGAAATTTAATGTACAACAGCTGAAACATCTGAAAAATAACGTTGTCTATGTATTTCTGCAGTTTATTTCTAGTTGCAGCTCTAATTTCTGAAGGGATTTTTCCCTAGTTTCTTTTGTAATATGCTGTAGAGGAAAGAAAATTAAATGTAAATCTGATTTACTGTCATAAATATTAAATATCATATGCTTGTATTTCCTCCTCTGAGTTTCAGTCAAAAATTCGCAATTCTGGTTGCTGGGGTTTTCATGTTGCAACAACCCATCTCTTTGGCTGATTTCTAGCTAGTCTTGACTGTGGGAGATTTGTTTAATGCACTTAAACTTATTTTATTTTTATGAAATTACATATATGAGTCACATACAACATAAATGAGGGTATCCTAGCCCTGATCCACGTTATTCTTTCTCATATTTCCTTATACAACGTTTTTCTTGAAGACCTTGTTGAGATTCCTAAAAGGGATTATTCCAAGTTCTATAGACAGAGTCTACAGTTGGCTAGGTAGCCTCTGGATCTTACCCTTTATTTGAAGGGTGACATATCCAGTAAATTCCTCTGTAGTCCATCTCTAAAATAGAATCTTGAGAATCCCCAAAAAGGATCATTACATAGAGAATTTGAAAAATGATAGGGAATGCCCAATAGTGAATGAAAAGTGGTCATATGTGCCCCTAATAATGTATTGAAGAGGGTCTAATGATGGCCAATTTTTTTTCCTTAATGAACTAATGAGTGTAATGTACCCCAACACCACCCCAAAACCCAACTAGGGAGTATGATATTGAACGTTTCCTAGCAATTCTCAGTCGTGTTAAGTACTCATGTACAACAAAAAACAATCAATGAGTCCCAATAATTTGTGACCATGTCAAGTACTCATGAAATAAATTATACAATACACAATATCAGAAGAGTTAGGTAAAGAGGGATAACCTAGTGGGACGAAAACCACCACTCAAAATACAATGCATACTATGTAAATATGTAGTTTATATGAATAAGGATGGTGTTGTGACTCATTTGTCATTTTCTCACTCGTGCCTTCGGCATTCAAGTGGTTCGGGTCGGGTTATATCGTGTGAGGACACCCAAGGAAATGATTTCAGGTTGGGTCAGGTCATATCATGCCGTGTGAGGGTGCCCAAGCAAATGTGTTTAGGTGGGTCAGGTCAGGTCGGGTCGTGTGAGGGCACCGAAGGAATGTGTTTGGGTCAGGTTGTGTGAGGGCACCCAAGGAAACGTGTTCGGGTGGGTCAAGGTAGGTCATTTCATGTAAGGACCTAAGGAAACATGTTCAGGAGGGTCGAGTTAGGTCAGGTCGTGTCATATCGAAGGGTCTACTTTTCTTGGGGTTATCCTTAGTTTCTCCATAGGATCTGCATTGGGTCATCATCCTTTCTTGATGGGGATCTTGATGCCCTGGGCTATTTTTCTCTTTTTGGAGTTGGCTCTAGTACAAGGTTTTGGGTTAGCCAATGGTGAATTTCTAGTACATAATTGTGTGATTTAAAATTAATAAAGCATGCACAGGCATGTAAAATTAGGGTTATATGGTAGAGATTTTGTCTGGTGGACATAATTAGAGTTTGTTTGGATTTTTCTTGATTACAAACAATGGTAAAAAACTTGCATCAATGTTTATTTATGTTATCACAAAATCAGTCCTGATGGGATGCTCATCAAGTAAACCTTATGTAATTTTTTCAGACCAATCTTTTAGCTGAGGCTTAGTCTCCTCAACTTGAGAGGGCTCTCTCAAGGGTTTATGATTTTTGATTAATGGATAGATGAATAACTCTATATGGAAAATAGATATATGATATAACTGGTTTTAAATCACATTATCAAACATTCATTGGGCCATGGATTTAAGATAACTTTAGCAAAAACATCACAGACTATCTAGCATGGAAGTCAAGGCATTTGGAGTTCAAGTCAAGGAGTAAAACATGTAGAACAATGAAACACATAGTTAGTTTATTTATGAAGGAAGTTAGAGCATCATGGATGAATTATAAGTATCATAAAAAAACACCACTGCAAATATAAATATTGAAGAATGCCATTAGGACAATAATACACAAGAACTCCTCATGAATCTTGAGTTGTCTAAACAAAACTCTGCATTAAGCTAAAAAACCCTTACATACAAAACACAGTCTTTGCTAATAAAAATGTCCAACCCTTAGAATTTCTACCTCTTCACTTTTATAGATGATTTAAAATATAGGATAATCTTATCCTCCACTAGACACCTTGAAATCCTATTGTTTGACACCTTTTCCAACCATAAACATGGTCTTTATTACAAATGACAGCTGCAAACCTAATGAGCAGTCCTATTTCAAATAGGACTAAAAATATTTGAATTAACTCATAACGACCTTATATAAACATTAATTGCATCACATGTCTCTTTAATTTCCATGATTTTTAATTTTGATGATGTCCTTCAACTTGTTGTGACCATGAAGTTGATGATGTTGTTCTCCTGAAACCTAGGAAACTGTCTCCCTGATTTTAGGCCTTTGATTACTTTATCTCCTTAGTACATCCTAACCATTTATGAACCATTTTTAGATGCCATTTAGTGTCCAATACTCAACCATATGTCTTAAATAATCTCCTTGTGCCATCTATACAAGATTTAACTTCGAATTATGCAAAATATTGAAAACAGACCTGTGCTACGAAAGCAACACAGTTTTGTAGCGCTTTTCGTAGCGCAGCATTTTAACTCATTTTCCTTCAATGTTTTGGATTCTTTCCTTCAGGATGGTTTTCATCTTCACTTGGAATTTATTTCCTAGAAGTTTCAGGTCAAAACACACAAAAATTCCCTTCAAAAATTGATAAGGAAAGGGCGAAAAAGCTTTCCATTTGCAAATTATTCCTATTTTTTTTTTTTAAATTAGGTCTTGGGACAGAGCCTATATATGTTCATCCATGATGTATTTTGAGAAACTGAAGGATTTTTTTGTAGGCGATTATGTATTGAGTAATAACCTCTCTTGGTTTTTTGAAATACCTCTCCTGCTGTCCGACACTATCTTTGAGCAACATGTGTAAAACAGGAAAACTTTGTTTCCTGAAAATCTGGCTTCAAAGAAAGCCTTGTATCTCCCAACTTATAACACTTGTGAGAAAAGTGAGAGAGGTTATTTTATCTGAGCATATTATTAAGACAAACCTCTTTCATAATTCCAAAATAAGTTTTCATGTGGCCAGAAAATGATCTTGACGTTGACTGCTAAACAGTCATGTACATGACATTTTGTAACAGTAGTTTCGTAGCGCACTTTAAGTTATCGATTTATCCCACTTAATAATGAATTTGAAGAACCTGAGAGAGGTTTTCGTATTTAGGTATGTTAGGAATAAAAACTCTTTCATTTTTCAATAATTAGTTTTTAGTTTCCCAGAAACCCCCTTGGAAGTTTACAACTAAAACCAGAAAACAAAGTTTTTTCTTCATGACTTTCAATATTTTTGTAGTGCAAATCAGCCTTTTTGAACTAGCTGTGCTACGAAAGTAAGGTTTCTTGGCTAATTTGGCAAGTTTTGACATGAAGCTTTAGGAAATGACTCACAAATGGAAATTATAGATCTTTGATCATGGAATGGACCTAAAAGACTTTATTTGAACTTGTAATATGACCTTTAAAACTTATAAGACTATGACCTACCCTTTACCAAGACTTAAAATCACTTTTAGACCTACTTGAAATCATGACCAAAAACAGAGTTGACACAATGATGTTTTGAGAATTTTTGGGTGATAACACTTTCCTTTATGAAATAACCAACATCAATGCCTTCCAAAAACAACTCAAAACAGAAGCAAACAAGTCTCCATTCTTATCAAGTCATGTTGGGGCACTAGGTAGCTGAATATAATCTATAAAATAAAACACCTCCAACATTTCAAAATGAAGTATGAAAAAAATGAACCACTACTTAGGCTGCATTGTAATCCAAGAAACCAAATTTATCAATGAAAGGAACTATATTTGAGCCTCCCTATTGTTCTAAGGCTCCATTTCATACTCATACTTATTTTTCCCTCTATCCCCAAATATTCCTTTTGAGATTTTTCCACAATTAGTCTTAATTTTTAATCAATAGATTTTTTCCTTCCAATTTGTGTTCAGTTTCCTCCACCTTTCAAGATGAACTACTTGCTACAAATATAACTTTGGAATTATATATCCAATTGGGTTTGTCTATTAGGAAAGGTATTTTAGAAAAATATTCCAAACCATTAAGGTTTTTGATGACTTTATATTTTTCCATGGAGCTTGAATCCTTAGCCATAATTCCCAAACCCTAACCCATTTAACCACCTAAACCTCTAAAACCCTAACCCATTTAACCCCTAAACGCTAAACCTCTAAACCCTTAACCCGTAATCCTAAACCCTTAAACCCTAACCCATTTAACCCCCTAAACCCCTAAACCCCTAACCCATGTAACCCTTAATCCCTAAACCTATAAACCCTTAACCCCTAACCCCTTAAACCCTAATTATTAACCCCTAACCTATTTAACCTCCTAAACCCTAACCCATTAACCTCTAACCCATAACATCTATAAGTGTCCTCCATCATCAATGTCTGCAAAGTGCACGATCTCGGTCCAACGTGTTCATCAAGTATAATATACATGTAGGAAGTATAATCAATGATCAAATAAATAGATCTAAAAAGAGAGTAAAGACATAAAGGAGTAATTTAAATTGAAAAAATACTTATCTTCAATGAGAAGTGTTCATCTCCCTCTTGAACCAACCTTCAAGGGTCATTACTATTCATTATCCATATAAAATTATTTCCTTAAATATATGTCAACGGAGTTCATTCATAACCACAGTATAATTGAGACTAACCCATATTGTGCTACATTAAACCCATCACAAGTGCTTGAACATCTTCACACTAATCATGTTAAGGTCTCAAATCTTTGCCATAGTCTAGGTTTTTCTTCCAAACCCTAACCTCATAATATCCATCAAACCCTAATAACCAAATTTCCTAAGTTTCTTCAAACCGTAACATTATTTTTGGTCTTCACCATCTTCTCTAGCTTCCAACAAAGGTGTCTTCATAGGGGTGATCTTCAATGAATTTTCGTCAACCCAGCTTTGATACCATGATATATTTTCTTAGGGCTATATTTTTCTTTTCTTTAGATAATTTCATTTCTTAATTGTCATATTAAATTCAACACACGACATCATAACATTATTTATATTTACAACTTTATTCAACAACATATTTAATTACATAGAAAGAACAATATCATCATCAATGCTATGGAACATAAAGGAACAATAGAAGAAAAGTATTCAGACATAGAGATACCTGGATTGTTCGAAGACGAGGGAAAACCCCACTATGGGGAAATCCTTTCAAATTATTCTTCTTATTAGATTGGAATTGAATGATTCAACAAAATATTCTACAATGATCCACATTTTCAACAATAATCCTATCCAACAAAATCAACTAAAAAACATCCATCAAATGACCCCAAAAATGCTAATAATCAAAACCTTGATTCAGAAGCATGCAATCAACTGTCACGGTCTATGGTCAGCTGCTGAACTCTATGGTCAACGAACGAAATATGTGGTTTTTTATTAATCTCAAACCCTGGTTCCCAATAATACATAGAGAGTGATGTGTGTTCAGCTAAAACCCTCCAACTACATGCATGAGCATGGGTTCCTACATTTGTGACCAGAATATTCTTGTGTCATCCTTGGGGCTTGAAACCAAAACCCTAGAAAAATGTGCAAGCTTCAGACCCTGCAATCTCAGACCTGTATGAACCAATCTCCACAACCCAACCTCAGATCTTTGTGAGCCAAACCAAAAGAAAGAAGAACGATCACGATGATTATGTCCAAATGAGGGTCACTTGACTTGTATTTATATCCATCCATGGGAGTCCAATTTCTCTTTTGGGCAGACCTCTCCTTTTGTGCACATCTGGGCCTTTCCTAAAGATACACTTTTCCTTCCCAAATTAAGAATTTATTAATAGTCAAAAGTGGTCCTCTTGGAAAGAGGAATCTAGTCCATGGTTGGAATTTTTCAGTGAGCTACAAAATCATGTGATTATTACCGAAATAATTCTAAATTTGTACGATGGATAATGTTACACCATTTTTTGGTCATCTAACTTATTATCATTAGATGGACCCAAGTACACCATGTAAGACCAATTTTACCCTAAGTAGAATTTCTTTCACTATAAAAATAACTTAGTAAACCACCTTTATTAAGTTGTTTATGGTCTAAACAAGAAACCCCATGAGGAAATATTAAATAAATCTACGTTTGTTTGATTTTCCTCAAGGAATAATTAGTTAAAAGGTAGTTTAATTAATATTCCTGGTTATATTTAACCCAAAACAAGGAAATCAATTAGATAAATCATTATTTATCTTGGTATTTTCTAATGAATAATTATTCAAACCTTATTTAAGTAATATTCTTTGTTAAATATGACTAAATCACCCTTAAATAATTAAATAAATAATTATTTATTTGATTATCACTCAACCACATCCTTAAAATAATAAATAAATCATTTATTTATTTATTATTTACAAATAAAAGGATTTGACCCAAGTCAAATTGCTTTTCCCTCCAACAAATATAATAAAAAATTCCATAAAATTTGGATCTTGATCTGGTTAATAATATTTTACTTATGCACAAATATCTAGACTAACTCAATATTTTGTTATAAATAGAAGGGTTTTCCCATTCATTTACCACCTTTTTTTGCCTAAAGATCACTCTGGATCTATACTTTTGGTCTGACTATTGATCCACCATCATAGTCATATTTTGCTACCATTTTTGTCTGGGTTTTCTACACCATCAAGAGAGAGAAGTTTTAGATATGAAGTGCTGAGGGCTTACAAGAACCCATCCCATTGAGGAGAACTGGTAACACCCTTCTGTGCTTTCCTCCCAGGTGCCCCTAATACAAAATTCATTCAACACGTTCTTGTCTTGTCTATTGGATGCATGGAGTAAATCTTGTTTTTTCTGCTGTTTAATGTCTTCTAATGCATAGATCTAGATTTTTTCAGCACTTATCTCGATCACTTAACTGAAAATATGAAGATATTGATAGCCATATTTGTTTTTAGGCCTGTTTTTTATGCACAACTAAAGTGGTTTTTTTCGTACGCTTGGAATTAAGATTCATACTAACAACTGGCGAGTCCACACGGGTTTACGATTACGACCGCTGTTGTTTTTCTGATCCTTGCATATCTAGCTACTTCAAACCCTATTTTTTATCTTCAGCCCCTTGTTTTTTCTTTTCTTGATGTTTTTTTTAACCTATAAAACCCTAAAACGATAAAAATTCTAACTTTTGTATGTTTTCGGACCTATTACGCAGGTGACAAACATCAGCTGCAATTGAGATGAAATTTTTTTCTGAAATCTGACACTGAGAGTGTTGAAAGTGTAGGTCACACTTTTTGGCCCAAAAAATGTGACCTAGACCTTCAAGACGCACCTTTCAGCCCAAAAACTTCTACCTCTATTGAAAATAGGTCAAAAACTGCGACCCCGACTTTTTGTGGGATTTTTTCTGAAAGTTTTCTGGGGTTTGTTTGAGCCTCTGTTCAGGGTTTTCTGAGCTCTGTATCCTCCCGTTTTGGACTTGTACTTGTTCTTTTTTTCTCAACTAAGTGAGAACCTAGCCCCCTAGGGTTTCAGTACCCTCCACTTCTTGTGGCAGAGTTTTTGCTGTTGCAGGTTGTCTGAAATTTCAGAGTCTTCAGCCATTTTTTCAGATCTGATACCTCACCTTCAGATTCACTTTAGATCATCTTTTTATCCATCCAAATCACCTCATTTATCTTTTCTTAGGTTTTCCTCTAGGGTTCACTCTGCTTCCCTCCTGGAGATAGCCTTTCGCCACCTCTTTTTACAACAATTTTCCTCTGATTTGTTGTTGTTTCTGCACCACTTTCTAGTAGATTTTGTCCTTTAGATCCCTGTCCCTCGTGAACTTAGATCTATTGGTTGTTTTATTGTGTTTTGACTAGTTTTTTACTCACCTATATACTAGTTTTTGAGAGGCCCACCTCTTTAGGTTTATATTATTGCATTATTAGCTGTTTATTTTCTTTTTTTGCAGGCTTATATACTGTCATTTGCAGGTTTATTTGAAGCTATACAACGCACTTTTTATTTTTCTCTGCAAACATCTGGGTTTAAAAATTAAAATTTAAACACTTCACACACACACCCTAAGCGAAAAAGGGCTTTGTTAACACCGCCAAGTAAATACTCTAAGTCATTGAAATCAATTGATCCTGCACCTCTCTGACCTTGTTTCGACATTGTAATTAGTTGATCTTGCACCTCCCTGCCCTTTTCGATCTCTTTTTTCTTTGTGCCGTATTTGTGTCGTCATAATTGTGCCACCAAGGTGTTCATCCCAGAGACTTCTTGGCCTTCATCCTCAGTTTTCGGTAGGAAGACTTACTCTTCCATGTAGGATCCGAGTTAGTCCTCCATTGAGTCTGCACACCGACTCTTTTTCTGGTCCTTTAGGTTCTCCTGCTCGTTCTTCCTTCGGTTCTCCCCTTGACACCTTCTCCATGTCTAGTGTAGGACCTAATTCTAGTGGTAGCCTTGGCCCTCATGCTAGGAATACCACTAGTGGTGTTGGAAATATTGAGAGGGGGGGGGGGTGAATCATTATTCCTTTCAATTAGAGAATTAGTTAATCTTCAATTATTATCAATTTTTGTACAATGATAGCAGAAAACAAGAGGAACACAAATGCACACAGTTTTTAAGGTGGAAACCCACTCTGGGACAAAAACCACCAAATTCTTTTCTAATAATTCTTTAATATTCAACTCCAATTGAAAATAAAGTTCCAACTTCCTAGAATCTAGAAAAGCATACTTCTCCACCTCCCACTGTATGGATGCTCCAATGCTTGAGATTCTTTAGTAGTCAACTAAACGGATGCCCCAACACCCAATGAGCTACAACTCACCCTAGCACCAACCTACCACCCTATAGAAGAATAAAAGAAGAATGGACTCCCGTACTAGGGAAAATGGTCGACTTTACAATGACATAGAATGATGTAGAAGCAGAAGAAATACTAGAACATAACCCCAACTTTGACACAACCACCTAATGATGATTCTAGACCTCCCAAAACTACTTCTTCAACCCTTGGCAGATAGGTACTAGTACAATTTGTACAATAATTTATTTACAATGACTAAGTACAATAATACCTTTACAATGATTGTATGCAGTGCTGCCCACTTGAAGACTTCATATGATGAACTTCTTGTTGCCATTATGCACCTTGGTTGCTGCTCTTGTCATGCTACCCTCTGCTGCACCTTGCTTTGCTTTGCTGCCATAGAAATTATGGTCCTTTGCAACCCTTGACAACACATGATATAGCTTTTTCTTGCCTTCTAGGGGCTCGATGTTCATTCTGGTCTATATCTATTATTTAAGATCCCAATATCTGATTTTCGGTCCTATATTAGTTCTTTGAGTCATATTTCCAATGCCATAGGTCTGACCCAATTTTGATTCTTCAAGAGAGAGTTATACCCAATCTCTCACAATGCCCTAATTATGGAATGTTTCAGTAGAGCACACTTGTACGACGTGCCACATGTCACTATTTCTTCATTTGGATCTAAAATTGATAGAGAAAAAAGTACATACTATGCACTATCTACCACTTTTTATGGAATTCAAATCCAATACTCAGAGAGAGAGTTATGACGAATTTACCAAGGTCACTTCTTTGAGATGAATTTCAGGAGCCTGCAAAAATCCTGACTTCCATAGATCATATCTCCAAAAATATTGCGCACCTTTGTCTGAAAATTTATAGAAGCTTCCTCAAGATTTCAGCTTTGCCTCATAAAAATTTCAGCTTCTGAACCTTCGTAAAAAAAAAGTTAGAGCGCAAATTCCATGATGACCTGTTTCAGATGGTGAAATCCCTTACCTAAGGAGGAAATGAGGATCACAATTTATATAAATTCTTAGGTTGAGAAGGGCTTCAACAAGTGAACGCGGGAGGGATTTTAGGAGCTTAAAAAATATTAATTATGAATTTTCAATGACCCATGCCCTAACCCCATGGGGTTTTAGCCTGCTGGGGTTCCCATGTTTTGGCCAGGTTGGCAAGACCAAAAGATGAGACAACATCAAACCACTTTTAGACCTCAGCATCTAGCCCTCCTGGGTCCAGAGAGGGATCTCTCTAAGATATTTCAAAGGTATATGTCGTTGAGCTCGAAGTTTAAGATGTTAGGCTAGTTGTAGGCACAAGGGTTTTTTGTTTGATTTGTTTTGATTTGGTTGTTGGGAATCAGGAAGGAAGGGTTCAATATAGAACAAGGATGAACAAGAGAGATTTTAGGCAAAGGAGAGGCAAATCAAAGAACATCAAAGCCATTGGGCAATGGAGTCAGGAAAGGGTTTACTTGCTATCAACATGCAAACTTTCATTTGGGCTAGTCATCTAAAGCATTGGATCCTAAAATTATTTGGTGGAATGGAGAAATAAGGAGAGCAAGGTGAAAGGGTGGAAAGGGATATAAACACCAATTTTCCGTCTATAGATCAGGTCAGATGTCATTTAACTCCAGACCTGCTTGGACATACTCATAGGCAACTCTCAAAGGTGGTTAAAAGCAGCTTGAGGGGACTTAGATAGGTTTAAGAGACTGAAAGGATCCTAGAGAGAAAGAGACTAAGTTCTAAACTCCTAGCATTTCTGATTCATTCAATTAAACATTAGCAAGAACATATAAGAAACAGATTCAATAATTCATACATCAGCTAGTAGGAAATATCATCCACTACACTGGTTAAACCATTGGAAATCTATTCTCAGACAACACATTAAGCAGAAAACATTAAGACAAGGAGAGCAGAAACATGAGGTGCCTAACAAGGGAAAATCTCATGCCAGATTTCTGATGCAAGCCAGAAGAAATGAAATGAAATGTAAATAAATACATAGACAAGAAAACATCACCTCAGCTTTAGATCAGGATCCAAAGAAATGTGCTTGCTATATTAAGAACAAAACCAATCAAGTACAACATAGCCAAAATCTTGATATTCTGTTTGAAAACCTTCCTCAGCCTATCTTACAGTCTTACACAGAGAAATTGTCTCAAGAGAACAGCTTGCATTCTACTGATATCCAATCAACAACATTTACGATATTTTTCTCATGATTTTTATAACTGAAGCCAAGCAGAGGAGGTAGGTAGGAAACTAAATGCAACATTAACACTTAGAATAGGAAGAGGGCCGAAGCCCATTCTATTTTCAACCTCTGCATTTATCCCTAATACCTTTTGGGATGAAGGAATGGTTTTCTTCTGCTTCCATTTACTTTGGTATGGTCTTGGTGTATTCTGGCTGCAGTACTTTGCAGTACTCTGCTGAGTAAACAAAGGAGTGGAGTGAAAAGATGAATGTCTTGCCATAATGCATTAACAACTACTCTGGTAGCTTGGGATTGTCTTCTAGGCAGAAATCTCCTCCGGAGCATGGCATATAATCAAAACAGTATGGGCAACCCGTCCTTCTTTGGAGGAAAACATTCTACTGATGTGGAAACATGTCATACATTAATTCCCACACCTCTTTCAGTGAAAAACTTACTGCTGTATCAACACTGTGCCATCATGGTGGAATTTTAACTCTTGTACCCTATGGAACACGCAACTGGTCTCAGAAAAACAATGCAATGTGAGGGTGGATGAAATAGTAGCCCGGCAGCAGCGAAATGGTGGCTTTTCACTGAATAATGGTAACAAAATGCAATGAAATGGTGAAAAATTATGAATAATAGGGTTTGGTGGTAGAATGCAGTGCAGACCGTCAGATCGTGGTCTAGGAACAAATATCAACGGCGGAGATCGAGCAGCGGAGTCATATATAAAAACAAACGAAATATATGAGAAATGTGAGACCTTAATGCAAATATGGGACTTTGTTTAAAATGGAAAATACAAAGGAATGGGCGAAATTTTTATGAAAATGCACGGAAAATATCATACATGGTGGGCCCCGACGGAGGTGGCGAGAAATTAAATCTTGACCGTTAGATCTTAGATCCAATGGACGGTCAGGATCAACTCGGAGCATCGCAATCGGGAGGAGCAAGGGGAACACACTATATAAGTTTCTGATTGCGATTGGAAAAGGGAGAGCAATGAGCTTAGGACCGTTGGATCTGCAGGGAAGATCAACGACGGAGAAATGGATCGGGGGATCGCAATTGGAGGGGGACTATGGTGACACACAACAAATTTGCGATTGCGATCGGTGGTGGTAGCGCGATTGAGCTATGACCGTTGGATCCGGAGATCAGATCGATGGTTCACGTTCAATCGGAGGGAGAGTGTGATTGGAGTGATCTGGAGAAGAGTTGCGATTGATTCAATCGGAGCGATGGTATGATCAGCGCTGAGCTGTCAGATCTGGCGGAGGGACGGACAACTGAGATGAAATCGGGAGACGGAGTGATCGGGGATCGGAGGGAAAGACCTGTGATTGCGATCGGAAGGGAATGTGATCAATCGCATCGCAATCACTTGCGATGAACCGATCAGGGAGCACAAATAAAACATTATGATTGCGATCGGGTAGGGAGGTACGATTAGCATTTCGTCGTCCGATTGGAACGACAGATGTATAGCTGAAAACAAGTCGCGGGACTTTTTTAACAAACTGATCACATCGGAACTTTTCTGTGTTACAAAGGATTCCATCCCTCCACCAAATCTTCCAATTGCGATTAGCACTGAGGACTTAAGCGCTTGGTCCTATTGCAAGGGCATGTGTGGGAAGTGGTTGAAAGGGGCTGGCAGGAAAGGGGCTAAGCCCCGTTATAATGTTTAAAAGTGGGTTTTAGCCCATTTTCAATGAAATTTAAGGTTGGGAAGGGTAACGGTAGGAGGACAAAGGGGAGATTTGAGGAAACAAAGGATAAGGGAGGGATTCCATGGGGATTTTGGGAAGATTTAGGAGAGTAAGAGGAAATTTAGGGGAAACAAAGGGGACTTTGACAAAAGGGAAAAAAGGGGTGAAATGAAGCATTCTGCAAGGGATATAAGGGGCGAAAAAGGCCTTTTTGAGAAAAATTTATCATTTAGCAAGGCTCGTGGACATCAGTACAACAAGGATGAAACAATCCAAGGCAGGGAATCTATGAAGACCTCAAGGATGATGTGTTTTCAAGGGAAATGCATTCCTTGAAGGCTCACAAAAAAATCTAGCCCCTTGGTTGCATTGTCAAGGAATTTATAAGGGGCTAACAGTGGCTCCACATGGGGATGGCTTCTTCTTGAAGGATTCAAGAATTCAGAAATTGATCTTTGGTGTAGGCCAGATGCCTGCTGCTTAAGCCACCTTTCTTCTTTGATTTCAGCTACCACAAATATGTTAGATCAACAAAACATCCCAACAATCTACCTACCCATTCTACAATCCTAGCATTTTTTCTTCGAGGGTGAATTTGAACTAGCAGACCCTTTACATCATTTATTTTTATAACAGAAAATAAAATTATTCTAAATCTACCCTTATTACTCCATGATACCAGATTAGACTGTTGGTCTCATTTGTTTCTCTACCTAATCTAGTATCTGCTGGGATTAGGCTGTCTAGCAGATTTCTTCTCTACATTCTACAACAGGAAATTTAAAAATAGTCAAACTAGGATTAAACAGTCTAGTTTGCTATAGATCCAAGGCATAGAGACAGTTGCACATGGATAGAAATCTGCAGGAAACTGAAACAAAACTTTGAAGGCTTGAAATCTGAAATCTTGGAGTATCCTTCTTCTCTTTCTTGTGACTCAAGTTTTGAGCATGCTAGAGTCACTTCCTTTCATTATCTCAGCTCTGATTTTAGGCATGTTAGAGTTGATTCTTCTTTCTTCTTTGCTGGTCTAGATTTTGAGCATATTAGGACTAGCTGCTTCACTTTCTTTGGCTCAAGTTTTGAGAATATTAGAGCCAATCTTTTATACCTCAGAGGTTCATGTTTTGAGCATGTCTAAACCTCTTTTTTCTCTCTGTTTTTTGGAACATTTTCTCCTTTATTGAAAATAAAAAATGCAATGGTATGTACAATGGGAATGGAAACTGGAAATTGTAAATTAGCAGAAGTAGTGTTTGAGCATCCTGCCATTGACAGGGCCCCCAAACAGCTCGGTGCCATCTAATTCTTGTAATAAGAATGCATTTGGACCCACAGAAGTTTGAATGATGTATGGACCTTGCCACAAGCTGTCAAACTTGATGTGCTTTCCTTTATCCTCTCTTCTTGAGTCCCACTTCAGAACTTTATCCCCAATTTTGAAATCAATAGTTTTGGTTCTCTTGTCAAACAACCTCTTTATGTTTTCCTGAACTTTGATAACTCTGTTATAAACCTCTTCTCTTGTTTGCTGGAGATGAATTGTTTGGTTTATTCTTCTCACCATACTGTCTTCTTCTGTTTGAATCTCCTGGTAGGAAATACTGCTTCAACACCATAGACAAGCTGAAATGGTGACATGCCAATGGATTTCTTTGTTGTAAGCCTATCAGCCCACAAGGCATGCACCAAATTGTTATGCCATGACTTTTTGTTCTCTTCTAATAGCTTTTTGATGATGGCCACAAGGCTCTTGTTTGATAATTCAGCTAGGCCATTACCTTGTGGGTAATAGGCAGTTGAATGACCAAGCACTATTTGATACCTGCGACAAAATTCAACCATTTTCTTGGACCCAAAAGCAGCGGCATTATCGATGATTATTTTCCTTGGACAACCAAACCGAGAGAGGATATGACCTTCTAGGAACCTAATGATGACTGAATCAGTGGAATTCCTAGTGCGTATGGCCTCTATCCACTTAGTGAAGTAGTCCGTGGCTATTAAGATCCATTTTTGTTGTGCAGAAGAAGCAGGGTGGATTTATCCAATAAAATATAGGCCCCATTGCATGAAAGGACCTTCAACAATGATGGGTTGTAAAGGGATGGGAAGGAGTTTTCTCTTGCCTTCAAAAATTTGGCATTTGTGGTAGGAAATTACCATCTTATGGATGTCATTGAAGAGTGTGGGCCAGTAATAGCCAGCCCTAAGAATTTTGTTTGCAGTGGCCTTCCAGTTCAGGTGGCCTCCACACTCTCCTGCATGGAATTCTTCTTTAATCTTTTCTGCCTCCTTTTAAAGCAAACATTTAAGCAATAGGCCATTTGGATTTTTCCAGTATAAGTTTTCATTCAAAATGCAGTAGTTTATGGCTTTAAGTTTTATGAATCTGGCCTTGGTTTTTGACAGTTCAGGTGGAGCACTAAGGTTGGTGAGCACATAAATGATTTCAAAGTACCAAGAGGAGTTATGAAAGTTCTCTTCAACAGTGGGAGCAGGCAATCCTCCTTGCTCATCTAAGGTGGCTACCATATTAATGTCGAGGGCCTGCAGATTTGTTTCAGCCATTAACTTAGCTAGGCCCTAGAATTTTATCAACTTGGTGGGTTTTATCTCAAGATCATACTCTAAAATCACAGCAATCGATTTTCCCCTCTTCCCATCTGGGTCCTAGGATAGAATATCTTTGACTATTATGTTAGGCACATAAGCTACGATGTGGGAATGCAAAATGTATACCCTGAAATCCTTTAAAGCCTTGACAAGAGTGTAAGCTTGTTTTTCCATTATATTGTATTTCACGGGAGCATCCCTCAGTGCTTTGCTAAAAAATGCTATTGGTTGTTCTATACCCTCTGGATTTTTCTGCAGTAAGACCGCAGCCACTGTATGCTCAGAGGCAAATGAAAAAATCAGAAAATATTTAGATAAATATGGGTTGATTAGGACAGGAGCTTGGGTGAGTGTGAGTTTTACTGATTCAAAATATTGTTTAGCTCCAACAGTCCATTTAACACCTTCACCTTTCTTCATCATGTTAGTCATATTCCTAAGGTGTTCAACTAGGTTGGGAATAAATCTCCTAAGGAAGTTTATTTTCCCAATGAAGGACTGTAATTATTTGATGTTCCTCGGGTGTGTGATTTGTAGTATCCCCTCAAATCTCTGTGGATCTATCCTAATCCCCTTTTCAGATATAATGTGGCCGAGAAGCTTTCCTTCTTGCAGCCCAAATACAGTCTTTTTAGGATTCAGGGACAGACCAAACCTTCTACATTTTTCAAACACTTTCCTTAGATGTCTAAGATGTTATTCTTCAGTTTTGGAAAATACTGTTATGTCATCCAAGTAAATCACAATAAAGTGCCCTATCTCATCTAAAAAAGCTATATCCATCGCTCTTTGGAAGGTTGCACCAGCGTTCATCAACCCAAAAGGCATCTTTACATACATAAAAGTGCCCCGTGGATTGGTAAAGGCTGTTTTGAGTTGATCTTCTGGGAGAACTAGGATTTGGTTGTAGCCTGAGAAACCATCTAGAAGGGAGATTCTTTTGGAGCCCACTACTTTCTGAAGAATATGTTCCATTTTTGGCAGAGGGTAGTTATCTTTGAGTGAGGCTCTATTAAGATTCCTGAATCAATACACAGTCTGATCTCCCCATTTTTCTTTCTCACAACCACTAAATTTGAAACCCAATCAGAGAACCTTACGGGAACAAATATGCCCACCTCATACATCTTTTTAATATCTTTTTCCACTACAGGCAACTGTTTTGGATTTATCCTACGAAGTTTCTGCCTAAAGGGTTTTTGATTCTCTTTTAAATGTATTTTGTGTTGTATAATGTTGGTGTCATAAGCCTTTAGGTATTCGTAACTCCAAGAAAAGATGTCAAAAAATTCCTCAAAAAGGTCTATATATTTCTTTTTCATTTCTGTGGGTAAGGAATTTGCCAATTTAATCATTTTTGGCTTATCTTCTGTGCCTATATTGCATTCTTCTACGTCAGAGTCTGCATGCTCTATGGTGGGCTTTTTAGCTACATCGTCGAAGTCAAACAGGTCTTCTAGCGGAGCCAGACCATGAGGTATGTTCTTATCCCTGGCCCGCAGCACCTCGATTTCTTCGTTTTCTGAGTTTTCACAATTTCTATTTGTATTTCCAGTTTCTTCATCCAAAGTGTTTATTTATATGTTTAAAGGTGGTTCTTCCTCATCTAGGGGTTCCTCACTCAGGCGGCTGTCACTAGACATAGAGTCAGAGTCCGAAAACTTAAACTCATTCCTGTCGGTCAGGAAATCTTCAATTTTTTTATCCCCCTCGAAAACCTCCCTATATTTTTCATTGTCTGGCACTGCAAGTCTGAATTTGGTCTGTATGATGATCTGCTGGTCATTTGGAGTTTTAGGGAAGGAGCTAGCCAGGTAGGCCAGTCCATTTGCAATAATTTTTTGACTCCTAGGGACGAACACTAATTTTTATTTGATAAATGTTTTCAATATATCTTCGGCATCATTCCTATATGCCCTCAGCCTAGGGTGCTTGCCTGTGTATTCATCGTTTACATGTTTTATGACCAACTCTAAGTCTCCCCTCATAGCTATCCTACGAGCTCCTATTTTCTTCAACAGATTTAGACCCAGGATTAGAGCCTCGTATTCAGCAACATTATTTGTGCATTTGAAATGTAGACTACAGGTGTGTCTCTCTGCGTAATCGCTTTCCGTATTATGTAACCATACCCCAGCTCTAGCAGTTCTCTTGGTGCAAGAACCATCAAATTTCATTACCCACAGGGTTTCATTCTCAGTTTCGCTATCATTTCTTTCCCTATGGCTGGGTTCTCTATTGTTTTGTGTCACAGAGTCTGTGTTAGGCTGTGAGTTGTTCAGTTCTTCGAGTGGTGAAGGATTTTGCGGGGGAGGACTAGTTGGCTGTTTTCCTTCTGTTTCTTGTTCACTCAGAGTTAGGTCTCTGCCGCACTGTCTACAAATTTGGTTGTTGTTTTCTTCTTTGTTTTCCTCTAAATCCAAAGTAGCCATTATGTTAAAGTCAATAGCCTCTGCCTCTCTGTTTGTATCTCTTTTTTGGGACTCTGACCCTTCTAAGGATTCCTCATTATAAAAGATGAAGGAGTCAAGGTCTGTGTGTACAGAATAAATAGGTGAATTTTCTAGTTTTTCGGGGCTACTGACTAGGAATTTCATCTGTGCCTCCATATACAGTTTTCTAGGCTGGCCAAAGATAGGAATTGTGGCATATGAGCCATCCATCTGCATTGTACCCTATAGCTTGGCTCCCCAAGATCTCAATAATAACATGCCATACTTGGGTGGTACATCTGCCACCAAAACATCCATGACCATACATTTAGCTAGGATTTGAGTTAAGCTCACACATAAGTCTTTGATCAGGCCTAGGCATTTTACTATGCTAGAGTCGAAAGAGTATAATTATTTGTAGGGACGAGTTATCTCTAGGCCTAACCTCTCCATGAATACCTTAGGCATTAGGTTGTGAGATGCTCTAGAATCATGCATTGCATTATGTAGGATCTTGTCATGAATGTTAAGACTAATATAGAAAGGTGGAACTACCCCTTCCTGAAACTTCCCCTCTATCTTAGGTCCAAACAGGAGGGCGGGCTGATCATCATTTAGATTTACAGTGTCACCACTCTCACTTAGGTTCAAAGCTTTCAAAATCTGGCCTTTATATACATCTTGAGTGGCCAACTCAGAGAGTGGTACATAGATCTTAATCTTTGCAATCTCACTTTCCAAGTTGAAAGTGGACTAACTCTTAGGAAAGTTCAACTCTTTTTTTCTAGCCACTACCTTGGTGGCTGAATCAGAGGGCTGATTCTCACTATGTACGGGTTTTGGGACTGTTTTATCAGGAGCACTAACTGCAGTGCTAGTACTACTAATTGGCTGACTTTGTTTATCACTCTTTTGGTTGTCTTTTTCTTTGTTCTTCCCAGAACTTCCAACTGCTGATTTGTTACCTTCAGCAGTCACTTCGGAAGTTTTCTCAGGCCTCTTTTTGATGGTAACCTCAGAAGCCTTAGTTTTGGAATTGTCTTGACTCTTCTTGCTTCTGAGCTCATATTTTTCTCTGACCTGCATCATAGCATTTTCAAAACCTAACCGGTAATCCTCAGATTCAAACCATTCTTTATCCCAACATGAGGGAGAAGGCTGATCTTCTTCTGTGGAATAGTTATGGATTGATTTTTCTACTTCAAACATGTTTATTGTATTTCCCACGGATTCTTCAATGATTCCTTCATCTTCATCAAGAAATTTTTCTTGAAAAGGGGGAATAACTTGCTCATCTGATTCTCTTTGTATGTTGGGAGTGTTATTGTTCCTTCTAAAGTTCTGGTTCTGGTTTTGGTTTCTATTTTGGTTACTGACTGTGACAAATATTTTTTCCATCATTTTTTGTAAATTTTTCACATTTTTAGACAATTTATCATAATTTTGGTCAGATGAGGAAGCTACATTGTCATCTCTGTATGTTACCCTCTTCTCAGATCTCAATCTTTCTCTTTTCTCAATCAGATTTTCCTCTATGTTCACTGCTCCTTTCTGCATGTCCTTCAATGTGTTGTACTATTTATCCCTAAGCTCATAGGCCATGTCAGCATCAAAGCCTTCTGGGTATTTTTCTAGAGCCATTCCTTGTGGAGGTTTCATATGTGGAGGGAGGGCATTGTAAATGTTGTTAAATCTTGTTGTGTAATCATGGACACTCTCTCCTACATTTCTTTTAAGGCTCATGTATTCTGCTAAGATTTGGTGAGGGTTAGCCTTAGCTTCCCATTTATTTATGAAAGTCTGATATAAAGCTGGAAGATCATTGATGCTACCTAGAGGTAGCCCCTTAAAGCATTTCTTCACATCACCCCCTAAGCTCTGGGAAAAAATTCTCATTTTGACTGTATTATCATCTATTTCCATGTAGTCAAAAGAATCTTCCATCTTATCTACATGTTACTGGGCTGTGATGGGCTCTTTTGTAGTGAAGTGTGGGATCTTTGACTGATAATCATTTGGTAAGGGTACTAGAGGTTGGGGTAAAACCAAAGGCGCATACCAGGCTGCCATAATGATGTTCTGATGGGGTAAAGGGTTGACTTGAGAAGCTGATATATGGATGACAGGGATGCTAGGACCAGCAGAAGTCGGTTGAGCAGATTTAGGATGAATGAGCCCCAAGTTATGAATAATGTGAATGTCAGGGGGTGTGGATGGAGGAGTCTCCTTGTCCCTAACATGTTTACCACTATGGGGTGGTGAACCAGGGAGCTCAAGGTCTGGCTGATCTAGGACACTGAGTGACCTAGTTCTTGGCAAACTGTTTTGAGGGCCTAGGTCAAAAAATGAGTTTGATAGATCTGTAAAGTCTTCTAGGGTAGAGTTAGCTCTATAGATGTGACTAGAAATAGTTGGTATTTTAGGTGTGGGAGACCTCTTGAGGATTCTCTCAGGGTTATCAACTATTTCAGGTGGGTTTGGGTTAGGATAAGATCTTGTGTGAATGGTTTTGGAAGCCAGAATGCTTTTTTCCAACCAAGCAGCTTAACCTTACTTGTTACTACTATTGTGGTTGATGTTGTGATGGAGGCTGGTCTTCTAGTGGAGTCTTATGTGAAACCAAGATAATCAGCAGGCCTACTAATCACCAGTGGAGTCTTTGATCTTTAGGAGCTATGGAGTCGCCAGGTGGAAGGTTTAGGGTGTTTTTGGAGGGTACATTTTCCACCACAGTGCTTGTGAAATATTCCTTTTCAGAGATATCTTCAAAACACAACAAACTCTAACCAGAGATTGACTGGGAGGGATTTTACCAGATGTACCACCTCTGAAAGAGTGTGAGATCTGGAGGCTACCTGGCCCTTTCCAGACTCTGTCCAAGAGTATGGGAAGGCACAAAAAATGTTATAGAGGTTGATGTGTGAATAGGAATGTTTAACTGCCAACCTAACCAGAGATTGTAGGTTTCTGAAGTTCTTAGAATGTAGTAGGATGGAAAGTATTTCAGAAATTCCCTAGTGGAGTCGCCATTATGTTGGGGTTCCCATGTTTTGGCCAGGTTGGCAAGACCAAAAGATGAGACAACATCAAACCACTTTCAGAACTCAGGATATAGCCCTCCTGGGTCCAGAGAGGGATCTCTCTAAGATATGTCAAAGGTATATGTCTTTGAGCTCGAAGTTTAAGATGTTAGGCTAGTTGTAGGCACAAGGGTTGTTTATTTGATTTGTTTTGATTTGGTTGTTGGGAATTAGGAAGGAAGGGTTCAATATAGAACAAGGATGAACAAGAGATATTTTAGGCAAAGGAGAGGCAAATCAGAGAACATCAAATCCATTTGGTAATGGAGTCAGGAAAGGGTTTACTTGCTATCAACATGCAAACTTTCAGTTGGGCTAGTCATCTAAAGCATTGGATCCTAAAATGATTTGGTGGAATGGAGCAATAAGGAGAGCAAGGTGAAAAGGTGGAAAGGGAGATAAACACCAATTTTCCATCTATAGATCAGGTCAGAGGTCATTTAACTCTAGACCTGCTTGGACATACTCATAGGCAACTCTCAAAGGTGGTTAAAAGCAGCTTGAGGGGACTTAGATAGGTTTAAGAGACTGAAAGAATTCTAGAGAGAAATACACTAATTTATAAACTCCCAGCATTTCTGATTCATTCAATTAAACACTAGCAAGAACATCTAAGAAATAGATTCAATAATTCATACATCAGCTAGTAGGAAATATCATCCACTACACTGGTTAAACCATTGGAAATCTATTCTCAGACAACACATTAAGCAGAAAACATTAAGGCAAGGAGAGCAGAAACATGAGGTGCCTAACAAGGGAAAATGTCATGCCAGATTTCTTATGCAAGCTAGAAGAAATGAAATGAAATGGAAATAAACACATAGACAGGAAAACATCACCTTAGCTTTAGATCAGGATCCAAAGAAATGTTCTTGCTATATTAAGAAAAAAACCAGTCAAGTACAACATAGCCAAAAGCTTGATATTATGTCTGAAAACCTTCCTTAGCCTATCTTACAGTCTTACACACAGAACTTGTCTCAAGAGAACAGCTTGCATTCTAGTGATATCCAATCAACAACCTTTACGATATTTTTCTCATGATTTTTATAATTGAAGCCAAGCAGAGAAGGTAGGTAGGAAACTAAATGCAACATTAACACTTAGAAGAGGAAGAGGGTCGAAGCCCATTCTGTTTTCAACCTCTGCATTTATCCATGGTACCTTTTGGGATGAAGGAATGGTTTTCTTCTGCTTCCATTTACTCTGGTATGGTCCTGGTGTATTCTGGCTGCAGTACTGTGCAATACTCTGCTGAGTAAAAAAAGGAGTGGAGTGAAAAGTTTAATGGCCTACCATAATGCATTAAAAACTGCTCTGGTAGCTTGGGATTGTGTTCTGGGTGGAAATCTCCTTTGGAGCACGACATATAATCAAAACAGTATGGGAAACCCATCCTTCTTTGGAGGAAAACATTCTGCTGATGTGGAAACATGTCATACATTAATTCTCGCACCTATGTCAGTGAAAAACTTACTGCTGTATCAACACTGTGCCATCATGGTGGCGTTTCAACTCTTGTACCCTTTGGAACACACAACTGGTCTCAGAAAAAAAATGCAATGTGAGGGTGGATGAAATGGTAGTGCGGCGGTGGCGGAATGGTGGATTTTCACTGAATAATGGTAACAAAATGAAATGAAATGGTGAAAATTTATGAATAATAGGGTTTGGTGGTAGAATGCAGTGCAGACCGTCAGATTGTGGTCCGGGAACAAAGATCAATGGCAGAGATTGAGTAGCAGAGTCATATATAAAAAAAAATGAAATATATGTGAAATGTGAGACCTTAATGCAAATATGGGACTTTGTTTAAAATGGAAAATACAAAGGAATGGGCGAAATTGTTATGAAAATGTGGGGAAAATATCGTACATGGTGGGTCTCGACGGAGGTGGCGGGCGATTAAATCTTGACCGTTAGATCTTAGATCCAATGGACGGTCAGGATCAACTCGGAGCATCGCAATCGGGAGGAGCAAGGGGAACACACTGTATAAGTTTCCGATTGCGATTGGAAAAGGGAGAGCGATGAGCTTAGGACCATTGGATCTAGAGGGAAGATCAACGGTGGAGAAATGGATCGAGGGATCACAATCAGAGGGGGAAAAGGGTGACACACAACAAAGTTGCGATTGCGATCGGCGGTGGGAGCGCGATTGAGCACGGACCGTTGGATCCGGAGATCAGATCGACGGTTCACGTTCAATCGGAGGGAGAGTGTGATCGGAGCGATCGGGAGAAGAGTTGTGATCGGGTCAATCAGAGCGATGGTGCGATCAACGCTGAGCCATCGGATCTGACAAAGGGACGGATAGCTGAGATGAAATCGGGAGATGAATTGATCGGGGATCGAAGGGAAAGACCTGCGATTGCTATCGAAAGGGAATGCGATCAATCGCATCGCAATCACTTGCGATGAACCGATCGGGGAGTGCACATAAAACATTGCGATTGTGATCGGGCGGGGAGGTACAATTGGCACTCCGTCGTCTGATTGGAACGACAAATCAACAGCTGAAAACAAGTCGCGTGACTTTGTTAACAAACCGATCGCATCGGAACATTTCTGTGTTACAAAGGATTCCGGCCCTTCGCCAAATCTTCTGATTGCGATTAGCGCTGAGGACTTAAGCGCTTGGTCCTAGCGCAAGGGCATGTGTGGGAAGTGGCTGAAAGGGGCTGGCGGGAAAGGGGATAAGCGCTGTTATAATGTTTAAAAGTGGGTTTTAGCCCATTTTCAATGAAATTTAAGGTTGGCAAGGGTAACGATAGGAGGAAAAAGGGGAGATTTGAGGAAACAAAGGATAAGGGAGGGATTCCATGGGGATTTTGGGAAGATTTAGGAGAGTAAGAGGAAATTTAGGGGAAACAAAGGGGACTTTGAAAAAAGGGAAAAAGGGGGTGAAATGAAGCATTCTGCAAGGGATACAAGGGGCGTAAAAGGCCTTTTTGAGCAAAATTTATCATTCAGCAAGGCTCATGGACATCAGTACAACAGGGATGAAACAGTCCAAGGCAGGGAAACTAGGAAGGCTTCAAGGATGATGTGTTTTCAAGGGAAATTCATTCCTTGAATGCTCACAAAACAATCTAGCCCCTTTCTTGCATTGTTAAGGAATTCATAAGGGGCTAACATAGCCCACTAGCTGGGGGTACAAAATTCAAACATGAATATCTCTCAAACCGTGAAGAATTACATGGTGTGCCATATATCAATGGAAACATCTCGACAAGTAGAAACCATAAAAAACATTATTCACCCAAAATATATTAATTTGTAGGTCAAAATTCCCATGCAATATTGGGTTAGACCCTGGTGCTGCTTGGGTTGACATAAATGCCAACCGCTGATCAACAATCTCCCTCTTTGGCATTGATGACAACACAAGTCCTCCCCCTGTGATCATGACACCTCTTCCTATAACATTATCTCCCCTTTTGAAATCAATGGAAATGTTAACTCCCCCTGAAACACAACCATCCTGCGAACCTGCACACACTTCCACTCCCCCTGAAACATAACCGTCCTGCAAACCTACAATATAATGAGAACTAGGGAGAATCCCAAGCTTTTGACGAAGATATTCAAATGCTTCAAGAGTTAAAGGTTTAGTGAATATATCAGAAATTTGTTTTTTGGTACAAACATACTCAAGTTTGATATTTTTTTAGCGACTTGTTATCTAACAAAATGATATTTGATCGGAATGTGTTTTGTTTTTGATTGCATGACAAGATTCTTGGAGATGTTGATGGCACTAGTGTTGTCATAGAATATGGCAATAGGCTCACTGAATTGTACTTAAATATCTTGCAAAGTTTGTTTCATCCAAATTACTTGAGTACAACATGATGCTACTGCAATGTATTCTGCTTCCACTGTAGATAACGAGATTGAAGTTTTCTTTTTTCTGAACCATGATACGAGACAACCACCTAGATAGAATGTTGCTCCACTAGTAATCTTACGATCATCAATGCTTCCTGCCCAATTTGAATCTATAAAGGCTTGAATAATGAGATTGTTACCCTTGGGATACCACAAGCCATATTCTTCTATGCCCTTTAGATATCGAAGAATAATTTTGAGAACAATAATATGTGATTCTCTTGGTGCTGCTTGAAATCTTGCTACTTGTCGAACTGCTTGCATAACATCTTGCCGAGAGGGTGTTACATGTAGAAGACTACCAATCATAGATCTGTACAACTTCTGATCCACATCCTTAGATGAGTCATCTATGCTCAATTAAACAACCTGTTACCATTGGAGTAAGGATGGGTTTGCAATATTCCATTTTGAATTTCTTGAGCATTTCCTTGATGTACTTGGCTTGACATATAAATATTCTTTTCTCTTGCTGAGATATTTGAAGCCCTAAGAAGTATGTCAGCTCACCAATTAAATACATCTCAAACTCACTTTGCATCTTTGTAGAAAAGTTCTTACTTATTCGATCATCATTACTACCAAATATTATATCATCCACATATACCTCAACGATTGTTAAATTATCTTTATCTATTTGTACATAAAGATTGCTATCAACAGTACATTTCTTGAACCCTTGTTGACATAGATATCCATCAAGACGAGCATACCATGCTCTGGGAGCCTGCTTGAGACCATATAGAGCCTTCTTTAACCTGCATACATAGTATTATTTTTCTGATAGTAGAAAACCTTCAGGTTGTTCGATGTAAACTTCTTCTTCTAATTCTCCATTCAGAATCGCTGACTTAACATCCATTTGGTAGACTTTGATTTTTCTTGAACATGAACTGGTGTAAATTTTTCGTCGAAATCAATTCCCTCCACTTGTGTATAGCCTTTGCAAACCAATCTTGCTTTGTTTCTGGTAACCTGCCATATTCATTCAATTTGTTCCTGAAAACCCATTTAGTCCCGATGACATTTTTATCTTTTGGTCATGGAACTAATTCCCAGGTGTTATTCTTCTCAATTTGATCCAATTCTTCATTTATAGCTGCTAACCAATGTTCATTATGGTTGGCTTCCTCAAAGCTACTACGCTCAAAGGTTGCTAGAAAAGCAACGTGAGCTTGTTTTCATAAACGAAACTGTCGACCTTCATTTATGTCACCAATGATTTGATTTCATGGATGGTTCTTTTGAATCCACTCTTTTGTTCTCCTTGGAGGAGCTTCTTGTTGTTGTTATGGTATATCTTGATGATCATTGTTTACTTCTTCCTCATTGATAGTTGCTTCTTGTTCTATAATTTTATCTGTGTCTTTTTCAGCCTCTATCTCAAGTTTCAAATATTCTAGATCCTCATCATTACTCGCTAGAACACCATATTCGTCAAATGTAACATTTATGCTCTCCACTATCTGTTTTCGTCTTAGATTATAGCATTTATAGGCCTTTCTTTTGCGTGAGTAACCAAAAAATATACCTTCATCAACATGTGATTAAAACTTACCCAAATTTTGATCTTCTCTTTCAATATAACATTTGCTTCCGAAGATTCTAAAATATTTTAGATTAGCTGGTTTTCCTTTCCATAATTCATATGGAGTCTTGTCGCAATTATTTCTGAGAATACTGTTAGCCACCTATAAAAAATTGTCATATCAAATGGTGGCTAAATCTCTTTTAGCCTTTAAGAAACAATTCGTATCGAATTGTTAGTTCTTAAAGTCTTATGAAGATCTTTACCCTTTGAGTTAATCTTCACTAATGTTTCCCTATTAATCCTAAAGAACATGTTGTTTTACCAAGAGAAAAAAATTTAAGAAGCTTCATTTTCCGTCATTACACTTCTCCATTTCACTCTTATCAAATTCCATTTTAACCCTTATTTCCTCCATAAACCCTTAATAAAATCCCTCCATTAACTTTCATTTAACCTCTAAATCACTCCAAAGACCTTTTTAAACATTATGTTCTCCTTTCATTTAGTTTAAAAACTCTTATTTCACCTATCAGAATCCCTATTTTAACTTAAAAAACACTATTTTTGGGCCTAAAATAGTCTAAGGGCACTATAATATTCTTAAGCCCCCGAGGGCTTATTTCCTTAGCACCTTTCCTCATGTGTCCTAAAGCCCCACAATCGGGCGCTAAAGGGATTAAAAAACCTTTCTGAACCCTTATTTCCTTTGTTTTTTGCATTACCCCGATGACATGTTTTAAACAATTATGGACCGTTGATCTCTGCAGATCAACAGCCATCAAGCCTTATCCTTCCGCCCAATCCCCTGCCTTAACTTTTCCTCTATTCATATAACCCCACTCCATCTTTCAAATCTAACTTTCCATTCATAATACCAGACGATCAGGATTAAACCTGATGACCCTTTCACCCATCTGCTACGCGACAAAATCGTCGGTCCCACCATTCCTCGTCTGCGCATCTTATCCCTTGTCACACGCTTTCCGCACCGTCAAATCTGGTGCTTTTGATCCGATGGCTTTTGTTTCATTACGCATAATTTTTGTGCCTAAACGTTAACACCTAAAAATTACATGAAATGGGTGGTATTATAAAGGACAGGTGTCAAGCGATGTATCGTATCGCGTTTTTTTTAGCGATACCGCCTACCCCCCAGAGCCCGCGTGAAAACCATTAATGGTTTTACGCTATACCACTACCCCCGAAATGTTGTTCCTGATCTGATCCTATCCGTCGATCTCCAAAGGTGGAATGGTCCTGACTTAATCTTACCCCTATTTCACTTTTCACTTAATTATCTCCCGAAAGATTTCACCGAGAAATCTCTGCTGTCGATCTCTGAGATCGGACGGTCCCGATTTAATATCACCCCATTTTTCTGCCATCCTTATACTCTCCCAAAAGTTTCACCGATTGATCCCAACCGTTGATTATCCTAATCCAACGGCTCCAGTTCTCCCTCGCGCCCAAAACCTCCAAAGAAGTTTAAACCTATTTTTCGTAGGATTTTCATAATTTTTGTTTGTTTTTTACAAGTTATATGGGTTTTTCCCATAGTTTTAAAAATAATACGAAGGCCAAGGATGAAAATCCACAGGCCATTATTCACGAAGAAAGGAAATCTACAGGTTTCAAATTATGTTTTTACCCGTGCCTCATGAGCATTAGTGATGTCATGAAACCCTCTACGCACCTGAAAACATGAAAAAACAGTCAGAATCCATTAATTGAAGAGTATCAATGTTAAAGATACAGGATGAAAGCATAAAGCAAAGTAATAAATATTTTGATCAGAGTTTAAAGGGATTAAGGCACAAATTCAAGAATTAATGGCCTAATCCACAGTTAGCAAGGATTAAAAGAACCAAAGATAAAGATAAAGGCTAATTAAGCCTAACACAACCCAAGAGTATATTAAAGGTGTTTTAAGGAAAAACAAAGAGATATATCAATCAGAAAAGCCTTCACGACCACATCAAAGGCCAAAAATATCCTCTTCAGCTACTAAAGTGGGACTTGCAGCCTCAATAAATCAAAATAAGGCATAGTTATTGCCTAGTCAGTGATATTTTGTTTAAATACAACCAGAGTTATTGCCAGCCTTCCTAAAGAGTTTTAAAGTCAAAAAAATCTGCCAAGTAGCTTAATACTTAACGAAAACCAATTAATACAGAGGAAATATCATAAAACTTCTCTATTGAGCCCCTCAAAGGCCAAGAAGCATTAAATTGTATTAATTGAACCTAAAGACCCTTCATTCTATTCCACCTCCTCATTTTCTTATAAAATATCCTTGAGGAGCACATGGTTGGTTGTTGGACTTTGATGTAATACTTGCTGCTCGAAATTTCTGCATGTAAATAGTTCTCAGAGGCTGTTGAAGCTCTGTTTGTAATCAAAGAAGTTAGGCTGAGAAGAGAAGTTGTTGCTGTACTGAAACATTGGACTTGAAGTATGTAACTGGATTGACATCAATACATAAGTTGATTCATGGGATCCTGGTCTATATCGTTGGTGAAGTACCTCTTACTGTTATTTTTTTCCTTTCATGTATGCCATTTTGTTCATTTTTCTATGATAAAGAACAATAATATAGATCTAGGATTTACTGTTAAAAGTACCCTACTCTCACTGATAAGCTTTATCTTTATTTTTTCCTCCAACTGTGTATTTAAGAATGACTTAAGTTAAGTGTAAACATTATCAAGGAATGTTGGTTAGTCCATGTCTTGATGTGCAAAAATTGAAAGGAAGTTCTTGAATGATATTTTCATTACATGCTAAGTAGAGTCAAACTAGAAAAGTCTATGGTTTGCCCTGTCTTCTAGTTTTTTCTCCAAAGTTTGTTTTAAGGTTTCCGTAAGAGTATACTGAAAGTAGCCCTAGATTTTAATGCATCTGACTTGATCTTAAGCTGCAATTTGTTTTCTTATATTTTTTCATCTCTTTTGAAAGTAGTCACGTGGATTACTGGATTGTTTGTCTGATAAGTTAGCTTTAATACAAGCTTTTCCAAAGAAGTATATGGTTAGCCCTGTCCTTTGGCTGGTTTCAAACAGTTACTTAAAAAGGATTTTCTTGTTTGGAAAGTTGATAAATCCTTGTTGAAATTATTGGATTTTTCCACCTTCACAACACTTTAATGTTCCATTCCATCATTTAATCCAAAATATCCTTTGTTATAGATGACTTGCCCCATGGACCACTCTTAAAATTGTTGCACAATTAAAACCTTTTGTGACTCCATAGCCCAGTGGATTAAGTTTAGTTTTAGATCTATCCTATCATTTGAACCTTGTTTTGATTGTAAGCATCTTTACCCCTTTGAAACCATTTCATTTTTAGGAATTTCCACTCAAATAAAGATCATACCCAACCAAACAAACAAACAAAACCTTTGTTCTTAATAACTAGCCTAAAATCACATTTTAGAACCTTAAAAGATAAATCAATATTTTCACTTATAGAGAGATCCCTCTCAGGATTCAGGAGGGCTAGATCCTAGATACCCAAAGTGGTTCATATGTAGGCTCTACAGCTTTGTATTTTCCAATCTTGCAAACTACAAAGACCCTAACATTCTGGCGACTTCGCTGGGTATTTCTGAGTGAATTTCATCTTAGATACCCTTAAGACCTTAGAAGACCCATAATATCCTTATATTGGTATTCAATTGTTGATGGTGGACAACAACTGATATCAAATCTTTGAAATCTTCCACCTGGCGACTCCATAATCCACAGCTCTCAGAAGACCAAATGACTCCACTGGTAGAAGACTCTGAAGTGGTTGAATAGACACAGTGACCTCTTTCCTGATTTACAAACATGATTCTAAGGATACAACAAAGATATGCCCCAATGAGTAGAGATCATATCCCTGGGTTTCCACATAAGATGCCCCAGGTGAATTGGGATGACAACCTGCCTGTTTTTCATGGTGAAAAGTTTGATGACCCTTTATTACATCTCATCAAATTTCATATACATGTATGGAGGTTGAAATTTGAATGGCATGAAGACTGCCTAATGAACATGTTCATGTTAACATTAGAAGGAAAAGCTAGGGATTGGTATGAATGGTTGAAATTTGGTAGTTTGTTTTCTTTAAAGGACCTTGAATATGTGCTTCATGAGAACTATAAAGGAAACACTACATCATTATCATGGGGTGAAATTCATTATGATCCATTACAAAATATCACCCAACACATTATAGAAAATGATGAGGATTTGGAAAAAATACATCCTGAAGATATTTTAACAACCATTCATGAGTTTAATATCTTATTGAAAAATTATAAGAATATAGATGAATCAGTTGAGGAAGAAATCAATCAAGGAACAAAATAAATTACTTAAGATATTCCTGCAATCATGAACAATGATTCACCATCCCTTATAGTTGAGGCTCAAGAAGACATCCAGCCTCAAAATCAATCTTCAAAAGAGACAGAGAATTGATGTAATCCTATTCAAAGGAACATAGAAACATCTTCCCCTTTGACAGAAAAAGAGATATATCAGACTATTAATAAACAGCCAGTCTCTGAAACTTGTTGCAAAACAATAAGCCATTTAGAAAACACAGGACTTGAAATGGAAGATAAATCAACACGAATAGGGAATCTCCCTCTGTGTTATAACTCATTTCAGATTTTAAGAACATAATGGCATCCTGATAATGTAGAAGAAACAACTCATGAACCTTGTATTCAAATTGATCATCATAACAATCATGAGCAATTGTTTGAAACAAAATTAGATCAGGAAATAGTACAAAATCCTCAAGGTTTCCATTCAATCACGCGTCTTGATTCACTAGAAGAGGTTCAAGAAGATATCCAACCTCAAAACCAGTTAACACAAGAGAAGGAAGTTTGTTTTACTTCTGTCTATGCGGAAAGAGAGATCTCTCCTTTGATGGAAGAAGAAATTGATCAAATACTAAACAAGAAGCTACCCTCCAAACCTTCATTTGAACAAGACAATCATCAAAATAGTGCCTACTCCACAGAAAAACCAAATGGCACTCAAGACAAACAGGATAGTAAGGAAATTAATGATAATACTGAAACTAGTCCTCTTTGGAGTATGAACTTTGATGGGTCATATACTAAAACTAGTGCAGGTGTAGGAATATGGCTTTATAATATAGAAAACAATTATTCTAAAGCCTATTCATACAAATTGAATTTTCAATGCAAAAATACATCGTAGAGTATGAGGCACTTCTTTTAGGGCTCCACCTATTGAAGAAATTAGGAGCTCAGAGGATAACAGTTCATGGAAATGAAGAATTGGTAATTAGGCAAGTGAACGAAGAATGCATGGTTACACATCCCAGACTTAGAGCCTATAAGGATGATTCCATGGATTTGTTAAAATATTTTGAAGAATTCCATCTTACCCTTGTTCCTAAAGACCAAAACAGTTTTGCCACTGGTTTAGCCCTTATTTTTATTACATGTTTGAGACCTTGGGAAAACAAACAATATGCAATTCAAGAAAAAATCAAACCATCTGTCCCAAACAATAAAAGGTACTGAAAAGTCTTTGGGGAGGAAAAAAAAATACAAGACTATCCTACTGAGGATATATTATATTTTCAAGAGAAATCATTTCCCATTGCTGATATAAATTTGTCATCCAAAGAACCTGAATTCACACTAGAAGCAAGCATATATTTAGAGAAAGAAGAAATTTCATTGCTTTTTGATTTGCAGGTTGAGGATGATGATGCTTCCAAGGAACATGTTGAAGGTGCAGTCCTCAAACCTGATGTCTTAGAGGCGGACAATCTACCAATTGTGGAGGGCCAAAAAGAAGAGAATTACCATCTTTTATTTTTTGATCCTATGGAAGAGTGTGTGGAGACCCCAATTGGCTCAAATTCTCAAGCATGGATCTTTTGAAAAAGAAAAAGACATAAAACATTGTCACCTCCTGTGAAAACCTTGATTTTAAAGATTAAGATTCAATATGTGTTGTGGTTACCTCTGACTAGTAGTTGGTTTCTCTATTCCTTTTTGTCACTACTCAACTGGCTACATTGGCACTATTCTATCATATGAAGCATGTAAATATTTCAAGAGTTAGATTAGGTTAGATAGGAATGTCAATAAAGCCCATCCTTTGAGAATTTAGTTAGTTTTTTATTTTATTTTTGAAGAAAAAGAAAAAAAATAGAAAAACAATAAAAATAGAAAAGAGGGCAGAATGAAAGCAAGAAAGGTATAGCCCCATACCAAAAAAATGAGACAAAGTCTGAAAGTGTGCAAGCTCAAATGTCACTCCTAAAACGCACTTCTAGTTAGTCGTACAGCCTAATCATGACTAATTAGCTTTTCAATTTACTGCTGATAGGTTAGTGAATAGATCAGCCAAACAGCATAATCGTGGCTTATCAGTAAGGTAGATTAGGATAGAAAAACAAAGGTTCAAACAAGTTCAAAATCTGAACCTATGAATTTCAAAAAGAAGAATGGCTCTAATCTGTTTAAATATTGAGCCAAAGATGGAAGAACTAGTTCTAAAAAGATCAAAACTTGAACCAGAAAATAAACAGAAAACAACTCAAACAAAATCAAAACTAGAGCTGAAGAAAAATGAAGGATGTTTTAGATTTTCAGATCTTAAGCCTTCACAATTTTGTTTTCATTTTCTGCAAATTTTCGTCTATGTGCAGCTTGTTTTTATGCCATAGATCATCAGCAAGTTAGACTGTTTATTCTTGGCTTGACTTATTTTAAAAATTTCTATTTTAGAATTTAGAGAATAAAGGTTTGTCAAACAATTTAATCCTGACAGATAGTAGTTAGGTAGAGAATTTATGAACTCA
Source organism: Pinus albicaulis (assembly GCA_034641835.2). Taxonomy (NCBI): domain Eukaryota; kingdom Viridiplantae; phylum Streptophyta; class Pinopsida; order Pinales; family Pinaceae; genus Pinus; species Pinus albicaulis. The sequence goes on along the minus strand of CM076578.1, from coordinate 381,297,887 downwards.
ACTGTTTAAACTGAGTTCATGGAGAAATAAGGGTAGACTTAGATTAGTTTTATGTTTTCAATAAAAGAATAAAATGCTGATGTTTAAGGTCTGCAAGTCCAAATGCACCTTATGAAGAAAAAATATTAGGAAGTAGGTTGTGTAGGTAGATGTTTGGGAAATACATTTTTACTGATATATCAAATGTTCTACTCATCTTTCAAGCAATTGACTAGAGAATAGGAAAAGGTTGTCAAAAATTCAAGATACTGATCTACATTCTAGAGATGAATTTTTGTGGTTCTTGACACCTCCAAGGAGCTTCCATCCCAAGTTGGAGCTGCTGTTAGCCACCTATAAAAGTTTGTCATATCAAATGGTGGCTAAATATCTTTTAGCCTTTAAGAAACAATTCATATCCAAATTATTAGTTCTTAAAGTCCTATGAAGATCTTTACCCTTTGAGTTAATCTTCACTGTTGTTTCCCTATTAATCCTAAAGAACCTGCTATTTTACCAAGAGAAAACTGTTTAAGAAGCTCCATTTCACTCTTATCAAATTCCATTTTAACCCTTATTTCCTCCATAAAACCTTCATAAAATCCCTCCATTAACGTTCATTTAACCTCTAAATCATTCCAAAGACCTTTTTAAACCTTATGTTCTCCTTTCATTTGGTTTAAAAACTCTTATTTCACCTATCGGAATCCCTATTTTAACTTAAAAAACACTATTTTTGGGCCTGAAACAGTCTAAAGGCACTCTAATATTCTTAAGCCTCTGAGGGCTTATTTCATTAGCACCTTTCCTCATGTGTCCTAAAGCCAAGAAATTGGGTGTTAAAGGGATTAAAAAACCTTTCCGAACCCTTATTTCCTTTGTTTTTTGCATTACCCTGACGGTGTGTTTTAAACAATTATGGACCATTGATCTCTGCAGATTAACGACCATCAGGCTTCATCCTTCGCCCGATCCCTTGCCTTACCTTTTCCTCCGTTCATATAACCCCACTCCATCTTTCAAATCTAACCATCCATTCATAAGATCGGACGATCGGGATTAAACTCGATGACCTTTTTCACCCATCCGCTACGCGATAAAATCGTTGGTCCCACCATTCCTTGTCTACGCATCTTATCCGTTGTCGCATGCTTTCTGCACCGTCAGATATGGTGCCTCTGATCTGATGGATTACGTTGCATTTCACATAATTTTTTCACCTAAACGTTAACGCCTAAAAATGACACGAAATGGGCGGTATTAGAAAGGAGAGGTGTCAAGCGATGTATCATATCACGTTTTTTTTGGTGATACCGCCTACCCCCCCAGAGCCCGCGTGAAAACCATTAATGGTTTTACGCTATACCACTACCCCCACAATGCTATTCCTGATCCGATCCTAGCCATAGATCTCTGAAGATCGAATGGTCCTGACTTAATCTTACCCCCATTTCACTTTTCACTTAATTTTTTCCCGAAAGATTTCACCGAGCAATCTCCGTTGTCGATCTCTGAGATCGGATGGTCCCAATTTAATATCAGCCCCATTCATCTACCATCCTTCTACTCTCCCAAACGTTTCATTGATTTATCTAAACCGTTTACTATCCTAATCCAACGGCTCCAGTTCTCCCTCGTGCCCAAAACCTCTAAAGCAGTTTAAACCTATTTTTCGCAGGATTTTCATAATTTTTGTTTGTTTTTTTACAGGTTATATGGGTTTTTCCCATAGTTTTAAAAATAATATGAAGGCCAGGGATGAAAATACACAGGCCATTATTTACGAAGAAAGGAAATATACACGGTTCAAATTATATTTTTACCCGTGCCTCATGAGCATTAGTGATGTCATGAAACCCTCTGTGCACCTGAAAAACATGCAAACACAGTCAGAATCCATTAATTGAAGAGTATCAGCATTAAAGATACAGGATGAAAGAATAAAGCGAAGAAATAAATATTTTGATCACAGTTTAAAGGGATTAAGGAACAAATTCAAGAATCAAAGGCCTAATCCACAGTCAGCAAGGATAAAAATACCCAAAGGTAAAGATCAAGGCTAATTAAGCCTAACATAGACCAAAAGCAGATTAAAGGTGTTTTAAGGAAAAACAAAGAGATATATCAGTCAGAAAGGAATTCACTGCCACATTAGAGGCCAAAAATATCCTCTTCAGCTAGCAAAGTGCCACCTGCAGCCTCAATAAATCAAAACAAGGCATAGTTATTTCCTAGTAAGTGATATTTTGTTTAAAGACAACCAGAGTTATTGCCAGCCTACCTAAAGAGTTTTAAAGTCAAAAAATATGCAAGTAGCTTAATACTTAATGAAAACCAATTAATACAGAGGAAATATCACAAAACTTCTCTATTGAGCCCCTTAAAGGGCGAGAAGCATTAAATTGTATTAATTGAACCTAAAGACCCTTCATTTTATTACACCTTCTCATTTTCTTATAAAATCTCCTTGAGGAGCACATGGTTGGTTGTTGGAATTTGATGTAATACTTGCTGCTTGAACTTTCTGCATGTAAATAGTTCTCAAAGGCTATTGAAGCTCTTTTTGTAATCAAAGAAGTTAGGCTAAGAAGAGAAGTTGTTGTTGTACTAAAACATTGGACTTGAAGTATGTAACTAGATTGACATCAATACACAAGCTGATTCATGGGATCCTGGTCTATATCATTGGTGAAGTACCTCTTTCTGTTATTGTATCCTTTCATGTATGCCATTTTTTTCATTTTTCTCTGATAAAGAACAACAAATATAGAGCTAGGATTTACTATTAAAAGTATTCTACTCTCACTGATAATCTTTATCATTATGTTTTCCTCCAATTGTGTATTTAAGAATGACTTAAGTTAAGTGTAAACATTATCAAGGAATGTTGGTTAGTCCATGTCTTGATGTGAAAAACTTGAAAGGAAGTTATTGAATGATATTTTCATTACATGCTAAATAGAGTCAAACTAGAAAAGTTTATGGTTCGCCCCGTCTTCTAGTTCTTTCTCCAAAGGTTGTTTGAAGGTTTTCCTAAGAGTATGCTGAAAGCAGGCCTAGATTTTAATGCATCTGACTTGATCTTAAGCTGCACTTTGTTTTCTTATATGTTTTCATCCCTTCTGAAAGTAGTCATGTTGATTATTGGATTGTTTGTCTGATAAGTTAGCTTTAATACAATCTTGTCCAAAGAAGTCTATGGTTAGCCCTGTCCTTTTGATAGTTTAAAATAGTTACTTAAAAAGTCTTTTCTTGTTTGGAAAGTTGATAAATCCTTGTTGAAATTATTAGTTTTTTCCACCTTCACAACACTTTAATGTTCCATTCCATCATTTAATCCAAAATATCCTTTGTTATAGATGACTTGCCCCATGGACCACTCTTGAAATTGTTGCACAATTAAAACCTTTTGTGACTCCATAGCCCAATGGATGAAGTGTAGTTTCAAACCTATCCTATCAGCTGAACCTTGTTTTGATTGTAAGCACCTTCACCCCTTTGAAACCCTTTAATTTTCATGACTTTCCACTCAATTAAAGATCATACCCAACCAAACAAACAAACAAAACCCTTGTTCTTAATAAGTAGCCTAAAATCACATTTTAGAACCTTAAAAGATAAATCAATATTTGCACTTATAGAGAGATCCCTCTCTGGATTCAGGAGGGCTAGATCCTAGAATCCCAAAGTGGTTCATATGTAGGCTCTGTAGCTTTGTATTTTCCAATCTTGTAAACTACAGAGACCCTGAAAAAGACTTCGGTTGATAATGAAGACTATCGTATCAATTTCTTGAACCGAGAATTTTTCATCCAATTTTGAGTCCTTCAACATTGTTCTACCCATTTCCTGTACAATTCTATTCTTTCTTTTAGAAACTCAATTTTGCTGAGGTGTTCGTGCTGTTGAAAATTGCCTTTTTATTCCATTTTCATCACAGTATCGCTAAAATAATTTGGAAGTGAATTATCCACCATTATCTAATCTTAAACACTTTATTTTCAAATCAGTTTCATTTTCAACCAACTCCCTGTAGATCTTAAAGCACTCAAATGCTTCATATTTTTTCTTTAGGAAACTGATGACTATCATCCTGGAATATTCATCTATCATTAACATGAAATATAATTCTCTGTATAAGCCTTTTGTTCTCATAGGACCACATAGATCAATATGTATCAATTCCAATGGATGTGATGCAAAGTGTTCTTTTGTTTTAAATTGGACTTTTGTCTACTTGCCATGCAGACATGCCTCACATAGTGTGTTGGAAGGTTTTGATATTTTCAACATTTCTCCTACTGCTTCCTTTTTTCTTATCCTGAAAATATTGTCAAATTTTATGTGACCCATTCGTTTGTGCCATAACAATCTTTCATCTTCTTTAGCTAGTAGACATGCTTTAGTTGCTTCATCCAGAACATACATGTCGTTTGGAGCTCGACTTGATGTAGCCACAATTTTACCATACCTGCCTTTCCTGATTTCACATTTTGTGGAGTATAATAGCATTGTGTGTCCTTGATCACACATTTTTCCAACACTGAGCAGATTGTGATTCATGTTTTCGACCAATAGAACATTCTTGGATATAAGATCTTTGCTTCTAAGAGTGATGGTACCTGATCCTATAACATTTGAAGATCCATCATTTCCAAAGGATATGGTTCCATCCTTCTTCTCTTTCAGAGATACAAATTTATTTCTATCTCCAGTCATATGCATTGAGAAACTACTGCCAACATACCACACATCTTTATTTTTTTGAGTCTTGAGAGTGAGAGCACAATTATCAGTATTCTTCTTCTTCCATGTTCATTCATTATGTGGCTTCGAATATTTTTTTGGAGGATTTTCAAGTCTACAATCTCTGGCTATGTTTCCAAAGTTCTGACATTTGTAACATTCCATATTATTTCTTAAATTTTCAAATCTATTGATGTTTCGTTGAGCCCTGGGAGGTTCATGTTTGAAGAATCTCTTGGAATTGTATTGGTTCCTAGGGTACGTGCGATATTCTATAGCTTTATGACCAAATTTTCCACATGAATAACAATAGCCATGAAAAATATGTTGGTACCTAGATGAAAATCTTCATCGAGGAATCATCTTCCAAGGATGTGCTTGGGAATTTTGTCCAATGAATTCTTCATGTATGTAAGATCTCATAGGTTCATTGTATTTTTTTTGTATAAGGTCCTGCTTCTTCTTCTTTGTAACTAAGGTCAGTTCTGTTGTTGTAAGATCATTGATTGTTGATGAGTTCTTCCAGTGCCCTTGGGTTGTTGGCATAGTTTTGGACAGTTTTTCCCTTCTTCACTTCCTTACACAGTGAGACTAATTTGGCTTCTAATGCTTCCCTTTCTTTGTGGCTTTCTTCCAACTTCTTTTGAAGTGACTCTTCAATAAATTTGTGTTCTTCAACCTCAATTTTGAGACCTCGAACTTGTTCTTCAAGATTATTGGAATGGATCTTCTTAGCATTGAGCTCTTTTACAAGCTTGATTGCCTCCTCATAAAATTCTTGTATGGTCAACCCTTCTTCTTCATTGTTTGATACCTCTTGTTTATTGTGCTTGGCCATAAGCAATAATTTCTCATTGGCTTCTTCTTTGCTGTCACTTTCTTCGTCGGATGATAAGCTACCTTCTTTAGAGAGAAATTTCCTTTTGGATCCTTTCTTTTTACCTTGGTTGTTGAATTTCTTAAAGCCTTTCTTTCCTTTTGAATTGCCATAACTTTTGTTCAGACATTTGCTACGAAATTCCCAACCTCACCACAACCGAAACATATCAATGGATGTTTACCTTTGAATTTTCCCTTACCAAGTTTTATTTTTCTCTTAAAGTAAGCATATTCTTCATCTGAAAGACCTTCTCGATCATCTCCCTTTTCTTCACACTTGCAAGTGCATGTCATTTCAATTGAAGGTTGTTTTTCCTTATTGGTTTTCTTAGATGCAACGAACACAGTTTCTAGATTTGAAGTACCCTTTTCTTCATCAAGTCTCATTTCATATTCTATGAGAACTCCATCTAATTCTTCCTTGCTGAGTTTGTCCAGATTTGCACTGTATTCTAAGACCGATACCTTTGGGTTGAATCTCCCTGGTAATGTTCTAAGAATTTTCCATATAATAGTCTTCTCATCAACTGGCTCTCCCAATCCTTCCAAAGTATTGGTTATTTCATCAACGTATTGGAAGTATGCAGCAATGTTGCAATCTTCTTTCATTCTGAGTTGCTCAATTTTTTCTCTATAGATTTGAAGCTTTGCTTCTTTGAAATTTGAGTCACCTGCATATATATTCTCAAGCTTGTCCCATACATTTTTGGAGGTTTTACAACCCAACACCTTATGATAATCATATTCAATAAGTCCACTGATAATAATATTCTTTTCTTTTGCATCATTTACCAAATTATTATTACCTTGTTCATCTGCGGTTGATGTAAATCCATTTTGAATAGTGTCCCATAATTCGTAACCTTGCACCAAGAGATATACCTTTATTATTCCTTTCCAAAGTGCATAATTATTTTCATTGAATAGAGGTACACCATTCTTGGTATGCTCCATGACCTCCTTCCAGTCGTTAAACTACTATTGAAGGAACCAAGCTCCGATACCAATTGTTGGAAATACTGAGAGGGGGGGGCTGAATCAATATTCCTTTAAATTAGAGCATTAGTTAATCTTCAATTATTATGAGTGTTTGTACAATGATATTAGAAAACAAGAGGAACAAAAATAAACACATTTTTTAAGGTGGAAACCCACTCCAGGACAAAAACCACCTAATGCTTTTCTAATAATTCTTTAATATTCAACTCCAATTGAAAATAAAGCTCCAACTTCCTATAATCTAGAAAAGCATTCTTCTCTAGCTCCCACTGGATGGAAACTCCAATGCCTAATATTCTTCAGTAGTCAACTGAACAGATGCCCCAACAGTCAATGAGCTAGAACTCACCCTAGCACCACCCTAGCACCCTATAGAAGAATAAAATAAGAATCAACTCCTGTACCAGGGAAAATGGTCCACTTTACAATGATATAAAATGATGTAGAAGAAGAAGATATACTAGACCATAACCCCACCTTTGAAAAAACCACCTAATGATGATCCTAGACCTCCCAACACTGCGTCTTCAACCCTTAGAAGATAGATACTAGTACAATTTGTACAATAATATATTTACAATGACTAAGTACAATGATACCTTTACAATGATTGTTGTACTGCTGCCCACTTGAAGACTTCATATGATGAACTTCTTACTGCTTCTATGCACATTGGTTGTTGCTCTTGTCATGCTACCCTCTGCTGCACCTTTCTTTTCTTTGCTGCCATAGAAATTCTGGTCCTTTGCAACCCTTGACAACACATGATCTAGATTTTTCTTGCCTTCTAGGAGCTCGATATTGAATCTAGTAGTCCTCTAAGTCTTCTTTCCAATTCCATAGGTCTGACCCAATTTTTATTCTTCAAGAGAGAGTTATACCCAATCTCTCACAATGCCCTAATTATGGATTGTTTCAGTAGAGTGCACTTGTATGGTGTGCCATGTGTTACTGTTTCCTCGTTTGGCTCTGAAATTGATAGAGAAAAAAGTACGAACTGTGCACTATCAGCCACGTTTTATGGAATTAAAATATGATACTCAGAGAGAGAGTTATGACGAATTTACAAAGGTCACTTATTTGAGACGAATTTCAGGAGCCTGCAAAAATTCTGACTTCCACAGATCATATCTCCAAAAATATTGTGCACCTTCCTCGAAAATTTTTACAGAAACCTCCTTAGGATTTTGGCTTCACCTCATAAAAATTTAGAGTGAAAATTCCACGATGACCTATTTCAGATGGCGAAATCCCTTGCCTAAGGAGGAAATGAGGATCACAATTTATATAAATTCTTAGGTTGAGAAGGGCTTCAACAATTGAACGTGGGAGAGATTTTAGGAGCTTAAAAAAATATTAATTATGACTTTTCAATGACCCATGCCCCAACCCCATGGGGTTTTAGCCCACTAACTAGGGGTACAAACTTCAAACATGAGTATCTCTCAAACCGTGAAGAATTACATGGCGTGCCATATATCAACGGAAAAATATCGACAAGTAGAAATGATAAAAATCATTGCTGACCCATAATATATTAATTTGGTAGGTCAAAATTCCCATGAAATATTGGGTTAGCCCCTGGTGCTTCTTGGGTTGACATCAATGACAACTGCTGATCAACAATCTCCCCCTTTGGCATTGATGACAACAAAAGTACTCCCCCTACGATCATGACACCTCTTCCTACAACATTCTCTCCCCCTTTGACATCAATGGAAAAGGGTAACTCCCCCTGAAACACAGCCATCTTGCGGACTTTTACACACTTCCACTCCCCCTGACACACAACCATCCTGCAGACCTATAATCTAATGAGAACTTGGGAGAATCCTAAGCTTTTGACAAAGATATTCAAATTCTTCATGAGGTAAAGGTTTAATGAAGATATCAACAATTTGTTCTTTTTTACAAACATAGTCAAGTTTGATATTCTTTTCAACGACTTGTTCTCTAAAAAAATGATATTTGATCAGAATGTGTTTTGTTTTTGAATGCATGAAAAGATTCTTGGAGATGCTGATGGCACTAGTGTTGTCACAGAATATGGGAACAGGCTCACTAAATTGTACTTGAAGATCTTGCAAAGTTTGTTTCATACAAAGTACTTGAGTAGAACATGATGCTGCTACAATGTATTCTGCTTCCGCTGTAGATAACGAGATTGAAGTTTGTTTTTTTCTCAACCATGATACGAGACAACCACCTAGATAGAATGATGATCCATTAGTACTCTTACGATCATCAACGCTTCCTGCCCAATATTCATCTGTAAAGGCTTGAATAATGAGATTGTTACCCTTGGGATACCACAAGCCATATTCTTCTGTGCCCTTTAGATATTGAAGAATTCTTTTGACAGAAATAATATGTGATTCTTTTGGTGTTGTTTGAAATCTTGCTACTTGTCCAACTTCTTGCATAAAATCTTGCCGAGAGGCTGTTACATATAGAATACTACCAATCATAGCTCTATACAACCTCTAATCCACATCCTTAGATGATTCATCTATGCTCAATTTGCAATCATCACGGGTTTGCAATCTTCCATTTTGAATTTCTTAAGCACTTCCTTGATGTACTTAGCTTGACATATACATATTCCTTTCTCTTGTTGAGATATGTGAAGCCCTAAGAAGTATGTCACCTCACCAAGTAAAGACATCTCAAACTCACTTTTATTCTTTGTAGAAAAGTTCTTACTTAGTCGATCATCATTGCTACCAAATATTATATCGTCCACTTATACCTTAACAATTGTTAAATTATCTTTATCTATTTTTACATAAAGATTGCTATCAACAATACCTTTCTTGAACCCTTGTTGATGTAAATATCCATCAAGACAAGCATACCATGCTCTGGGAGCCTGCTTGAGACCATATAAAACCTTATTTAACCTACAGACATAGTCTTCTTTTTTTGATAGTAGAAAAACTTCAGGTTGTTCGATGTAAACTTCTTCTTCTAATTCTCCATTCACAAATGTTGACTTAACATCCATTTGGTAGAATTTGATTTTTCTTGAACATGCATAGGCAAGAAACATTCAGATGGCTTCCATTCTGGAAACTGGTGCAAATGTTTCGTCGAAATAAATTCCTTCCACTTATGCATAGCCTTTGCAAACCAATATTGCTTTGTTTCTAGTAACCTGACCATGTTCATTCAATTTGTTCCTGAACACCCATTTAGTCCCGATGACATTTTTATCTTTTGGTCATGGAACTAATTCCAAGGTGTTATTCTTCTCAATTTGATCCAATTTTTCATTCATAGATGCTACCCAATGTTCATTCTGGCTGGTTTCCTCAAAGCTACTAGGCTCAAAGGTTGCTAGAAAAGCAACGTGAGCTTGTTGTGATGAACGAAGTTGTCGACCTTCATTTATGTCACCAATGATTTGATTTGATGGATGGTTCTTTTGAGTCCACTCTTTTGTTCTCCTTGGAGGAGCTTCTTGTTGTTGTTCTGGTATATCTCGATGATCATTGTTTACTTCTTCCTCGTTGATAGTTTCTTCTTTTTCTACAATTTTATCTGTGTCTTTTTCACCCTCTGTCTCAAGTTTCAAAGATTCTGTATCCTCAACATTACTCGCCTGAACACCATCTTCATCAAATGTAACATTTATGCTCTCCACTATCTGTTTTTGTCTTAGATTATAGCATTTATAGGCCTTTAATTATCGTGAGTAACCAACAAATATACCTTCATCAACACGTGATTCAAACTTACCCAAATTTTGAACTTCTCTTTTGATATAACATTTGCTTCCGAAGATTATGAAATATTTTACATTAGCTGGTTTTCCTTTCCATAATTCAAATGGAGTCTTGTTGCAATTATTTTTTAGAAGACTTCGATTGATAACGAAGATTGTCGTATCAATTTCTTGAACCTAGAATTTTTCCTCTAATTTTGAGTCCTTCAACATTGTTCTACCCATTTCCTGTATGGTTCTATTCTTTTTTTCAACAACTCCATTTTGTTGAGGTGTTCGTGCTGTTGAAAATTGCCTTTTTATTCCATTTTCGTCACAGTATTGCTGAAATAATTTAGAAGTGAATTCTCCACCACTATCTGATCTTAAACACTTTATTTTCAAATCAGTTTCATTTTCAACCAACTCCTTGTAGATATTAAAGCACTCAAATGCTTCAGATTTTTTCTTTACGAAACTGACGACTGTCATCCTGGTATAGTCATCTATCATTAACATGAAATATAATTCTTTGTCTAAGCCTTTTGTTCTCATAGGACCACATAGATCAGTATGTATCAATTCCAAAGGATGTGATGCAAAGAGTTATTTTGTTTTAAATTTGACTTTTGTCTACTTTCCATGCCGACATGCCTCACATAGTGTGTTGGAAGGTTTCGAAATTTTCGGCATTTATCGTACTACTTTCTTTTTGCATATCCTGACAATATTGTCAAAGTTTATGTGACCCATTCGTTTCTGCCATAACCATCTTTCATCTTCTTTAGCTAGTATACATGCTTTAGTTGCTTCATCTAGAACATATATGTCATTTGGAGCTCGACTTGCTGTAGCCACAATTTTACCATACCTGCCTTTCCTGATTTCACATTTTGTGGAGTTGAATAGAATTGTGTGTCCTTGATCAAACATTTGTCTAACACTGAGCAGATTGTGATTCATGTTTTCAACCAATAGAACATTCTTGGCTATAACATCTTTGCTTCCGAGAGTGACGGTACCTGATCCTATAACATTTGAAGATTCATCATTTTCAAAGGATATGGTTCCATCCTTCTTCTCTTTCAGAGATACAAATTTCTTTCTATCTCCAGTCATAGGCGTTGAGCAACCGCTGTCGACATACCACACATATTTATTTTTTTGAGCCTTGAGAGTGAGAGCACAATTATCAATCTTCTTCTTCTTCCATGTTTGTTCATTCTATGGCTTTGAATATTTTTCTGGAGGATTTTCAAGCTGCAGTCTCTCGCTATGTGTCCAAAGTTCTGACATTTGTAACTTTCCATATTATTTCTTAAATATTCAAATCCGTTGATGTTTCGTTGAGGCCTGGAAGGTTCATATTTGAAGAATCTTTTGGAATTGTATTGGTTCCTAGGGTACGTGCCGCATTCTACAACTTTATAACCAAGTTTTCCACATGAATAACAATATCCAAGAAAAATATGTTGGTACCTGGATGAAAATATTCATCGAGGAATCGTCTTCCAAGGATTTGCTTGCGAATATTTTCCAATGAAGTCTTCATGTATGTCAGATCTCATACATTCATTGTATTTTGTTGTAGAAGGTCCTGCTTCTTCTTCTTTGTAATCAAGGCTAGTTCTGTTGTTGTAAAATCGTTGATTGTTGATGAGTTCTTCCAATGCCCTTGAGTTGTTGGCATAGTTTTGGACAGTTTTTCCCTTCTTCACTTCCTTACGCAGCAAGACTACTTCGGCTGCTAATGCTTCCCTTTCTTGGTTGCTTTCTTCCAAATTCTTTTGAAGTGACTCTTCAATAAATTTTTGTTCCTCAACCTCAATTTTGAGACCTTGAACCTGTTCTTCAAGAGTATTGGAATGGATCTTCTCAGCATTGAGCTCTTTTATAAGCTTGATTGCCTCCTCATAAAATTCTTCTATGGTCAACCCTTCTTCTTCATTGTTTGATACTTATTGTTTATTGTGCCTGGCCATAAACAATACTTTCTCATTGGCTTCTTCTTTGTTGTCACTTTCTTCATCGGATGATGAGCCATCTTCTTTAGAGAGAAATTTCCTTTTGGATCCTTTCTTTTTGCCTTGCTTGTTGAATTTCTTAACGCCTTTCTTTCCTTTTGAGTTGCCATCACTTTTGTTCAGAAATTTTGCTACAAAATTCCAAACTTCACCACAAACAAAACATATCAATGGAAGTTTACCTTTGAATTTTCCCTTACCAGGTTTTAGTTTTCTCGTAAAGTAAGCATATTCTTCATTTGAAAGACCTTCTCCATCATCTCCCTTTTCTTCACACTTGCAGGTGCATGTCATTTAAATTGAAGGTTGTTTTTCCTTATTGGTTTTCTTAAATGAAAAAAACACAGTTTCTAGATTTGAAGTACCCTTTTCTTCATCAAGTCTCATTTCATATGCTATGAGAACTCCATGTAATTCTTCGTTGCTGAGTTTTTCCAGATTTTCACTGTATTCTAAGACCGATACCTTTGGGTTGAATCTCCCTGGTAATGTTCTAAGAATCTTCCGTATAATAGTATTCTCGTCAACTGGCTCTCCTAATCCTTCCAAAGTATTGGTTATTTCATCCACATATTGGAAGTATGCAACAATGTTGCAATCTTTTTTCATTCTAAGTTGCTCAAATTTTTCTCTATAGATTTGAAGCTTTGCTTCTTTGACATTTGAGTCACCTGCATATATATTCTCAAGCTTTTCCCATACATTTTTGGCAGTTTTACAACCCAACACCTTATGATAAGTAGATTCAATAAGTCCACTGATAATAATATTCTTTTCTTTTGCATCATTTACCAAATTCTTCTTACCTTGTTCATCCGTGGTTGATGTAAATCCATTTTGAACAGTGTTCTATACTTCATAACCTTGCGCGAAGAGATAGACCTCCATTCTTCCTTTCCAAAGTGCATAATTATTTTCATTGAATAGAGGTACACCATTATTGGTATGCTCCATGACCTCCTTCCAACTATTAAACTTCTATTGAAGGAACCAAGCTCTGATACCAATTGTTGGAAATACTGAGAGGGGGGGTGAATTAGTATTACTTTCAATTAGAGCATTATTTAATCTTCAATTATTATCATTGTTTGTACAATGATAGTAGCAAACAGGAGGAACACAAATGCACACATTTTTTAAGGTGGAAACCCACTTCGGGAAAAAAACCACCTAAGTCTTTCTAATAATCGTTTAATATTCAACTCCAATTGAAAATAAAGCTCCAACTTCCTAAAATCTAGAAAAGCATTCTTCTCCAGCTCCCATTGGATGAACGCTCCAACGCTCGAGATTCTTCAGTAGTCAACTGAATGGATGCCCCAACACCCAGTGAGCTACAACTCACCCTACCACCCTATAGAAGAATAAAATAATAATGGACTCCCATACTAGGGAAAATCATCCATTTTACAATGATATAGAATGATGTAAAAGAAGAAGATATACTAGACCATAACCCCAACTTTGACACAACCACCTAATGATGATCCTATACCTTGTTTGGTCAATTTAGTGTGTCCTAAATTGCTGCATTTAATTTGTCAATCCGGGATTCGTAAGCTGATGAAGTGCGGCGCACTATATGTGCAAGATAACCTATCTCTTACTTTTTTGTCGTTTTTGGATTTTTTGTGAAATTCTAAAAGAAAAGTATGGAGACAAATATTCAAAACAACAATGTCTTTCTAATGATTTTCTAAACTTCAAGATAATTTTAAAAACACACAATGACAAAATTAATTCTTCAAATAAAATGAAATTGCATCACTACTCTAATCAAACAAACAATAAACTACTGATCATGAAACTCATTATTCTTGCTGCTATTCAAACATAAAAGAAACTATGCTAAAAGAAATCCAAAAGTTGCAACAAAGTAAATCTAAATCAAATTACATCAACTTATCTTCTGATCCCTCATCATTAGTCCAGCTATGATTTTCGGAGGTAACCATAAAAAACTTGAGTAACCTGATATCTAACTTGCAGAAAGTAAAGTAATAACAAACTACACATCCATAATTCAATCCCTCACCATCAGTCCAGCTGTGGCTTTCGGAGGCAACTGAAGATGTTATGAGCAATTTAATATATCTAACTTGCAGAAAGGAAACTAATATCAAACTACACATCCATAATTCAATCCCTCACCATCAGTCTAGCTGTGGCTTTCGGAGGCAACTGAAGATGTTATGAGCAATTTAATATATCTAACTTGCAGAAAGGAAACTAATATCAAACTACACATTTCATAATACAATCCCTCACCATCAGTCCAGCTGTGGCTTTCGGAGGCAACTGAAGATGTTATGAGCAGTTTAATATATCTAAATTTAACTACTGAAGCAAATGAGCAAAACTGAATTAAACAAAGCAGTACTGAAATTAAATAGAAACTAAGAAAAGCAAATTAGCAGCAGAACAATGTTAATTCCATGTCATTAGTCAAAAATTTATGCAAATGCCCGGGTTGCCTATCTATAACCTGAAACAAGAACACTGATCAGTAATCAATAACATAAAACATGAAAGACAGAAGTGAAATGGAAAGCATGAAAGTTTATAAACAGAAATGAAGCATATATACCATGAAAGATGCAATGTATAAACATGTGAATGGATTATGGCACAATGAGTTTTAAAGAAATAAAATAAGAACTATACAATAATGCACAGAACCTTGGCGAGTGCAGGGGCCCTCTACACCAGCCTTGGCAACAATCTTCAAGTACGAATTATGTTTGGAAACAGAGTCTTCTTATATTAAAATGCAGTCATAACAGAAAGGTGATATTACGGCACAAGTGCAACGTAATTACATTACAGAGCAGACTAATACAAACTAACAGAGACTAATCTAATATGCGTATACAAACGCGTTATTTATAACAAAGGAAATACAACTGATTCCCTAAAGTTTATGCTGATGGAGAACACGTAGACCATTACGTCCACAGATCTAGGATCATGGCCGTATTGAAAAGTAAATCTATGAGGAGTGGATGTTTGAATTCAGCTATGGAGCCATGTACAGATGTTGATTTGTCCTCCGCAATTCAGAAACGGCCATATGAACCTTCACGTGACACGAAACAGAGTCCTGTCACCGTGGGACTCTACGGTTGACTTCCATTTGGACACCTTTGACCGTAGCCTCTTTAGATGGATTTTCTCGAGCCAATAGGACACGATCCATGTCCACATCATTTCAGACTTGCCCATGTGGCTCGTTTTTCCTGTAGGCACTTGTAACATAGAGTTTCACAAAATGGCTGCGGAAAGTTGCAGCAGCTGTGGAAAGTGGCAAGATTCCGCAGCTAAATGAGCAAAATCTAAATCAAACAGCAGACACAAAAATATAATAAAAAACCATGTTATATGCTCTTTTTCAATTAATATACAATGATATTGACAACTTGGAAGGTTCAGGTGGATGAAAAAGGTCTAGAAAGATGTATGGAAAAGATGTAGATTTGAGACTCAACATACCCCCACTGTGAAGGTGTTGCATGTCCTCATGCAACCAAAATTTTGATAATCCTTCTTCAGTTCATGTGCCTTGACACTTCAGCCAGTACATCCAATCCTCTCCTCTTCTTCCATGGTGCTGCTAACATTCTGGGCTTCTTCATTAAGCATCTAAATTTGATGTTAACTAGTGCTCTGCTTAACTTCTGGCATTTCCTTTTCAATTTCTTGTTCTTCTTCTGCCATATTCCCAAATGTAGCATGGTATTATCATGAATGATTTTGTCCAATTTACTTTGTTTTTTCAATGTCTCATTTTCATTTTTGATGTGTCTATTTAAAAGCTCTAGCTCAAAGACTTCCTGTTTCAGTGATTAGACTAAATCATCTTGTACTGTGTGAGGCTGGATGGACGAAGTACTGGGACCTATAGCTGCTTTTTCCAAAGATTCTATATAATCATATACTTCTTGTTGCTTGGGTCTATTTCAGGTGTCATTTTTATTGGGCTGTCCCCAAAATTCCGTGAAGGAGAGTTGTCCTCAAAATCTAGCTGAGAAGGGCTCACATCAACATCTGGCTGTGAATGGGATGGACTATGTTCAATATCTGACTGGGAATGAAATGAACCAGGTTCACTAACCGACTGAGAGTGAGATGGACTATGGTCAGCTGGGGATTTTTCAGATGTTTCTTCTCCCAAATCGATGAAGTGAGGTCCTTTTATTTGCGTTTTCCTCAATTTCCCCTTAATGGAACCGTTTGAGAATGAATGTGGGAGGATCATATGGAGATCGTGAAAGGGTTACGGAATTTGTCAATATAATCATTGCACATAATGGATGGAGCTTATGGTTTAGAACTATATAAAAATGTGTTTTTAATGCTATTTGAAATAAATTTTACTCATACCTTGGAATCTTTGCCTCTTTTTTTTTCTTGGTCTTCAATTAGTTGCTCTTCATTGGTATCTTGAATGCTCCATGTCTTCAAAATTGATCCTCACACCTGCATTTAATTTCATGATTATGTAAATAACATCTGGCTGTACATTCTTTTGAAAACAGAGTGGTAGCTACGGAATCTACTTCTGGCTGCGGAAACTGGAGTCAGCTGTGGAAACAGATGTCAGCTGCGGAAACTGACACAGCTATTATTTGGATAAATGGAAATGAACGGATGACAAACGACTAGATGGAAATGGTCATGAAAAAGAATTTTATTGATGAAATGGAATGAAATGAAGTAAAATGGAATGAAGTGGAGTGAAAATGAAGTGGGATGAAGTGGAATGGAATGGAGTGAATGGTCACAAAACTTGTGAAATGAAAGAGAGATTTATTTATTTTTTGGAAAATATAGAGTGTCAGGTGTTCCTGATTTTCACCCTATATTTTCTGTATAAGACTGCCAATCAGTGATTGGTTTTCAGGCTTATACATTTTTTTTTTTTTTTTAAAACTAAAAAGAACAAAAGCTAGGTTGGTAGAGAAGAAGAATTCTTCTGTACCAGCCTGATTGCAGAATTCTCTTGAAACACTTTGAAAAAATCCTCTTTTGAGAGTGGCTTATGATAAAATTTCAATCTGTGGCCATTCACAATAAGAGGAGTGTGAAACTCATCAATGGTCTTGATTCTTACCGCTCCATTGCTAAAGATCTTGTCAATCTCATATGGCCCAAGCCAATGAGTCTGAAATTTTCCTTGAAAATATTAAAACTTGGAATCAAATAACAATGCCCAATCTCCTTCTTGAAACTTCTTCTCTTTGATGTACTTGTCATGCCATTTAGCTCTTTGATATTGAACTAGATCAGTTCTTAAAATTGCCTCTTGTCTGATCCCATCTAGCTCATTCAATTGCTCCATTCTATGCTTTTGGGCTTCTGATAAGTTCATCCCCAACTGAACTGCTATCTTGAAGGTCTTGACTTGGAACTCAATGGGGAGCAGGACTTCTTTCCCATAAAAAATTTCATAGGGAGAATGTCCTGTTGTATTTCTCCATGTAGTTCTGTAGGCCCACAAGGCTTCAGGAAGCCTTTCTGCCCAATCTCTTCTATGTAGATGAACAGTTTTGGTGATGATACTTTCAAGAACTTTATTTGTGGACTCCACTTGACCATTTGCTTGCGGATGGTAAGGAGTAGATATTCTGTGCTTGATTTTGTATTCTTCCATAAATTTCTCCACCAAGTTGGATGTGAATTGGCTTCCTTGATCTATCACAATTTCTCTTGGAACACCAAAGCGAGTAAAAATATCCTCATAAAGAAAATGAACAACTGAATTTTCAGTAGCAGATACTAATTCTTTGGCTTCTACCCATTTAGTAACATAATCAGTACAAACCAATATATAATTCTTTTGCTTAGATGGTGGATTAATAGGTCCAATGAAATCTAAAGCCCATTTTTCAAAGGGTTCAATGAGTACCTGTGTTTGCAATGGCATTTCATTTGAAAGGGTAGGTTCCCCTACTCTTTGGCAGCTGTCACACCTTTTGACATATTGTTTTGCATCTTTGAAGAGGGAAGGCCAATAATATCCTAAAGAGAGGATTTTATAGGCCGTCCTTTTATCTGCAAAGTGTCCGCCGCATGGTTCATCATGACATGCCTTAAGAATATCAGGCATTTCATCTTCCCTGACACATCTTCTGATCACAAGATCTGGCCTTGTTTTAAACAATTCGTTAGAAATCCATGAATATTTTGAACTCTCCTGAATAATTTTTCGTTTTTCACTTGGAAATAAATGTGAAGGTAGTTTCCCTGTAACCAAATAGTTAGCAATATCTACATACCAAGGAGTTTTAGTAGTTACTGCAAACAAGTATTCATCAGGAAACTTATCCTCTACAGGAGAATCTTCTTTAGTATTCTGAATCCTAGACAAGAAATCAGCTACTGTATTTTGTTTTCCTGGTCTATCCAACACGGTAATATTGAATTCTTGCAAAAGTAAGAGCCATCTTGTCACTCTGCCATTAGTAACAGGTTTGTTCATTAAATATCTAATTGCAGAATGGTCAGTATGAATAAAAGTTTCATAGCCTGTTATGTAATGTCTAAAATTATTAATTGCATGAACAACAGCTAAGAATTCTTTTTCAGTCACAGTATAATTCAACTCTGTGGGAGTCAAATTTTTACTGGTGTAATAAATGGCATAAGGAATTAAATCTTTTTGACCCAACACAGCTCCAAGAGCTGTATCTGAAGCATCTGTAGAAATATGGAAAGGAAGTTTCCAATTTGGTCCTCTCAAGATAGGTGCTTCAGATATTCTTGTTTTCAAAGTTTCAAAAGTTGATTGACAATCAGGATCCCATTTAAATTCACAGTCTTTTGTAAGCAATTTGAAGAGTGGAGATGAAATTTTAGTGAAGTTTTCTATAAATCTTCTATAGTAACCAGTAAATCCTAGAAAACTTCTAACATCTCTTTGAAAATTTGGAATAGGCAACTTGGAGATGACTTCAACTTTTGATCTATCAACCTTAATCCCATCTCCCGAAATATGATGTCCTAAAACAATCCCTTCAGTAAACATCATAAAGCATTTTTCATGGCTTAATGAAAGGTTTATTTCTTTACATCTTATAAGAACTTTTTCCAAATTTTCTAATGCCTCTTCAAATGAATTACCATAAACTGTAAAATCATCCATATAAACCTCTACACAATCATGGATTAGATCAGAAAAAATTCCTAGTACTGCTCTTTGGAATGTTGCAAGTGCATTACATAACCCAAAAGGAAGTACTCGGTAGGAAAAAGTTCCCCATGGACAAGTAAATGTGGTCTTATCTTGATCTTCAGGTGCTACCTGAATTTGATTATAGCCACTAAAACCATCCAAAAATGAAAAGTACTTTTTACCTGCTAATGTATCTAATACCTGATCAATAAAAGGAAAAGGAAAGTGATCCTTAAAAGTTGCTTTGTTCAATTCCCTGTAATCAATGCATACTCTCCATTTACCATTCTTTTTAGGTACTATAACCAAAGGAGAAACCCATCGGCTATCTGAAATTGGATAAATGAACTTTACATTGAGAAGTTTTTGGAGCTCTTCTTTCACTATCTCCCTAAGATTTGGATTCATCCTTCTTTGAGGTTGTCTGATTGGTCTACTGTTTTCCTCAATATAGATATGATGGATGCAAGTCTTAGGATCAATACCTTTCATGTCAGTATACTCCCATGCAAATGCAGTAGAATGTTTTTGCAAGATTTTGGTTAGTTCCTCTTGTTGTGACTTTTCCAAATGCTTGTTGATATTCAATGTTTTTCCTGGAAAAATCTCAATAGTAGAACTACCAAACTCTTCCATAGAGTAAAGAGACATTTGTCTTGATGATAAATATTCTATGTCAGATTCCAACTGAAATTGTGTGGGGTCATATTCTGAAGATGTCTTAAAATTTTCTAATGTGTTCAGAATTTGGCTATCCTCACTGATTTCCGAAATGGTAAAGACAGGTTGTATAATGTCCTCATCATCAACCCATTCATTGTCTCCTACTTCTGTGATTGCTTTTTCTGGAGGACACAAATTGAATTTCTTTGTCGAATTACCATTAGAAATGTACATATCCCTAGATCTACAACTAATGAAAGCATCAGCTGTGGCTAGCCAAGGTCTTCCTAAGATAAGTGGGTGCCCTCCTAGATTACTCTTGGGAGTCAAAATCATAAAATCTACTGGATATTACCAAGAATCTAAGGAGACTGAAATATCTTCTAATACACCATCTGGTTTAATAACTGATCGATCTGCAAGTTGCAGTAAAGTAGGTGTAAAAAGAAGGTTAGGAAGTTTTAGCTGTTCCATAGTGTGTCTACTCATAATGTTGATAGCAGCCCTAAGTCAATCAATGTGTTTGGAATTTCTATCCCATTTATATGTGTCTTGACAATTGGACTTCCTGGATCTACATACTTCTGCATGGTAATTTTTCCCATCATAATATCTGCAATCTTTCCTACCAGGTGGATTCTTCTTGTGTCTTTTAGTTTCCTTCCTGGTATTTTGAAACTCAACTCCTTTATGGTTTTTGCTAGAATAGGAATATCTCGAATGGCTTGTAGCAAGAGAATCTTGATACAAACATTCTTCAATTCATCTATAAAATCATAGTTAGGCAACAAGATTTGTTTTTCCACCCCCTTGTCAATTTGTAGTCTTTCAGGAAAAGGAGGTGTAGATGAAGATGCAGGTTGCTCAACTATAGGAGTTGTGGGGGTTAACTTTTCTTTTTCTTTTTGAATGCTTGAATTTTGAAGAGATGCTTCCTCAGAACTCTTATTGACTTGAAGAGAATCCTCCTCATAGGTATCTTGCTCTTGAATATCTATAGAAGGTTTTTCTAAAACTCTACCAGATCTGAATTGTACATCATTGAGAGGAACAATCATATAGGTAGGAAATTGTTGTCCTTCTACCATGTAAGTATTCTGAGGATTTTTATTATTAGGATTTGGCAATGGCTGAGCTGGAAGTTGATTTGTATTTTGTTGGTATGGGAGCATGAGTTGAGGATTTGGATTTTGTTGAGAAGGTTGTTGTTGTGGAAATGGAAATGAAAGTTGTGGATTTGGGTTTGGAAGTTGTGGAGCTTGTTGATTTTGAAAAGATGGAGGATATTCATAAAATTGAGCAAATCTCCCATAAGGATTTTGCATCCCTTGTACCCATGGCTGATATGAGTTTTGATGTTGGGGCCAAGGTTGTTGCCAAGGATTCCAATTTGGTGGGGTTTGAAGATTCATAGGGTTATTAAACCCTTGAGATTGTTGTCCCTGCCAAGGTCTCCTTGCGACAAAACAGAGAGATTCTATTGAATTTGGGTCTTCTTGAAAAACAGCTTTGAGTCCAGGGATTGAAGGACAATCCTTGATCTCATGATTTTCTGAGCAAATCATACATGTTTCTACAACTTTTGCATCAAAGGGACATTCCCTTAAAGCATGTTTCTTTCTACATTTCGGACAAAAGATGGCTAAAGCATCTGTTTCTGCTTTCTGCTTGTTTTGGATTTTAAGGGTGTCTAGTTGTTCACTAAGGCTCCCTAAGATATCAGTTTTGAACTCGTCAAGCATATTACCAATCTCTGCCCTACTTACTAATCCAGTTTCAGATTTGTTAGCCCTAATAAGAGAAGGATCCCTAGGCCCTTTTCCTGTTTTAGATTTTCCTCTTGAGAGATGGACACATAGTTCTGTTATGTAACTAAGTGGAAGTTGAGAAATGTCTCCTTTCCCCATCATGTTTAAAATATCTATCCATTCATCTCTAATGGATTTTAATATGAGGGCTTTCAAGGTTTCATCATCTAAGTTTCTCATCTTTGCTCTTTTCAAGTTGTATTGAAATCTTTCAAGTAAATATTCCAAATTTTCATCTTCTTTTTGCATCATTTTGAATACCTCATCCTTGTGATTGGTGGGCATACAATAGTCCAAGTATCTATCCAAAAATGTTTGTTTCATATCAGTCCAAGTCCTAATAGATTGAGTGGCTAATCCCATGAACCATTTTAAAGCAGCTCCCTTCAATGTTGAAGGAAACAGTTTGAGTTTTTGAGAGTCTTCCATATAGTCATAGGTTCGGCACACGACTTCAAACTCAAACAAAAATGTTTCAGGATCCTCACTTCGCAATCCATAAAAGTTAGGGAGGATAGATGTGTTAGCCACCTATAATATTTTGTTATACCAAAAGGTGGCTAAATCTGTTTTGAGCCTTCAAGGAACAATTTTTCATTACTAAAATTTGTTGGCTCTCGAAGACTCCTTGTAGGCCTCATGCCTCTGTCCAAAATCTTCATCACTTTCCCTATTAATTCTGCTGATTTCCTGTAAGAAACTGCTGAAGAAACCATCATTTTCCCCTTTCTCCCACTCATAACTAACCTTCATTTACTCCCCCTTTTCTCCATATTATTTCCCTACTTTTCATAAGTTTCTCCTTCCATTCATGAAAATCCTCCTGGCATGGTTTAAAACTTCTTTTTTGAGCTGTGCCGAAACCCCCAAATCCATTTAAAACCTTGAAATTTTTCATAAAAAACAAAGTTTCATTTCTATGGACCTAAGCCCCTTGGGCTAAGCTCTAAACCACTTCCCCACCATACGCTTTGGGTCTGGAACCACTTGCTAATACGTTAAGGTGCTAATCGCATCGGAAAGAATCAAAGACGCAAGTCTTTGCCATACTCCAAAAGTTCCGATTGCGATTAGCCTTGCTGCTTAAGACCCCCAATCATATTATTTTCATATAACCCTGAGCCCGCCCTCGGCGCTTAAACCTTGTGAATATTTCAGTTCCGACCCATTTTTCCTTTGTAAATTACAAAAACCCTTTTTTCCAAAGTTTTGATTTAATGAGCCAAAGTCACATGTTAAATATAAAATGGTTAGATCAAAAAGACCGATCGCGCAATCGCAATCGGGGAAATTTCAATGGGTTGATCGGAAAGACCAGGCCCGCAGTTCCGATTGCGATTAGGCCCTTATTATATATAAAGCCCCGAGCCTATCAATTTTCATACATCCAAAGGCCCCGCAGTCGGGCGCCTATCCACTTTATATATATGTCTTTCCACCCCGATCCATAAAAACCTTTGTTTATTTCAAAAGTTCAGGTTTTATATAAAATACAAGGGTTTCTCCCCGATTCCATTCTCCACCGTTGATCTAGTCCTTTGATCCAACAGCCTGCGCTCAATCGCATCACAAAGTTCCCTCCGATCGCAATCGCAGACCTTCCCGTCTCACCCCCGATTGCCGATCCCCGATTCAATCCCGACCGTTCATTTCCCGCTAATCCAACGATCATCACTTGATCGCACTGGTCGCCTGAATGCTAATCGCAAGCCCTTTCCACCGTCCTCCGATTTAATCGTAGCCGTCCATCCTCCCGAAGATCCAACGATCCTTATTTCCTCCGATCACAAGTCTTGCCCCCATTTCGAAAACCCTCTGATTCACTTTCCACCGTTGATCTGATCTGCAGATCAACGGCTAGCGCTTAATCGTATCGCTGCGTTTCAATCGCATCCCCTTTTCTGCCACCCCCGATTGAGATCCTCTGATTAGATCTGGACCGTCCACGTGTCCAGATCGGACGATCAAAAACCACCCCACCTTATTTCTTCTCCCCGCTCTCATTTTTTTGTTTTGCGCTTATCTCCACCGTTAGATGTTTTTATCCGATGACTACGCTCCTCCCCCGCCATCTGAAGCAGTTTAAACCTATTTTCTACAGAATTTCTTAATTGTTTTGTGTTTGATACAGGTGTTCTAAATGGTTTTCCATTGTATAACGAAGAAATGCCAAGGGCTGGAAATGACGATTCTCATGCCCTCCTTTCATTACATAGAAGCCATTCACGGGGCTCTATTCCATGTTTCGTCAGTACTCTATGAGTATTGATGCCGTAAAGCCCAGTGCGGGTCTGCACATCGACAAGACACTGTTTTAATTCAAACACAGTTAAAGAGTATCAATTTTGAAGATAGAGCACAGCAGATGAAGATTGAAGACAGTTTTTATGGGGATTACAGCTAAGACATTTATCAAAAGCCTAATCCCCAATCTAAAACACAGTTTAAAGGAAAACCTAAAAGTTTTTTATCTGACAGAAAGGTTTCCACCACTTCAACTGAGGCGAATTGATTCCTCAGCTACTACAAAGAGCCACCTGTCTCCTCAAACCATTCAGAACAGAGGCCGGAGTTATTGCTCGAAGGAATATCTGCCTCCAGCATTGCCAAGAAGTTATTTCTGCAAGAAAACCAATGCATAAATATCTGCAGAAGTTACTCCCCACATTACACAGAGCCCCAAAGTCAAAATAAATCTCACACCGAGCTTTGATATTTATTGTAAAAAGTTAATACAGTGATCCACCTGTAAATTTCTCTCTCGAGCCCCTCAAAGGGCCGAGAAGTCTTGAACCTGTATTAATTATCCTGAGAGATATTTTCTTAGATCGCCTCCTCATTCTTCTATAAATGCCTCAGAAGAAGATGAGAAATTGTTGGTTGCAGAACTTTGAAATACACTTGAGCTCGAGACTTCTATTTGTACATAGTGTTCACTGGCCCTTGAAGCTCTGTTTGCACTAGAGTAGTTAGGATTGAATAGTGAAGATGATTGTTGAACTGAAACATTGGACTTGAAGTTTGTAACTGGTTTGACATCAATATAAAAGCTGTTTCTTGGGATCCTGGTCTTTATCACTGGTGAAGTGCTTCTTTCTTTGTTAATCGTTTTCCTTCTATGTATGCCATATTGTTCATTTTCCCTCTGTAAAGAACAGTTTAAATAGGGTTAGGATTTTCTGTATAGCAGTAACCTTCTCTAGCTGAGAAATCTTTATCTTAATGTTTTATTCAGATTTGTTTATTTAAGAATGATTCAATATAGTTTAAACAGTTAGGAATGTTGGCGTTCCCTCGTCCTTCTGTTTGCTCAAAAATTGTTCTCGAATGTTATTTCCATTATTTGCTATTAAAGTTAGACTAGAGAAGATATGGTTTTCCCTGATTCCTAGATTCTTTTCTCCAAAGGCAGATTCTAAAAGTTTCCCTTGGTGTTGACTGAAAGCAGACTAGGTTTAAAAGTACTTTATCTTATCTTAAGTTACACTCTGTTTTTCTTATGTGTTTTCATACTTTCTGAAGGTAATTATGTGGATTACTGGATTGTTTGTCAATTAAGCTACTTTAATAAGAACTTTCCCAAGAAGTCTATGGTTAGCCTTGTCCTTGGTTGGTTTTAAAACAATTACTTAAGAGGCTTTTCTTGTTTGGACTGACTATAAATCCTCTGAGAAATTATTATCAGTTTCCACCCCTCCAACATTTTAATGTTTCCATTTCATCATTTTAATCTCAATAAACTTGTGGTATAGATGACTTGCCCCTTGGATCACACTTGATTTTGTTGTTCAATTAAAGCCCAGATATGACTCCATAGCCCAATGGACTAAAAACCAACGTTATATCTATCTATCTGCCAAAACTGTTCTATTTGCTTGCAACGTCTCACTTTTGAAACTTTTTGCACTTAGGACTTTCCCCTCAAGTAACATTTCATGCTCAACCATCCAAAACAAAACAAAACCCTTGGCCTTCATAACTAGCCTAATATCATTACCTTAAGCTTTTCAAAGACAATATCCATCTTTGGACATATTGGAGAGATCCCTCTCCAGATTCAGGAGGGCTAGATCCTAGAATCCCAAAGTTTGGTTGAAATGATGTTAACTCTATGATTGGACTCTCCCAATCCTGCTAATAAATTACAGAGACCTAACATTTCTGGCGACTCCGCTGGGGACTGAGTGTTTTTAATACCTTTTATAGGCCTCAGAAAACCCGTTATTCGAGAACATTTTGAGAGTAAAAAGCAGCCTTTTCAAGCACTACCAAGAAATGGTAATCATGATAGAGCTTGTTTGAATCAGTGACAAACTAGGTCAACCCTAGGATTCTTTTAAGGTTTTTATCTAAACTTGGAAAATCAGCTAGCTTAGCCATAAGGATAGACTGTCTTTGTTTCATAACCGTAGCTAAGTTTTGAGGCAAAGTTAGGACATTCTTATAAACCATAAATAAAACAATTCAAAAAATACCAAAAAATATTTCAGATTGGAATTAAATAAACATGGTGGTGGACCATAAGACCTTTTACCTCTGAAAGGAGCTAAAAATTTCCACTTGGCAACTCCACAATCCTAGCAGACCTTAAAACTCCACTGGGAAGAACCCTTATCATTATAAAATCATTCAAACTCAGTTAGAGGACTGTGGGATTTAAAACTGTAAAAACAGATTGGTTAACCTCTCCAAGATTGTCATATCTGGCTGAACTTTTCTTGTTTATTTGGGTCTAAAAAACGCAGCATAGTGGCTTCTAAAAAGATTCACATTAGAGCCCATCCTGACCCTGATCCACCTGAGATAGTTGGTAACCTAGAAAGCACCCTCAAGAAGTCTCCTAAGATTAAATCTTCAACTGTTTTCAGATCACCCTTGAGAGCTAATTCAGTTCCTGAGAATCTTACAGCTCTACAAGAATCATATGGTGGTGGAACCATAAAACGTTTTACCTCCTTAGGAGCGAAAAATTTTCCACCTGGTGACTCCACACTCTGAAACTCCGAGAAGACCAAATGACTCCGCTGGTAGAAGACCCTGAACTGATTGACCGGACACAGTGACCTCTTTTCTGATTTACAAACATGATTCCGAGAATACAACGAAGATATGCCCCAATGAGTAGAGATCATATCCCTAGGTTTCCACATAAGATGCCTCGGGTGAATTGGGATGACAACCTGCCTGTTTTCCAAGGTGAAAAGTTTGATGACCCTCTATTACATCTCATCAGATTTCATATACATGTATGGAGGTTGAAATTTGAATGGCATGAAGACTGCCTAATGAAAATGTTCATGTTAACATTAGAAGGAAAAGCTAGGGATTGGTATGAATGCTTAAGATCTAGTAGTTTGTTTTCTTTAAGAAACCTTGAATATGTGTTCTATGAGAACTATGAAGAAAACACTACGTCATTATCATGGGGTGCAATATATTATGATCCATCACAAAACATCACCCAACACATTATAGATAATGAGGAAGCTTTGGAAGAGATGCATCCTAAAGATCTTTTAACATCCATTCATGAGTTTAATATCCTATTGAAATTTTTTAAAAAAATAGATGAATCAGTTGAGGAAAAGATGATCCAAGCAATAAAAAACATTCCTCAAGATATCCCTGAAAACTCAAATATTGATTCATCATCCCTTATAGCCGAGGCTCAAGAAGACATCCAGCCTCAAAATCAGTCTTCACAAGAGACAGAGAACTGCTGTACTCCTATTCAAAGGAACATAGAAACATCCTTCCCTTTGACAGAAAAAGCGATAGATCAGACTATTTATAAGCAGTCAGTCTCTGAAATTTTTTGCGAAACAAACACTCTTGCCCATTCACATAAAGAACTTTGTTGTATAGATTTAGAAAGTTATCTTGTAGATCAGTTAGAAGAAAATCAAACTGATGACCCAATATGTTCGACTGAAAAAATTGTTTATTCAGATGATTTTCCGAAGTTCGATCAGTCTAATGATGATGATGATGATTTCCAAGAAAAAACTAATCATGCAGGGCAACCAGCGTTTGATTGGTGTTATCATTTTCACCATCACCAGCTTGAAAGCCAAAAACATCTGTTTCAATCCATCACTAATGGCTTTCACATAATTGGAAATCAGTAGCCTTTCAACTCAGAAGGTGAAGAGAAGAGAAATAAAGAAATTTTTGAGCAAAAGGAACTTTCTCTTGAAAAATAGGAAACCTTTAAATACTCCCCTGCTCAAGAATATAATAACCTCTTCATACAAATTAATCCACTGAATACAAGCATACCAGGGTTACCAGAGGACAACATTGTTAAATATGATGAGTCCTCCAGTTCAGAGGATGATGAAGATGATGGAGAAAAACAAATAGAAGACTATCCTGCTGTGGATATATCATCTTCTCAAGAAGAAATTTCTCCCTTCACTGATATTAGTCTGTCATTTAAAGAGCCTGAATTTATATCAGAAGCAAGCATAGATTCAAAGAAAGAAGATATTTCACTGTTTTCTATTTTGCAGGTTAAGAATGATGATACTTCCAAGCTACATACTGAAGAGATAGTCTTCAAAGCTGATGTCTTAGAAGTAGATGATCTACCAATTGTGGAGGATCAAAAGGAAGAGAATCTTCATATTTTCTTTGTTGATCCTATGGAAGAGTGTGTAGAAATCCTGACTGGCTCAAATTATCAACCATTGACCCTTTGCAAGAGCCAGAGACATGAAAAGCTGTCACCTTCTGTGATAGCCTTGACATTGAAGGTTAACCTTCAATATGTTCTATGGATACCTCTGACAAGCATCCAGAGTTACTACTTCTTCTTGACATTACTCAGCTGGCTGCATTGGCACTTCTGTATCATATGAATATGTAAATACTCCATGTTTAGAATAGGTTAGATAGGAATGTCAATAAAGCTCAGTTCTGAGCATGTAGTTAGTTGTTGTTTTCTGCTTTGAAGAAAAATCAAGAATTCAAAAATACAAAAACAAAGAAAGAATGAAAAGAGGGCAAATTGACAAAACAATAAAGGTATAGCCCCATACCAAAAAGAGAAACAAATCTGAAAGTGTGCAAGCTTAAATGCCACTCCTACAAAACACACTTCTAGTTAGTCAAACAGCCTAATCTTGACTAATTAGCTTTCAATTTTCTGCTGATAGGGTAGTGAATTTGATTTGCCAAACCGTTTAATCTTGGCTTATCAGTAGATAAATTAGGATAGAAATTAAGGTTCAAACATGTTCAAAATTTGAACCAAAGTTTCCAAAGAGAGATGACTCAAAACTGTTTTATTTTTCTGAGTCATAAAAGAGAAAAACTGGTTCTAATTTGCCCAAAATCTGAATCAGATATCAAGAAAGAGACAGCTCAAAACAAAATTAAAAACAGAGCTGTAAAGAAAAAGAAGGCCATAATAAGAAGCTTTCAGATCTTAAGCCTTCAATTTTTGATGTTCAATTTCCGCAAATAATGATCTATGTGTAGCTTGTTTTTATGCCATAGATCATAGCAAGTCGAACAGCTCAATCTTGACTTGACTATTTTTAAATTTCTGTTGTAGAATTTAGAGAATGAAAGTTTGTTGGATTGTTTAATCCCAACAAACAGTAGAATAGGTAGAGAAATATCTGAGCTCAACTGTTTAATCTAAGTTCAAGGAGAAATAAGGATTAGAAGTAGATTAGATTTCCTGCTTTCAAAAGAATAAAATGTTGTGAATAGAGTTTTCCAATCCAAGTGCACTCTGATGAAGAAAAAATGCTAGATCTGTAGGATTGGGTAGGTAGCAAGCTTGTTGATAAAGGTCCATTGCTTTCATGGCTGCCAAATATGTTTTTAGAGAAGATCATTCAATCACAGAAGGATAGCCCAAAGGATGAGGCAACTAGTCAGCCTCCCAGAAGTCAAGTCTGAATTCTTGATGCCTTCAAGAAGGCACCATCCCCAAGTGGAGCCACTGTTAGCCACCTATAATATTTTTTTATACCAAAAGGTGGCTAAATCTGTTTTGAGCCTTCAAGGAACAATTTTTCATTACTAAAATTTGTTGGCTCTCGAAGACTCCTTGTAGGCCTCATGCCTCTGTCCAAAATCTTCATCACTTTCCCTATTAATTTCTTTGATTTCAGCTGCTTGAAGAAACCATCATTTTTCTTCCCTTTCTCCCACTCATAACTAACCCATTTACTCCCCTTTTCTCCATATTATTTCCCAACTTTTCCTGCATTTCTCCTTCTAGTCTATGAAAATCCTCACAGCATGGTTTAAAACTTCTTTTGGTACATCAGAAACCTAATCCATTTTCATTTCTTAATTTTCATAAAAAACTCCAATTTCATTTCTATGGACCTAAGCCCCATGAGGCCCAGCCTAAACCACTCCCCACCATACGCTTTGATGCTGAACCACTTGCTAATACGTTAAGGTGCTAATCGCATCGGAAAGAATCCAAAGACGCAAGTCACCCATACTCAAAAGTTCAGTTGCGATTAGCCTTGCCGCTTAAGACCCCCGATCATATTATTTTCATATAACCCTGAGCCCGCCCCCGGCGCTTAAACATTGTGAATATTTTATGTCCGAACCTTTTTCCTTTGTAAATTACAAAAACCCTCTTTTCCTAAGTTTTGATGTAATGAGCCAAAGTCACATGTTAAAAATAAAATGGTTAGATCAAAATACCGATCGCGCAATCGCAATCGAGGAAATTTCAATGGGTTGATCGGAAAGACCAGGCCTGCAGTTCTGATTGCGATTAGGCCCTTATTATATATAAAGCCCCGAGTCCACCAATTTTCATATATCCGAAGGCCCCGCAGTCGGGCGCCTGTCCGCTTTGTATATATATTCTTCCCCCTGATCCATAAAAACCTTTGTTTATTTCAAAAGTTCGGGTTTTATATAAAATACAAAGGTTTCTCCTCGATTCCATTCTCCTTGATCTGGTCCTTTGATCCAACGGCCTGCGCTCAATCGCATCGCAAAGTTCTAAAGATGTAATCGCGGACGCCCCGTCTCACCCCGGGTGCGGAGTCCCGATTCAATCCGGCCAGGTTCATTCCCAGCTGATCCAACGGTCATCGCTTGATACGCCTTTGGTCGCCGAATGCTAATCGCCAAGCCCTTTCCACCGTCCTCCGATTTAATCCTAGCCGTCCATCCTCCCGAAGATCCGGCGGTCCTTATTTCCTCCGATCCATGATCTTGCCCCCATTTCGAAAACCCTCAGGTCCCTTTCCTTGGTTGATCTGATGCGGGGATCAACGGCCCGGCAACAATTCGCCTGTTTTGCGTTTCAATCGCATTCGCTTTTCTACCACCCCCGATTGAGATCCTCCGATTAGATCTGGACCGTCCACGTGTCCAGATCGGACGGTCCAAAACCACCACGCCTTATTTCTTCTCCCCGCTCTCATTTTTTCTGTTTTGCGCCAATCTCCACCGTTAGATGTTTTTATCCGACGGCTACGCTCCTCCCCCGCCATCTGAAGCAGTTTAAACCCATTTTCCGCAAGATTTCTTAATTGTTTTGTGTTTGATGCAGGTGTTCTAAATGGTTTTCCATTATATAACGAAGAAATGCCAAGGGCTGGGAATGAAGATTCTCATGCCCTCGTTTCATTACAGAGAAGCCATTCACGGGGCTCTATTCCATGTTTCGTCAGTACTCTATGAGTATTGATGCCGTAAAGCCCAGTGCGGGTCTGCACATCGACAAGACACTGTTTTAATTCAAACACAGTTAAAGAGTATCAGTTTTGAAGACAGAGCACAGCAGATGAAGATTGAAGACATTTTTTATGGGGATTACGGCTAAGACAGTTATCAAAAGCCTAATCCCCAATCTAAAACACAGTTTAAAGGAAAACCTAAAGTGTTTTATCAGACGGAAAGCCTCCACCGCCACATCTGAGGCAAATTGATTCCTCAGCTACCACCGAGCCACCTGTTGCCTCAAACCTTTTAAACTGAGGCTGAAGTTATTGAAGAAGATCAGATTTCGCCTCAGAGCAGCCAAGGAGTTACTTCTACAGGGTAATCAATGCAGAAATATCTGCAGAGTTACTCCCCACATTACACAGAGCCTCAAAGTCAAAATAAAGCTCCCACCAAGCTTTGATATTTATTGTAAAAAGTTAATACAGTGATCCACCTGTAAATTTCTCTCTCGAGCCCCTCAAAGGGCCGAGAAGTCTTGAACCTATATTAATTATCCTGAGAGATATTTTCTCAGATCACCTCCTCATTCTTCTATAAATGCCTCAGAAGAAGATGAGAAATTGTTGGTTGCAGAACTTTGAAATACACTTGAGCTCGAGACTTCTATTTGTACATAGTGTTCACTGGCCCTTGAAGCTTTGTTTGTGCTAGAGTAGTTAGGTTGAATAGTGAAGATGATTGCTGAACTGAAACATTGGACTTGAAGATTGTAACTGGTTTGACATCAATATAAAAGTTGTTTCTTGGGGTCCTGGTCTTTATCACTGGTGAAGTGCTTCTTTCTTTGTTAATCGTTTTCCTTCTATGTATGCCATATTGTTCATTTTCCCTCTGTAAAGAATAGTTTAAACAGGGTTAGGATTTTCTATATAGCAGTAACCTTCTCTGGCTGAGAAATATTTATCTTAATGTTTTCTTCAGATTTGTTTATTTAAGAATGATTCAATATAGTTTAAACAGTTAGGAATGTTGGCGTTCCCTCGTCCTTCTGTTTGCTCAAAAATTGTTCTCGAATGTTATTTCCATTATTTTCTATTAAAGTTAGACTAGAGAAGATATGGTTTGCCCTGATTCCTAGATTCGTTTCTCCAAAGGCAGATTCTAAAAGTTTCCCTTGGTGTTGACTGAAAGCAGACTAGGTTTAAAAGTACTTTATCTGATCTTAAGTTACACTCTGTTTTTCTTATGTTCTTTCATACTTTCTGAAGGTAATTATGTGGATTACTGGATTGTTTGTCTATTAAGCTGCTTTAATAAGAACTTGCCCAAGAAGTCTATGGTTAGCCCTGTGCTTGGTTGGTTTTAAAACAGTTACTTAAGAGGCTTTTCTTGTTTGGACTGACTATAAATCCTCTAAGAAATTATTATTAGTTTCCACCCCTCCAACATTTTAATGTTTCCATTTCATCATTTTAATCTCAATAAAATTTTGGTATAGATGACTTGCCACTTGGATCACAGTTGATGTTGTTGTTCAATTAAAGCCCAGATATGACTCCATAGCTCAATGGACTAAAAACCAGCGTTATATCTATCTATCTGCCAAAACTGTTCTATTTGCTTGCAACTTCTCACTTTTGAAACTTTTTTCACTTAGGACTTTCCCCTCAAGTAACATTTCATGCTCAACCATCCAAAACAAAACAAAACCCTTTGCCTTCATAACTAGCCTAATATCATTACCTTAAGCTTTTCAAAGACAATATCCATCTTTGTACATATTGGAGAGATCCCTCTCCGGATTCAGGAGGGCTAGATCCTAGAATCCCAAAGTTTGGTTTAAATGATGTTAACTCTGTGATTGGACTCTCCCAATCTTGCTAATAAATTATAGAGACCTAACAAGATGGTGACATATTTTTCATCATTGTATGAGTTTCCTCATCAACTATAGGGAATCCAAACAAGTTGTCTCCTTCCCTATTTCTACCATTATTTCCTTCACCATTGTTGTCTGCATTGTTTCCTCCTCCTCTACCTCTACCTCTACCTCCAAATCCATCTATTATTTCCTCTGCCATGATAGTTTCTTTAGAGTCCTTAAAGTCCTCTGATTCTTCTATCAAGTTAGGATGAGAGGGAGTCTCTTCCTTTTCTAAATGAGATTTGGTAGGTGGTATAGGAGAATCCTCTAATTCAGCTACTCCTTGAATTCCAAAAATCTTAAGGCTAGGGGTAGATGGTGGTGAATCTTGTCTATGCCTTGAAGAAGATGGAGTTGTGAAAATCGAACGCTTGGCTTTGGCTATAAACCTTCCCCTAGAATCTCTTTCTCTATGCATGTCATTTTTTATTTTTTTTTATTTTTTAAAAAGTTGGGCTAATAATTCTCTTTCTGATATTCCAGGTCACACTAGGTGCAAGAAAAGAGCATACTTAAGAAATTACTGAACCAATAACTCTCTTTTCTGATCCTCCAGATCACACTAGGTGCAAGAGGAGAGCATACTTCAAGAAGTTATCAAGTTTTTCCTTATTTTATTATTTTTTTTTTTTTTAAGAAATTGGCTACCTATTTACACTTCCCCAGCAACGGCACCAAAATGTTTGGTCAATTTAGTGTGTCCTAAATTGCTGCATTTAATTTGTCAATCCGGGATTCGTAAGCTGATGAAGTGCGGCGCACTATATGTGCAAGATAACCTATCTCTTAATTTTTTGTCGTTTTTGGATTTTTTGTGAAATTCTAAAAGAAAAGTATGGAGACAAATATTCAAGACAACAATGTCTTTCTAATGATTTTCCAAACTTCAAGAGAATTTTAAAAACACACAGTGAAAAAATTAATTCTTCAAAGAAAATGAAATTGCATCACTACTCTAATCAAACAAACAATAAACTACTGATCATGAAACTCATTATTCTTGCTGCTATTCAAACATAAAATAAACTATGCTAAAAGAAATCCAAAAGTTGCAACAAAGTAAATCTAAATCAAATTACATCAACTTATCTTTTGATCCCTCATCATTAGTCCAGCTATGATTTTCGGAGGTAACCATAAACAACTTGAGTAACCTGGTATCTAAATTGCAGAAAGTAAAATAATATCAAACTACACATCCATAATTCAATCCCTCACCATTAGTCCAGCTGTGGCTTTCGGAGGCAACTGAAGATGTTATGAGCAATTTAATATATCTAACTTGCAAAAAGGAAACTAATATCAAACTACACATCCATAATTCAATCCCTCACCATCAGTCCAGTTGTGGCTTTCGGAGGCAACTGAAGATGTTATGAGTAATTTAATATATCTAACATGTAGAAAGGAAACTAATATCAAACTACACATCCATAATTCAATCCCTCACCATCAGTCTAGCTGTGGCTTTCGGAGGCAACTGAAGATGTTATGAGCAATTTAATATATCTAAATCTAACTACTGAAGCAAATGAGCAAAAATGAAATGAACAAAGCAGTACTGAAATTAAACAGAAACTAAGAAAAGCAAATTAGCAGCATAAAAATATTAATTCCATGTCATTAGTCAAAAAGTTATGCAAATTCCCGGGTTGTCTATTTATAACCTGAAACAAGAACACTGATCAATGATCAATAACATAAAACATGAAAGACAGAAGAAAAATGGAAAGCATGAAAGATTATAAATAGAAATGAAGCATATATACCATGAAAGATGCAATGTATAAACATGTGAATGGATTATGGCACAATGAGCTTTAAAGAAATAAAACAAGAACTATACAATAATGCACAGAACCTTGGCGAGTGCAGGGGCCCTCTACACCAGCCTTGGCAACAATCTTCAAGTACGAATTACGTTTGGAAATAGAGTCTTCTTATATTAAAATGCAGTCATAACAGAAAAGTGATATTACGGCACAGTGGCAACGTAATTACATTACAGAGCAGACTAATAAAAACTAACAGAGACTAATCTAATATGCGTATACAAACGCGTTATTTATAACAAATGAAATACAACTGATTCCCTAAAGTTTATGCTGATGGAGAACACGTAGACCATTACGTCCACAGATCTAGGATCATGGCCGTATTGAAGAGTAAATCTATGAGGAGTGGATGTTTGAATTCGGCTATGGAGCCATGTACAGATGTTGATTTGTCTCCCGTAATTCAGAAACGGCCATATGAACCTTCACGTGACACGAAACAGAGTCCTGTCACTGTGGGACTCTACGGTTGACTTCCATTTGGACACATTTGACCGCAACCTCTTTAGATGGATTTGCTCGAGCCAATAGGACACGATCCATGTCCACATCATTTCAGACTTGCCCATGTGGCTCGTTTTTCCTGTAGACACCTGTAACATAGAGTTTCAGAAAATGGCTGCAGAAAGTTGCAGCAGTTGTGGAAAGTGGCAAGATTTCGCAGCTAAATGAGCAAAATCTAAATCAAACAGCAGACACAAAAATATAATTAAAAACCATGTTAGATGATCTTTTGCAATTAATATACAATGATATTGACAACTTGGAAGGTTCAGGTGGATGAAAAAGGTCTAGAAAGATGTATGGAAAAGATGCAGATTTGAGACTCAACAGACCTCCCAACACTGCCTCTTCAACCCTTGGTAGATAGATACTAGTAAAATTTGTACAATAATACCTTTACAATGATTGTATGTAGTGTTGCCCACTTGAAGACTTCATATGATGAACTTCTTGCTGCTGTTATGCACCTTGGTTGATGCTCTTTTCATGCTACCCTCCGTTGCACCTTTCTTTGCTTTTCTATGATAGAAATTATGGTCCTTTGCAACCCTTGACAACACATGATCTAGCTTTTTCTTGCCTTCTAGGAGCTCAATATTGAATCTGGTGTATCTCTATTATTTCGGATCCTAAATATGTGATTTTTGGTCTTGTATTATTCCTCTAAGTCATTTTTCCAATGCCACAGGTCTAACCCAATTTGGATTCTTCAAGAGAGAGTTATACCCAATCTATCACAATGCCCTAATTATGGATTGTTTCAGCAGAGCGCATTTGTATGGCATGCCACGTGTCATTGTTTATTAATTTGGCTCTAAAATTGATAGATCAAAAATTACATACTGTGGAATATCCACCAATTTTTATGGAATTCCGATCCGATACTCAAAGAGAGAGTTATGACAAATTTACCAAGGTCACTTCTTTGAGATGAATTTCAGGAGCCTGCAAAAATCCTGACTTCCACAGATCATATCTCCAAAAATATTGCACACCTTCATCTGAACTGTTTATAGCAGCTTCCTTAGGATTTCTGCTTTGCCTCATAAAAATTTCAGCTTCTGAAACTTCGTAGAAAAAAATTTAGAGCACAAATTCCACGATGACCTGTTTCAGATGGCGAAATCCCTTGCCTAAGGAGGAAATGAGGATCACAATTTATATAAATTCTTAGGTTGAGAAGGGCTTCAAAAAGTGGACGTGGGAGGGATTTTAGGAGCTTAAAAAATATTAATTATGAATTTTCAATGACCCATGCACCAACTCCATGGGGTTTTAGCCCACTAACTTGGGGTACAAACTTCAAACAGGAATATCTCTCAAACTGTGAAGAATTACATGGTGTGCCATATATCAACGGAAACATCTCGATAAGTAGAAACCATCAAAATAATTATTGACCCATAATATATTAATTTGTTAGGTCAAAATTCTCATGGAATATTGGGTTAGCCCCTGGTGCTGCTTGGGTTGACATCAATGACAACAACTGATCAACAAGTGGGACCACAACAGACACTACCCCAGCTGCGCCCTTTCTCCCCTTCATGGCAGGCCTCAGCCTCCCCAATTTTGACCAGTTGATAAATGACCCTATACACCATGATGCTAGTTGGCATGCTATGCCAACGAAGCTCCCTTCCGACATCCCAAAAAATGAAGGCCTTGCTAGAGAAGATACTACAAATCATGTTAGATATTTCCACATGTGGTGTTTGTCTAACTCCGTTACCGATGACTCTGTCCGTCTTCAGTTGTTCCAATGTATGCTTACAGGTGAAGCTTCTAAGTGATATGTTTATCAGGCCCCTTCCTCTCATACCACCTTTGTGACTATTGCCTGGGATTTCCTGTCTTACTTCCATTTTTCCCTTTGTTATGACACTGGTACCAAACACTTGAATTCTTTCCATCAATCCTCTGCGACCCACCTTGCTGACCATGTCCAGGAATGGCAGAGAAGAAAGAGCCTATGTCAAGCCCCCACCTTCGAAGACTGTGTTTACATGGACTAGTTCCTTAGATCTATTTTTCCACCTATCGGAAAATATTATGCATAGTACTTTCCTCAAACCGAAAAATCCACTCTCCAAATTGCGTTAAAATATGACCTGATCTATGCTCAATTGAGTTATGTTTATACCGTTTTACCTGATCTTCCCAGAATCAGTGGTGTCAATGCACTAGAGGCATCTCATGTTGCCAGTGGTATCATTGGAGCTCTCTCTAATTCGTATGATCAACCTCCCATGGGCTATGGTTTTCCTCAGGGGCGACCACCACCTCCTTCACTTTTCCCCCTCCTGGTATCATGTATCCAGGATACGACATGCCTCCTCTTTTTGCCCAACCTCCTATTTACCACACTGTTACCCAACCTCCTTATTATCTGTATCCACAGTCTGGTTCTCCATCTCCTCCCGCATTAGCACCTCCTCCTCCCTTGCCTTCTCAACCCCCGCAATAGAAACCACTACCCCATTAGGGGTAGGTGTATGCACAACAGGATGTGACTAATCCTCCTCCCTCAAAAAATAAGAGGAAAGGAACTCAAAATCAAGCTACCCCTAGTAATCCTGGACCTAATCAAGGTAATTCTCCTAACATTACGAACCAACAACAGGGCACTCAACCCAAGCATGATAGGCTTGTTCGCCTAAACAAGCCCTATTCTTGTTGTGGTGTTTATGGTTATTACATGCATGATTGCCCTCTTTTTCCATAGATGCAGCAGTTGTGGGAGTCTTAGCAACATTGAGAGGGCAGCAAGCCATCCCTTCCATTCCTCCTAGTCCTACACCTAGTCAACCGACTGTGCTTACCGATCCTTTCCCATAGCAAGGTTTTGCGGCTACCCAACCACCTGAAGGTCAAGTGGCCACTCAACCTCTTCCATTCAGTACCTCCAATTACCAGATTCTATGATGAACTCTCATCAACCTCCAACCATAGACATCAATCTTCCGACTCGGTCCTGTCATTACAACAAGACTCCCACCACATCTGTCCCTGAGCTGCCTCCTTCAGTCTCTATAGAGCCTCTTTCGACACCTAATGGTCCTTTGCAGATCCCTCAGCCAAGGGAGGAGTTTCATAAAAATATCCCTAAGGGACCACTACACCGAAATGCTGCTTCTGGAAAAGCTGCCCATTTGTATATCATAGTAGATGATCTGGCTCAATCTCCTACTACCATTTCAATGCTAGAACTCCTCCAATCATGCCCTTCACAACGGAAAGCTTTATTACCTAGCGTGGGCACTGTAGATCCTTATGACGATTGATTAATTGTCATTGATGTTGATCGGTCAGAGCATCCTCCTCTCCTAGCTTCCGCCGCATTCCAAATCCTAGTCAAGATTCGGAACGCCAACATTTCCCGGTGCATTATTGATGAGGGGGCATCCACTGTGTGATGTACACTTCAGTTTGGAAGCAACTCGGATCACCTGAGTTGGCTCCTTCCATGATCACTCTCTGAGCATGGCATGGCCACGCCTCCCAGCCCATTGGTTTATTCTGCAATTGTCCTATTACTCTTACAGGCAAGACTGTTTTCATTGACGTAGAAGTCATAGATGCCCCCTTAGATTACAACATTATTTTGGGTCATAGCTACACTTATGTGATGTCTGTTTTCCCTTCCGCGGTTTACCGCAATATGTCCTTCCCTCATAATGGAAATATAGTCACCATTGACTAGTTGACATATTACGAACCGAAGTCTCAGACCTCCCCTGAGTCCACTATCTCTTCGGTGGCCAACAAGAAAATCATTGATCCTTTGACTAGTGTTTCACTTGGAGTCTACAAATATTCCTCACTTATTGGTACATTCCCTAGTATTCATCCTCCTCTCTCTTATCCTAGCTCATCAAATGTTTGAATGACGCAATTGTCTCGGGCTGCCCTCAAGTGGCCTGCCTCTGCTAGTCAACAACCTCCTCGCCTTTTGCAGACTTCTCCTAGCCCTTCGTTTCAGTCTTCTAAACCTCCTCCTCTTGGCCCTTCAACTGGTACTCATGAGCCTCCTTACTTTCATGGAACGGTTCCTCTAGGCCTTAACCATTTAAGAGCCATCCCGCCTAGCCATTACCCCTCCCTTCAGATACCGTTCCTAGCTCCCTCACTAGGAGTCTATACGGCACCTGTCATGGCCACCCTCTCGCTTCCTAACTTAACCCTTGGGATTCTTGTCTGGTACCTTTATCCTCCAGCCACTACCCCACCAGGTAAATCTAAACCTTATCTTGCTTTGACCCTGGTTCAATCGGTCCGCCTGACTTCTCCTGCTGCAACAGTGCCTCAACCACCTCAATAGGAACCAACTCCTGTTATGACCGCTTTGGGTAAGAAGGGAAAAGCTCGTAAAAGGGCCTCCAAGGACAAGGCTACCCCGACGAACCCTGCACCTCCCCTGCCCACAAATCCCTGTGCTTTGTGTGATGTCGTCGGCCATGCCACCTATAACTATCTTGAACTACCCCATATCAAACCCATGGTTAAAGTTTCATTCCCTGAGTATACAGTCCATGAAGCCTTTGTTTCTTCCTCGAATTCAGCCAAGAATCCTAAAAATATTCACACTAACCAACCTTATGCATTGTGTCATCTCCATGGCCATTATTCTCACCATTTTCCCTGCCTTACGCATTACCGTGCCTCGTTAGAGGTAGTTCGAGAGTACAATATTGAACAAAACCAATCTGCCTCTCTTGTACTTGCATAGTATGCTGCAGGAAAGATTGAGGATTTACCCGCTCCCATTGAAATTCCCCCTCCTGATGTCAAGATGAAGGAGTCTACGGCCACCATCCTCTACCTTTCATCATCCATGAGACCCCTAGTGGAAGCTCCCTCCAAATCTTCCCCTGTTGTTTCGTTTAACCTCCCTTCAGTGATCACCCTGGGCTCAACATTAGTAGATCCCTTATCTACTTGTTCTTCTGTAACCCCCTGTGATGATGCTCATGTGAACCTTTCTTCTCATGATGATGATTCAAGTAGCTTTGCCGCGTCATGTGGTCTCCCTTCCTCCAGTCACTCCATCTTCTATTATGATGATGACATCATGGAAGCCATGTCCACCCCTAAATTCATATTTCGCCCCCATAAACGGGATAGCACCACCCATACCTATGGTGACTTTCATGATCTCGGCACAAGCTACACCTCCGGTAGCTCCCACACTCCACCTCACCATCGGTGTGTGAGTAGTAGACATCTTAGTCAGATCACTCCTCTCGTGGAGTGCGTTCGATTTCTACTTTGCTCTCAAGTTGCCAAAATTGTTCATAATCATCCCATTTATTGTCTTGTGGCACCTTTCATATGGACCTCCTGTCCACACCTCATATTGGTTTTGCTGATGGTGCAAGTCGCTACTCCAAGAATATAGCCTCGATAGGTTGGGCCATTTTTACCCCCTTGCACTCCCTTGTTCTCTCAAATGGGGTATGTATTGGTACTGCTACAAATAACCAGGCCGAATATGATGCAATTTGAGGTTTATTATCCGATTCCCTTTCACATCGCATCCTACACCTTCATGTTCGTTTAGATTCCCTGCTTCTTGTCATGCAATTGAATGGTGTCTATCGTATGCATAATCCTATCCTTTTTAGAAGATATTTATGAGTGAAGCTTTTGATGCGTGAATTTGAAATCATTACATTCATTCATGTACCTAGAGCACAAAATAACTATGTATATAGCATTGCAAACCATATTCTAGATTGGAATTTAGCACACGCATTTAACACAAGAAAATAACATAAAAATATCAAAACGATGCATATCCCTAATATGTGTCATATAAAATGTTTTAGAGTCCATCTACTCGAATACATATGACATGCCCATAGCATGTTAAAAAAATAAAAAATGGCGGCACCACCTACCCTACACACTAATCACTATCTGGAGGATCCTGAGCCAATGGATCTACTCCCACAGATCGTAGATCATGCATACGCTATCCAGCCATCACCATGCACCGCATGACCCCTCACCACTTAGAGGGTAAACCAATACATGGCTCTATGTACTGGTCATCTAAGTCTTTCCAGCCACACTATGAAACACCGATCAGAAGCCTCTCACATATATGATGGATGTCCTCCAGGAGGGCTGCTGCATCCTCATTTTGCTGCACCCTCGGTCCACTAGATCTTGCGGTCCCGAATACTGCAGGTCATCCCATGTACCCGACTGGTTTTACCAGTTTTGTATCCGCATACAAAAAGTGAAAGAATTAGTACCACATACAATATTCTAGAACTTTACATGCACATAAAATATTAGCAATTTGTGACTTACCATCGGGTCCACATATTCGACCAGGCAGTAGTGGCAGATCTGGGTCCCCACAATAACTCATCCCACTATAGGGATAGTCGTCTATATACAGTGGCATCTAATCCTAATGAACAAATAACTCGGGTTGGAACACTCGTCCAACTGCTCCACCTCCTCCTCTGCACAGTAGTCGCCCTCACTAGTGCATCCTAGGCTCTCTCAGGCCCCATCTTGGAGCTGTATGTGAGGTCGAAGTATCGGGATCTTCTCAAAGAAGAGCGAGAAAAAATCTATACCATATGCATAGTCATGGTTCACTTGACGCTTTCATAGAGACAACTATCATTTCAATGATGACAACATCATCTGGGCCCACCCATAGTAGGTCCCACTCAAAACATTCTCCATAAACATCATTTTCCCTCCAGTGATGTGACGGAGTGTCTAGCTATGGCAATAGTATGGGTCTCTAACCTCTCTAAATCCCCGACGGGTATCTGAGTCCCCTTGACTTGGAGACTTGGTCGAAAATGGCTCTCTACAAACTCTATGATATTCCGCCCTCGCAGTAATAATTGCTAAGTATTCCCTACCATCCCAAGTGGTGGGAAATGAGTCAGGAAATATATATTGTGGACCATCAACTCGATCAGGTTCCCCTATACTATAAAGACCTCATGGCCCGGGTCCCAATAGCTAACAATCTAGGCCAATAAGAGCTCTCCAGCTCTCATCAAAGGGTTCTCCACAAACTTCAAAACCCCAAACCTAGCCAAAGCACTGCGGACACCTTGATCATCCTGGATCTCCGACTGTAATGCGCCCAGGTCTCTCTCTCTCCAGTTGATTCGTAATATACCATATCTACAAAAAACCATTATATTTGTCATTATACAGATATGAAAGATTATATCACATCATAAAAATCGTAGAGCTCAGCGAAAAAATATCATAGAAAACCCCTCCTTGATAGGTCCAATTTTCAGGCCCAAACCTGGGATAGGTCACAGTTGTTTGCCCAAAACCTGGTACCTTGGTTGCACTTTTTTCCCCAAAAAGTGTGACCCGGCTGTGAAGAGGAGTAGGGGTCTGTTCTTGAGCCCTGGGGACCTAATCTAGACTTTCAATCCACTAAAAAGAAAGAGCAGGGTTAGACCTCTTACCTGCAACTAACAGATCTCGATTCCAATGATTGGTTTGTCCATTATGATCACCGCAAGATTTAGGGCCTTCTCTCCTCTCTACATTCACCACAGCTCCACATGCAAATGAGTGAATTTGGAGGGAAAATTCCTTATTAAAAGAGACACCCCTACTTTTTATTTCACCTGCTATGAACCAACCGTAGCCCAGTTTTTGAAATCTTCTGTACCATTGGAAAGCTCTCACCGAGCCCTCAAATGGGTATCTATTAGTTTTTCATTATTTGATACTTCACCAGGACACTTTTTGTCCAAGAAGGGTCACTTCACCACTCCTCAAAATTTAATTTCTTCACCTGCAACACTCGTACTTGGGGGCACCACTTTTCCTTCATACTTTTCCACGCTTGTGTTGATCTTCGTCATGAGTAACCATCATGTACTTATGTTTTTATGGTCCCCATTGGCCCTTTTTCCTATGTGGAAACACCATTGAGTCACCCTTGTTTAGAGCATCCAAGTTGTGTCATCATTGCATTCATGGAGTGTATCTCGAGTCCCTTGTATCCCGCTATAGTCCTCCATCCTTCACCATTTGGTTCCTCTCTCGTGTCGCACATTACGGCCTTCAGTCCCACTATCCCCTATCCCTCATGATATTGTGTCAGTCACTGCCAGGTCATCCATGCCCTTTATGCTCTAATAAGGGAAGTCATCTGTTCGCTACTCAGTACCCACCATTTCATCATCACCCTTGGTGTCTGTCTATCAGTCACTCTACTGTATTCTCTCATGTCTTAGCTGAGGACCTCTTATTTCATCACCTATGGCGGACCTCCTTTTGTCGACATCAGATCAT
This sequence comes from Pinus albicaulis, assembly GCA_034641835.2. Taxonomy (NCBI): domain Eukaryota; kingdom Viridiplantae; phylum Streptophyta; class Pinopsida; order Pinales; family Pinaceae; genus Pinus; species Pinus albicaulis. The sequence continues at coordinate 381,253,697 of CM076578.1, read as the reverse complement.
TTATTCCATAACATAGGTTTAGATGGCGGTGTACCTTGGTTCCAGCTTCCACTCTTGTCCGGTGCCTCGGATCAGGAAAAGGGACTCCTTATAGCCATTTTTTACTTGATTTTTTCTCAGCTCCAACTCCTTTTAGCATGATCGAGATCTGTATACTTGATGGTTTAGTGATGCTATAGATTGGACTAGTGATTCTCGGGTGTGTGTGAGATGTTTTTAGCCCTCATGAGGGGGTGGCCCTACATGTAGCCCCCCACATACCTGGATGATCTCTTCACTTCAGCCTTCGATGAAGCTCCATATATTTGATGATGTTGGCCTCAGCCGCTTGTATCTCCTTTTTGATTGCATGTATCAGTCAGATTTTTAGAGCCCTTTCCTGTTTACAAGGGCATCTGGGTTGTATTTGCATCTCATGTACTTAGATATTATTATACAAGTCCTGGCTATTATCCAAGACACAATATGTGCGATTCATTATCATGTTGTTTATCTAGCTCATGTTTATGCCAACATATACTATATTGTTCAGTCCCTTGCTTAATGGACACCTTATTTTTGTACTTTTCCTTGGCGGGAATAGGTATGCCTCCCCCGCCGCCTATAGCACAGGTTCTCACTCATAAAAGAGACTTGTCACACCTGTAAGTCTCACCTCCTCAAGCTCTAGTCCTTTCAGCACTTTCGTCTACCATATACTTCTCTCTCTTTGACTTCCCCTTCGGTCTCTAGTGATTGAGTTCTTACAACATACTTTGGTCATACGATTAGCTCCTGATGCTCGCACGCTGGGGGGCAATCTATTACACCATTTTTTGGTCATCTAACCTATTATCATTAGATGGACCCAACTACACCATGTAAGACCAATTTTACCCTAAGTAAAATTGTTTTCACTATAAAAATGACTTAGTAAACCACCTTTATTAAGTTGTTTATGGTCTAAACAGGAAACCCCGTGAGGAAATATTAAATAAATCTACATTTGTTTGATTTTCCTGAAGGAATAATTAGTTAAACAACAGTTTAATTAATATTCCTGGTTATATTTAACCCAAAACAAGGAAATTAATTAGATAAATCATTATTTATCTTATTATTTTCTAAAGAAGAATTATTTAAACCTTATTTAAATAATATTCTTTGTTAAATATGACTAAATCACCCATAAATAATTAAATAAATCATTATTTATTTGATTATTACTCAACCACATCCTTAAAATGATAAATAAATCATTTATTTATTTATTATTTACAAATAAAGGGATTTGACCCAAGTCAAGTTCCTTTTCCCTCCAACAAATATAATAAAATATTCCATAAAAGTTGGATCTTGATTTGGTTAATAATATTTTAACTATGCACCAATATCTAGACTAACTCAATATTTTGTTATAAATAGAATGGGTTTCCCATTCATTTACCACCTTTTGTTTCCTAAATATCTCTCTAGATCTATACTTTTGGTCTGACTATTGATCCACCATCATAGTAATACTTTGCTACTGTTTTTGTCTGGGTTTTCTACACCATCAAGAGAGAGAAGTTTTAGATCTGAAGTGCTGAGGACTTACAAGAGCCCATCCCATTGACGAGAACTAGTAACACCCTTCTGTGTTTTCCTCCCAGGTGCCCATAATGCAGCATTCATTCAACAGATTCTTGTCTTGTCTATTGGATGCATGGAGTAAATCTTGTTTTTTCTACTGTTTAATGTCTTCTAATGCATAGATCTAGATTTTTTCATCATTTAACTTGATCACCTAACTGCAGATCTAAAGATATTGACAGCCATAATTGTTGTTAGGGCTATTTTTTGTGCATAGATAAAGTGGTATTTTTTCATACGCTTGGAATTAAGATTCATACTAACAGATAACAAAAGCCAAAATTCTAAAATCTTTCTCATCATTTGCAAACATTACTCTATAATCAAGCTTTGGATTATATGTTTTTCGAAAGGGTCTTCAGTCAAAAATTAATTAATATATTCTAGTGTTCACTATTAATTCCTTCCAATACCAATATATTTAAATTCTTCCACCTTTGATATCAAATAATGGTGGTCAATGGGTGAGAAGCTGAAGACATAATATGAATGCTTCCACCTTGTAATATTTCTATGAATATTTCTCAAGGAATACCTTACAAGAAAACCCTCAACATTTCGTCACATTTTGTAGGTATGATACCCACTGTAGATTCTGTAGTGTCTATTAAAACCCTTAAACTGGTAGACATCAACATGCTACCAATCCCCGTACCTTGATCATCATTCCTATCATTAATAGGAGTTGAGGATTGAAAAGTTTGTCTCATGTCACAACATCGCAAATAAACCATTTAATTGAATGAAACAAGTTAGAGTCAATTAGTTCCAATTGAAAATGGGCAACTAAAAGTTTATTTACATTGCAATGAACCAGCATAAATATTATACTTATGACCTATTAGTTCCAACTATAAATACTTACCAAATCTTGTGACGTATTAGTTCCAACTAAGAAGACTTACCATTAAACCAAATGACAAAGTTATACTTTGCATATAAGAAAGGAAACTAACCTCAAAGATCAATCTCCATACCTCTTAAATAAAGCTCAAAATACTCAACCCCTCAAGCTAACCCAACAAACTATATCAATAATAATATACCAAAATTAATCTAAATTTAATTTTCAAGGTATTCCACTTTAGCTAAGCTAAGTGTCCTCGAAGTTAAACCCCACTCAAGTGTAATATTCCAAAATGGAAAAGACAAGAATATAGAGCAAAATAATGGAAATAATAGTGAATAAATCAATACACCAACAAGTGAGACAAATGAAGAACCATATTATTAAACATATAATCCATAATGGGCATTGAGGATCAAGTCACTCAAGCAATACAACACAAGCATCCACTAAGAAAATATCTCAATACGTGAACTATAGCTGCTATACAAATGCCATGAGCCAACATAGCACAATTTTAGGGCATAAAATGCTATAGGAAAGATATAAAAATATTTATATGATGTTATATAGCTCAAATAATGTTGGGAGTAAATATCTAGGCTCCCAAACACTTTTCCTAGACAACCTAGAAAGGGTTTACGGAAATACCCAAAACACAAAAATGTCAGAATAAAAACCTAGGGCTGAATTGCAGCTACAACTAAATAGTGGAAGGAAGTAGATGAAGCTTATATAAATTTATATATCTCCTCCAATATATCATCCAAGCGAAAGTTTCATCCCAAAACTGAAGATATAACCCTCCAAATCAAGCACTGAATCCTCCACTGCAAATGCTCACTAGAATAACGTAGACTATGAGGGATTCTACACCGTAGGTGATGGAAATAGGTTTTACTGGGGCCAAGATATGAATTAAAGCCCAAGGACCTTCCTTTTTGACCTCCCAATGGAAATGGTTATACCCCCACTGAAAAACAAACACTGAAAGTGGCCCTAACAATCCTCAGCTACAACACCCTGCAACACAACACAAATCTAAATAGAAACTGCATTGTAGCTGAAGACTAAAGCTTGGCTTGATGCCTAGATGTGGACTATACAACTCAATAATATCTCCTGAGTAGGCACTTGAATTCCCCTGAGGATGAGTGTGGGATTCCTGCTCGGGATGTAGTATCCCAAATTGGAAATAACAGCAATAAAAAACATAATAATGTAAAAAAAAGAAAATATAAACATGACATGAGAGGTATCAATATGGATACATCATTTTATTAATATATCAGCAAAAATATACAAAAATATCATGAGGGAAAAGCCACTCAAGCAATAAGAACAAGCATCCAATGATAGGAATAATCAGCACATGAGTTGCTGCAACTGTATAGAATGTCGGAGAGGAGTGACAATGTTGTCTATATCAGTGTATTTGATGATGTAAACATACATGGATGAAATATGTATGATAGAAACAAAATAAATTCCCAAGAAATAAGATGTGGGCTCTAATACATGATTTCTAGCCAACCCGTAAAAGATTTCTATAAATACCAAGAAATATACAATGTGACAAATAACCCTGGGGTTGAGATGTCACTGAAAACTGGATCTGAAAATAATGAGGCTATGAAAAATCTGAAATGATTATTTCCTCCTCCAATACTATTTCTAAATAGAACGTTGATCCCTCTACTCATAAATAGACCCTCCTAATGAGCTCAATGAACCCTCCCAGCAATTGCCTCTAAAAATAACACTGTTCAGAATTGTGACTATGCTGTGAGGGATGATAGATGGTTGGCCTGATGAAAAATATGTAAAAATATGCCCAGTATCCATCCTTGATGATCCTCCAATGGATAGGCTACCTCTCCACTGAAAAACAAGCCTAGAAATAACTCTATGTGATCCTCCTTTGTTGCACCCTACAACACAACCCAACTCTAAACAGAAACCACGTTGTAGCTGAAGGAGGTAGCTTGGCCAGAATGCTAGAATGAGGAAATGAAGCTCAAAGAACCTATCCTTCCCTGAGGATGAGGTAGGGATTCCTGATCAGGAACACCCTTGTGCTAAACAACACAACAACCCCGCTAAACAACAAAGGAATGCAAAGTCTAAGCAAACCAATATTAAAATGATAATATTGGACATGAATAACAATGGCTACCATCCCCTCCATATATATCATGTGAGACTTATCACATTGGATCCCATCCATACTTTCCACCACACTCATGCAAGTTTTCCTCCACGAAAACTGTGTTGTCTCATCATAAAGGCCACTCCTCCATGACAACGCTGATGATTTGGTCAAAGTTGATTGAATCAACATGATCGAATCTTTGTTCACACCCAAAGGTACTTAATCCAGCTGCTCATTCTTTCTCCTTTCACATTAGGAGTGTTATTATTCTTTCTAAAGGGGTTTTATGGGTCTCCCTACCCACTTATTCATCTACCTAGTGATAAAACAAACTATAATATTCCATTTAGATGTATGCTAAATTTTTGTGATATTACAAGGGAACACCCTTGTACTAAATATTACAGCAGACCTTGTTAAACAACAAAAGCATGCATAGAAATGTCACCTAACAAATCCAGATCTAAAGATATCATAAACAGTAAACATCTAACATGCCCTTTATGGCTGCCTTGACCTTCCTTATATGCATTGCGAGTCTTCTCACCTTGGTTCCCACTCATTAAATCCACTATTCTCATGGAGACTTTCTCCCATTAACACTACATTGTATCCCATTAATGAACCACTCTCTCCATACCAGCATTGTTGATTTGGTCAAAATTGACCTTTTCCACATGCATTTTCCCATATTCACACATGGAGGTGCTTTATCCAGCTATCAAGATGTTACCTTTTCACATTAAGAGGGATTTTATTCCTACTAAAGAGATTTATGGGTCTCCCTACCCACTTATTCATTTATCTAAATCAAAAAAGAAAAATTTAATATTCCAATTAGCTGCATGCTAATTTTGGAATATTACAGTCCTCCCCTCCCAAATGTTTCTTGTCCTCAATCAAATGCAAGGATAGAACTCAAGAGCCTCCTCTTCCCCTCTTGTATCATCCTCATATGATAAACTTCTCCAATGAACAAGATGCTTTCTCATCAATATGTCTCCAAGTTGCTCTTCCCAAGTGTATAAGTTATCCTTTGGTGACAAATCCAAATGAATCTCATCATGAAGTAGTGAGATATCTATGGAGGAAACTATATTTTTTCTAGATACCTTATCGAGGCATGGAATCTGAAATATATTGGGAACCATCATTCCAATGTGAAGCTCCTATCCCCAAGCTATCATCCACACAAAGTGAGTCACCCTCCACCATGGTAACTCATGGAAAAATTCCTCCACCTTTGGCTCTTGAAATGTAGGTGGCCTGCATAGCTGAACATGATAGACCAAGTTGTCTACCACACAATGTCTCTCTCTCCACTTATGATAAGTGTAGAGCTGTTTCTAAATTTTGGCTGCAATAATGTTTCCCTCGAGAGGGAAAATGACAACTGGATCCTTAAAGGCCCCCTCTTTGGTTATATGAACCTTACTTGCCCAAACCATCCCATAAAAAAAAAAAATACTAAATCATCACAATATCAAATCCAAATTAGAAAGGTACTGAAGGTTTTGTGTAATTCTGGATGGCACCAACAGTTTCCCAAGTGGTTACAGCTCAATTTTACTAACTATTGTTTCAGAACATCATATGGCAAGTTGTCTCCCAACAATTTTCTAGTTGTGCATTTTATCTCATCTACTAGAAAATAGTAAATGGAATTGTGTGTCAAATGACCATATAAATAATAGCACAACACTTGACCAAAGCCATACAAGAAATGGCCATCTCCATCATAGATGTTGGTCTTAGCAAGACCATGAAGCCCAAGTATCAAATTTCCCTCTTGTGGAGCAATGCACTGTATATAGATGGAAAGAGAATGAAAATACTTTGCTAGAGAATAAATAAGTGAAAAAACACAACTCTTACCATGTACTGAGAGTAGGTTGACAATGAGATCCATGCATGATCTCCCCATAGTGGTATGACATGTCTCCATGAGACCTTGGTGAATGGAAAGGAATGAACCATGTGTTGCATGCAAAGCTTTCTTATTATGCTTGGAGATCCAAGTCAAGAATATCATATCATGGTAATAGATGTCTCCATCACTCTCATCTCTTACTTGCCCATCAAGTGCATCATATATGAAGTGATCCTGGGAAGAATCCATCAAAAAATACATACTCCCAAGTGACAAAGTTTTTGGCCTTCGTGATAAGGCTCCTGTCATCTCATAACTCCTTTCTTTCACATAACCAATTCCAAAGTCACATACCATAATGCTGATACATATGGGATATTCCTTCCAAAGTGGAAGTACCTCCCAATCCTCCAAATCTAAGGAGTAACCCCTTTGCACCATGATTGTGCCAACATATACTCCTACAACATCATGCAAAGTATGGGAGAAAAGCAACCCATACTCTCCCAAGAGTAACCAAACCAACACTAGCCTTTCATGCCTCATCATCTCATCATAATACAAGTCATGTAGTAACATCATGATGATTGACTTGTATAATGCCACATACAACCAAATACTCTGCTGCCATAACATATGGGTGCCATGCGATGCCTCAAACCATAGCATAACCTTTGAAATAGGATATGTCACACGATGGTAAAACCATTTTAAGAGTATCCAACACATCCATGCCTCCTGCTACCCTGTGTCATATATGTGAAAGTGGCTCACCAACCCCTTGCTCACCATCCACACCCATTCATCCAAATGTGTGTGTCTCCTACCATGCTCCAACTTGGTATCCTTCCAATGGAGAATACCATACTCCCAAATCTAATTACTATCTTTTCATTTGATTGGATGTTGAAATGCAACCTCCTAGAGATATCCAAATGAAGACCACTCATCAATGACCAATTTGACCCCATAAGGATCCACATATGTTTTTGGAAAAAACTTCTCTTCTCATTAAGCTTTGAAGTGCTCATCAAGAAGGATCTATCATAATAACGAGAGATATCATCCATCATAAGATGTCTTCCAGCAATCATCTGCCTATCCAATTTCACACAAGTATAATGGTCATCAGAATGTCCCAATAATATCTAGGCCCCAAACTCATCATTGTTTCTCAATGACAGCACTGCTAATCTCCATGATGGTCCATCTGTTGTCTCATGATCATGCACAATGTTGAACCCACAATTCTGCATCAGATTGATTAGGATAATTCTCATCCTTTCCTCCAAAACTCTACACTCCAACCCAAAGTGTTGTGTGCAGCTCAACAATGATATATTAGGATGAATATATGTCCTCCTTGGACCAGTCAAGGGTCCTCTACACATTGATAGTCTGCTGCTCCAAATCAGAAATTTTCTATGACCCTTGGTCATGCAATTGCCCTAATGGCATGTTCCCACAACTCTCCATATGATGTGGTGAAATAATAGGAAGTGGAAATGTTTAAATACCTTGTTTAATATGATCCCTATGAACATCTTGTACAGCTACAAGGGTTCCTCCTACCAGTGTGTTGACCTCTCCAACTGCTGGTGATGATTGTTGTCAACCCTAGAGACAACCTTGAGTTGTGAAAGACCAGTGCCTAGGACATCTTATATATCAAGGAGCATATGATATAACGAGGAAAATTATCAGAACAAGGCCCTTTACTATTTCAATTTTAACATGAATGTACAATGTATGTGGAACTAGAATACTCATAAAATTAGCATAATGAAAGGAACACTGCAGAGGCAAGGAGTGAATCCTCAATATAAATGTATTAGACAACTCAAAGAAATCTTTCTATAAGGAGGGCTAGATTCTAAAAATGCCTTACAGAGGTGAAAAATTTGACAACATTTGCGGTGTAAGAAAGATAGGAGAAATACTAACCACTAATGAGATGAAATCCCAGAAACCAAACTAAACATGATATGGGCTTATGAAAATAAGAATCCATACATGTCCATAGCTTTTACAAATAACATCCCATAGCACTTAATATAGAAGAAGCATGGGTGAAGTGGGAAATGAAACAACATATCATGACTGAGCTATATTTAAAGCACTAGACAGGTTTAGCATAAGTATCAATTGTGATAAATTCATACCAGAACTAGTGAGCCACTCTTATTCCAGAACATGATACAAGAAAAATGGAAATAGTGAAATGAATAGCTAAACTATATCACATAAGGCAGAATAATAGACTATAAAGCACCAAGACTAGAATCCTCATTAAAGATAGAACTCCTTATCATTTAGAAGCAATGGGCTCTTCACATTTGTATTAAAGCTTCAACAAAATGCATACAAAAACTCTTTCACAGCAAATTCTTTAGAAAATCTGGAACCTGTTTCTCTTTAGTTGTTACTTATACAGAAGCCTCAAAAACATGAGCGAGAAGATATTTTTGGGAAAAATATCTTCCTCGCGTGCTAGTAATCAGTTTGAGGTCTCCATCAAAATTAACCAAAATTCATGATGAGGAATAGGAGCATCTCATCATTTACAATTAGGCTCACGAAATTTTAAAAAAAAAATATTAAACAACATTTTTTGATAGAAAATAAAATGTAGAAGTGGATTGGGAATTCCACTCGAAGTTTAAAAGTAAAAAACTAAAGTGAAAGTAAAAGGCCACTGAGGCTGAATCATGAATTGACAATATTCACTAACGAGATGGAGTCGATGCAGGTGCTGACACAGGTGGAGGAACGTTGGCTGATGAGCTGGCGACTAGGCTGGCATACCGAGTGCATCTTTGCTGACTATCTGCTGCAGGTTCAGGCACTGATGTGAATCTTTCCACCTTGATATAAGCTTCGGTGAGGTCGTCGAAATTTTCATCGGTGGGGATTTTGTGCTTTACCAGATGGAGGAGAGAAAATTCTTGGTGAAGTGACGAAACAATGGTCTTAGCTTTTAACCGGGTGGTTTTATCTAAAAGTACATCTGTCTGGTCCATCTCTTCCTTGAGACGTGCTTCGTACCCTGATAATGGTTGTAACACGGAAGGAGTAGTAGGATCCCAACATGACGGGAGTCCAGCCACTGTGATCTCGTCCCAAAACATATCAAACCGATCCATATTGGCTGCCACATGTTCTAAGGTCCTTGAAGCTATAATGCGGGTAGAGTCTTTGTCAATCATCTTCTGAAATTCAACGACCTCCTTGAACGTGCTTGCTATGCTGTGCTTCTCCACGTCATCAGACTTCAGCCCTTTTAAGAAAGAGATATAACTCCTGGCATGCTGGGCTTTGCTGGATATATTAGTATTTCCCTCATGAATCTTTCTTCGGAGATAAAGCACAGATGATTTTATTTCTTCAATGACTTTCAGGAAATCCCAATGCCCTTTCACCGCTGTAATGATTTCTGACCAAATTATTCTTCTGGCATCCCTGAAGGTGATATTACCCTTCAGGCGGCTGTTGAGATCGTTGATAGTCTTCTGTTGGTCAGCTTTTTCCTTCTTTTCCTGCTCATTTTCCTTTTGTGTAGCCTCTATCTTTCTGTAATTTTCTACCAAGGCAGTTTCCAGCTCAGTGATTCTTAGCCTTGCGATGGAAACCTACTTCTCTAGTGTAGCATTGGTAGCCATCACTGTAGTTAGCTGCTCGGACAGTGAACTAGTTTCCGATTGGGCTGAAAGTGGTGCATAATTGTGTGTATCCCAAGTCGTTTGTAGTTCCGTCAGCTTTCCCTAAAGAACAGCCATTTCTTATGCCATTTTTTCTTTTTCTTCCTTCTCCTTTTCCAGAGAGTCAACTAGGTCTACTTTATCTTTCTTGGCCTGAGCTAATTCGACTGTCTGTACATGATGGGAGGCCGGTATGCTAATCTTGCATTTCAGAGATGCCACCTCCTTCTGCAATTTCTCGATGACGTAACACTGTGGATTTGACTCTCCGGTTTCTTTTCCTTTAATAAACTCATGGAGGGTAGGTACTTGATTCGTGACGGCACAGGAATTTTCCTGTTCTTTTCTGAGAGTCTCCCTCACTTGGGCGTGCTTAGTCTCCAATTTTTTCAACGTGATCATGAGCCGCATTACCTCATCTTCTAACATATCACCAACCACCTGGAACATATTACATTCATCAAGGGCTAGCACCTTATCAATGTGGATCGCGTACTCAAGCACTCTATAACTGGTGGTACCTACATCCGCGTCCAAAATGGCCTTAGCCATAGCCAACACTAGGTGTTCTATGTCCAAATTCATGGAGGCTAAAATCCTGGTGTGGTATTTCTCCACGTATCCTTCTAGCTCGACCTTGTACTTATCCCTGATAGCTCTGGCTTTCAGGCTCCTTTCAATTGTGACCTATGAAGTATCATCCCTGATAGCCTGTGAAACTTAGGAGTAGTCAGAGGATGTAACACTGTCTCGTAGCACCTTGAGCCCACTTCTACTCCCATCGAGTTTTCCATATGGTATGAACGACTCGAGCAACTGTTCTTCCCCTATAACCTCTACCTCACTTGTCACTTTTTTCTACTTTTTGCGAGGGGGAGAACCTGTTATTGATGGGCCCACTTCTTCTTCTTCTTGACCTTTACCAGCTTCTCTTCCTGAAGCTGCTTCTCCTCTTTCCCCTATAGTAGATGAATCTGTCTCCATCTGCGAAAGAAAAGGCCAAGTTTCAAGATTAGCCCTCCACTCTATAAACAGTCTCGTTTCATGCACATAAGGAGTAGATTTCTTCCTCCTTCTTCTGTTAGAGATGATGCCCCACAGATCATAGGGCCAAACCTTCCCTTGACTTAAATCCATGTCTTGCAGTAGGTTCTCAACGATGGGGAGGGAATGTCTTGAATTGACAATAAAAGGGCCAATAGTAATGGGAAGTTTCAGGATGAAACCTTTCTTTGTAGGGACGAAGTGGAGTTGGTCAGATTTTAGGGTTTTCCTTATGTACTCCAGAGCATAAATTCATCGAGAAGGGAACACAAGCAACTGATAGGGGGGAACCTCGGCTCCATAAACCTGAATTTCAGTGTAATTGTCATATAGGTACCAAGCCCCAGTACTTTGGGTTTTACTAGCTTGTAACCAGCTCTTCATCTCAGGAAAAACCCTAGGTGAGGATGAATCATGGATGATAGTGTAGGCAATAGGCATGAACTCATTTAGAAATCTGGAATAACCCACCCCATTTGGTAACTGGTGTGTTGCAAAGCTCCAGTCGAAAACTGGTCGGGGTTAAGAATTTACCTTATATACCCTATCTAAACCCAAACCCTCGAACTTATCAGCATGCTAATATAGGAAGAGGTAGAAGAACATGGAACAAAAGCGGAAGTGACCAGTTTCTGAGAGCTCTTGGAACTGGGTCTGAATGTTAGAGGCTAGGAAACTAGGGATATATAGAAATACCCCCGTTTGAGACATTAACCATAAGAAAGAGACACATGCCCTGGAAATTTCCCCCAAACCGCCTACACCTAACAGACCTGCGATAAGAGCGAGGATGGGCTACACTCTTTCTTTGAACAAACTCAAAGGGAAAGATTCTACGGAAGGAAGAGATGTGGCCTAGTTGTTGGTTATAGAGGAAATGAAGTCTCTTTGTTGTTCCCATGGCAATTTAGCAAACTAAGGGGTTAAAGTCATTTCAATGAAACTGGTATGGCTCACACTAGTGGGAAAGAGGAGGGCTTGTCTGATAATGTCGGGAGAAAGAGAAAAAATCCTACTCCCTTGAGCTGATATAAACATGCCTTGACATTCGTCGTAGGCATCTATGAGCCAACAAATAAACTCGACCACAGGATAGACTGGAGGGGTAATTTGATGGTATGGGCCTGATAAAACCACTCGATATCGATCCCTATTCACATGTCATCTAAAAATCTCAGGTTTGATACTCCTGATGTGAAAATGGTATTATGGATCACAATTTTTGGCTTGTAGGTCTAAGAAGGGCTCGAACACGGGAGGGTTTCTGGTTTCACGGACCTAAGGGGTTTTTGGTTTTGTTTTCTTGGGGGTGACCTTTCCCATGACTGATAAAAGACGTTTTTTAAAAAACAAAAGGAAACTAGAGGGGGTATGAGGGATGGAATACCTGTGTAGTGGGGAATTTGCTCAAGAAAATGACGCGGGGGTACTGACAGTGACTGGGTGAACCTGGCACTCAGCTCCCACTTTAGTTTATACCGTAGTTGGATACCTGAAAAGTTTACTGCAGTAAAATACGGGGGACCGTTATATAGAACTGAAGATGGTTTGGAAAAAGGTGGAATGGTGATGTAAGTGGGGTGGGCATCGTAAGGACGTTGAAAATGGAGCATGCGGCACGTAAGGATTTGGTGTTTAACTACAGGTGGGTGAACGTCGCGTGCCAGGTTTAATACTGGTATGGGCCTCGGTACTAGTTCACCTAAGGACTTTACCTTACCTTGCTGCCACGTAAGCAACTTTGTTCTTGAAATGAATTCTTCGTGGAATCGTAGAATACATAGCATGAAGGCTTTAGGACCCACACTTCACTTCACCATATAACCCTTGCCTCACGTCCATCCCCGTGACATGTCACCACAATTCTGCGGGGGTATGGGTCTCTCACCCCCCCTCCGCTCCTTGACCCCCCAAAAATAGCATATGCGAAGACTCATTTAAACGTGCATTGTATAAAAGCAGGTTTTATTATAATATTTATCATTTTAGACCTTTTATACCATACCTTCGCTTGTTTGCTTCATGTTTAGAGCCTTTAAATTTTCCTCCCCCTTTTGGACATGTGCTTAGTTGTTCAACCACGTGACTTAGCTTAGCATTGTTTCTCTCCAGCCATTATTTAAATTTTTCATCACGAGTCATGACATTCGGTACTTTTCTACTCAAGGTTATATTTAAAAATGATTAATGTTAACCATATGATCAACATTAGCTCCACTCGGGGATGGCACGCTCATCCTTGGGTGTGTCAAGAACTTTGCAGACCACTTGTTAATTTTCCATGTGGAAACCACTCTTCAACACTTTTTATATTTCTCTTCATGATTCATCAAGACAAACATCATTCAAAGTAAACAAAGATGAAAGCAAAAAAATAATGTACAGTATAATACATCAGGCTCTCTCAGCCTGAATCAGAACTGGAAGTAAGGTTTGAGGAACTGATCGTTTACAGGGGCATCAAGCAAGTCTCCCTATAAATTTTCCAACTTGAACGTGTTATTTCCCCCTTGTTCCATAATTTTAAAAGGGTCGAACCAGAGTGGGTCAAACTTACCATGTTTCCCCTTATCAGCTCTTCAAATATCCCATATGAGCACTAAATCCCCCACCTATAACTTCCTCTCCTTGGCATGCTGATCGAAAAGGTTCTTCATCTTCTCTTGATATTTAGTTAGCCTCTGACTTACCTAGTTTCTTGTTTCTTCTAACTCCACCAGCTGATTTATTCTCCTGGTTGTTACACCATTTTTTGGTCATCTAACCTATTATCATTAGATGGACCCAAGTACACCATGTAAGACCAATTTTACCCAAAGTAAAATTGCTTTCACTATGTAAAATAACTTAATAAACCACATTTATTAGGTTGTTTATGGTCTAAACAGGAAACCCCAAATGGAAATATTAAACAAACCTATTTTGTTTGATTTTCCTCATGGAATAATTAATTAAACCATAAATTAATTATTATTCCTAGTCATGTTTAACCCAAAACAAAGAAATTAATTAGATAAACCTTTATTTATCTTATTATTTTCTAGGAATAATTATTTAAATCTTATTTAGACAATATTCCTTGTTAAATATGACCAAATCACCCACAAATAATTAAATAAATCATTATTTATTTAATTATCTTTCAACCACTTCCTTAAATAATTAAATAAATCATTATTTATTTGATTATCTTCTAACCGCTTCTTTAAAAAGATAAATAAATCATTTATTTATTTATTTTTGACAAATTAAGGGATTTGACCCAAGTCAAATACCTTTTCCCTCCAACAAATATAATAAAATATTCCATAAAAAGTGGATCTAGATCCGGTTAACCCATGCACCAAGATCTAGAATGACCCAATATTTTGTTATAAATAGGAGGGTTTTTCCTACCATTCTTCACCTTTTGTTGCCTATTAGATCACTCTGGATCTATACACTTGGTCCCATTTTTCCATCATTTGATGTGTGAGCTCCCATTGAGCTCTATTCTTTGCATTGGGTTTTCTACACTAACAAGAGAGAGAAATCTTAGATCTGAAGTGTTGAGGACTTCCAAGAACCCATCCCGCTGAGGAGAATTGGATACGCCTTCTTGCTTTCCTCCCAGGTGCCCAATTAATATAAAAATTCTTTCGAAAATTGTTCTTGTCTTATCTATTGGTATATGGAGCAAACCCTTGTTTTTACTGCTTAATGTCTTTCCATGCATAGATATGGTGTTTTGCAGCTCTTTTCTTGTCTAACTAACCGTAGATCTGAAGATATTGGCAACCACTTTTGTTGTTAGGGCTATTAGTTATGTGTAGCTAAAGTGGTCCTTTTTTGTACACTTTGACAAAGGATTCATACTAACAAATGGCGACTCCACACGGGTTTTAAATTACGACTGCTGTCGTTTTTCATATTCCTGCATATCCAGCTACTTCAGACCCTAGGGTTTCTTTTTAGCTGTTTATTTTCCCTATTTTTATGTTTTTTTTCTCACATAAAACCCTAAAACATTAAAATTTCTAACTTCCATGTGTTTTTGGCCCTATTGCGCAGGTCACCGACATCAGCCGCAACTGAGACGACAACTTTTCCGAAAGTCTTCCGCCGAGACAATCGGAGCGGGGGGTCGCACTTTTCAGCCCAAAAACTGTGACCTAGACCTCCAGGTCGCACTTTTCAGCCCAGTTTCTGCGACCTGCACTGAAAACAGGTCAGAACCTGCGACTTGCCAGTTTTTCAACTGTTTTTCTGCACTTTTTCTGGGTTTTTCTGAAGCTTCTGTCAGGGTTTTCTAGCCTCTGTCTTAGTCTATTTCGACCTGTTCCTGATCTGTTTTGCTCATCTAAGTGGGAACCTAGCCCCCTAGGGCTTCAGTACCCTCCACTTTTGGTGGAAGATTTTTAGCTGCTTCAGGCGTCTATTTTTTCAGAGTTTCAGCCTCCCCTTTTCCAGATCAGATACCTCCTTTTCAGATCCCTTTAAATCAGCCTTTCTTCCTTTCAAATCACCTCTTGTCATTTTTTTTGGACCTCTCTTTAGGACCTCCTCCCTGTCCTTTCCACTTTTTGCTGATTTCCCTCCTTTTTCCAGCCACCTTGCCTCTGTCTCTTGGTTGTGATCTGCACCTCTTTTCAGCAGCTTTATCCTTTAGATCCCTCTCCCTTTTGACCTTAGATATATTGGCCTCTTTTTCGTGTGTTTTGCCTAGATTTTTTCCCCTTTTTTAGCTTAGTTTTGAGAGACCCACCTTCTTGGGTTAGATAGATGCAAAAGTAGCTGTTAATTTTCTGTTATTTCAGCATTATATACTGTTCTCTGCAGATTTATTTTCAGTTACACAGCACACTTTTTTTTCTTGCTCTCAAAACGAAAAGGGTTTAAAAATTAAAATTAACGCACGCCACACACTGACCCTAAGTGAAGAAGCGCCTGGTTAACACCGCCTGGTAAAGACTTTAAAATCAATTGTCACTGCACATTTTCTTCCCTTGACCTCACTTGATTATGTCCATGTTTTCCCTTGTCAGTTTCCTTCTTCCCGTCATCATTGCGCCCCCAAGGCGCCTTTCCCGGAGACTTCTTGGCCTTCACCCTTAGTTTCCGGTTGATTGACCTGCTCCGTCCCGCCGTCGTCGAGCCAGTCCTCCTCCGAGTCCGCACTCTGACTCCTCTTCTGATTCATCAGGTTCTCCCTCTCCTCTTGGTTCTCCCCCTATCACCTTCACTATGTCTGGTCCAGGGCCTAACGTTAGCGGTGCTCCAGGCCCTAATGCCGGAACCACTACTAGCAGAACCGCCACAGGAACTACCTCGGCCATACCCTTGCTACCGTACATTGCAGGCCTCAGCCTCCCCGATTTCAATTAGTTGATCAATGACCCTATCCGCCACGATGTTGGGTTGCCTGCTATGCCAACCAAGCTCCCCTCTGACATCCCTAAGTTCGAAGGCCTTGCTAGAGAAGATCCAATCAATCATGTCTGATCTTTCCACATGTGGTGTTCCTCCAATTCCATTACCGATGAATCCATCCGTCTTCATTTGTTCCAATGCATGCTTACCGGTGAAGCTTCTAAATGGTATGTTGACCAAGCCACCTCTTCCCATACCACCTTTGCGACCCTTACCCAAGCCTTTTTATCTTATTTCCAGCTCCCTCTCCGATATGATACTGGCACGGAGCTCTTGACTTCATTCAAGCAAACCTCTTCGACCCACCTTTCCGCCCATGTTCAGGAATGGCGACGAAGATGGAGCTTATGTCGAGCCCCCCCCTTCGAAGATCGGGTTTACATGGACTGGTTCCTTCGCACCCTCTTAGCTCCTATCGGCAAAGATGTCGCCTCTCACTTTCCTCAAACCGAAGAAGTCGCCCTCCAAATAGCCTTGAAATATGACCTGATCTACGCTCAATCTGGTTATGTTTATACCGTTCTTCCTGACCTCCCCAGGCCCAGCGGCGCTAACGCCACGGGGGCATCTCATTCCACCGACGGTATCGTTGGAGCCCTTTCCCATCCGTACGCTCAACCTCCTATGTGCTATGGTCTCCCTCAGGGAGGGGCCAGCACCTATAACACTCTTCCCCCTCCCGGTAGCATGTATCCAGGATATGGCATGCCTCCTCCTTTTGCCCAACCTCCTGTTTACCTCAATTTTTCCCAACCTAACCATTACCTTTATCCGCAGCCTGGTGCGCTAACTCCTCCAGCATATGCGCTTCCATCTCCCTTGCCTCCTCCAAACTCGCAACAGCACTTACAGCCCCCTCCAGGGCAAGTATTTGCATAGCAGGGCGCGACTAATCCCCCTTCTTGTCAAAGAAGGCGGAGAGGCAATCAAAACCAATCTACCCCTGGTACCCGTGGACCCAATCCTGGTGTGGACCCTAACACTGCCAACCAGCAACAGGGCACTCAGTCCAAGCCGGACAGGCCGCTTTGCACAAGTAAGCCTTGTTCGTGTTGCGGTGTTTATGGTCATTACACCCACGATTGTCCCCTATTACCCCAGATGCGGCAGATGTGGGAGTCTCAAGCAACATTGCGCGGACAACACGCATCCCCTCATGCTTCTCCTAATGTGGCCACTACCCAACCAGCTGTGTGTACTGATCCTTTCCCTCAGCAAGGATTCGTGGCTACCCACCCGCCTGACAGCCAGGTCGCCACTCCCCCTTCCCTTTCTGGTTCCTCTGATTACCAGATCCTTATGATGCACTCCGATCCTTACCCGACCGTCGACCTTCACCTTCAAACTCGGTCTTGCCAGTACCCCAAGCCCCCTGCTCAGTCTGCCCCCGAGCCTCCTTCTTCAGGTTCTATAGAGCCTCTTTCGACATCCAATGGCCCCTTACATATCCCTCAACCCAAAGTTGAGGTTCATACCAAGATTCCTAAGGGACCCCTACATCGAAACACTGCCTCCGATCGAGCTGCCCATTCATATAGTATAGTAGATGATTTGGCACAATCTCCTGCTGCCATTTCCACACTGGAACTCCTCCAGTCATTCCCTTCCCAAAAGAAGGCTCTACTATCTGCCGTGGGCGCTGTAGATCCTGCTGATGACCAGATGATTGTTTTCGACGCCACTCAATCGGACCATCCTCCTCTCCCACATTCTGTTGCCTTCCAAATCCCAGTCAAAATCTGGAACGCCAACATTTCCCGGTGTATAATTAATGAGGGGGCATCCACCTGCATGATGTCCGCTTCGGTTTGGAAGCAACTCGGATCCCTTGAGTTGGCCCCTTCCACAATCACCCTTCGAGCGTGGGACGGCCATGCCTCCCAGCCCATTGGCCTGTTTCGTAATTGTCCTATCACCCTCGCTGGTAAGACTGTTTGCGTTGACGTCGAAGTCATCGACGCCCCGCTAGACTACAACATTCTATTGGGGCGAAGCTACACCTATGCTATGTCCGTTGTCCGTTGTACAAAGATTCCTCCCTGCTTGGAACTTTTCCTAATCTCCCTCCTCCTCCCATCACTGATCCCAGATTATTGAATGTTTGCATGATGCAATCGTCTCAGGCTGCCTGTAATCGGCCTGCCTCGGCTAGTCAGCAACCTCCCCCTCACCCTCCACAACCCACTCCTAGCCATTCATCTCAGCTAGCTGGACCTCCTCCTTCTGGCCCTCCCCCTATAGCTGGTATCCCTGAACCCCTTTATCCTCCTGGATCGGTTCCCCCAGGCCTTAACCATCTCGGAGCCATCCCTCCTGTTCATTACCCTGCTGGGCAGATACCTTTCCTGGCTCCCCCTCCCGGAGTATATTCTATCCCCGTCATGGCCACCCTCTCTCTCCCTAACCTGACCTTGGGCATACCAGTCTGGTACCTCGATCCTCCAGTAGCTACCCCTCCTGGTCACCCCAAACCCTACATGGCTTTGACACCGGTTCAACCGGTCCCCCTCGCTTCCTCCGTTGCCTCTGTGCCACCAGCACCTCTACAGGACCCTTCTCCTATCGTGACGGCTCCTAGAAAGAAAGGCAAAGCTCGCAAGGGGGCACCCAAAGACAAGAACACCACGACTGACCCAGCCCCTCCTTCGCCCGCAAAACCTTGTGCCTTATGTGATGTCGTCAGTCATGCCACCTATGCTTGTCCTGAGTTGCCCCGTATTCAGCCCATGGTTAAAGTCGCGTTCCCTGAAGCTACAGTCCCTGAAGCCTCCATTCCTTCTTCGTTCATAACCAAGAACCCCAAGACTCTCTGCACCAACAAACCCTGTGCTTTGTGCGGTGTTCATGGCCATTACTCCCACCATTGTCCTCACCTGACACATTATTGCGCCTCTTTAGAGGTAGTCCGAGAGTATGAGGTTGAACAGAATCAATCCGCCTCTCCCATACTCACACAGTATGCTTCGGGCCAGCCTGAGGATCCCCCCGCCCCCATCGACATTCCCCCCCCTGATGTTTAGATGACGGAGTCTACCACAACCATTCTTTACCTATCCTCCTCTGCGAGACATTCGGAGCCCAGTCCCCCTGTATCCTCTCCTGTCGTTTCGCATGACCACCGTTTTTCTACCCATACTCGAGATCACTCCACCCGTATCTCTGTTGACCTCCGTAGCCCGAGTCCTTGCCATACTTCCGATAGCCCTCATATACCACCCTCTAGTTTGTATATGAGTCATAGTCATCCTGCTCATTGCACTCCCTCCCACAGTTGCTGCTTGATGTCTTCTATCCACTCAAGCTACCGTCATTGTCTCCCCTCCCCTCATTTGTTGTCTTGTCACACCATTCCGTAGGACCCCCCGTCCACACCCTTTATCAGTTATGTCGATGGTGCAAGTCGTTATTCCCGGAATCTAGCCTCGGCAGGTTGGGCCATCTTCACCCCCTTGAATGCCCTTATTCTCTCCAACGGGGTCTGCATTGGTTTTGCCACCAACAATCAGGCCGAATATGATGCAGTGCGTGGTCTCTTAGTCGATGCCCTCTTCCATCGCATCCTCCATCTGCATGTTAGTTTGGAATCCTTACTTCTTATCATGCAACTAAATGGTGTTTATCGTGTGCATAACCCTGTGCTGTTTAGACGCTATTTACAAGTGAAACTATTGATACGTGCATTTGAAACCATAACTTTCAACCATGTACCTCGAGAACAGAATCATTATGTAGATAGTATTGCAAACCATGCTCTAGATTGGAATTTATCACACGCATTCCATACAAGACAATAACATTTATAATCATTAAAAATGATGCATATCCATAATATGTGTTGCAAAACATGTGTTTAGAGTCCATCTACTCTGATACATATGACATGCCCATAGCATGTTAAAAAAAACCCAAAACTGGGGGCACCACCTGCCCCTACCTACACACTAGGGGGCACCACATGCCCCACACCTACTTACTATCTGGTGGATCCCGAGCTAATGGCTCTGCCCCTGCAGCCTGTAGATCACTCATCCCCTGACCGGCCATCGCCATGCGCCGCATGACACCTCGCCATTCCGAGGGTAGACCAATACATGGCTCTATGTACTAGTCGTCTAAGTCCTGCCACCTGCGCTCTGATACTCCAGTCAGCAACCTTTCACATCTACAGCGGATGTCCTCCAGAAGGGCGGCTGCATCCTCATTATGCGCTGCTCTCGACCCACTCGGACCTGCAGCTCCAGATGCTGCCAGTCGTCCCATATATCCGGCCAGTTTTACCGAAGCTATATCTGCATACCAAAAGTGCATGAATCAGTACCCTATCTACTATTCAAAAACTTTAACATGCCCATACAATAATAGCAATCTGTCACTTACCATCAGGCCCCCATACTCGACCAGGCGGAAGTGGCAGGTTCGGATCTCCATAATAACTCATCCCACTATAGGGATAGTCTTCTATGTATAACGGCATCTGATCCCAATGGGCAAAGAACTCAGGTCGAAACACTCACCTGACTGCCCCTCCTCCTCCTCTGCACAGTAGCCGCCCCCACCGGTGCATCTTGGGCTCTCTCGGGCCCCCATCTGGAAGCTGTATACGAGGCTGCAAGGTCGGGATCTTCTCAAAGAAGAAGGCGCACAATAAAGTCCCATATGAGCAATTGTGGTTCACTTGCCGCTTGCAGAGCGACAACTGTCATTTTAACGACACCAGCATCATTTGGGCCCACCCATAGTAGGTCCCACTCAACACACTCTCTACAAGCATCATCTGCCCCCCGGTGATGTGATGGAATGCCTGGTTGCCGAGGATATGCAGCACAGCTGCAGCCACTGCACGGGTCTCTAGCCTCTCTAGATCCCCGATCGGTATTCGAGTCCCCTTGACTTGGAGACCCGGTCGACAATGTCGTTCCACAAACTCCATGATATGTCGCCCCCGCAGTAATACTGGCTGAGTGTTTCCCACCATTCCCAGTGGTGGGAGGCCCGTCAGGAAATACACATCCTGGACTGTCAGCTCGATCCTGTGCCCCTGCACTACAAAGACCTCATGCTCTGGATCCCAGTAACTGATAATTCGGGCCAAAAAAGGCTCTCCTACCCTCATAAAAGGGTTCTCCAAAAACTTTAGAACCCCAAACCTGGCCAACACACAACGGGCACCCTGATCCGCCTGGATCTCTTCCCGTAATGTACTCAGGTCTCTCTCTCTCCAGTTAACCCGTAAATCTACCATACCTGCACAAAAACATCATCTTTTTCAGCATACAGATCAGGAATACCATAACCAAACACAAAAACCCAACTCTCAGCCATAAAACAGCACCAAAACCCCCTCATCTCCCAGGTCACAGTTTTTGCCCTGAAACCTGCGTCCCAGGTCGCACTTTTTGGCCCAAAAAGTGCGACCCGACTGTAGAGATGAAGGAGGGTCTGTTTCTGAGATTTTGGGCCCTAAACCGAACTTTCAATCCATCAAAATGAAAGAGTAAGGTTAGGCCTCTTACCTGTAACTGACGGATCTCGATTCCAACGGTCGGTTTGTCCGCTACGCTCGCCGCAAGATTTAGGGCCTTCTCTCCTCTCTGCATTCACCACAGCAACAATAGAAAATGAGTGAATTTGGAGGGAAAACTGCCTTATTAAAAGAGAACCCCTGTTTCTTCTTCTGACTGCTGCGACCATACCGTAGCCCCATTTGACAAACTGTATGCACCGTTAGAAAGCTCTCACCGAGGCCTCAAATGGGTATTTGTTAGTTTTTTTTGTGATTTGATACTTCACCAGGACACATTTTGTCCACGAAGGGTCACTTCACCCATCCTTAAAATCGAATTTCCTCACTTACGACACTTGTAGTTGGGGCACCATCTTGCCTCCTTACTTGTCTTTGTTCGTGTCGATTTTCATCATGAGTTACCATCTTGTACTCATGTTTTTATGGTCCCCCATTAGGCCTTTACTGTGTGGCAGCACCATCAAGTCGCCCTTGTTTAGAGCATCCAAGTTGAGTCATCATCGCATTCATGGAGTCTATCCGGAGTCCCTTTGTACCCCTCTATAGCCCTCCATCCTTCATTGCTTGGTCTCTCTCTTGTGTCGCACTTTATGACCTTTAGTCCCACTGTCCCCTATCCCTTATGATATTGTGCTAGTCACTGCCATGGCATTCATGCCCTTTATGCTCTAACAAAGGAAGTCGTCCATTTGCTACTCAGTCCTATCCACTTCACTATCACCATTAGTGTCAGTCTGTCCGTCACTCTATTATTTTCTCTCGTGCCTTAGTTGAGGATCTCTCATCACCTCACCTATGGCAGACCTTCTTCTGTCGACATCAGCTCATTCATTGCAGAAGCCAGGTCTAGAGGGCGATGTACCTTGGTTCCAGTTTCCACTCTTTTTCGGTGCCTCGGATCAGGCAAAGGGATCTCTCATTTCCCTTTGACTTGGTTGTTTCTCCACGCCAGCTCCTTTCAGCATGACCGAGATCCGTATACTTGATGGTTCAGTGATACAGCAGCAGCTCTTGATGATTCCCAGGTGTGTGTGAGATGTCTCAACCCTCATGAGGGGGTGGCCCTGCAGGTAGCCCCCCACATGCCCGAATGACCTCCTCCTTGCAGCCTTCGATGCAGCTCCAGATATTTGATGATGTTGGCCTTAGCCACTTGCAGCGCCTCTTTGATTTTCATGTATCAGTCAGATTTTGTGAGCCCTTCCCCATTTACAGGGGGAATTTAGGTTGTATTTGTATCTCATGTACTCAGATATTATTGTACAAGTCCTGGCTGTTATCCCAGGCACATCATGTATATGGGATTCCTCATTGTATTTTTATCTGGCTCATGATTATGCCAGCTGTACTTTATGGTTCGGTCCCTTGTTTACTAGACACACTATTCTTTTGTACTTTGTCTCGGCGGGCATAGGTATGCCTCCCCCGCCGCCTTCAGCACAGGTACCCTCTCATAAAAAAGAGACTTGTTGCACCTGCGAGTCTCGTCTCCTCAGGGTCTAGTTCTTCAGCACACTATCTACCTTGCATTTCTCTCTCTGACTTCCCTTTTGTTGTCTAGTGATTGAGTTCTTACAACGTACTTCGGTCATACGATTTGCTCCTGACACTCGCACACTGGGGGGCAATCTGTTACACCATTTTTTTGTCATCTAACCTATTATCATTAGATGGACCCAAGTACACCATGTAAGACCAATTTTACCCTAAGTAAAATTGCTTTCACTATGTAAAATAACTTAATAAACCACATTTATTAGGTTGTTTATGGTCTAAACAGGAAACCCCAAACGGAAATATTAAACAAACCTATTTTGTTTAATTTTCCTCATGGAATAATTAATTAAACCATAATTTAATTATTATTCCGAGTCATGTTTAACCCAAAAACAAAGAAATTAATTAGATAAACCTTTATTTATCTTATTATTTTCTAGGAATAATTATTTAAATCTTAATTACATAATATTCCTTGTTAAATATGACCAAATCACCCACAATAATTAAATAAATCATTACTTATTTAATTATCTTTCAACCACTTCCTTAAATAATTAAATAAATCATTATTTATTTGATTATCTTCTAACCGCTTCCTTAAAAAGATAAATAAATCATTTATTTATTTATTTTTGGCAAATCAAGGGATTTGACCCAAGTCAAACACCTTTTCCCTCCAACAAATATAATAAAATATTCCATAAAAAGTGGATCTAGATCTGGTTAACCCATGCACCAAGATCTAGAATGACCCAATATTTTGTTATAAATAGGAGGCTTTTTCCTACCATTCTTCACCTTTTGTTGCCTATTAGATCACTCTGGATCTATACACTTGGTCCCATTTTTCCATCATTTGCTGTGTGAGCTCCCATTGAGCTCTATTCTTTGCATTCGGTTTTCTACACCAACAAGAGAGAGAAATCTTAGATCTGAAGTGCTGAGGACTTCCAAGAACCCATCTCGCTGAGGAGAATTGGATACGCCTTCTTGTTTTCCTCCCAGGTGCCCGATTAATATAAAAATTCTTTCAAAAATTGTTCTTGTCTTGTCTATTAGTATATGGAGCAAACCCTTGTTTTTACTGCTTAATGTCTTTCCATGCATAGATCTGGTGTTTTGCAGCTCTTTTCTTGTCTAACTAACCGCAGATCTGAAGATATTGGCAGCCACTTTTGTTGTTAGGGCTATTAGTTATGCGTAGCTAAAGTGGTCCTTTTTCGTACACTTCGACAAAGGATTCATACTAACACTGGTCGCATCATCGGGTTCTTCTTGACTTCCTTGCATGAATCGGGCTAAAAGTAAGGCTAACTGTACAGGGAATACTACTACCCTCCCATATACTAATTCATATGGGGAATTCCTAGTTTCTCTCTTGCTGGTAATCCTATTGGCCCACGGAGCGAATTTCAACTCGGAATCCCAATTTTTCTGATTTTCGTTGATAGCCTTCTTTAGTTCCCTCACCAAAGTTTTATTTGAAGACTCTGCCAGGTCATTTCCTTGTGGGTAATAAGCCATAGATTGACCTAGTGCGATGTTATACTGCTGGAAAAAACTGACAAACTTTGCAGATTTAAAGGCCTGTGCATTGTCGGTCACTATCTTGGCAGGGCAGCCAAATCTAGATATGATATTTTCTTCCATAAATTTCATTACCACAACATCTGTTGCATTCCTTGTAGGTATGGCTTCCACCCAATTCATGAAATAATTTGTGGCAGTTAATATCCACTTATGTTGACCACTTGATGGAGGATGTATTTCACCGATAAAGTCAATTCCCCATTGTTGGAATGGTTCACCCACGTGAATAGGGATCATGGGCAGAGGTGCCAACTTATGTCTTTCAGCAAACCTTTGGAATTTATCACAAGCTCTAACCCAGGCAGACACATCTCCAAAAGAGTTAGGGCCAGTAGAAACCAGCTTTCAAGATTTTGTGAGCAGTAGCCCTCCAACTATAATGACCCCCACAGATTCCTTCATGAAATTTGGCCATTATACTCTCTACCTCGTCCTCTATGAGACACAGGAGCAGAATGCCTGAGGGATCTCGCCAGTATAGCCATCCATTGGCAAAAACATACTTCTGCGATCTCAACCTTAGTGTTATGTATTTAGCTTTATCACAGCTAGGAGGGTAGCTGAGTGTTAGAAGATACTACACTATCTCTTTGTACCACGGGCTGATGAGGTACTTCATATGTGTCTTCTGAGTAGCTATCTCTACTCCCTATTGCTCTTCTTTCTTCTCAGACTCCTCATTTTCTATCATGGATAGATTTATACCCAAGCCTGACAGTTTGATTCAGACAAGATTTTGGCTAACTCTTGTCCCTTGATCAATTTGGTAGGGCGGCTATCTAGCTCATACTCTTGTATTTTTGCAATCCATTTCCCTCTTTTTCCTTTGCTATCTCCTTGGATAAGAATATATTTTACAGCTGCTGTAGGCACAAACGCAGTGATATGGGACTGCAAGACATACATGCGAAATGATTTGAGAGACTTCACCAGAGCATATGCCTGCTTTTATAATATGTTATATTTCAGCTCAACATCACAGAGCACCAGACTGAAGAAAGAGATGGGTTGCTCATACCCTTCTTCATTTTTCTGCAATAAAACTCCTGTCACTGTATGAGGTGATGCAAATGAAAATATCATGAAAGGTTTGGCATAGTATGGTCCAGCTAACACAGGGGCTTTTGCAAAGGCATTTTTTATCCTGGAAAAGGCCTCTCGTGATTCCTGGGACCGCTTTACCTCATTATTTTTCTTCAGCATGTTATTTATATGTCTAACTATCTCAACATAGTTAGGGATAAATCTCCTCAGAAAGTTAATGCGCCCTAGGAACACCTACACCTCCTTTTTATTTCTAGGAAGAGAAATTCCATTTATAAATTCTACTCTCTTAGGATCTATTTTTACCCCATATTTGGTCACAATATGTCCCAAAAGCTTACCCTCTTCTAATGCAAACAATGACTTCTATGGATTGAGAGAGATACCATACCTTCTACACTTCTCAAAATTTGTACGCAAGTGTTCAATGTGCTCTGCATCATCTTTTGAGAACATAGTAATATCATCCAGATATAATAACACAAACTTATCTTGCTCCCCAACAACGGCAATGTCCATGGCCCTTTGAAAAGTGGCCCCTGCGTTAATCAACCCAAAATGCATCCTGGCATACATAAACGTACCCCAACGAGTGGTAAAGGAAGTCTTCTTCTGATCTTCTAGTAGTACAACCACCTGATTTTAACCATATAATCCATCCATCATCGACATCCGATAATCTCCTACCACTTTCTGCAGGATGTGATCCATCTTTGGCAGGGGATAATTATCCTTTAAGGATGCTCAGTTTAAATTTCGGAAATCAACACATAGCCTTATTTCTCCATTCTTTTTCTGAACTGGGACTAGGTTTGCTACCCACTTAGAATACCTTAATGGAACAATGATTTTGGCCTTCAACAGTTTCTTAATTTCTTTCTCAATGGAGGGAATCAGTAGGGGATTTATCTGTCTAAGCTTCTGCTTATGTGGTTTTGCATCTCCCTTCAGTGGAATTTTGTGCTGCATGATGCTGATGTCGAAGGTTTTTAGGTCCTGATAAGACCATGCAAACACATATTTGTATGACTGGAATAATTTTTGGTAGAGATATTTATATTCCTATCGGACTTTCTTGGATAACTTCACAATTTTGGGGTCAGCATCAGTACCCAAGTTAAGATCTTCTACCTGATTTTCCTCTACAACTTTGTTTGGCTGCAGTGGGACATCGTTCCTGTTAAACAAAATTTCTAAGGGCACTAGTCCTTGGGGTATAACGTTGCCTTTTAGTTGCAGAACTTTATGGCCAGCCACCTTTTCTTCCCATTTATTTTCTGAAGTGTTTTCAGCCTCTTCTTCTTCACAAGCATCAATCTCCATGTTGGAGAACTCCCCAACTGTTTCCAGGAATATTTTCACTTGTTCTTCATCCTTAAGCACCTGCCAATGCTTTATGTTATTTGGGATTGATGGTCGATAACGTACCTTAATTTCATATCTTAGGAGAGGGTTTTGAGGTGGATGAAAATTACTGGTAGCAACTGCAAGGGAGTCTGCCATCCTATTCTACTCCTAGGGCATGAAATGAATATTAAATGCCAAGAAAATTTTTTCCACTAGGTCCCAAACTTCGCTCCTATAAGCCCGTAGCCTACGATGCTTGGTTTGGCACTGATTATTCACATGTCTAACCACCCATTCTGAATCTCCCATAACCTTTAAAATATGCATGTTCATGCTCCTAGCTGTCTGTAACCATAATAGAAGTGCTTCATACTCGGCCACATTGTTAGTGGCTTCATAATCTAGCTTGAAAGACAATGGGACCCATTGGCCTGTAGGAGAAATCAATAATACTCTAGCCCCATTACCTTCTCTGGAGTTTGCTCCATCAAAATGAAGTGTCTAGATTCCTGCTTCATGGCTCTCTATGGACTGCTCGGTCTTGATCTGGCAAAATGATGGTTCATGAGCGTAATCTTGATCTTGTTCTAGCATCAAACATGAGAAATATCCCTCCTTACTATAAACCAGAGAATTAAATGAGTTGTCAGCCTTGGTAACTGTCTTGACAAATCTAGTTTCCCAGTACAACCTCCTCTCCTAGCCACCAAAAACTAGGAGAGTAGCATAGGTCAAGTCCAACTTGATTGACCCACCAATTTTAGTCCCCCAGGACCTTGACAGCAACATGCCAAAGCGGGATGGGATGTCAGCCACCACGATGTCCATCACCACACTTTTTGTTGGGATTTGGGCCAGATTGACCACCAAATCTTTGATCATACACAGGAATTTAACTCTTTTGGAATCAGATGAATAGAGGTCCTTGTATGGATGGGTGATTTGTAATCCTAGTTGTTCCATAACTGACAGGGGCAATAGGTTATGGGAAGCTCCTGAATCTAACATACAATTATGCAACAACAGGTCATGAATTACTAAGGACACATAAAATGGGGGAGTAGAGGCATCTAATTCCTCAAAATGTGGGCCAAATACAACCATGGGTATTTCTTCTTGAAGGTTCAGACTTTCTATAATATGTGTTACTTCTGGGGGAAGCATAAAGGATGTGACCTGAGACTGATATGTAGACTGCTTCAACAATTCGGTCAAGGGAACTGGGATTTTGACCTTCTCAAGCTCATTTTGTAAATTGAAGGTAGAGGAGGACTTATCTACTAACATATCTTTTGACTCTTTTCTTTGGACAAGGGTTTTGAATTCCTTTGTGACTGAATTTACATTGGGGGGAGTAACAACTTGTGAAGAGGAAGGAATTTGATTAGCAGACTGCAAAGATTCGTTAAGAGGCCTCTTACCTTTTTCTTTGGTCCTTTGAGTTGCTGTCTCCTTCTGAACAGATGATTCCTCATGAGGTGCATCCTCCTCTTGATCCTGAGTGCGAGTTATATTCCTAGAAGATATGAGGTCATATCTTCTATTAAACTATGCTTGCATGAAATCGACAAAATGCTTGTAGTAGTCATCGATCTCAGGATCTTCGGTGCTTTCATTAACTTTTTCTTCCACATGTGATGGAGTCTGCACTTCATCACTTCCTTGTAGGAGACATTCTATTTCATCACTATTTGAGAAATAAAGGTATGTCTCCTCTTTCTCATAAGTGGTGTCTTCGGTGGGACCATCTACCTGACCTTCCAAGTACAAAGGGTGTGCTATCTGATCTTGTTGCTTCTTCTGTTCCCTTTGTAGTATCTGCGAGGGTGGTTTTCTCTACTGAGGGTTGTACCCCCTGTTTGGAGCATTCTGGAAATTCTTGGAGGATGAATTTTTGGCCTCTAGTTCAAGTTTGACCAGCTTACTTGAAATATTATTAATCATTTTTTTCATTTCCTGAATCCTGTCATTAGCTGAGTCTCTATCTTGGCTAGAGGTAGATACCTCCTCTTTTCCCTTTCTTCTAGTATCTTGTTTAGATTTTCCCTTTGATTTACCAGTGGAGGAAAAAATTTCCTCCAACTCTAGTGCATCTGTTTGAGCATCATCCAGGGTGGCAGCTTTTCTTTCTCTTAGAGAAAAACCGAATTCTGAGTCAAAAGCTGCCACGAAAACTACTTTAGTAGCAGTTTGATGAGGTTTCATATCAGCAAGAAGGCTCAAATATAGTTTGTTAAATCTCTTGATGAACTCTCACACCCCTTCATTATGTCTTTTCCTGAGTGTGTTAAACTCAGTAAGACAATGTCCATGATCTTTCTTCTCCCCCCATTTTCTGAGAAAAGTGTTGAGCCCTAAAGATGTCCTTTCCTTTCACCAAATTTCACTTCATTCCAATTTCCCTTTATCAGATATAGGATTAAAAATATCAATAGGAATGATTAAAATCACTTTAAGAATGCATGCAATGACTGACTTATTATACTTTTTTGGTTTTGTTTTCATAGTGATTTTTGATCAGACTTAGCTACATAATGCAGCCATTTTGTAGCTAGTCGCATATTCCACAGCCATCTTTATGTTCACATAGGTTACAGGTGACACTTGAGGGAAAAATGCATATGGTTAAATTCTAGAACTCTCCTACATCATTCCTTGTCCTCCATGAAGGTTGAGAAAAAATCTGCAAGTGGTTATGCAAGTGGA
Source organism: Pinus albicaulis (assembly GCA_034641835.2). Taxonomy (NCBI): domain Eukaryota; kingdom Viridiplantae; phylum Streptophyta; class Pinopsida; order Pinales; family Pinaceae; genus Pinus; species Pinus albicaulis. The sequence continues at coordinate 381,223,355 of CM076578.1, read as the reverse complement.
GAAAACCAAAACTAAGAAGTAGAATTCTACAAGGATAAGGACTCTGTAGGTGTATTCAGCAAAATACGAGTCCTCAACAGGAGTTCTGGTTCAATTTTGATTGTAAAATACATCCAATTCCTATTTCTACTCAATGACAGTTATGTATTTGCTTATAAGAATAACTCGGTGAACCGAGAAACAGTTAGTTAGTTGATGTTTTGTTGTTAGTTCTCAAAGACTGTGATACTCTATTTCTGAGCGTTTTTTTCCTTTAATGAAAGAAGTACAACTTTGATGCATGATCTGAAACAACTTTGAGGAGTTAAGGATTCATGTGCCAATCTAATGGTAGAGGGCCCCTACTGTCCGAAAGGCTTTGTGCATGTTTTCTTGATAAGTGACCTTTAGCTCTATTTTGTTCTTAACTTAGGCAGTTTTCTGAGTTTATCCTCTTTTATCATGCTTATTTCATTTACTTATATTGAATATTACAGTCAATATTTTTCTCATGAGCTGTTCCAATATATCACTAATGCGTGAATGATATATAGCTGTAGTACTCTTGAGTTAATTGCACTTTAGTTCAGTTATGTTCATTGTATTTCAGTTTTATTAGTTAGTTGCATTCTAGTCCTATTAATTAGACTTTAAAAACCTTCATTATTTTATAAGCTACTCTTGTTCTTAAATTCTTCTAACACATCATTATCATATGAATAAGAATTAGTTATATCATTTTGAGCTCTTGACTGTTCTGCAATTTCTCATAATTTTACAAACAACTTTTTTCCAAAGTTATTCCAAGAGATTTCTAACCCTTGAATGAGGCTTAATAGTAACATTTTGAGTTTCAGAATGAGTTAATTCTAGTGTCATAAGTTATTTTAGCATATGGTTCCTTACTATGTTGTAGATAATCTTTTCTCAAAATTTTCCAGCAAATTTCTAACAATGGATGAGATTTTCTCTGTGTTATTTTAAGTTATTGTTTACTAAAGAGAACCCCATTACATCAAACTTATCCTTTTCTCAAGTTTTTCTAACATACCTCTAATGAAATGAATTGGACTGAGTTTAATGTTATGAGTTACTTTTCTTATCAATTTTACAATCTGTGGATTAGCATTTTTTATTCTTAGGTGTCATTCATAGTTTAGAGTATATTTTGTTCTGTTTTAGTGTGATCAGTAACTTCTCTTTGCCAACAATTTAGTTCTTTTCCTCTTAGAATAAAAACACAAAACCAAAAACACTAGAAAAACACTAAATACAATGAAGTAGGAAGAATATACCTAGGCACATATAGTGCACTTCACTTCAACAGTTTACTAGCTCTAGTTGACAATTTATGACATCAATTTAGAAACACTAAGTTGAGTAGACATTTTGGCGTCGTTGCTGAGGAAGTGTAACTAGGTAGCCTTGTTTCTTACCTCCCAAAAACAATGATATGCGTAGAGAAATAGACTCAAGGGGCAGATTTATAAGAAGCAGAAGCTTGATTCCTAGAACACCACTTGTTCCACCAAGACCAAGAGGCAGCACACCTCCAAATAAAACCCACATCTAATATTTTACTAATGATAGACTTCCAGAAGACTTAAGATTAGATATTCCATCAAAAATACCTTCCACTTCATCCACTAAACCTGTCTTAGAAGAAGATTCAAGGACCCCTGCTAGAGACATAAAATTTTCCACTTCCATAGGAGAATCAACCATGGCAGAAGAAGGGGGAGGAGGAGTCTTTAATGGAGAACATACACTATTTGGTGGGGGTAGAGGTAGAGGTATATGAGAAGGAGGTAGAGGTGCAGAAGGAGAAGGAGGAAGAAGAAGAGGTATAAGGGAAATGGGAAGCTCTTTTGGGTTTCCTATAGTAGATGAAGAAACCAATGCAACTATGAAAAATATTTCACCCTCTATCCTTCCAAAATTTTATGGACTCAAAAGTGAAGATCCTGAAACCTTCCTATTTGAATTTGAAGTCCTATGTAGAACCTATGATTACTTACAAGATGCCCAAAAACTTAAACTATTCCCTTTAACATTGAAAGAAGCAGCATTAAAATGGTTTATGAGTTTGATCAACAGTTCTATTAGGACATGGGAAGAAATGAAACATGCATTTCTAGAGAGGTATTTGGATTACTGTATGCCAGTCAAACATAAGGAGGAATTTTTTAAAATGCTACAAAAAGATGATGAAAATCTGGAATATTTGTTGGAAAGGTTTAACTATAACATCAAGAGAGAAAAAATGGAAAACTTAGACCAAGATACTTTGAAAGCTGTCTTGTTGAAGACAATTAGGGATGAATTTCTAGATATCCTTAATATGATGGGAAAAGGAGATGTATATCGGCTCACATTACCTGAAATAGCTAAATTGTGTATCAACCTTTCAAGAGGGAAATCTAAAACCGTAAAAGGACCAAGAGACCCTGCTCTTGCAAGGGCAAGTAAGTCTACTTCTGGGACAGTAAGTAGGGAAGAAATAGGACATATGCTTGATGAATTCAAATCTGATACTTTAGGGAGTCTTAGTGAAAAAATAGACACCCTTAAGTTACAAAACAAGCAAAAATATGAATCTGATGCCTTAGCAATATTTTTTCCCAAATGTAGAAAGAAGCATGCCTTGAGAGAGTGCCCTTTTGATGCAAAAATAGTAGAGACTTGTGTAATTTGTTCAGAAAAACATGAGACCAAGAGTTTCCCTTCACTTCCTGGCCTTAAAGCTGTCTTTCAAGAAGAAACCCTTACAAATTCCATAGAATCTCTCAATTTTGTCTCTAGGAGGCCTTGGAAGGGACCTCAAACACAACGATTCCATGATCAGCTGTATAATCAACCCCCACCAAATTCGAATTCTTGGCAGCAACCTTGGCCCCAATTCAAAAATCAATCTCAAACTTGGACACAAGGAGCACAAAATCCCTATGGAAGATACTCTCAGTACTATCAATATCCACCATCTTATCCACCATATCCAAATTTCCCTCCTCAACAAAATCCTCCTCAAAATCCACAACATCAAAATCCACCACTTCCATTACCATTTCCTCAGAAATAAAATCAGTTACCTGCCCAACCCATACCAAACCCCAACAACAAAAATCCTCAGAACACATACATGATAGAAGGCCAATAGTTCCCAACCTATTTTATTACTCCTTTATACCTTAATGATGTTCAAGTTAGGTCTAGAAGAATACTTGAAAAGAAGAAACCTTCTGTAATCATACAAGAGAAAAACAACTCTGAGGAAGATTCTCTATGAGTAAATAAATGTCTTGAAGAGAAAACATATTTTCAAGACCCAAACATTGAAAAATCAAAACAAAAAGAACCAATAATTTCAACTCCTATATTAGAGCAGCCATCAACATCCACCTCTACACCTCCCTTTCCAGAAAGATTACAAATTGATAGGGGTGTATAAAAACAAATTATGGTGCCTAATTATGATTTCCTAGATGAGCTAAGGAATTTTTGTATTAAGATCCCATTATTACAAGCTATCAAGGAAATTCCAATCTTAGAAAAGACAATAAAGGAGTTGAGCATGAAAAAAACATGAAAAAGAATAAAAGAGACAAAGAAAATTCAACTGGCAGGAACAATAGCAGACATCATGATGGGTAAGATTGCTATTCCAAATTATCTAGACCCAAGAAATCCAGTTGTTAAAATACACATCAATGGAACTGAGATTCAAAACACACTTATTGATTTATGAGCAGCAATCAATATCACGAGTATACAAATCATGGATAAGCTAAAAATTCCTAATCTTCTTCTTACACCCACATTATTACATTTAGCAAACAGATCTGTGATAAAACCTGATGGAGTAATAGAAGACATTCCAGTGTCCCTAGATTCTTGGGAGTATCCTATGGATTTTATGATCCTAACTCCTAAAAATAATCTACGAGGGCATCCTATTATATTAGGAAGACCTTGGTTAGCTACAGCAGATGCTTTCATTAGCTGTAGATCCGGTGATATGTACATCTCTGATGGTAGTTCAACGAAGAAATTTACCTTGTATCCTCCAGCAAAAACAATTACAGAATTAGATGATACACTACAAGAAAAAACCACATTGGTGAGGGTCATGCTTGTGACAGACCTTTAAGGTCCATCACCAATGTCACATATGGTGACGGTCCTTAAAAAACCGTCACTGTAAGTGTATATAGTGATGGTCCTTTATGGTCCGTCACCAAAGACATTTTCAATGACAATTTTGGTGAGGGTCGTTAAAGGCCCATCACTAATTCTCCCTTTGGTGACACTTCTAGTGACGAACTTTTAATGACCCTCACCAATGCTCTTTTTGTTACTTTTGGTGACGGTCAAAAAATGTCCGTCATCATTGATAATTAAAAAACCGTCACTGTAAGTGTCTATAGTGATGGTCCTTTATGGTCCGTCACCAAAGACATTTTCAATGACACTTTTGGTGAGGGTCATTAAAGTCTCATCACTAATTCTCTCTTGGGTGAAACTTCTAGTGACGAACTTTTAATGACCCTCATCAATGCTCTTTTTGTTACTTTTGGTGACGGTCAAAAAATGGTTGTCATCATTGATCATTCCAATGAGATTTTGATGACGCTATGTGCCTGTTAATATAGTTTTTGTCAAAAGATAACGATTTAATGCCATTATTGTAGAGTATTTTTTATAATATGTCCAAGGCCATAGTGGTTAGGGTCAGTCAATTTTTTAAGAAGTAATTAGTGTGTATTATTTCCCTCAGGTAATGACTAGTCAAATAGAGATTTCCTATGAGTCAACACATGATTCATATCTAATGTTTATTATCTAGAAAATTCCCTTTAGATAAATTTCCACTATTGTGTGTAGGAAATATATTATCTAATACATAATCAAGCTCTGACAATTCTATTAATGAGAAAGACCTAACACTCCTCAACAATCTGGGCACACCTAAAATTAATGCTTTGGCACACACTAACATTTCTTAGCACCCCACATGTCTTGGAACATCTTTGTACCTAGAACATCTTGTGATGACACTGGCGCCCAAGCACATGGTGGCATGCACTAGCACAACATGGAACTCTCCTAGCATGTGTTGGCATGTTGCATATAGTCCCTAGCATGCCCTGGAACACCTTGGTTGAATGCATTGACATACATTAGCACTTGGCACAAAATGCCACTTGACATGTACCCAAATAGAATATTTGGATTCCTTGCGAAAATCTACCCAAATGGAAGAAAAAAAAATCGGTCGAATCAGAGCTTGGATGAGGGAGATATCATTGATTTAAAATTAAATCTTTTTTAGAAACTTTTTGTAATGTCAGGACAATTATAATGTGCACGATTCAAGAACCTATATGCATGCAAAGCTTTGAGGAGAAAGGCAGAAGTTATAGACTTGGTGGTTTAGAGGGAGCATACATTACCTCTCAACATGCATCCTCATGAGAAGCAGTCTCAGAAGGTTGTGGAGTAGCTGCCACAATTGGAGAAGTAGAGAGGATACCGAGTGGAAGCGTCCACTCAAGCAGAGACCTCCATGAGGGGGGAATTTCGACCCAGATGGGAAGAGGGAGCAACCATACCTTGAGGTGTAAGGTGGGGTGATTTGTAGACATAATCCCAAGATAAGAAATTTGGGCAAGGTCCATTGAGATGCCGTGTCTCATGGATCGAACCTGGCTATGAGGAGACCACAGTACAACAGTAGTAGGAAGGATCAGTTAGATTGAGGTAGTCAGATGTCAGCAAGATAGAAATTAGAGTGAAAGATGTCAAATACTGGAGCAGAAATCAAAGTTAGCAACAGTTCAAAGGGCACGGATGCAGATGTCAGCAGCAGCACAGAGAATCCAATACTAGACAGGTGCAGTAGCTAGCAGCAGTCAGAAGAATCTGATGACAGATGCATTATACTGATTCAGTTGTTCGGAGGCTATTCAGTTTCAGGATTTGCAGGTGCAAACAACACTAGAGAAGTGTAGCATGCAGAACATTCCAAAGGTACTAGATGGGGATTGATTGAATTCCTTTCTTGTTGAGAGGGAGTGTTGAAATTCGCAACAAGAAACAGTGAAATTGGCAACTAGAAAGGACAAAAAAAAATGCACCCACACCGGTGAGGAATTTTGATGTACCAGGAGTGAGGAATGTGAGGCATCTAATTTATTTTTCCCTTAAATAAATTGGACAATAAATTGTAATTTCATCTCATAACAACTTGTGTCAGTTAACCAAGTCATGATGATTGAGTTAGCTCAAGAAATTCAATTTAAGGTGATTGAGGTGGATATTGGTGGCCACCCACCTATTCCACTTGGGCCCCCGCCATTGTCTCTTTCAGTTTTTCAGTTTCCTTATTTATAGCACAATTTACTATTTTTGTCAATTTTTCGGGTCCTAAACTTTCGAAGCCATTTTGAGGCCCTAAACGACATTTTTTGGGCATGAAAGGTTTAGCTATTTCATAGAAATCGCATTAGCAGTTGTATTCCTCGGAGAGATCTTTCTAACGAGGTATCATGTGCGTCAAATGAAGATCATATGACCAAGTTACGACCTCGGGAAGTTGGCTGCCCAACTAACCCCAACGGGGCCATAAACCCTTGGTGTTACATCTCCTCGGGTTAGGGTTTTGGTTGTTTAGGGTTTTCTCTTATTTTAAATAATAAAAAGGCCCCTGATCCTTATTGTAACGCAGTTTAGAGGAACATAACTATTAGTTGTATTTATAGAAAATTTCCCATGTGCAATTATAAAGTCATTAGGATGCCATGATGGATTGTGCAATCAAGGAAGGTCGATTTTCCTAATTAATATGGAGATAATTCCATAGGAATTGTGTGAGCAAGGCAAGTTGAAGGAAGGCTGAGAATTGGCTAAGTACTAGACCGATTTTGCCTAGATTAGGAGGAGACAATTGGCAGAGTGTTGGAGAATCTCAAGAGAGATTAAGCATTGTATTGTTTCGTGATTCCTTGACTTAATAAAAAATAGAGACAGAGGGTTTTGAGTAGTTGCTTCCCCAGATACATCTTGCGTTGTGTGATTGATAACTTATTTCTCATACTTACATGTGATTCATGTGCAATCGTGTTTTGTTTCCACAAATTGTAGGAAGGATTCAGTATCTTGTTTTAGTACATTACAAGATCAGATTGAATCCCATTGGTTAGATTTTATACATGAAATAGAAGAGAGGGTTGATACCATCTTTCCTTGTGGTGGTTAGTAGGCCACAAGGTCTGTGATAAAGACCAACATAAATGGAGGAGGGCTTGCACTGTAATTTAGAGCCATAACATAAGTCGACGTAGGCATAATATTAATTGAGTTAACCCTAGTTTGAGGGTTGACATTGAAATCTGAAGTTCATGTCAATATTCAGTCAAAGAAATGCCCATAATCTATGGATCCATATGAGTTAGGTCGAGTCCCTTATGGAGGAAAGAGTCGTGTTTTTTCTAAGGTTGGATATGGTTTTTTCTACAACAATTAGAAGTACATAAGTATAATGCCCTAGTTAGGACAGTTTCCTAGTATGTTTAGTTCATAAGGTATGCCCTTAAGGTTGTGACAAATTTGTGTAGAAGAAGACGTGTTATGACCCTTAGAGCGAGGTTTATTTCTGCAATACAGACCGCAAATCTGGAAGATGGTTTGCAAATTCAGTATGTGTGGAGACAACAGATCCAAAGGACGGTGGAACCTAAGCAGAAGATTAAGCATGCAGAAGAAATGTGCCATATGAATAATGGATTGATATGCAAAGGACTTGATTTTGGTGGATTGTCCATAGAGTTTTAGACAAAGATCTGAAGCAACCTATAAAAAAGTATCCATTGGATTGTTAGTGGTTTATTTGTGACCCTATTTTAGTCATCAACAGATTGTTAGAAGGATGATAATAGGAGTAGTTCATATTTGTTCATAGATTTGACAAATAAGATCAAATTATCGATACACAAGAACAATGACTTTGAGAGGACTCAAACCATTATTAAGTGGCAAATTTTAAGAGCCTTGGATGAAGACAATATTGTGGGCCCTAGATCAGTAAAAAGAATTTATTGTGGTTGGGCAGATTGATGGTAGTCCAAGTACAGTTGGAGGGTTGTTAGGTGACTGTCATAGAAGAGCCCTAACTCTTGTTCTTGTGAAGGACAACAAGATTGGTAGAAAGGCAGGTGCTCCTTAGATCACCTATAACTCACTCACACGTCCTATCACAATCTCTTAATTGTTCATTTCAATGCATTATTTTTACCTAGTGCTCCCTTGTGTGTCTCTAGGACTACCTAACACTTCCTAGCATGTGTTGGCACACCATGGCACCTAGCACATCTTGGCCACATGCCACTCTGGCACACTAGCATGAATTAATGCTACCTATCATACAATGTCACTCCCTCCTCAGAATACCTTAAACTCGCTGACACTCCATGTCACACACTCTTATTCATTCATTTCCATGCATTTTTACGTGATGCTCCCTTGTGTTTCCCTGGAACTAGCTAACACTCAACACACATTGGCACTTGGCACATCTTGGTATGCTTCCCTAGCACTCTAGAATGCCTTGGAAATATCTAACATATCTTTTCAGTCCCTCCTTAGAAAACTTGGAACTCCATATAATTCCCTATAAGTCACTGGCACATATTGGCTCTTGGCACTTAGTGGCACTTAAAAACTATTGGCATGTGTTTGGGTGCCTTGGAATTCCTTGGCATGGTTAAAGATAAAATTTATTTGAGATCAATTATTCACAATTAAGAGAGAAGTAATAGAGGATGATTTGGCACTTAATACAAGCTAAAATATGGCCCTTGGCATGTATTGGCACTAGTGTTGGTATGCCTAGCATTCCCCTCTTGAAAAGGTAAGGTCTTGAATTACTAACCCTCATATGTGTTCACTTCTTTTCATTTCAACTTGGTATTCCCTTTTGTCACCTGAAACTCCTTGACACATGTTCGCATACCCTAACACATGGCACATTTCGTCATGCCTTAACACATGGCATGTCTTGGCATGCCTGGAATTTATTGACACTACCTGGCACGTATCAGCACACCCTGGAACTTGTTTAAATTCCATAGAATTCCCTAGCATGCCTTGTCACTCCCCCTTTGGCACGCTTGACACTCGCTGACACCCCCAACACACCCTCTTATTCATTCATTTTCACTCGATGATTTATGTTTGATGAGGTGCATGTCTAGAAATAGTTCCTTTAGGAGAATAAAAAAATGAACGCACCATTGGTAGAGGAAGATTGAGTTCAGTAACCTAAAGGAGTTGAGTTCATTGGTAGAGGAAGATTGAGGAGATGCATAATGGAGGCCAGGAGGACCTTCCAGATGTGTTCAAGACATGTGGATTGAAAGGGATATGTGTGTCCACCATCAAAAAGTTGGTTAAGTGTTGTCTTGTTCAAGGTAGATTGGTTGTCAAAGGAGTAACACCAAGCCCTAGTTGTATTCCTTGTATCAGTGTGATTGTAAAGGGCCATGATCCCTGGTACGAGAGCTCTAGCATATTCTATTATAGTTTGTAATTTAACGAAGAATGGTTTGAAAAATTTAAAATATTTCATTTGAACTAATTGATTCCATCATGTTTGTAGATTTCTTTGTGCAAAGTAGATGTGTTGTGGCACATGAGTGTGTTTTCATCAAAGATTCTAAGACCAAACCCAGATTCTCATGTGTCGTGGAAATTCAACATATGCGTTTTTCACCTAAGAACTACATGTAACTCATCTTAGACTACTCATGTCCAATCTTAACTGGTCCCACTTAAAAAGTTACCAAGACAAGGCTCATCACATCCAACTATGGTCGTGAAACAATTAAGCAACATGGTTTACATCTTGACATGCCATAACACCTGACATGTCTTAAATTCCTTGGCATTATGTGTCATGTGTTAGCATCCCCTACATTTCTTGACATGCTTTTACACTCTCTAACACAGCCTAGCACTTCTTGACTCACCTTGGTAGTTTAACATACCTTGGCATTTCATAGCATATAACCTTGTCACTCCCTCCTTAACACACCTAGAACTCATTGAAACTCCTTATCACCCACTCTTATTCATTTATTTGCATGCATTTTGATCTAGTGCTACCTTGTGTTTACCTGACACTCCCTAACGCTCCCTAGCACACATTGGCACACCCTAACACTTGGAACAACGTGGCATGCCTCCCTAGCACTCTATCATTCCTTGGAACTACCTACCATACCTTGTCTCTCTCTCTTTAGCACACTTATAGCTCATTGAAACTCCCAGTAAAAAACTCTTATTCATTCATTTCCATGCATTTTTAAATAGTGCTCCCTTGTCTTTCCATAAGATTCATTAACACTCCTTGGCACGTGTTGGTACACCCTAGCACCTAAGACATTTTGGCATGTCACCCTGGCCTCTAGCATGCCTTAACACTTCCTAGCATACCTTGTCACTCCCTCCGTAGCACATGTGGAACTCACTGACACTTCCAATCACAAACTCGTATTTGTTAATTTCCATGCATTTTGATGTAGTGATCCCTTGTGTTTCCTTGCAACTCCTAGTTAACATTCCTTGCATGCGTTGGCACATCCTGACTGCATGCCTCCCTAACACTCTAGCATTCATTAGCATTGTTGCTAACACGTCTAAAATTATCTCTATTCTACTAGGGTCGAAGTATATCTATTATAATAGAAGGACCAAGGGTCTTGTTTTATTACTACAAGCGTAGAACATGTCGAGATTAGGAAAATCTCAATTCTGAGCAAAAATATGAATGTAAGCCAATATGATTGAGGTTATTGTAAGTTGAATTACGATACAAGCTAATAACAACCTAACTCTCCATGATGATGATCTAAGTTATATTTGATGAAAAATCAAGGAAGAAGCATAAATTTTAGAGTTTTTTTTTGTCTACTGAAGGAAGAATAACATAGACCAAGCCTCATAAATCCAAAAAAAATCTTACTTGATGGAGTTAACATAAGCACTAATATGAAATTTTGGAAAAGGTAACACATGAGATGTGGTATGTTGGGTCACCACTTTAGTGGGAGACACTTTGAATAGGAACCCCCTTTTGGGGGATTGTTGTGTCTCCCTTGCAGGTGCTTCCTCTCTATGCAATTTTGATGATTTTTCACCTGAGTTTCTTGCTAGTTCGGTTTTGTTAGTTGGAAATTAGTTGGAATGTTGTGAAGAGTCACAACCACATTTTTTCAATGGTGATGGAAATTGGTTGTGTGTGAAAAGAGTGTGACTCTATAATGAGCTAGAAGTTGGGTTCACCTCAAAATTGGTCATGGGTCAATTATAGGGTGGTCGATTGTTAGTTTTCTTGGTTTTCACACCTGGTAACACATGAGTATTATGTTGGATCAAGAACACCTTAGTGGGAGGAAATTTGAATGAAAACTTGTTTTGGGGATCGATGCGGCTCCCTCGTAGGGGCTTTGCCTTTGTATGGTTTCGAGGATGTTGGATCCATGGTGGATGGGTGGAATTGTTGGTTTGTGTGAAGGGTAATGCAGTATAAGATTAGTTTTTCAGACCCATTTGAAGATTGAATAAGGGCCATTTGTAGGGTGATCAACTCCTATTTTGAATATACTAGGCCCAAGTCTCTTTGAATGGGGAACTTGATAGGGTGACTAACCTATCAGAGCAAGACCATGCGACACTGTCGATGAGTCAAGTTGTTTGGGAATGTAACCCTAATTGGGTGGTAAATTCAGTCCAAGGCTAAATATGGACAAGATACTGATAACGAACAAGTATTGTGAGGAAAAGATGAAAAGGACTTTGAAAAGAGAGTTATAGTGCTTGATTGTTGGCATTGGTATTGTATGTAGAATTTCAGTGCCAATTCTCTAGAATAACGTTATCTATAATGAGAAATTTCCTTGCTAAGAGGGTTCTGAGGCAAATTTAAAACACAACACATAAAGGGCCACTATTCAAAGCCCAATTTGCACCCCATGTTTGTTGCATTGGTTTCCATGTATTGAGGTTTCCCTAAAGAGATGTGAAACACAAACCTGTTATATAAACTTGTAACCCTTGCATAATATAATTACAGTAATCAATGTAGTTTATACAATGGGAAATTAATTAACTTTGTAAAGCACCCACCTAGTTTAGGTTGCATCTCCATTTTCGTATTCAATAAGGAGCTTCCTCTAGTAAGTACTTGAGCCCGCATTAACGTGGAAGGAAATATTCACAAGGCACCCTGTATTGCACAAAATGGTCATATATAAAAAGAAGCATTACAAAATAAAATAAAAGACTACAAACCATTTTTGAAATTCATCTATTTTTCTCATCTTCAATCGAGAGAAGATAAATTCCTTCGAAATAATGTAGACATGACTCTAACATTGAGCATATCTATACCTCTATGAGGATCAGATGCCATACCTTTCAAGGTAGTTCTTCTAAGAACAAACTATGCTTTCCTAGATGATTTGACAGTGACCAAAATAGTAACGTAGCCCATAGTTAATTTCCTAATCCAATTAGAGTTGGAAAATAAAGGAAATACAAATTTTCATCTCATTGTTCAAGAAACGTTGAATGTTAATAGAGCTTTAAAAAATCACCACCAAAAATATAAAATATATTCATGAAATGGTCTCTGCACTTGTCTACATATTGAATTGCAACCATACAATGGCTTGACATCATTAAAACCTAGACTAAATTAAAATTATTGTGCTCGAAATGACATTTTTTTTATTGTGGAGGAAATGCATTTATTTTTTCTTAAGTTCATTCTTTTTAAATATTTTTTTTGAAAGTAAAGTTCATATTTAAATAACAAGTGGTCATTTCTTTCTTTCGTTTTCCAAGTTTGGGATGCAATAGGAACTGAACATTGAGGTCCTAGTGGGTCCCTTATTGAAGAAGTTGCTCTAGCTACAACAAAAATTGTAAGACATTGCTTTGAATATTTCAATGGTTATGGTGAGGACTTATGTATGAGGAAATTAATTGTTTTTGTAATCATCTAAGAAGTAGAAAAAATATTCTCTATGCTTAAAATAATGAATGTCAAATGGTTATGGTTATTGTCTAGAAAAAGATAGTTTCCATAGCACTTTTTTCTAGATTGTTTCTTGTCACACAATTTGTCTAATCAAATCCACACGAAATCATAGAAACATACATTTTAACAACATCCCTTGTGCCAAAAAGGAAAATTGTTAGTGTATTCCTTTTCCATCCACTATTAGGATGGATCTAGTTCATATCTCCATCTCCTAAAGAAATGATCAATGTAAGACTAGGGCATATTAATGTTTTTGTTGTACGAATGGAATATTGCGGGGGAAAATCACACAAAAGACCTGCGTAATTTCATCCCTACCAGGTACACCTTCAAATATTCTTTGCCCCCCAAGAAATGATTTATCTCAATTAGAACACACGATTTAAACTCATTGAAGATTCACTCAAGAACTATACTCTACCCAAAAATGTCATCAATTGTTCTAATATCAAACTTAGTCTAGTACTTTTGTAATTGTAAGTTCTTTGGCTTACAACACCACCTTCATCCAAAATAAAACGTCAAGCTTAGTAATGGGAGCTTAATACCCGAATATGGCTAAATATACCATATCCTCCTCTATCCACTTAGATAATACTTGAGTAGTATTTAACTACTCCAATTGCCATAATGCCTTAGTCACAAATTCATCTATCCCGAGATAGAAATTATACATTAACATAAAAAACAAAGTCCTAAAAGAAATATTTCTTTTCCATTTTTCCCAAGAGCTAATAAAATGACTTTTTTTCCTCAAGCACCTCTTCCCAATGCCGCCTTCAACCTTTCCCAACGCATTTACAAGGATAACTTGCATTCTAAATAAGCTTAGGAGAAATTTAGGGTCATGGTTAAAAACAATCAAGTCGCTTGAAGAAATTTTGTAGGTTAAACCGAACACCCTCGGTAATTGAACCCTAATTTAACTCATCTACCATATTTGAAAGATTTTAGATGATTATTTCCCATTATTGAGTGTTGGATTTACCATAGACTCAAGGTTAATGGAATGCTTCTAAATATGGCCTATTGTTGTCTAATGTCCTATTATATTCCACCTAATAGGGGCCATAAGGTCTCACTTGAGACACATATAATAATTCCCAATAAGTAACGTGCAAAATGTTAAATATTTGAGTGGGGATCACATTCATTATGATATTATTAGCATCCATTTAAACCACTATAACAAACATCATTATGAATAAAAACTAACATAGATCACCCAAATATAGTACAATTACAAACACATAGGTAGAATAGTAATCCATTATACTAATAACATGCATAGTATTACCTAACTCTAATGTAGAGTGAACACCAAAAACTAATAACAAATGCAACCCCATTACAACTTCTCCCTAATATTGAATATATTTATGTATCTTATAGACCTTGCATATATAGGAAACTAGAGTGACCTCAAAAAACTCGAAATTATAATAGAGAATTTACCAACTATAAGCCACTCACCACACAAATAGACTACAAAAAGTCTATTTCTTTAGAGAGATATGCAAATTATCTAGAAAAATAGATGCAAAAAACATATGCGCTGACTCTTTAACCTTATATACTCAACCTTTTACATATTTACTTCTATAATTTCATATTTTTTTTTAAATTGAATTTTTCTCCGTACTAAAACTTTGTAAAAAATGATCCTGCCTTCCTACTCACCCCTAAGTTGGATTCTATCCTTCATATATGTCTTCTTTGTGACCCCCAAAAAAAAAAAAAAACACGCATTCCATATCAAAATATCAAAAAATTTCAAATATCCAATTTTTTCATTTCCCTTTTATTGGAGAGTCAAAATATAAAAAAAAATTCAAATATCATTTTTTTTTCATTTCCCGCTGCTTTGTCCAGGGAAAGAGGAGGAGGGCTGCCTCAATTGCGGTGATTTCTTTCATCAGAACGAATCTGAACAATATTCCCCAGCCTGGGGGCACTGGCCCATCCGTAAATCCTCCATCTCTCTTCGCAACTTGATAATACTTCTAGACAAGCGCTTGAACTGCCGTAATCAAGGTTATCCACTCGCTCACTAGAGGCCAAAGATTTGATCGAGGGTCTCCCAAGAAGTTCAAGGAAGGCGCCGGTAACGAAGAGGCCGAGGTATAATTCTTTTCAAGGTTTAGTCTGCTGACAGAAATTCCTTTTCACTCTTAAACCCTTGCTGTCTGTTGAAAAAATGTAATACTTAGGTGAGATGCCCGATAGGCTATTGTTCTTCAATTTTTTTCCACAGAAATGTCAAACTCTCTTCTTCCCTTATGTGTTATTAGAGTTTAACCTGGGTTTAATGTTGGTGATACAGTTGTTACAATATTTGAGAAAACGATACCCCCCTTAACAGCATTTACTCTGTCATTCCTGAAATTGTCCTGCATTCCGTCTGGTCTGTTTAGTTGTTGAACATCCAGACCACAGGATGCCAGAGCTGTGGCAGATTCTGTTCCTTGATACTCGAAATTGTGGCATGTAAAAGCAATCCTTGCTGAATTAAGACCTTGAGGGGCATAGATATCCCAATACATCGGTGCAACAAATGCAGTTTTCCAATCGTGGCAATGAATTATGTCTGGTTTCTTTCGAGATTGTAGAAGAAACTCCAATGCAGTTCGACTAAAGAATGTAAAATGTCTGAAATCTTCACCCTCTCCATAGAACTGTCCTCGCCAAAAGAACTTTTCTGGATGGTGAGGATCAATGAAGTACACAGGAAGACCTTCAACTGTCCCTAACCAAACTTTGCTTTTGAACAACTGACCATCAAAATATGAATCAATCTGCATGTCCAGAACCTTTAATTTTTTTACCCGGCTGTAATCCATGCAATCATATTTTGGAAGTATGATTTCCACAAGATGCCCCTTTTTCTGTAGTGCTTTGCCAAGGCTAGTCACAACATCTCCTAAGCCTCCGACCTTGGCAACAGGAGCCATTTCTGCTGCAATATGCACCACGTGCAATCCTGGCCTTGTACTTGCTTTTATGAGTTTCGGAAGGTCGGAAATTATATCCTTCTCATTCTTATCCTTGCACTGTGCATAAGCGTCCCGAATGCGTGATTCCCTGCGCCAAGCCATATCCCTTAATATTTTTGCATCATCAAAAGCCATCTTCTTCTCAAGCATCCAGCCATCTAGAGAAAGAAGTAGATTGCTCCAAAAATCCCAAGGCAAGTCTTGAACAGGTCCATCTAAAAATCGTTTGTTGTTTTAATGCTTCAGCTGTTCAAGACTCCTTTGAAATGCCTGTACTTCTCCTTGATATATTTGAAGCTGTGCTTTTATATCATTGTCTGATTCAAGAAGCCGCTGCTCTAGAATTTTAATCTGCTCATTTAAAAGTAAATTTTCTTCCTGTGTCTGTTCTAATAAACTTTTATCCACTTGAGCTTGAGCCAGAGCTTCTTCTAGTCTGTCAATATTCTCCTGAAGAACTTGGTTTTTTCTTGTAATATCATCTGGCAAAAGCATTCTCTCAGTCGATTTCTCTAGCTCTGCTTGTAAGTGTTCGACCTTTCTCCGTAAGACCTGGCACTCAGACTTCACTTTTGCAAGGTCACTTGCATTTGCCTCAGCAATCACAAGCTTGGACTGTAATTGTTTAGTACTTTACTCCAGAGCTAACCTGTCTTTCTCCATCTCTGCAATATATTGACCATTTCTGCTGATTTCAATTAGTTTTGATTTTAAGACTTTTACCTCTTCCTTAAGTGACTCATTTTCAGCCTCTAAGGCCTTTAGCTCACCAGCAATAATAGGGGACTGACTAACATGTTCCTTGATAGTTGTGTTGTTAACCTTTAAATATTTTCCATCTTTCCAAATTCTTTCTCTTTCAGCAATCTCTTTTTTCAAAATCTCAACTTCATCTGCAAGAAGCTCAGTTTTTATCTTTTCCTGTGCAGCATACTTTAGTTTTGCATCTGTTTCTGCTAAGCGTGTTGATAAGAGATCAATTTCCCCTTGTAAAGATTCTTTATCAGCATGAACCTGATCAAGCTCTTTCAAAGCGCGGGCATGTGCTTGGTTGAGTAGCAGAATATCTTTTTCTGCATCCTTTATCATGCTGATCAAGTCCTCAACTTGGATCCCATAATGCCTTTTTTGGTTATCATTCTGCCTCCTTTTCACAATCTGGATGTCTTCTCCAACCTCATCCATATTTGACTGCTCCATGACTTCTGCACCTCCAAAGAGTTCCGTGTTACCATTGAATGTGGCCAACTCTGGATCATGTGTGATGTCATTTGGTGAAGCACTTGGAAGTTCAAGGTTGTTTTCTGGCACACTTTTTGTATTGTCCATGGATGACCTATCTAAGCCAACAGTTGGACTCTTCCGAGAAATCTTCCTTGTTTGTGCTCGCTTTTGATGGGGACTTCTTTGACCGGGATCGGTAGTATTGTGATTGTGACCTCCTAACTAAAGGCAGCTCATCATCCTGAGAACTGCCCTATGTTCATAACCCCATATCAAAATGGGTGCAACAAGGTAGTCTTCCTATTCGCGTGGTAGACAACAACGATTTGAGTGTGTCCTATTCTCGTGGTAGACAGCAACGATTTGAGTGTGTCCTATTCTTGTGGTAGACAGCAACGATTTGAGTGAACACGCGCCAAATCTCTGGTTTTTTTTTGAGGTTAGGCGAGTTCTCATAATAGATGAAGTAATACTCACTCCAATTTCACTCACATGCTGATGAACTAGTCACACGCATAATGGAGACTATCTGATTTAAAATTCAATAATAGAAACTTGAACTAGGGCCTTTTCTGTTGGTTGAGAAAACATGCTGATGAACTAGGCACATGCATAATGGAAACGGTCTGATATAAAATTTAATAATAGAAACTTGAACTAGGGTTTTTTCTGTTGGTTGTTCTCATAGGTCATAAACCCGCAAAAAATACATAGCAGAAATTCTGACTAATTTTCGATAAATAGATTTTCCATCCAGAGATGGGTTTTTGTTGTGGGTTAATATATGGGTTTTGTATTTTATGGATTATGTTTTGTTTGTTCCATTTTTCTATGGATTCATGTTTTTTATTATTTAATAGGAAGAGTCGAATGTATTGAATCAGAAGTCACATATCTTGTTTTTATGGATCTCTGAGAAAATCAATAGCTTGGCCATATAGAATAAGATACTCACACATAACAACATACTTAATTTGAATGGAAATGGACCCTCTTGACGATTTCGGGATAAATTATCCTTTTTATTATCCACTGCACAACACGAGTAGAAGTGGAAGTAGCAACAACAATAGCGAGAGTGAGAGAAGATCCAGGTAGAACAAGAAGAGTTCACATTTAGATATATTTAGATATTGATGGAGAATGTTAACTGCCGTATTTAAAGGAAGCATCTCTTGATACAGTGCTGATCTACAGCCCTAATTTATGTAGGAATGGTGAATTATCAATTAAAAATATGTATCATATGCTAAATAACACTCCTCCTGAATAAAATACTGGAAGATGCAGCCCTAGACCCAGAGTAGTGGGAATCCACCAAGGATAACGGTGAATATTCCGAATGGCCATGAAAAATGAGAGGTGGAGGAAGATTATGGATCAGGGCATGGAGAAATGTATCCTGAGCAATGAAGAGTCATATCCACCTGAAGGATTTAGGCTCTGCAAGCCTGTGCACAAGTCTTACACCTCAACTTTGCAATCGTAGCTCGAATCTTAGCAGCCCCATCACATTACTCTTTAGCTTAGTGCACCTCACCAAAACAATTCTTCAGCCACGCCATTTTTCTCCTCCTCAAAACGGCGGCTCCTGCAACAAATTTTATCAAATAAGCAATTCCAGATCGTTATTTAATTCTTTTTCGTAACTGCAATGAAACTGGTAAGAAAAGGGAGATAGCCAGTTCTGCAGGTATGTCCATGATGCTTAGTTATGATATGGGAGCTAAGCACAAACGTTCGCGTTTGAATCTGGGCGAAGTAGTTTCCGGCCTGTGCAGAGGTTTGGGCTTGTTCGAATTAGGAGAACAATCACAACTGGCCTTGCTGATGAAATAGAATGTTGTAAAAAAAAAATACTTTGTATCATATATTGGGTATGCTGGAGCTTTGTTGGACATGAAAGTTAGACTGCACAATACGTGTATTGATTCCTCTGGACAACTCAAACACTATTCTTTCAACTCCAGCAAGGTTATTGCCAAGTCTGAAACAAATAGGGGACCTATTCTATGATTTCCAGCCAAAATACCAAGATGTTGATTTTTCTATGATGCCCAGAACAGAGAATAGCAATGTTACTTGCATACCAAGCAGCACAACCATGCTTGCCAACAAAAGAGACTGAAATAGTAAAACAAATTGGTTAAACCAGCGTTAACAGAGTAACCGCAAAATATAATGTTGAACTTAGTTTCCCTTCTTATTATCTTGCATGTGTTTTATAGCAAACCCTGCACTTTCAACAATAAACAATACTTCATTTTATGGCTAACCTGAACGTATTCACTTGGTATTAGATGAATTGGAGCAAGCTCATTAACAAGCAAATTTCCCCATAACTAACATACTTCAAAAACATGAATGATATGTGCGTTGTTCCTAGTTGAATTCTAAGTGGAGGCATTGTTGCTATTTTGGGTTTGTATACTGTATTTCAGTTGGTGAAATGTGGGAGTATTTCCTTCTAAGCATTTGTATTTTGGACTAAAACTCATTTAACTAGGTAGTTTTCAAGACATGCCTGGTTGTGAGATTGCTTAAACATTTCAGCACACAAAAATAGGGGTGTTATCTTGGAAATTAAAAAATGGAATGGAATCTGAAGTTGTCCAGCACCATGCCCTCATTGCCTATGAATAGTGTGCTTTATTAATTGAAACTGGGCTTCCTTTATATTGCATAAAACTGCAGCAACATTTTTATATACTTTATTGTAGTTGGTGATGTTTGGAAGTATTTCCTTCCCGCACAAAAAGGTGAATTATTGTAAGTCCACAAGATCTAGTCTTGGTTAATGAGGTCACTATATTTACCTTTAAAATTTTATATACTAGCAATTGCACTGAAATGGTACTATAGAGGAAAAAATCTTAAAATTTCAACCAAAGTTAGACTGAGAAGATCCGTCTGCCATGATCAATATTTATTGCCTCCCTTCCCCTTTCATCTACTATGTTCTCCTTTTTTTTCAATACCTTGATTGTGGTTGTTTTCCTTAAATTTCCTCCATTGTGCCCCCTTGAGGCATTGACAGGGATTTCTGTAATATCCTCTATATATGGCTCATGTTCTTAAGGTTCTGATATGACCAAGCCTTTAATTTCGACTTCTGTAGGGAATAGCAACAGAGATTCTGGTAAGCCCTAATCTTTGGAAGTGCTTCTTTTCAGTCGATTAATCAATTAGGATAACATCTAATTTTCTTCGAGAGCCACAAAAAAGTGTCTTTTTAAGGTTCCCACAGAGACCTCATGCTTGCTATTTGCAGTACCCAAATGAAACACTTGAATTAGATTCCAACACCTAAACTTTTCTTTAGAACAAGCCTCCCATGCAGCATTTATCCAAACATGTAAGTCTTCCCATAACTCTATCAATAACTATCTTCAAGTATCTCATGCGGAATTTTTCCAAACCTGCAAGTTTTCCCATAATTGTATCAATCAATAACTACCTTCAACTCAAACGACCATTTAATCATATAGATTTAGTAATTTGATAAACTTCCTGCTAAAAGACAGCTCCTCAGTGAAGCTGCGAAAATTCCTGTGTTATTTTGCAAGCAGTGACTGATTACAAGGGAACGAATTTGTAATTTATGCATCCATCTTAACTGTGCAGGAATAAAAGACCTTCAAATTCTCTCTATAGATTTTAATTTAAGTGAAACTTTAAATATAAATCATGTGAAAAAGGAGAAAATATATTTGAATTTACGTTAAATGCATGAATGATTTAGGGTATAAAGGGGAGCGTGCCTAATCTATATTCTATGCATTTTGATTGAACCTTTTGGTGCTTATCAAAGAGCTACTTATGCAATATATTATTTTATTTTTATTCCAATTTTAATGAAACGTATTTGTTGATTTTTTTACCTAAATTAATTTATAGTGTCTATTTTCAAAATAGGAAGATATTAAAGAGTTCATTAACTTTATGAAATTAAAAAAATTAGGGTGGTAAAACACACTGTATAATATTACAAAATATATATACAAATTAATTAATCAATAACTATCTTCAACTCAGACGACCATTTACTCATATAGATTTAGTAATTTGATAAACTTTCTACTAAAAGATAGCTCCTCAGTGAAGCTGCGAAAATTCCTGTGTTATTTACGGCTTTGGCTTCTAGTTATGCCCAGGTTAAAGAGAGTTCCTGAGCAAAGATATGAACATTATTTTGTGATTATTTATGACTTTGGCTTCTAGCTATGCCCAGGTTAAGGAGACATCTATTCATAAGTTCCCACTTAAAGTGAGTCATAAAGTTTTTTGAGCAGTTTTATTTCAATCCTGTACATAGAAACTGCTAGCTAGAAAATATTGGAGGTAGCAAGTTACACTTTCACATTGATCAAAAACATCATGTCAGTTGGGGTTTTGTTGTGAGTTCAACCCCTGGTCAGGATGATTGAGCCAAAGAGTGGCTTAAGGGGAAATTACAATTCCACAACTTCAAACCAAACCATTAAGGGAAAATTATCAATCCACAACTTCAAACCAAACCATTAAAGGGAATTACCAATCCACAACTTCAAACTGAACCATTAATGATATATATTATGAATACGCGGTGGTAGAGCATCCCATTAGCCAAATGCAGGGCTGTGTTCAATTTCTAGCTTGTTGAGTTTTCAATATAAAATCCATTGCAGGATGAACTCTTTTTCTGCATTCTGGAAAAACTATAAATTTTTATTATATTCGTCTTTCAAAGAAGCTAGAGTTGTGTTAGGATTACTGTAATACAACCCCAAAAATGTGGCCATTGCTGACTAGGGGCCAGCCAGTGACTGGCTATGCATGATGCACCTATTAAGGAAATGGCATGGATTCCAGCAATGAACTTGCTTGCAACTGGAAGCTGCGACAAGACACTTAAGTATGTATATGATGGTTTTCTTTGATTTCGTCTCTCTTTGCTTATTTATGTTATGAGGTTGCTTGTAAATGTTAGTGGAGTTGCGACCTTATGAATTTTAAACCCATTTGAGCACAGTGCCAAAAATTTAATATCTTTTAGGCTTTGAGAGAAATAGAAACTTCTCATCTGGCCAATTTTTTTATAAAATTATATGAAATTATTTTTATAAAATTATATGAGATAAAGGGAAAAAAAAATTGTTAGATTAACCCAGGTCCTAGATTAACTACTCAACATTCTTCGCATACTGCCATAGCCTCGTACCTATGCAAACCTTGTTAGAAACAGAGACACCTTCCTTTTAATTTGGATCAGCATTGTATTCTGAAAATCTTCATATAAATTGTGTTGTCCCTGGTGATAAATTTTAATGCCTGGATCTCCTGCTTGCAGCTGTCTATCACTCTCTCCTTTTATTCTACGCACTACTCCACACGTACAGGACCAAAGGTTGACTGGAACATCAGCAACTTGAAGTTATTTAAGACTGCATCAACCTCTCCTCCAAACTTGAAGAAAATTTTGAAAGCTTCCTCAGCCTTTTCCTCTAAGGCTCTAGCCCTGTCGAGACATTTACAAGCTTCAGAAAAACAGATTATTTTGTCCAAGTCACAGAGCTGAGGAATGCCTACCCCCTCATCAGGATACTGTATTTGCCATTGAATGATGTCATCTAGCATATTTAGAATATTCTCCAATTCTTCCTTGACAGGCACCATCCTCTTTATATAATCATCAAACTTAGGAGTTTTATCTTTGATGCCCTGAATGCTCCTGTAGAATTATTTGTGAACCGTACTCAGTTCCTCTTGGATCTCAAGTGATTTCCCTTTGAACTCTTTAATTGAGTCTAGTTCACCTTGCTGCTGGAATTCTAGCTCTGTAATTCTTTGCTTAGCAGCACTGAGTTACCACCAATGAAAATGAAGAAGGGCTCATGCAAAGGGTCCATATTTGATCTTCAATAGGTTGACGCGAGGATAATATGAGGATCCTCTTTCCCATATAATTTCGATCTTTGAGATTTTGTAACTTCAAATCATAATGTCTATCCAATTTGTTTTTGCATGTTGGAAACTTCACAAGTTCAACCAAAGGCATTGGAGCGTTCACAATTGTTGTCTAGCATGAAATACCATAATCTGAACTTTTCAAAGTTGATGTTTCTGTAGTACTCTGAATTCTCTTAGGAACTTCACTTTGACTTTTCTCAGGAGGAGGAGATGGTTCTTCTTGGCCTTAATTGGATGTGCCCTTTTTCCTCCTGCCATAAAATTATAAATCACGGATTCCCTATACCCTCACAGTCCTTATGAAGAGATATAATGTTGCTACATATTCTAGTGTCACAAAGATGGGCCTTATATCATCATAATAAATTCTGTCACGAAGTAGCATCCCTCAGGTTTTCGCACAGGATGTCACTAAACTCTGATTCTTGATGATTCAAAAAGTTTTGTATGTCTTTGTATAGTTCATATCACAAATATACATGTTCTACTTGTCATAGAGATGCTCAGAATTTTCACAAATGTAAATTCTGTAAATTTTGTCCTTGGTGCTAGCTCTGCTGCAAGTACAGTGTATGATCCCATGCTTTCCTCCAAACAAGTGAAATATTTCTCAAGTTTCCTTGGGCTTCAACATGGTTTTCACTGAAAGGTTCTTTGTACAATATAATTGTCTCAACAAAAGGAGTTAGGATGGTAGTATATGAGAAATTCATTTGTATGTGTCCATATTTGATGTCCATTTGCATGACAACAACATTCCCTTGTTGCACGAATGTCCAATACTACTATGTCTATAATGATGAAGACATTAGGCTAAGCTGTTGGATGGACTTGGAGGTTCTTGATCAAACCCACTGAAGGAATCTCTCGGGAATCAAATTCACATACATTTCGATAGGGTCTTGAAGTCTTCAAATCCATTTTCTTTGGAACTTCGAGTGCCATTACATTCATGGCGTCTTCAGAGTCTAGCTTACAGTTGTGCAAAATCCAAACTGTTACCACCAATGAAATGAAGAGGGCTCATGCAAAGGGTTCATATTTGATCTTCAATAGGTTGATGCGAGGATAGTATGAGGATCCTCTTTCCCATATAATTTCGATCTTTGAGATTTTGTAACTTCAAATCATAATGTCTATCCAATTTGTTTCTTGCATGTTGGAAACTTCACAAGTTCAACCAAAGGCATTGGAACGTTCACAATTGTTGTCTAGCATGAAATACCATAATCTGAACTTTTCAAAGTTGATGTTTCTGTAGTACTCTGAATTCTCTTAGGAACTTCACTTTGACTTTTCTCAGGAGGAGGAGATGGTTCTTCTTGACCTTAATTGGATATGCCCTTTTTCATCCTGCTATAAAATTATAAATCATGGATTCCCTATACCCTCACAGTCCTTATGAAGAGATATAATGCTGCTACATATTCTAGTGTCACAGAGATGGGCCTTATATCATCATAATAAATTCTGTCACGAAGTAGCATCCCTCAGGTTTTCGCACAGGATCCCACTAAACTCTGATTCTTGATGATTCAAAAAGTTTTGTATGTCTTTGTATGGTTTAGATCACAAATATACATGTGCTACTTGTCATAGAGATGCTCAGAATTTTCACAAATGTAAATTCTGTCATTAAGTGCAGCTTCAGACTTGGAATTGATCAGAATCTTGGCTTTTATTCACAATGATGATTTTGGTCCCTTCTATATACTATGTACCTTAGTCTTTTGGTCCTGTAGCATAGAGTAGATCACAGACTTTTGATTCATTTTGCACAAAGGTATAGAGATGCTCAGTCCTTTATGTCACAGATAAGACTTGTTTTGCATGTCTTTAAGTTCATCATTTGTACATTTAAATGCCTCAGAGACGATCCACATGGTTTTGGTTTCTTTTAACTTTAGATCACAATACACTTCTATCCTTCATCTCACAGTGCCACAGATTTGCATTGATTACGAAGATGATGGTCTTTTTAGATGTCAAAGATGGATAGTCTCCAAAATGAGTCGAGCTGCCTTATATAGTGTTAGATAGACCTTGTATCATTTCATGTTGGTGTCATCATTGATGCCTTGAATCTTCAAATATTTGTTGCTATAGTAAGCTTCAGATACCTCATAGAAGTGTCACAGAACCTTTTTGTATTGATCAAAGAACAGTACCTCAGATATTCGTTTTTTCCCAAACAAACTTGCTTCAATCATTATGGCAATTTTGGACTTGTTCATACTCTCAGACTAGCCTTTGAACTCAGCAGTAATAGATGTCAGCTACAGTATTTTGGTTACTCAAACTATACAAATATCATGAATACACTTGGTCTTTTTGATTTAGAAAGGAGCGCACAGTCATGCTCAGATTGCCACTGAAAGTATTGTCACAATAGGTTGTCTTCTTTTAACTGATTTCATATAAGCCATTTGCTTTTTCTTTGAGTACTTTGTAGATTATAAAGATAATGAATTGTATGCTTATCATAGGAGAAGGTGCCTCTGAAATTCACATTAGTACAAGAAACTTACTTCATAAATCAACATAGAGACTCAAATATGTGTACCTATGCCAAATATTTTGTCGACAACAGAGATATGAATTTCATCCTTGATTTACAGAGATAATGCCATAGAGTCTTTGCATGTATTATAGGTATCTTTTTCTAGCCATTAAGTATTTCGATCCTTCCTTTATTGATGAGCTCAGTTCACAGGAATATTGATGTCTTTCTTCAACTTGAATCACAGAGGTACTGTGCCTCTTTCAATTCGTATTTTAAGGAAAGGATGTCACGGAATTTGTATGATACTCTGCTTAAGGTGCCACAGGGATAAGCAAGTAAGCCAACAAACTGTTATCTTCAATCTGCCTTTCCTTCAACCTAGCTCCGATACCATGTTGAGAAATAAAGATGCTTGTAGATTAGGGTAGATTTCTCTTAACTTGATAATTAATTGTGAATTTTTGTTGACTTCTTGTTACTTGTGTTATCTTAGCTAGTCATGAAAATGTTTGAAGGAATGCCTGAATTAGCTTATGAATTGTCCCTGAGTGATCTGGTGGAGCAGAAGGCTGCCATGCAGAAGAGATCAAATGAGGAAGTGCAAACAGAAAAACATAAAGCAGAGGAGAAGAGTTCAAGAAAGCAAGACAAGAGGAAGACAAGTGGAAGCTATATAAATGGGTCAAGTAAGAGTAAGGGAGAAAATACTAAACCGTTTCTTCTCAATATATTTATTCCCAGAAGCTTGACACACCGATTTCATTCTACCTCTAGGTCAATACCCACAAGTTGTTCTCAAGTGAAGAGCCATGATTCAGAGAAAGGATCAGGGAATACATATCTTGTTGCAAACCTGTATAAGATAAAGACGTCCTATTCTCCTATTGGTTCTTCAATTGGCTTCTCCAAGGTGTCTCCTAAACCATTTTCTGCCCAGGATGGTCAGTCTTATCAGGTTCTCCCAGCTTCTACCATACATATTGGTTATAATTTTTGCCTTTGGAAATTGAGCATGAGTCGATGCTCATTCTATTGCGGGTACACTTTCTTCTCCAAGACTATTTGCCAGGTGCTTCTTCTGTGTTTCTCTTCACGCAACTTCTGAATTTTCAATTTCTGACCATTGAATAGATTTTATCTTAATTATGAACTGGAAAACCCCAGGGTTCAAGCTTAACTCCATGCTTAATAACCACCCATGGCTTAAGAAGTCCACACCAGTCACTTAGAAATTCCGAAAATCACGATCTATCTACTTACAATTTCACTTATAACAGCCCTAGTGCCTTGAGATGCTATATTTTACTCTTAAAATGTGGGAACAAAAGATTATAACTTAACGGGGAGGTAGCACCTTCATTAAGAACTGATTATTTTATTAAACCTATCATTAAGGAGTGGAAAGATGGAACCTTAAAAAGTTTGCTTTAGATTTTTCT